>JARQOC010000002.1:661524927-662121470 GCA_033576535.1 Allobates femoralis | reverse complement strand
TATAGCAGCAGTCCCCCTCAGAGCGGACACTCTGTTTCAACCTAGCTTAGGTGTCCCTATCTTGCAAGGGATCATCGGTTCTTTCCCACCCGTATGGCTATCCAGATACTTCCAGGGATACCTTTCCCTCCTACAGCCGGTCAACGCAGCCGTACTTCTCGGACCCGGTGGTATTGGTCCGGTTTCTGTCCTCACTCCTCCGTGGGCTACAGGCTATGGACGAGCTTTCTCTCCATGGATCTGTGTCTCTTTGGATTCTGCGTCTCCAGGGAGCCCTTTTCCTCTGGGAAGTGTCTTTCTTTATTCTGCTGTTTTGTCTTTGCATCTCAGCTCACTCTGGCCTACTTGGTCTTTTCCTCTCAGCCTACTCCGGCCTACTGGCTAATTCCTCTCAGTGTTCCTCCTTTTGTTCTGGTCTACCACCTGACCTACCTTCCCACCCACTTTCCTCTAAACCCCACCACCCCTTTCCCGCCTAGAGTCCCGGGCTCTGGATTGGGTGTTGTGCTCTTGTGGGTGTGTGTGCTGTGAGGGTGTTTGGTGCACAAACTGTCTACCTTCTACCTTGCTGCAGTTCCCTACGTGGCCATCCTGGTTGCAGGGGCGCCATACAGACACTGCCTCAGTCACATAAATGTAAGGATATGCTTTTTTCACTTTAACATTACACTATGAGCTCAGATAGGGATGGTTTGAATAGTGCTACGAAGCTGCAAGTACAGATAGTGATAGCTGAGGGTCATAAACAAGCTGACAGGTTCCCTTTAAGGAGAAAATGTCACTTGTTGTTATTGCAAATTTGATTGGCAAACTAAGATTATTTCCACATTAAGGGCGGGAACACACTATGCGAGCTGCATGCGATTATCTCACATGCATCTTGCATGACTCACCTGGATGTATAATATGAATTGCAAAAAACTCAGTGTACATTACAGTGTATCCATAGAGTAAAATGGACAAGATGTAGTCACAAGGATGTTCTTTTGACTATGTTTTGTCAGGTTTATGTTGTATCACAGGTTTTTTATGTACAAAAAATGTAGCTGACTATGTTCTGTTTGGTCCTCCCAAAAAAGTATGAAAGACGTGTAGTTTTTTCCCTCTCCATTATTGTCAATGTTAGACGAAATGTAGCAGTATGTTTCCATAAAGCTAAAATGCAAAAATGTTTTCCAGTCTGTAACATTAAAAACTTGTTGAGAAGAGATTTAAAAAGTGTTTTGTTTTTTTAAAGCTTATGTAGAATCATATGGATATATACAATATATTGAAATTCAGAAAGATATAGATTGACATATGGCACACGCTTGCAAACATTTTTGATGTATGTGTCTGCAGATGCACAAATGTGAATCTATGTGAAGCCATTCTTTTTTGTTGGTATTCACCCTACTACTACCAATAAAGCAACCTTATAGTCACCTACTATTACAAATAGCACTATCCAGTAACTAATTAATACTGCCATATAGAAACCATTATAATTTCATACAACGCCAAAATCATAGCATTTTCTATTCTTACAGAGCACAAATAATACAGCTATCATGCCAGCTGACAAAACAGTGTAATAGAGCTCACATAATGTAGAACTGCCTAAATAAAATTTCCTGCAAATCATAGTGCATCTATCTGTCTGTCTGTTTGACTATGTATCGGATATATAAAGCTGAGTGTATATATATGTGTATGTATCATAGCTGCACCCCCTCCAGATAGCCCCGCCCACTTCATGGCACCAGCCTTCCGGATAGCTTCGTCCTTCCATATATCCCCGTCCACTTCATAGTGCTGTCCCGCCCCCTTTGAATAACTCCACCCCTCTGGATTGCCCCTTCCACCCCTCCACTTAGCCCGGCCCCTCCATTTAGCCACTTCATAGCTCCACAGTTAGTTACTATACCCGGGCAACCCAATGGTATAACTTCAAGCTCATGGGCCCCAGTGCAAAAGCTTCAATGGAGCCCTTAATTATTGCAAGTCTAAAATAGCATTGGTCTTTATATATAGGCCAAAAGGACTTTTGGGGCCCCATGGGCTCCAGGGCCTGAGTGCAATCACAACCCCCGCTCCTATTGTAGTTACACCCCTGGCAGCACCCCAATACTTAGGAAAATAAAGATGTGACCTTAATTATCCTACGTGATGACATTGCGGTCCTTACACAGGACATTTTTCAAGCTTATAACCAGGACCAACACATCGCCTTGTGGGCTAATAAAGGCCACATATTTATTTTTCTAAGTATTGGGGTGTTGCCTCTTTTTATTCTTTATGTTCAGTGAATTAGTGGATTAATTGTCCAGGAGGTTTTAGCACCATGGGTTTGACTTTTTTTGTGCTGCTTCATTTCTATCTTATCTATCTATCTATCTATCTATCTATCTATCTATCTATCTATCTGTCTGTCTGTCTGTCTTCTGTCTAACTAGAAAAAAAAAATTTCTGTTCTTATTTTTCTTTTTCTGTCTATCTATCTATCTATCTATCTATCTATCTATCTATCTATCTATCTATCCTTATTGAACTCTGTTAATTATCCATGACGACCACTGATTTTAACTTGTTTTATAATGTACAGTAAATGTGTCTAATCAGTAAAATCAATTAACCTTATTTTCCAGGAATGACTTTTTACAGCGAAAACAGGAGGCCGAACAGATTAAGATCAAGGTTGAAAAACAACTGGTGAGTAAAGATTTAGTTTTAGATGTTTACAAAAGGATGAGATCAGATGATGCCGTGAGCCGTGCGGACAAAATTCTGTTCAGCTACATTGACTAATGGGCGCGATTTGGCCGAGTTTTGGATACATGGATAGCCGCACCGTCTGATCTCACCAACACAAAATCAATCATGTGCACGAGTCCTTGGGATTAAGATGTACAATGGAAAACTAAAACATACCCTAAATCTAAAATTTCTAACTACCGTAATAGTGATTATAGTTGGTACTGATACACTGTTTATTGATCACTGCAAAAAATAGTGTGATATTGTACATAGAAACAAATGTATTGGATTCACATCTTTCCATTCATTGGCTAACTGCAGGCTTGGGTTTTAGAGCTACAAACTTACAAATATAGATGTAGCACTTCATTACAAAACAACACTACCTATCTATATTTCAGCAAGATCACAAAAGTATGACGTATGGTATTTCTGGTGACTAAAAAACAACAACCCAGACAGACTCGCCCCCCATGTTCCCTAGTGTTGTTGAATATGGTTAATGTCACAGAATCATGGTGGCTCTGATGGTATCAGAAGTTATGATCCTAGTGTGACCAGACCTTATATCTTACACTTGCTGAAAATAGAACGGATGTTTATGAAAGGTAGAGTTTTGCTCATTTTATCCATAAGAATATTCCTTTATTTTCTACACCTTAACGTTTTTTATTACCTTCTTTATCAATATACTTGTAAACTATATACATTTTTCTAACGTCTGGTGCTTGTGTCCAGGGAATCCGTCCTTCCTCTGCTGATCACTATGGTAGACATATACCAGTCTCAAGAGTTGATGTACGGGTGGAACACGCAGTGAACAGATTACCTCAGAAACAGTATGCCAGAGACCATGAGGTACTTTCTTTATTGTGAATTAGACTTGCATTTTTTGGGATGATCAAAGATGAAAATATCAAATTCACTCAGAATATGATCACCCTTTGTAAAGGTAATATAGACAGGGTCAGTAGGCCATATTCCATACTCACGTTTCACCAGAAATGACTATATACATTTTAAAATTATTCTTCAGCCTTCTCGTATGTAGCATATTGGTACACTACATGCCGTATAGATGGAAAGCATATACTCAATCCCATATGGTCACACACAAGCCGCACAGGTTTCTTGTGTTTAATCACTTCACAATCAAGTGGCGTAATAGTGCACCCTTAATTATGTCCATCCTGCTGATGTGAGCCCATGCGCTGAGCTTGCATCATCCCCCCCATCTCAGCTGATCTGATCAGCTGAGATGTGTAACTAACAGCACTGACTGGATCAGCGATCCGATCGGTGCTGTTAACCTTTTGGATCGCGCTGTCAGTGACTGACAGCATGATCCAAAGCACAGCAGCGGGGATCGCGCCTTTCCCTGCCAGCATCGGAGGTTCTGTGAAGCAATCACAGGACCTCCATGCATTGCCATGATAACTTGGGGTCCCATGAGGACCCGGATGCTGTCATGAATCACTTCTTGTGGATGCCCGGCGTGTGTCCGCATCCACAAAAAGTGATCATTTCTCCTGTTCAGACAGTGAAGTGCGGAGACGCCATAAGGGGCAGTGTGAAATAAAGGAAGAATAAAAAGAAAGCTTTAAAAATTATGAAAAAAAACACAAGTTCTAATCACCCCCCTTTGGCCCCATTGAAAATAACACTATAAAAATAATACACATACCGGTATTTGATATCACCACGTTCAGAAATGCAATATCTATCAAAATATAAAAATCAATCAGATCTGTAAACTGGGTAGTGGAAAAACAAGTCCAAACGCCAAAAAGTAAAGCAATAATGGGCAATCAAAGCTGCACATCTACGCAAAAATGGTATCATTAGAAACTTCAGTGCAAGACACAAAAAAATAAGCCGTTACACAGACCCAGATCCTGTAAAATGAGGATGGCACGGGTCACAGAACATGGCGCAAAAATTGAAATTCTTTTTCTTTAAAAACTTCTCATTTTCTTCACCACTTAGATAACAGTAAAAGTATACAGGTTTGGTATCTACAAACCTGTACCGAGACATCAGTTTTACCATATAGTGAACGTGGTGCAATTTCACTGCACTTGGACATTTTTTCCCGTTTTCCTGTACACTACAGTATATGGTAAAATAAATGATGTAATTCAAAAGTACAACTCATTCCACTAAAAACAATACCCATATGTCTATATTGAGGAGAAATAAAAAGGTTATGACTGGGAAGAAGGAGCTGGAAAAATGGAAAATCACCGGGGAAGAATGGGCTGCCATATAGGCTCATGAGGTGAGCACTCAATCTCATTTTCACAGAGGTTAATTTCTATCAGACAAATCTGGTTGATAACACTTTTTGGAATGTTTCATTTAATATTATTTGTACAGAGGTATTCTCAGTTAGTAGCATTGCTCTTCTGTACAACAGCAGAACACCAAGGTCCAAACCATCATATTTTTAAAATATTTCCACAAAAAGGTGGAGAATTGTTTCCTGTCATCTGTCTTGAATAATAATGTATTATGTCTTTAGTAGAAAAAAAATCACAAAATGCCTCATCAAGAGAATTCTATTAGTTCAAAAATGTGTCACATTGGCCGCTACAATTAACTTGCTGTATTGGAATTCAAAAATTGCTCATTTATTATAGGGCGTACGTCAGCACACAAGCACTTGGTACATCCATGGCATGGCTAAAGAGTTCAGTGCCTCTTTTGACCTACTTGTTTTCCATCTATCCCTGCCTCTCTGTGGCGCCCCTGCGGACCGGTGTCCACAGAAAGGTATAGCATTTGGGACTGGTAAATGAGTCACCCCACACCAACACCCAACACATCCTCAATCCCTAGACCTAGTACTCCATGTCAGGCAAGGGATAGTAGGGGAGTTAAGTGGAGGGTGGAGAGTTGAGGAAAAGCCCGGGCAGGGGTGGAGGAACTCGGAAGTAAAGCCCAGGAACATCAAGTTAGGAGAACTTAGTGAGACAACAAAGAAGTTCAGGTTCGTGTTCCTGGCAAGCTGTAGGAGGAGAGGAACAGAACTCCTAAGCCGAGACACCTGGCAAGCCGAGAAACTATAACACCAGAGGGGAAGAGCCCGGACCCGGCGGCCTGTGCCACCATATGGCTAGTCCGAGCCCCAGGCTTCTTACCACGGCAGAGCAGAAGGGGTCCACGGTGTATCTGAGAGAGCAGGGACACCGGGGGATAAGGCCGACACCAGGGAGCCGGCCCTGATGATGTGGCAGGGGAAGCTGCAAGCCCCCAACCACGAACCCTGGCAGGTGTGGGGTCTTCATGTCCCGGACCCAACCCCCAGCACAACGATGGAAAGGCCATCACATGAGTGCTAGGAGTCCCAGAAAGGAGCCCCACGAAAAGCCCGCGACCGCTGGACCGGAGGACATGCGTGGGATTGAGGCCCGAAAGGTTCTAGAAATGGTTGCCCCTAGCAAACCGTCTGTAGTGAATGAACTGTGATGATGTTGTGTGAACTGAACAGTGAAGTAAAGTACCCGGTCAAACTCAGGACTTTGATGTGCGAGACTTATTTGTTCGGCAACGGCAGAGGCTCACCTGAATATTTGCACAGACAGACGCAGCCTGTTTGTAAGTGACATTGAACTCTGCTGGCAGCAGCGGAACATGATGACCTCTCTCTCCCTACACCTGCCCTGGGGAAAAAGCCCTGCCCATTCAGGGTTCATCATCCCTGCTTCCTGCCACAATCATCCCCAGAGTGCCTGGATGGCTGCGGTGGCCCACATTGGCCACAAACCACTGGTGGAGTCCCAAACCCTTTACAAAAACTTTACATCACCGTGACACCCCACAGCCCTAGAAGACGACAGGGCCCGGTTCCGAGTACCCCCATCCCTGGTGCGCGACATCTCCCTATCTGCTGGAAAGCTATAGCTGTCAATCAAGGAAGAGGTGAGCGTCCATAGATGTAAAACGAGTAGGTGGGAAGGTGCAAAGAACTGATTGGCCAAAGAGGCACCTAGCAGTAGTGTTTGTTTTGAGCAGTCATTTTGTGCTGATAAACTCCCTCTAACATTGTATATCTGTTCACTCTTGTAAAGTCCCAAACGGCCTGATGTTAACTTACAACCTAAGATTATTTCAGGATTTATATATTTTCTTCACCTTAAAAACATACTAGACAGAATAATGTGGAAATCCTATTAAATTCTGCATACAATTTGCTTAACAGGAATATCTGAGACAATTTGAAGTCATCCGCCAACAACATCACAATGAAGTTAGAGAAATTAGAATGAAAGCTGGTGCACGCCAGGTACCGTGTCCCTGTGTATGAATTATGGTATATACCGTACATATTCTGGTGTGATCAGAAGCATTAAACTGCTAAAGGTGGTAATATATTAAAGATTATGCTCTGTGTCTAAAGATTCAGTGTAGCCCCAGCTTTAAAGACTTACCCACCGTATCTGAGTGAAATTAACAAACTTCCAAATCTTATTTTTATTTTTGATCTGACTGGGTGCTATCATATTTCTGAGATTTTTGTTCCTCCTCTAAACAATAAAAAGTTCCACTGGTAAAATGATTTACAAAATGGGGTTGCTGCTGAGAATGAACCAATATTTTTTCGAAATTTTATTCATTTTATTATACTTTAATTATTCAATTACTTTAACTGTTATCTAAGTGGTGAAATAAAATGTAGACGTTTTTAAAGAAAAATAATTGCACTTGTGGGGCCCACTGGGACGGGGTACTCGGTACCGGACCGGGGTATCACGGGGGTTTTCACGGCGGTCTTGGTCCGGACCGTGTCCTGAGCCCACAAGTAAAGGTTGGGGGTTATTTACAGGGGAGAAAGTCGTGACGCCACCCATGGTATGTGGTCAGGGTGACCACTGCTGCTGCAAAACCTCCGGGGATGATGGGCGGCAGCCTGTGATGTGACGGCTCTCCACAGGCAGTGGTGATGAAAACAGTTTGTAAGGGAGAGTGGGGCTTGAGCGCAAGAATTACACAGGCTCACAGTTTTGTAGTTTTCCAGGTCTTTTACTGCAGATGGTAATTCAGCTGAGTACTGTCCATGGAGTCTGTACAGGGGCCGGGTTGCTCCCACTCTGGCCGGGTCCTTTGGCTCCCTGTTTCTGCGCTGTGTGTGTGGCCCTGCTGCCACTTTAGCTAAGCGGCTAGCCCTGTCTCCCCATGGGTACCAACTTGCTAGGCAACTTGAGTCTTGTCCTATGTTCCTGACCCCGCCGTGTTGCTTCGCTGTGGTACAGTGAAGATGTGGGACCTTCACTAATCCAGTGTTCACTATGCTGTATGTTTCAGGCACAGTCCCGGATCCGGTATCCGTTCTTTGCGCTCCTCTGGGGTGAGTTTCAGGGAACTCGGTCTCCAGGTGTGTTCCCCTGCTTCTCCTGTCTCCTTTCCACAGACCCTGGCTTGGCATGGAACTGGACAACGGACCATGGGGTGAGCCTAACGCAGCTCTTTTACACCCAGGTCCTTCTTCCTCAGTCCTCCTAGGAACTGAACTGCCCACTTCCTCTCCACACCAGAATATATAGAAAAGCAGCTTTAGCTCCCCCTTCTCGCCTGGAGGCGCTAGTGTAGTGTTGTGGGTTGTGTGGGGAGTTAACACTTTGTGGTGTTACTGTGGTACATGAACCCTGGGGTGCCACACACTTTTGTGCCATTTTCTGTTCTCATGTTTTGGGATCTGGGGCTGTGTGACGGCTTATTTTTTGTGTCTTGACCCGACGTTTCTAATGATACCATTTTTGGGTAGATGCGATGTTTTCATCGCCTATTATTGCATTGTATTGCAATGTTGCAGTGATCAAAAAAATTTAATTTTGGTGTTTGGCCTTTTTTTTTTCCTTTCCTCAGTTTACCGATCTGATTACCGTATATAGTCGTGTATAAGCCGACCCGTGTATAAGCCGACCCCCCTACTTTTGCCCCAAAAATCTGGAAAAACCTATTGACTCATGTATAAGCCGAGGGTGGACCCCAGCACAGGTATACAGCCCCCAGCAGTGTGGTATACAGCGCCCCCCCCCCAGTGGTATACAGGCCTCCCCAGTGGTAGTATACAGCAGCCCCAGTGGTAGTATATAGCAGCCCCAGCAGCCCCAGTGGTAGTATATAGAAGCCCCAGCAGCCCCAGTGGTAGTATATAGAAGCCCCAGTGGTAGTATATAGAAGCCCCAGTGGTAGTATATAGCAGCCCCAGCAGCCCCAGTGGTAGTATATAGAAGCCCCAGCAGCCCCAGTGGTAGTATATAGAAGCCCCAGTGGTAGTATATAGAAGCCCCAGCAGCCCCAGTGGTAGTATACAGCAGCTCCGGCAGCTAAAGCGGTAGTATACAGCAGCCCCAGCAGCCCCAGTGGTAGTATATAGGAGCCCCACAGCCCCAGTGGTAGTATACAGCAGCCCCAGTGGTAGTATACAGCAGCCCCGGCAGCCCCAGCGGTAGTATACAGCAGCTCCAGGAATCCAGGGCCCCCCCAGCCTTGCTCCGGTAACCTGTAAAGGAAAATATACTTATCACTGTCCCGCTGCCGTCCCCGCTCGCCGCTGCCGTCCGCGATCCTCCATCTTCATGCGTCTTCTTGCGGTTTCCTGTGTTCGTCGCCGGCAATGACGTCATTGGCGGAGACTAACGCAGGAAGCCGGAAGAAGACGCATGAAGATGGAGGATCGCGGACGGCAGCGGCGAGCGGGGACGGCAGCGGGACAGTGATAAGTATATTTTCCTTTACAGGTTACCGGAGCAAGGCTGGGGGGCCCTGGATTCCTGGGGCTGCTGTATACTACCACTGGGGCTGCTATATACACTGGGGCCGTATTGACTCGCGTATAAGCCGAGGGGCCTACTTTTCAGCCCAATTTTTGGGCTGAAAAACTCGGCTTATACGCGAGTATATACGGTAATTGATTTTATATTTTGATAGATTGGGCATTTCTGAATGCAGTGATACTAAATGTCTGTTTTTTAAGTAGTTTTATTTTCAATGGGGCAAAAAGGAGGTGAATTGAACTTTTGTGTTTTTTTTTATTATTTTCATATTTTGTAAATCTTTTTAAAAACTTTTTATTTGCACTACCCCTTAGGGCACCTCAGCACTGCAGTGTGCGATTGCTTCTGTCATGCAGAGAGATGCTGATAGCACAAATGATCACTTTCTGAAGGTGACACAGCTCAGGTATCACTGGCAGAATGTGATTCACGAATACAATACACTACAATACAAAATACAATACAAATCATAATACAATACAATAATTAAAGCAAAATAATGACAGCCCTGCTCATAAGAGCTAACATTCTAATAATGAGGTGGGGGTGACACAAAGTACAGGTGCTTATTTACAATGATGGTATAGTCAACGTGAGGAGATGGGGAACAGATAGGAGCAGTATAAGTGTCCACCAACCATTATTTGTGATCCACTTGAGACTGGTGGAGCGAATAGGCTATGCCTAAATTACTTTGACTAGGGATCATGATAGGCCGCCCTAAAAAGATGTGTTTTTAGGAATCGCCTGAAACTATGTAAGTTGTGGATATTCCTAATTTCTTGGGGTAGAGCATTCCAGATCATTGGTGCAGTTTGGGAGAAGTCTTGGAGCCATGAGTGGGAGGTTCGGATTAATGCAGAAGTGAGTCTAAAGTCACTTCCAGAGTGAAGAGAACGGGTGGGGTGATAGACAGAGATGAGGGTGGAGATGTAGGGTGGTGCTGCACTGTTAAGAGCTTTGTGGGTGAGAACAAGCAGTTTGCATTGGCTGCTTATACATTATAGGATCCAATTCAATGACTGGCACAGAGCAGAAGTGTTCGAGTGACTGTTAGCTAGAAAAATGATCCTGGCTGCTGCATTAAGGATGGACTGGAGAGGGGATAGTCTAGTGCGGGCGAGGCCAATTAAAAGAGAATTACAATAGTCAAGGGGGGAGTGAATCAGGACCATAGTGAGGGATTTTGTGGCTTCCAAGGTGAAAAAAGGGCAAATTCTAGAGATGTTCTTCAGGTGCAAGCGGCAAGAGCGGGCAAGAGATTGTATATATGGGGTGAAGATCAGCTAATGTATGGGGGATGATGCGAGCTCAGCGCGTCAGCTTACATCAAAGTGAGGGAACAACGCCAAGGATATATAGATATGCCCTTGGTCGTGAAGGGTTAAGAAGGGGTTAAGAAGACTAGGGAGTTAAAGCAAAGAGACTGCTTAACTAAAAGTTCAGAAGGAATGTTGCCAGATAAGAAAATAATAAATTTAAATTTAGTTTTATAACTACTTTTAACTAATCATACAAGAAGATGAAAGAAATTTTGAAAAATACTGGGTTATTCTCAGCAGCGACCCCATTTTTTTAAAATATTTACCAGCGGATCCTATTGTGTTTTATATAGGAGACCTAACGGTGTGGTAGCCAGAAATGTAAGTACTGTAAGTGGATAAATTCCGGTAGAATTTTCTATCTATGGTCACAAAGGGAGAGTTTATTTAATTGTAATAGCTCTTATGCTATTTATTTGCCTCAAACCAACTGTAAATTGCAGTATGTAGGCTGTACGTACCACCCTACCTGTTTTTACATTAGCATGAATAATCACAGATCCAACATCAGAAAGGATATTCTGAACAACAGTCTCTCCAGACATTTTTATCATGTGCTTGAAAAAAATCCAGAAAGTCTCGAGCTTACTATAGTGAAACACATTTTAGAAAATTGTGACAACAGATACCAGTGACAAGTAAATAGAGAATCCTTTTGGATTTTTAAATAATCTACTCTGGCCCCCGAAGGGTTAAATTAATTCATAGATAACACATGGTGAATAAAAGGGGATTTAATTTTATAATATAGTATTTTAACATGATATTATATATAGTAATATTTACTTTTGTATGGGGACATTATAAAGAAAGCTAATACAAGTACAGATAATTTATAATTATGTTGGAAATGTTGATTTGATGTTTTCTTAATGTTTTGATTAAAAAGTTTGAATTACCTTAGATAGGGTTAACTGAAATTGACCCCCAGAACTGTCTAATTGGTTATCAGAATGTAATTGACTTTGGTTTGTTTCCACACCTGATGAAGAGAGTGAATCACTCAAGAAACGCATTGATTTTCATACAAAATGTTATTTTTATCTCTATACCAAATATGGGATAGCGCCTGTACATCGCCACAGTTTTCCTCTTACATTTACACTATTTTCTGGCCATGTATACTGCATTTTCACCAGTGTTCCCCTCTAGGGGCTCTCTATCTAAATTTGCAATTGAGTCTGAGCTGATGGGAGAAGACTGGCTGCAGTGATTTCTTCCATACACAGCCCATAGAGATACATTTCTGCTCTTCTTTTTTTGGTTAGCACTCAGACAGAAGGAACAGCAGTATGGAAGATGTTATACAATAGTATTGATCAGTGTAAATGTAAAACCGCTCTAGGGTGAGGTAAAAGACTTGTTAGAAAGCTCAGAATAATCTTTCTGAGTCTCCCTTTTCCTTTTCACAGACTCTGATTCTCACTCCCCCTTACCACTCCATAGAATATAATAGGCAAAGTAACTTAAGACCTTACTGCGCTGGCAGTCCACATTGTCAGAATTGACCTTTTTTTTTTTTCTGAGTGCATGATGAAATCAGCAGGCAGGGGGAAGGAGAAGTGGCTCATAAGTGGAGAAAGAAGCATATTTATCTAATGATATATTTTACACTTTGTTATATTCCCATGTGCAAACTTTGTTGAACGTGTAGTTCTTTTTTAAAATATAACTTTGGACAAGTGTTCCTTATTAGTAAAATACAGAAACTGCAGAATGATATACTTCATTCTAAACAATTGTCCTTTTCTGTAGCTAGTAGTTAAACTTTTCCTATCCCTTGGAGGAATTATGTGAGAGTTCTCAGTATTAGGGTTCGCTCACATCTGCATATAAAAAATTGGAACGATTTTCATCCAGAAAAGTTGGATGACTTAAATCCGTTCAGTATTCCGTATGTCATGCGAGTACTATGTAATGGGGCAATTGTTGTCTAGCCTACCATTTGTATGCCATCAGTATAGTAGTGTTTTTCTGAAGCTATTATTTACATTCATTTACAGGACCATTTACTGTGTTCTATGCTTACAGAATGGTAATGTGTCTGTAAAAAACGGACAACAAATGGATGCTCTGTGTGCTATCCATTTTTTTCTCATATCCGTAGACTTGCATTGGCCGGCTCGGGTCTTTTACACTGCATGCTGTGATTTTTTTCTTTTCTTCAGGCCAATTACATCTGAGGAAAATCTCTCAGATCAGTACTGACTCATTGAATAACATTGGTGTGAGTGCAATCCAAATGTTTTTTCTCGCATTGCACTCATCCGGTTTATACACATGTGTGAGCAAATCCTTAGCAGTATTATGTACAGTGCTCAGTATAAATGAGCACAAGATTTTAATCAGTATCTCATTGAGCACTAGAACAATTTCAAAATTTTGGAATGAACAAGTGGTGACATTTTGCAACATCTTTTCTCCATTCTTCAAGAATGACCTATTTCAAAGTTCATGCAGCTTGCCAGAATGACTCGTGATCACCATATTTCATTGTAGGCACTATGCATTTTTCTAAATTAATTTTTCTGAATGGTCGAAGTGTCTACAGTGAGACATGGCGGTGGAGTGTCCTTATGTGCGGATGCATGAGCGCTGCTGGTGTCGGGGAGCAACATATCATTGATAGTATCATGAATTCATAGATGTACTGCTCTATAATTAAAGAGAAGATGCTACCATCACTCTGTGCACTTTGCAGACGTGCACTGTTCCAAAATGACAATGATCCAAAGCACATATATGTTGCATTTCTGAAGAAGAACAGGGTGAAAGGGATTCGGTGACCAAGTATGTCTCCTGATCTGAACCAAACTAAACACCTATGGGGAATTCTGAAGATATAAGTTGTCTCACTCTCCATCCGGCATCCAAGCTCTAAAAGAGATTGTTCTTGAAGAATGAAAAAGATATATGTTGCAATACGTCACCAACTTGTTAATTCAATGCCTAGAAGATTTGGTGCTATTGAGTCGCCAGCTGGGGCCATGGGGTACTCTGAACCAGGCACTCTCGACGTCGTCTGGCTGGCTGGATGGTCACGGTGATGTGACCAGCTCCGTGATAACCAGCGGTCAATAAAAGGAGAAGTTTATAGTTTTTAAAGGAATAGGTTGTGACGTCATCTGTAGTGTGTGGCTATGTGAGGTCACCACTGCAATCGGATCGCTGGGGTGATAGTGTGCAGCAATATGATGAGCTCTCTACGGGTAGGGCTGATCCCCAGGGTAACTGAGTGTGAAGAACAAGTATAAAGTCCCCAGTACCTTCTGGCAGCATGCACAGTCCATACACCGTTGCCGTCTCCTTCCTGCAGGCAAACAAACAGAGTCCATGCCGTACTAGGCTTTACTGGGCTTTTACTCTTAACTTCAAGCAGTACAGTTCAGTTATATCACAGTTAGTTCACAGCAGTTGTAGTGGACTTGTGCTCTCTCAGCATCTGGGATGGCTTGTCTGCGGCACTCCCTCGGGCCCTCATGCTCTCGATTCCGCATGTGAGTTACAGTCCAGCTGTCACGGGCTCTCAGTGTACTACCCCTCTGGGTCACTAACTCTAGTTCGACGGCTTTTCCTTCACCGCACTGGAGGTTAGGTCTCGGGATATATAGACCCCGCACCCTGCCGGAGTTCTGTGGTTGAGGCCTAAAGCTTCCCGGCCACATCTACAGATCCCGGTACTCTGGTTCTGGCCTAGCACCAGTGTCCACGATCAGTCGGGCCCACTAGCTCTTTCTGTCTTTCCTCAGTCTCAGCCTGAGTCCCCAGCCAGCCATCAGGGGCGCAGGCCGTCGGGCCCCAGTGCTCTCTCAGTCTCTGTCACTGATTAGGATGGGTGTCTCTGCTTAGACGTCTGGTCCTCTCTTTCTCCTTCTAACTTCCCTCTCTGGGACCAAACAACTCTTGAACCACTCCCCTCTTGAACCAACCCTCTAACTTAGTGTTCCTGGGTTTTACTCCAGTTCCTCCACCCCTTTCCCGGGTTCTGTTATAAGTTCCACCCTCCACTTAGCTCCTCCCGCCATCCCTTGCCTGACATGAAATAACTTTGGCTTAGGATCAGAGATGTGTGTGGGGTGTTTTTGGTACGAAGTTACCGAGTTACCAATCCCAGCTACTATGCCCTGTTGTGGCCACCTTTCCACAGCGGCACCACACTATCCTTAAAAATCATGGAGGTCATACAAAATAGTAGATTTTGATGTTTTTGATGTTATGATTTGTTTGGCATAATATTGATGAACATATTTGTAATAAAGTTTATTATCTAGGCAGTCAACACAGATATCGTCAATCTGTTCGAGATTTCTGTTGCAGTGAAATCATGAACATGTTACATTTGTGGCTGTACAAATGGAACAATGTCAGATTCACTGAACAGAGATCTGTGAACAATCTGCAAGATATCTGGTGTGTGAGGCTTAATTTATGTTATGGGTTAAAACAATATTCAATGAAACTCAATCTTGTCAAAAGTTGGAAATTGTTCTTATGTTCAGCGAGATACCAATTAAAATATCACTTTTTAGAGGGGGTGTATTCATATATACTGAGCACTGTATATTAGCAGGAAGTCTGTGAGATAAGGGTTTGACCGGTAGCTTGTGAGGAGGAAGTGATGTCAGAGGTGGGGACATTGCTGCCATTTTTGTTTTCGCCTGTAGTGTTAAGGTTCTTGAAAACTTTCATTTTGAGGAAATAGAAAATAATGTAGCCCTGTTACTATTAGATTAATTCAGCAAACCTAATAATTGTCCCTAAGTTTCACTTTAACTTCTAATAAGTAGAATAAAATTAATTTAAATACCCTATGTATTATTATGTAAAAACCTATAAGAATGCAGTGAAACGTGGGCTAATCATATGGCTCTTTCCAGGAACCTCCTAAGGGAACAGATGGGACTTATCTTGTAAAGCCAGGAAACAAAGGAGGACAATTTTATCCAGACCGGCCAGATGGGGATGAACCGACTGAGGTAAATGTATAGCCATTGGCGTTGCCATTGCACCTGGGCTCCAGGGCCTATGTGGGCATAAAGGCTACAAGAAAGCATTGCTGTAAATGCCATTTATTGGGAACCGAGACAAAACTAAGGGTTGATACAGGTCTCCAGCGACATCCTTGAAAATGGACCCCAACATAGTTCACAGTCTGTCAGAACCTCGAAAATGGAGGCGGGATTGTGGAGTTCGGCAGAGAGAGGGACTCCTACTGCCTGTGTATAGGGCAGATACTAAAAATGTTGCACCAGGGTATTTTAGTATTTAGCTATGCCTCTAGTATTAGAGTGTAGACTTGGTATAATTTTGTCTTTTATCCCGTATGTAAGAACAATTTGCAGATTTGTACTAAAAATGCAAAATTTGAAGAAATTATTTTAAGTACACCTGGACCTGTATAAGCCAGAATACAGACAGATATAGGAGCAAGGATGTTACATGTTGCGCGGATGAAAATCTTGGTTTTATATATTGTAGGAGATACAACATAAGTTTAATGATATCATCAAGCAAAACCGACAAGAGAGAAAAGCCCTGCAAGAAAAGTATAAAGTCAAGGTATTTTCTGTCTGTACCTCTATGTCACCTTATAAAAAAGAATTGTATATTTTATATAGTCTGAGAGATTAGAGAAGGACATGCAGATGAAACCCCATAAATGTATGGGTTCCTCTAGAAATAGTAATCATGGATCCCCTACCGCCTACAATTTATATACGGTATTTTTCAGATTATTAAGGTACCTTTAGACGCCGCAATATTTTGTGGGAATCCTGACGGCGATATGTCGCCCTGAAACTATCGCTGTCAAATTGCAAACCAGTTGCGGCGTGTATTTGGGGAATTTTACGGCAATAATTCGCCATGTCGCCTGGTTCTGATTTCACTGCACTGCTTCAAAATTAGAGGCAATCATGAAGGTGAGATTCCCGGCATTTGGCGTGTGAACGGGCGATAGTGATGGAATCAGCGTCGCCTATTGATTTCACGTAGGCGTGCCACAGCGTGCTGGAGTCCGCGCCTCATCGCATGGTTGGTGGTGGCTACTATGTTCCCATTGGCTGTCACTTCACAGGGCACCATATTTGAAGAGCTGTCACTTCAACACCACACATCTTTAATTGCGTCATATATTAGCCAGCCTTCCAGAGCAGGCTGACCAATCATAACGCTATTGCGTTGTCCAATAAGCTGTTTTGGGGCGCGGTGTAGACCAGTCTAGCACGCCTATGTTCTCGCCATGCTGAACATGTACGCCCACATTCCTTTGGGGATTGCGGCATGTGAAGCGATGAGGGAAGTCACCGGATTGGTTCCGCTGTTGGTGAGGCGATTTCCGGGGCGACACATCGCCTTAGGTTGAGGGCGAAATTGAAGCGTGTAAAAGCACCATCGGCGATGTGAGGCGACCATGAAAACCGTGCTTGTGCACGTTAGATCACCTCATATCGCCACCAAAAATTGTGGCGTGTAAAGGTACCCTTAGACACACTTTTGTTCCCCCAAATTTTTTGGGAAAGTGGAGGGTGCGTTTTATAATCCGAATCTATATGCTGTGCTGTAGTGGACGGGGGTTGCTTTGGAGCGGTGTCTGGGGGCTGATCAGACTGCATGAGGCAGTGGGAGGTCACATGCTCCTCTCATTAGCCTCATTTAATATACACTGCATCCCGCTGTCCATCACCTCAGTGCTGAAGCAGCGCTGAGAGATGGACGGGGAAGCTGTGCATGTTACGTTTCCCTGCACTCACCTTCCACTGTGGGATATGCCCCCTACCCCCGTCAAGCTATTTATGCCCGTCTGTGCTGTACGTGGCCCCCCACCCAGGTCACGATATATGCCGCCCTGCACTGAATGTGTCCCCCATCACACCATATGTCCCCCTTGCTGGTGCACACACATTGAAATTACAACCGCTGATACTTACCCTTCCAACGATGGCTCAGTGATCCCAGCTTTTTGGTGTCTCTTCCCTTGTGTGTGACGGCTGATCATGTGACCAGGGAGCACAGTCATGACATCACTGTGCTGTGCCGATCATGTGATCGGCCGGCACACATAGGAAGAGACACCGAGGAGCTGGGAGCACGGAGCCATCGTTGGAAAGGTAAGTATCAGCGGTTGTTATTTTAATGTGTGCACGCCAGCATGGGAGCATATGGTGTGATGGGGGCCACATTCAGCACAGGGGGACATATTGCGTGATGGGGGGCCACATCCACACAGGAGGGCAAATAGCATGATGGGGGCCACATCCAACATAGGGGGGCATAAAGCGTGATGGGGGACCACATCCAGCACAGGGGGACTAATGTGCCAGCAGAGGGGCCATATAGTGTGATGGGGGCCACATCCAGCACAGGGGGGCATATTGAGGATGGGGGGTGCCACATCCACACAGGGGGGCATATAGCGTGATGGGGGACCACATCCAGCTCAGGGGGGCTAATGTGCCAGCAGAGGCCATATACGTGATGGGGCCACATCCAGCACAGGGGCCACAGAGCGTGATGGGGGGCCATATCCAGCACAGGGGGCTAATGTGCCAGCGCAAGGGGACTAATATGCAGAATATGGGGGCTGTATCCCAGGATGAGGGACATATACCGTATATGATTTATAAGACGGACACTGGCATTCTAAGACGGACCCTATATAACTTTAAAAATTATTTTTTTTCTCTTTTCCTTGACCAAATTTGGGGGTGCGTCTTATAATCAAGTGCGTCTTATAAAGCAAAAAAATACGGTACTTTTGTTTTTTCATTTAGAGAATATTATAGTCTTTTTTTTTTTTTTTTTTTTTTTTATATAACACTTTCAAATTTTTGTCCTAGTACCATAAGGGCATTTGTCCATAGTAATGTCAAGTTACAAGGCTGTGTTGTCCAGTGCTAGACTAGAGATGTTGCATACTGCAAAAGAAACATTACAACAGCTAACGGCCAATAGACAACTTGGCCACATTACATAGATCATTCTCACTATGGTCTAATCTTATGTTATTGCATAAGGGGCAGCGAGGAGGCTTTACAGACTTTTTTCTAGCTTTTTTATACTCATGTTTGTGGCCTAACCTAAAGCTTGTCGGCCTTAATGCCAAATCTCCAACAGGGCCCACAAATATCACAGGCATTTAATAGTACCTACCTATTCATATTGGCCAAAGGACCTTTTGGGCCCCTCAATATTCCTGGGTCTGGGTGTAACGGCAGCTCCTGCACCCACCATAGTTACTTTGTTGGCTTACATGTCCGTTTTAAAGCACCACTCCAACCTTTTTTCTTAATTTCAGCATTGGAGTGGTGCTTTCAATATAAGTCCTCTGCCCCCTGTCTTATACTCACTCTCTTCATCTGTTTCAAGCATCATTCCGTTCAATCTCCTGTGATTTGTGACCTGCCAGCAGCTTCAGTGTTTCGTGGAGGTCACAACTCAATACATCTCTATGGGAGCCTCATTCTGGCTCTCATAGACTTGTATTGAGGTCTTATTATGTAACTTCTGACTTCAGATCACAATCAGCACAAAACGGCGCGGTGGGATCAGAGTGGCATCAAAAAAGTTTAAAAATGGGGCAGGGCAAGTATAATTCAGGGGGCAAGGAACATAGGTATAAAGCACCACTCAGGTGGTATAAAGAAAGCAAAACACTGAAGTGATGCTTTAATAAAGAAATAATTGTAATAACTCCTCATAATTCCCTCAATAATATATGAATAAGATGACTACTGGGTCTCATCATTGCCCTTGTCCCTGATCGGCCTATTCACAGCAGAATAGGACTGTCCAGTTGTCAGTTTTATTACAGAATAATGACACAAAGCAGAATTTTCAGTAAAGATGCTCCTGGATTATTATTTATTGGGAAAGTATACAGTATTAGTATCTAAGGAGGAATAATCTTAAATTGTCCATGATATGTAATATTGTTTTCTATTTTTAGGGTGGAGTAAAATTTGAAATTAATGACATCACAGAAGAAATTCAGATTGATGGTCCCCACGGAGAGAATGAGGAGGTCAGAGCAACTCTATGACTTTAACGTGGGATTTTCGTACTGTAGTTTATGCAGCTGTTGACCATTGCTTTATATCTTCTGGTGTAAGGTTGGATGCAGCATGGTGCCCCCTGGCCACACTCACAGCGGTTGCCTTATCACTAGAGACCATGTCACTGTACAGGTGGTGCTGGGCTCAGCCCTTCTCTATGAGCCAAAATTTAAGACCATAAGAGCTACTCCCACTCTGGTAAACTCTGCCAATCTATACATTACATGAAAGTCCAATTATCCTCCGTAGTGACCAGCCACGATCACTATGGGGTTAACCTTATGCCGCCAATGGGCTCTGGAGCAGTGGAAACATGTTTTTAGAGTGACGGATCATGCTTCACCATCTGACGTGTCATGGACCAGTCTGGGCTTGGTGAATGTCAGGAGAACGTTATCTGCCTGTATTGGGCAACTGTAAAGCTCAGCGGAGGAGGAATAAGGCTATAGGGTTGTTGTTGGCCTTAAATTGCCGTTATAGGGAATCTTAATATTTCAGCATGCTAAGGGTCCTGTCACATCAGGGTTTTACGCTGATCGCGGCAGTAGCGGTGAAAAAAACGCAACTGCCGCATTTACCACATAACGGCCACATAACGGCAAGCCCCATACAATGTCTATGGGACTTGCGGTAAGTGTGTGGCAGGTGCGGCAAGTGCAGTTTTGGCACTTGCGGCAGGTGCGGCCGCACCTGCGGCAAGTGCCGATACCGCATTTGCCGCACCTGCCGCAAGCCCGATAGACATTGTATGGGGCTTGCCGCAAGTGTGCCGCGACCATTATGAGGCCGTTATGCGGTAAACGCGGCAGTTGCGTTTTTTTCACCGCAACTGCTGCGATCAGTGTAAAACGCTGATGTGAAAGCAGCCCTAGACAGGCTTTCAGCTTTGTGCAAATAGTTTGGGGAAGGCCTTTTTGTGTTCCAGGATGATTTTGCTCCAGAGGACAAGGCAAGGTCATAAACACATGGTTAGCTAAGTTTGGAGTGAAAGAACATGACTTGTCATATATACCACTGACCTCAATCCTATTGAACACCTTTAGCAAGTTGTTTTACCTGCAAAGGGAGGACCAACTCCACATTAATGCCTATGGATTTAGAATGTGATAAAGCTCCTGTAGGTGTAATGTGTACGGGTCCCAATACTTCTGTCCATGTTGTGCATGTCCATAGCTCTGTTATTTGCCTCGGTATCCATAACTCTTTGATAATAAGAAATGAAACGTTGGATATTATTTTACAGGAAAATGATCCTCTCAATGACACGTTAACTTTTGCCCATGGAGAAAAAATAGAGGGCACCAACTGGCGCGAGATTTACGTGGATCAAGGTCAGAACATGTAACAAATACAACTTAATTTGAAAGGGTTGTCCAATACCTTGATAGCTTGACTTTTTAATATCAATATCAGATCATGTGCAATGTCTTTGTCTTTGCCCCTCCACATCGATTCAACATTGATGACCTAAGAATAGGTCACTAGTATAAAAGTTGTGAATAACCCCCTTAATAATAAATGCATAGTATGGTTTAAACCTAGCTTCTCCATCTGTGGTTCGTGTATTCTAGAGGTTTTCATCACAAATCTCATCATTTTTCATGTCACAAAGCACTATGAAAAAAATCAACCATCCTCAAAAATAGAGAAAAACAGTGACCAATAAATAGTCATAAAAATAATCTATTAGGGATGAGCGAGTATAGTCGCTACTATTCGGAACTCGCCGAATAGTAGAGTTATTCGGCTACTCGCTACTCTCTGAGTATCTTATGTGTACTCGGGAGTAGCGAGTAATTCGAATACTTTTGCAGTGTATCTATAGATACACTGCGAAAGTAGCCTAAAAGTGAATAAAAGTTGTTAAAAAATAATAAAATGACATACTCACCTATCCGACGCCTGCATCGGGACCGTCCCAGAAGACCTGCGATCCCCGGACAAGGACCTGTGACTACCAGCCAATCAGATGGCCGGTAGCGATCTGGCCAGCACTTTGCAATCTGGCCAATCAGGTGGCCGCTAGCGATCACGTGGTTGTGACGTGTCGCCATCTGATTAGGCTACTTTCTATAGATACAATGCGAAAGTATTTGGACTCGCTATACTCACAACAAGTACCGAATACCGGTGCCTACTCGTTGCGAGTATAGTGACTCCGAATATTACTGTACTCGCTCATAGGAATGTCTCATTCCTATAATCTATGCTTTATTGAATATCCACATATTTCAAAAACAATCACAAGTGCCTCAATTGCAGAGAGGTGGTTGAGTACAAATAATAGTACACTAAATGTTATTAGATATAAAAATTAAAAAAAATAAGGTATCCTAGTGAAAGACCTAACTACATACACTGAAGAACTTTGACTAAATTTCTTACTCCCCTAATCACCCAAAGTGCCCTAGCGCCAATGTACCAGACCACTATGTAAAGGATATTCCAAAAAATAACCCAAATCATATTATGATAATGAGGGTAAAGGGTGCAGGCACCGTCACACGTAGCGATATCGTTGCCGATATCGTTCAAAAGTCACGTGTTCTGTGACGCTTGAACGATGTCGAAACAACATCGTTGTGTGTGACACTACAAACGATGAACGATCAGTCGGCTGATCGTTCATCGTTAGAATTGAGGTCCTGTCCTCAAATCAATCGTTGATCGACCGGTGGACACGCAGCATCGCTGCGTGTGACACCGGGAGACGACCGATAAGCCAGCTCCCAGCGCCTCTCAGCAAGCGCTGGGAGCTGGTATCCAAGGTAAATTGCGGGTAACTAGGCAGCGCGCGCTGCCTAGATGCCCGATGTATACCTTGGTTATCTAAGGTACACAGCGGGTAACTAGGGACCCTAGTTACCCACTGTGTACCTTGGATACCAGCCGGTGGTAACCAAGGTATACTGCGGGTATCTAGGCAGCGCGCGCTGCCTAGTTACCCGCAGTTTACCTTGGAGACCAGCCTGCTCCCGCTTACTGCAGCCTGGCAGCGGGAGCAAGACATCGTGGAAACGATATTGAAATAGTTTCCACGATGTCTCTGGTCCATTGATCGCTGGTGAGTCTGCTTGTGTGACAGCTCACCAGCGATCTGTACGATATTGTTAGCGATCGTGCGTGCATGAGATCGCTAACAATATCGTTCTTCAAATTGATGCGTGTGTCGGCACCATAAGGCTACCAGTAATTATACATGGTACTAACCAAGTGCACGAGGAAGGCACACTACAGGAATCTTAAGGGTTTAGATTTAGGTTAAAATTCAAGAACAATATCAATATGTTACTCTCCAGTTTGATGTAATAAAGACAGCAACAATAAAGATATGGTTAGATGTAACATACCAGTGATGTCCGTGTGCTCTCTCACCGTGCCTCTACCCCCGACTCGTGTTTCGTACGCTACTTTCTCAGAGGGTGTCCGTATTCTAGAGAGTACATGCTATGTCCTACCTTGGGGGCCTTGTTTACTCTTCTTACGTTGTGGTTTTATAGATATAGCACAGTTTATAATTATTGCCTTAGGGGCAAATTGCACATCTCACTTAAAAACATTAGTTTTGAAATACCTCTCCTTTTTATAACATTCTTTTAAAAAGGTTTAAAAAGGATAATGAAACTAAGATGTAGGAATTTATATTTATTAATCCTCCTAGCTAGTTGGGGAGTAGAAAAATCAGCTGCCACCAAACCTTGGTGGCTAAGGCCCCCGGCACATGAGGGGTGTACATGTTAGAAACACCTTATCCCATAGCAGAAGTAACTGTGTTATGCCTTTTTACAGGAGATGGAAATCTACCAAATAACCGAAAACAGTGGACCTCCAAAGAGCCTAACACACTACTTGGTAATCTCCTAGAAGGTGGCATCCCATCTGAGTGTAATACTATGGGTGACACCATGTGGGAAGAAGATATCTGTCCCTCTGCTATGGAAGGTAAAAGGTCATTGTATAAACCTTATAAAATCTTACTAAGCTTTTTTATATCTTAAGATACCTTTACACGCCGCTACAGAAGGTTGGAATCAACTGGGTGTTTCACGTGCACGAGCACGTACCAACGGTTGCAAACGGTACCCGATACCGCCTTTACACGCCGCTACAAGGTGCTCTACAGAAGGTTTAATCTATCTCTGGATGCACCGGCGGGTGCCTCAAGTTACCTTCTGTAGAGCACTGTCCCTCATTTACACGCCGCTACAGAAGGTAATATGGGAGGACCTGGTGCAGCAGGGACAACACATAGGCGTGACAGAGTTGTGGATTACGAGACGCTTGTACGGTGATTGGACACAGCAATAGCATCATGATTGGCCAGCCAGTGCAGGGAGGCTGCCTAATACATGACGCTATAGCAATTGTGTAGTGTGACTGGTCAGCTCCTTAAATATGCCGCCCTATGCAGCGACAACCAATCGTAACGCAGGAGCTTCCACCATTGATCGCTGAAGGGGGCCGCTTTCCCGGAGGCTGTGTCACACCCCAGGTAGATAACAAGGTGTCGAAAAAAAACTCTCCTGCTCCTCATTTACACGCCGCTACCATCGGGTTGAAATCAACCTGTTTTAGAGCACTGCTCTGAAACAGGTGCCGCAAGTGACGGGTGGCAACAACCTACTTTACACGCCGCTACCTCGGGTTGATTTGACAGTGCAAGATACATTTGTCTCCGAAACCCGGTTGTCTTCAACCTTCTGTAGTGGCGTGTAAAGGTACCAGTAGGCTACATTTTAAGATATTTAACTACATCCAAGTGATTATACAATGCCCTGATTGCAAGTGCCACCTGCTTGAAAATAATGCTGTCATTGTCACTTTCAGGTTTCTCTGAAACCATAATTTAGGATTATTTTCTTCCTTTAAAAAAGGGTCACAAACTGTACAAAATGTGCTTATTTTTATAATATTAACGAACCTGTGTCATAAAATCCTCTTCCCCTTTACAAGGTAGCTTTTCCAGAAATTCCAGGCAGAGGTGGTAATTTTTGCCAATCACATAATTATGTTGTTGTTCTATCTTAGAAATATGGTTATTGGCAATATTTATTATACTATTTGTTCTGTTGATACAGTGGTGTTTGCAGGTTTGTTAACCCTTTAGAAATGTTAAGATTTCTGCACAAATTTGACCTAAAACTATATCAGATTTTTGCAAAAGTCCTCAAAGTAGACGAAGAGTCAAAAATAGTAGGCTTTGTTATTCAATGTTTGCAGGGTCCTTTTTCCCAATGGCAGATTTCAGCTCACCCCGAAGATTTTCAATGGGACTGAGATCAGGGACTCATTGCTGCCATTTTAAAACAGTCCATTTTTTCTTTTTCAACCATTCCTGTGTACCTTTGGATGTGTGATTTCGCAACAAAGCAACCCCACAGAATTATGGATCCTCCACCATGCTTAACTGTTGGTTGGATATTATCATCCTTACAAGCTTCATTGTGTCATCTGTAAACAAACACTGCATTGCCAAAAAGGTCTATTTTTGTTTCATATGTCCACAGAACATTTTCCCAGGAGGTTTGTGGCTTGTCAAGGTACTCTTTGGCAAAGATCAGTTGTTCTTCAGCAATGATTTTGTCCTTGTGCTTTGCCCATAAATCTCTGCTTGGTTTAGGGTAGGATGTATGATATTTTTTTTGAAAACATGACCCAAGACTGTTCCAGGTTTACCTCAGATCTTTGGATGTTTGACGTCTTTTTTTCCACCATTCATACCAATTTTCAAAGACATCTCTTGTCAATTTTCCTCTTTCCCCTACGTCCATGGAGGTTCTTGATGGTTCTATGCTTGATAAGCTTCTTAATATTATTGCACACTGTTGAAACTGGGATACTGAGGTCTTTTGGAGATGGCCTAATACCCTTTGGAAGTCTTGAGTTTGCTATTGTCACGATTATGACAAAGGAACAGGGCCTAACATGTAGCCTTTTAAAACACTGAACTCATTTGTGATTTACCACAGGTAAGTAAAAATTTGTTTCCATGCTAATTTAATGTAAAGGATGCCTTAAACCTGATGGGTGACAAAAATTATGAGCAGGACTGTATATAGAGTATAAGGAGTTTGGACTCAAGCAGTCCACAGTCAGACAGATTCTGTACTAATGAAGGAAATGGAGGAAATTCAAGACCTTTATTATGCAAGGGCTGCAAGGGCCCTTGGTACTCGGTAGCCAGGCCGGCGGCGATACTTCAGGGAGGTCACGGTGGCTGTGGCCCAGCTCCGTGGCCCTGGCTGTGCAGTGATAGGGCTTATTTACAGGAGATGAGTTTGCACGTGACGCCACCTGTGGTACCTGGTCATGGGTGACCAGCGCTGCTGTTTTTGGGCCTCTGGGGCAGATGGTGCAGCAGCCGGGATGGTAACCAACAAAGATCACTCAAAGAGCAAGACATATAATAGTCTACAAGGTCCCAATGCAACTAAAAGTCTCTCTCACATTAGCTAATGATCACCTAGACAAGACAGAAGGTTATTGGAACAATATTTAGTGGATGAATGAGCCAAAATATTTGTGTGGTTTAGTTATGTTTGAAGAAAGAAAAAGGCTGCAGTACATCCTAAAAATGTCATACCATCTGTGGCAACATAGTGTTGGTAGTTTCATGATTTGAGACAGTTTTGCTGGATCTGGGACGGTGTGATATTGGTGGAGCAATGACTTCTGAACTTCCCCAGTAAATTCTAAAAGAAAATGTCAAGACATCCGTCCATGAGCTGAATATCAGGAGAATGTGGGTCAGGCAGCAAGATAACAATCTAAAGCACTAAGAAGTTCTACAAAAGAATGAATGGTTAAAGGAGAACAAAGTTAACATTTTGTTATGTTCAAGTCAAAGACCTGACCTTATTTCTATAGAATCTATGTTGTAGAAGGACCTGAAAATAGCAGTTCACAGAAGGAAACCCACCAACATAATGTCGAAGCCCCAGGCTCTAGGGCACTCGCGTATCAGGCGGCAAGGGTTAACTGTGTCACGGGGAATGGTGGCCGCTCCTGATCCCGTATTCTGGGGGACTCTTCTTTTAAAAAGGGGGATATTTACAGGGGATAATATACAGTTTGTTGTCGTGACGCCACCTGCAGCTTCTGATGATGCTTCACCAGCGCCGCTACAGTCCTCCGGAGGTCGATGGTATTGCGGCTGAGATGGTGTAGTCCTCCGTAGGTAGGACTGGATCCTCCAGGGCAGCAATTCTGTGGATAGAACAAGTTCATGCAAAAGAAGATGCAGCAGAGTCGAATTCACTTAACTTTACTGGAAACTTTAGCAACATTATTTACAGTTCTCAGTTCAGCAAGATGTTATAATGACAAGTAGCTAATGGGTGGATGTAAGCAGATCCAGGTGGTATGATGGAACCCTCGTTGTGTGCCTTTTCTCCCGTCTATTCCTTCTTGTTCCCCAGTAATTTGTATGAAGTCAGATCCCATAAAGCGAACCTGACCTCCTGCTGTCTCTCTCTCTCCTCACTCCCGTCGGGTTGCCTTCTGCTGACTGGCCGCCGAACCATCAAGTGGTGCCTGGTACCCTCTTTTGGTCGCTTAAGAGCCTGAGGCAGTATATATGTATACTCCCCAGGTCATCAGATTTTCTGTGGTCCTTGGAGGATCCCACAGGTGTGGGCTCCGGAGCCCGGTAAGCTGATTGGGCTGAACCCCCTCGAGTTCCTCTTCCCTTCAAGCTGTCTGCGCCTGGGATCTTTCCTTCTTCCTGGTCCCTCAGCCGAGGGCTCTCCTTGTTTCCTCATGCTCACTGCCTGCTCGCCTTTACTAACTTGGAAGCAAAGACCCAAAGGCCACCAGACTTCAGGCCAAAGACCTCGGTCCAAGAGACCAAAGGGGCAAAAGACCTCCTTGTTTCCCCTGGAGGTGGTATTATTCCCTCCCGGGTGACCTCCCACTATGTGATCTAGTGTGGGAGTGCTGCTTAATGGGTTCCACCCACCATCCTAGAATCTGCTTGCAGCTGGAGTATCTGCACCTCTTTTATGGGTGCAGTACCCCTCTGTGACGCCTGCGTAGCGGGGCGCCACAATAGCAGAGTTGAAGCTGTTTGCAGAGGACATGGGCTAAAATTCCTCCCAAGCTGATGCACAGGACTAAACAATAATTACCAGAGGCAGTTTGTTGTAGCACAAGTCGATCACATGATATATTTAAAGCAAAGGTTCACATACTTTTGCCACTTACAGACATGTGATACTGGATCATTTTCCTGAATAAAATATTTTACATTTTCATATTTTTGATTCATTTGTTTGGTTGTCTTAATTTCATTTTAGAACTTGTGTGTGAAAATCTGATTTCATTTTATGTTAAACTAGCTGGGTGCCCGATGCACATGCATCGGGATTCTAGAAGAGCGAGTCTGACTCGCAATGGCCGCTTCGCGGCCAATGCTTCGCGCTGCTAAGGCGACTCGCCATGCCCGCTGCGCGGGCATAGCGAGTCGCCTTAGGACTGCTCGCAATGGCCGCTGCGTGGCCAATGCTTCGGGCGTATCCACATGACGACACTGACTCGCATTGCGAGTGGACTCAGAAGGGGCAAAAAACCCATTCGCAATTATATAATAGATTTATTCAGAAATATGGACAAATTCTAAACGGTTCACAAACTTTCAAGCATTACGATATATTCAGAAAAGTATGTGCCACAATATCACTAAGGGGTACGTTTTCTCCTCCTTGTGGAGACTGATATGGCGGTATGAGGAGACATAAATGCCTGCATTTAAGTCTCCTCATTCTGGCATGTCACTCTCAACTACTAGAAAACACACCTGTTAGATTCCCATCTTAGCCTTTCAGATAGCCAAACCAGATCTCAAACTTTGCACTGATGAGGGGCAATTCCCCAAAATGCAGTGTCTGCAAATTGAGATTCTGATTTGGTTATTATCCTAAGTCATAGGGCAAAACTCATTAAAGTGTCAATATATTTAGGATTGCTACTTCCAATAGGTGGCACTAGATTTCAAGTCCTTTTTTTCTCTAAAAGAGACAATTTGCATGTAACGATTCCACCACTTACACACTGTGATTGACAGCTCTGCTGCCCTATGGGATCAACGCTTGGCTGAGCTGTCAGGATTGTGAGTGACAGCTCAATCGTCCAAACTGAGGCAGATGTATGAGTTGTGAGGTAGCAACCGGGGAACCCGCTTGCATAACGACAAAACACGTGTTTATAAGTTTAACCAATGTCTACCCGTTTATTTTTCACATATAATAACATAACCCGGGTAGCATGTTTACCACATTGCACATTGATTATAAACACTTTACATAAATACATCATACATTACATAGAACATTGCACATATACATTCACAATAACCCGGGACCTGTAACCACGACTCTCTCCCCATTGGAGCTCTAACACCTGCTCCCGGGGTAGCTACGGCCTCCGGCCTACTTACACATCTTACAGTACATTTATAATAAATACATGTGTTATATTTCGACGATGACCCCTCCGGGTTCATAACAGGGATTGAGCAACCTGAGTACCGGGTATGTCATGTATCCCCAAGGGGCTCCTTCCTGGACGTATCTCCGCCTACGTCCTGGTCAGAGTCCACCTGGTTCAACAATGGTGTCCCCACTCTAGGAGCCCTTTTAACCCCTGCTTCTGACCTTCGTTACATACGCCTCAACGGGCCCTGTGGGTCCCAATGGCGGTTCCTGCAGCCTGGCTTTAGTCACCCAGCTTGATGACATAACATTACCCCGTAGTCAGGATTCCTGCCTGACCGGGCCTTACATACCATGTGTGATCCATCATTCAAACGTCCATGGATCACATACATTTCTTCCACACGCTCACAGCCCATCATCCATGGACTGTGGCTCCTCCATGGCCCATTACAGGGACTGGCAAACCATAGTACACGGGAACCTCATCCGTTACCTACTAGGAGCCCTATTACCCCTGTGTCTGGCACCACAGGCACACCCACACCATTAGAGGCCGTGGTTGAGGGACGGGTACCCTCTGCAAGCAGCAGGGCAAGCCTCCCTCTCGTCCCCACGGGACGGAACGCCTCCAACATCATCCATACTGGCTGGGTCACTTTCTCCCCACATCATTATACAATGTTCTTACATAGGTCATCATCTTACATTCAGGGCAATTGCCTAAGCCCCTACATACATCAACGGGTCCTTACCGACTGCCTAGTCGGACCCAATAGCGGTTATGCCCGCCTAGCATTAGTCACACACAGCTCACTCCGTTACACGGGAACCGCTGTCTTACCGGGCACGGATCCGGGTCTCGCTACCTGTGTAACGGGTCCACCAAGCGTCCCCCAAGGGCTCCTTTCCCGGACGTGGTTCACCCCACGCCCGGACCAGTCTCCACCGGGTTCAGCCACGGCTTCCCCACCAGGTGCTATCACAACCGCGGACCTTGGCACCGGCCTGGAGCTAGCATGCTCCCTTCACTCACACAGAGCCTCTAGACTGCTCTGGACTTGACTGGTCTCAGCTTCCATCTGAATCTCAGGAACTCTCAATCACTCAGCTGGCTGCCTCTTATCGTGCCAGCCACTCCCACATGGACACACCCCGTTAGCTGCCGGTAATCAGCCTTTCACACAGCTCAGGTTAACTCCCTGTGTTCCGGGTTGTCAGCACTCAGCCCTCATTCCTTAGGGCTTCCTCAATCTCATCCCACTCTCACTGCCGCTCATTAGGCTCATGAAACCCTGTGTCTCAAGTTGGTTCACACAGTATTATCACAGTCAAACCGGTCAGTGTGCACAGGATCATACCCTGATCCTGCATGTGATGCGCCCCGGCCATGAGGATCATGCCGGCGGTGCCTCACATACCCCCCTCCTTGTTTACACCCGTGGGTAGGGGTTAAACACACTGCCATACAAGTCGGGCGACAGCGTTGCTCACACTTGTGGATAAAGGCTAAACACACTGCCGGATTGTACACCTAGGACACCGGTAAACCGTGTCCTACCTCCCCCCTCCTTGTTCAGACCAGTGGGGGATGAACACACTGCCATAGGAGCTGGGCCACCATACAACACCTTGTGGCACCGCTCCCGGTTTGTATACCTGTGACTCCTGTCCAACCTCCCCCCTCCTTGCTTAAACCAGCAGGGGCAAACTCAGTTCATAGAGTCCTATGAGAATCCAGATGTGGCGCTGTCTTGGCAACTTCGTGACCCCTCAGGCCACCGGAACCTTGATCACGCCGACTTTGACTTCGGGACCCCTAGGGCCTCCCGGTACTTAGAGTGCGACGTCTTCGTGACCTCGCCGGGTCACCGGCATGATGCAGGGGTGCGTCGTGCGGTTGCCCATAGCAACCAAGTCCATTTAAAGTGCACCAACATAATCGTCCATATAAGAATGTCCATATCAGGTGCCCCGGCACCACAGCCCTCGGCTGTACCAACCCCCCTTTGTAACCGGGGTGCTTTCCTCACCGGGCAACCTTGCCCGCATTCTCCACCATATGTGAGGTAGCAACCTGGGAACCCGCTTGCATAACAACAAAACACGTGTTTATAAGTTTAACCAATGTCTACCCGTTTATTTTTCACATATAATAACATAACCCGGGTAGCATGTTTACCACATTGCACATTGATTATAAACACTTTACATAAATACATCATACATTACATAGAACATTGCACATATACATTCACAATAACCCGGGACCTGTAACCACGACTCTCTCCCCATTGGAGCTCTAACACCTGCTCCCGGGGTAGCTACGGCCTCCGGCCTACTTACACATCTTACAGTACATTTATAATAAATACATGTGTTATATTTCGACGATGACCCCTCCGGGTTCATAACAGGGATTGAGCAACCTGAGGACCGGGTATGTCATGTATCCCCAAGGGGCTCCTTCCCGGACGTATCTCCGCCTACGTCCCGGTCAGAGTCCACCTGGTTCAACCATGGTGTCCCCACTCTAGGAGCCCTTTTGAACCCCTGCTTCTGACCTTCGTTACATACGCCTCAACGGGCCCTGTGGGTCCCAATGGCGGTTCCTGCCGCCTGGCTTTAGTCACCCAGCTTGATGACATAACATTACCCCGTAGTCAGGATTCTTGCCTGACCGGGCCTTACATACCATGTGTGATCCATCATTCAAACGTCCATGGATCACATACATTTCTTCCACACGCTCACAGCCCATCATCCATGGACTGTGGCTCCTCCATGGCCCATTAAAGGGACTGGCAAACCATAGTACACGGGAACCTCATCCGTTACCTACTAGGAGCCCTATTACCCCTGTGTCTGGCACCACAGGCACACCCACACCATTAGAGGCCGTGGTTGAGGGACGGGTACCCTCTGCAAGCAGCAGGGCAAGCCTCCCTCTCGTCCCCACGGGACGGAACGCCTCCAACATCATCCATACTGGCTGGGTCACTTTCTCCCCACATCATTATACAATGTTCTTACATAGGTCATCATCTTACATTCAGGGCAATTGCCTAAGCCCCTACATACATCAACGGGTCCTTACCGACTGCCTAGTCGGACCCAATAGCGGTTATGCCCGCCTAGCATTAGTCACACACAGCTCACTCCGTTACACGGGAACCGCTGTCTTACCGGGCACGGATCCGGGTCTCGCTACCTGTGTAACGGGTCCACCAAGATTCCCCCAAGGGCTCCTTTCCCGGACGTAGTTCACCCCACGCCCGGACCAGTCTCCACCGGGTTCAGCCACTGCTTCCCCACCAGGTGCTATCACAACCGCGGACCTTGGCACCGGCCTGGAGCTAGCATGCTCCCTTCACTCACACAGAGCCTCTAGACTGCTCTGCACTTGGCTGGTCTCAGCTTCCATCTGAATCTCAGGAACTCTCAATCACTCAGCTGGCTGCCTCTTATCGTGCCAGCCACTCCCACATGGACACACCCCGTTAGCTGCCGGTAATCAGCCTTTCACACAGCTCAGGTTAACTCCCTGTGTTCCGGGTTGTCAGCACTCAGCCCTCATTCCTTAGGGCTTCCTCAATCTCATCCCACTCTCACTGCCGCTCATTAGGCTCATGAACCCTGTGTCTCAAGTTGGTTCACACAGTATTATCACAGTCAAACCGGTCAGTGTGCACAGGATCATACCCTGATCCTGCATGTGATGCGCCCCGGCCATGAGGATCATGCCGGCGGTGCCTCACAGAGTATAGTGAATGAGAGCTCAGCCATCCTTCAGGCTGAGTCTGTGGGATGTCTTTCGGGTGTCATCCGTTCTGGGTGATTACATGGCTATTAAGCACTCTGACAATGGTCAGACCATTACCAATTGTAGCGTTAGTGAAATGGTGTGTGATTGCTCTGTGCTCCGAGATGTATTTTCATCTCCATTGCTAAACTTGGATTTTCCTTTGACCACCTGTTTGACTCCCCCCTTTGTCTTGATCCGTTACCTTCCTGATACTTAAACCTCAGATTGTGACCTATGCTTTTGTCTTTTCCATTTGGCTATTAACCTCTTGGTACTAACCCCGGACCTCTTGATTATCCTGCCTCACAGCAAGTCCACGAGTATTCGCTATTGTCACATTATCCCTAGGTTTTACTGCAAGTTACCTTTTTATGTAGAAGTCATTGCCATATCCTATAAAAAATGACCTTTTTCAATCTATTATATGTTTTATTTCAATAAAGAAGATCATCTCTCAGGAAACAGGAAGCACTGGAGACACGAGGCACCCCAAACCCTAATGAGAGCCTTGTATGCAGCAGATATGGATGACTCCATTGTACCCGTAGAAGTTATCCAAGGTACACCTTTTGTGTTGTAATATTAGTCAGACTTGAAAAATGACGGATAAACTTTGTGCTAACAAAACTTTAATCAACAGATTTTCATAAATTATTTTGAGGGAAGACCTGTATTGGTGCCGATGGATAGGTGAAAGTATATATAAGATGTTAGTTCCCACTCCCCACCTCCCCTTACCCCCTTTTTTCTTTCCCCTTCTTCTTTCTGCTTCTTTTTGGAAGTAGATGGTAACTTGGTGGTTTTACCCACTTGATTTATTATCTTTAGTTAGTAGAAAATCTATTCTCGCATTTCCGATGTGACTATTACATAAATAGGATTAGGTCTTCCTTGACTGATGGTTTTGCTGTAGAACTATAACAGTTATTTGATATTATTGTATGATAATCAATAGATTGAACATAATGTTAATCACCTCCTCATTAGGTACCTTTGGGCCTTAAAAAGGTTGTCAAATTTATCTTACCAAGTTTTGTTGGGGACATGATTTTGTGGCACTTAGTAATAAGTATTACAGGTTCTACTCCATTGTAGAGCACTGCCTCCTTGTTAGTGCCGCCTTCCGCATAGACAACATGACACTTCTGTCCTCAAGATGGCTGCCGATCGAGGAGTAAGTGACCGGACCTGTCCATCTGCCTCCTCAGGCTGACATAACTACAATTGGGAAATCTGCTCAATTGGAGGAGACTGATGGACGGTCTGCTGGTCACATGTCCAGCCATCAACTTGCCATTTTGAGAACAGGATAACTGTGCGGTCTGCGGGGACGGTGACATTAACAATTGGACAAGGCTTCATAAAGAAGGAGATCCTGTAATGCTTATTATTAGTAAGTGCTACAAAATCCACAAATTAAAATAAAGATAAACTAGACAACCCCTTTAATACTGTTACTCTCTCCACAACCAACTTTTAATTTCTGCCAAAGTCTTCTTCCCTTTCGGAAGGCCACAGTAGGCTTCCACACAGTAGACTTCCACACAGTAGGCTTCCACACAGTAGACTCCACACAGTAGGCTTCCACACAGTAGGCTTCCACACAGTAGGCTTCCACACAGTAGACTTCCACACAGTAGCTTCCACACAGTAGGCTTCCACACAGTAGGCTTCCACACAGTAGGCTTCCACACAGTAGACTTCCACACAGTAGGCTTCCACACAGTAGCTTCCACACAGTAGACTTCCACACATTAGGCTTCCACACAGTAGGCTTCCACACAGTAGGCTTCCACCAGTAGGCTTCCACACAGTAGGCTTCCACACAGTAGGCTTCCACACAGTAGGCTTCCACCAGTAGGCTTCCACACAGTAGCTTCCACACAGTAGACTTCCACACAGTAGACTTCCACACAGTAGGCTTCCACAGTAACTTCCACACAGTAGGCTTCCACACAGTAGACTTCCACACAGTAGACTCCACACCAGTAGACTTCCACACAGTTAGCCCTTCCACATCAGTAGGCTTCCACTAACATGTAGGCTTCCACAAGTAGCTTCCACACAGTAGGCTTTCCACATAACTTCCACACAGTAGACTTCCACACAGTAGACTTCCACACAGTAGACTTCCACACAGTAGACTTCCACACAGTAGGTTTCCACACAGTAGGCTTCCACACAGTAGACTTCCACACAGTAGACTTCCACACAGTAGACTTCCACACAGTAGACTTCCACACAGTAGACTTCCACACATTAGACTTCCACACATTAGACTTCCACACAGTAGGTTTCCACCCAGTAGGCTTCCACACAGTAGGCTTCCACACAGTAGACTTCCACACAGTAGGTTTCCACACAGTAGGCTTCCACACAGTAGACTTCCACACAGTAGGCTTCCACACAGTAGGCTTCCACACAGTAGACTTCCACACAGTAGACTTCCACACATTAGACTTCCACACAGTAGGCTTCCACACAGTAGGCTTCCACACAGTAGGCTTCCACACAGTAGGCTTCCACACAGTAGACTTCCACACAGTAGACTTCCACACAGTAGACTTCCACACAGTAGATTTCCACACAGTAGGCTTCCCATTTGTACATTTCCCCAGATGGATCTCCTGGATTTAGGTGATCACTGCTTAGACGGGTTAGCCAAAGCCAGTTTCATGTCTCTGTGAAACATGGACTATACACTACCCAGACTTACTGCCAGGTCTCCTGATCAGAGCTAAGTGCTTCCAATAAGCATTTTGCAATACAGGCTTCGTCTTTGTTACATGTACTTGTAAAACTGATTATGATGTTATTATATGCAATGAAAATCCACCATTTAATCTTTATAACAAGCTGGATCTCACTAATTACCGGAGTCTGTAATCGTTTATGCTGCCAGAACCAGCAAGATATATTTTTCTCTTAATTCTATAGCATTTCAGGGAAAATATCATTTTTCAGATTGAGCCAGACACAGAGAGACAAGACTTCTTGCCCTCATCTTCTACCTGCTAAACTTGATTAACAGGTTTAAATGTAAATAGGGAGAGACTTGTCAGTCAACTGTATATAGCTCAAAAAAATTAGCTGTGCCTGGGAAGAAGAGTCTGGGTGTGGGGCCTGTAGTCTGTTGGACATGGGCTTGAAAACAGTTAAAGGGTTCCAAGTTAAGTTTATCCCCTATCCATACTTACCAACCGCCATGGCCCTCACCGATCCTTAGAACTTGGGCTTCGGAAGAGATCCGACTGAATACAGCAGATGTCGATCTTGTTCACATCTGCTCCATTCATACTTAATGGAAGCAGTGGAGGTTGCTGTTGCATCGCTTGGTTGATTTCAGCGCTCCTATTAGTATGAATGAAGAGGCAGTGCACATGATTAACCTCCGCTTCATTCAGCCAGAGCGCTTCAGACCCCAGTTATTGGGATTGTGGGGGCTACAGTTGTTAGACCCATTGATCGTAAACTTATCACCTATTATTTGGATTGCCTATTTTACAGGCAGCAAGACACTTATTTTAAACTTTTCATATATGCATTGGATGTCCTAATTAACTTTCACAAAATCTTGTGCCTTCTGTATTTTCTTACTTTTAAAGGGGTTTTCCCCACTGCAGTTCATTTAAAAAACACAAACCTGGACTTTATTCATCATCCCCAGGTCCACTGCTTCCGCAACTGTGCTGTGTCTGTTATGTTCTGCAGCAGTAGCATCATGTCACCAGAGCGGCAGTCAGTCAGTGAGGTCCTCGCTGATGAGCGACTTGTACCATCAGGTCTTGGCTGCGGCAGTGTTGACTCGACATCGGCACTGAAAACCAAACAGACCCTGGCTGTAGTAGGAGCAGTAACAATTGGTGCAGGAGTTGCAATTGCACCCTAGCCCTGGAGCCTAGGGGGACCCAAATAGTTCCTTTGGCCTATAGAAAAAGATTAATGCTATTAAAGATTTGCAATAATTGGGGACCCCATTGGAGCTGTTGCATCTAGGCCCATGAGCTTAAAGTTACGCCACTGTGTAGTAGCCATAGTGCTAGCTTTAATCTACTACTGATAATACAAGTAGTACAAGCATAACCCATAGTGCACATGGGCAAGTATATGGTAAGTAATGAAACAACCAACATGATGCCATGTCATTTTTGGATAATTCATTCTTGGCTCAGCTTTTGTTTGTAACATTTAAAATAAGAAATTTACGAGAAAAGTTGCATTTTGGGAATTTTCAGATGAGGTCTGTGTTCTTGATCTGGCGATGAAGTGTGAAAAGATGACAAGTAACTTTTCCAGGCTAATTTCCCATAAGATTATTAAATTGCTGACATGTTATGGATTCTTTAACCTACTGTGTGTAGATGGGGTATTGAAGCAATTACCTCCAGCCACAAAGGAACCAGAGGAAGAGGCGACATCTGATGACTTGGATGAAGAACGGTTTGAGCCTCGATCTGATGATGACGACACGTAAGTGTAATGGGGCTTGATAAAACAAGCTGCAATATACAGCCTTACTAGTAATGACTGCCTCAACATCTGTCATTGTAGTAAAAAGTAGTTTTCCTTTAAGGTCATGTGCATACGATAAGTATTTGGTTAGTATTTTACCTCTGATTGGTCCTCTACTTGTTTTTGTCAAACACTGAGGGAAAAGTATAATAGAAACACGTCACCACTTCTGTATTCATCACCCGCTTCTGGTCTTGTCTTGCAAATAATGAGGTTAAAAAACTCACCACTCAACGTGTGCACGTGGCCTAAAATGTCAGATTTTCTACAAGATAACGATAAGAGTAGAGGCATACATATATGTAAGAAAAGGGATTATAGTGCAGATCTAGAGTGGGTACGGAAAGTATTCAGACCCCTTTCAATTTTTCACTCTTTATTTCATTGCAGCCATTTGGTAAATTGAAAAAAGTTAATTGTTTTTCTCATTACTGTACACTCTGCACCCCATCTTGACTGAAATAAAACAGAAATGTAGACATTTGCGCAAATTTATTAAAAAAGAAAATCTGAAATATCACATGGTCATAAGTATTCAGACCCTTTCCTCAGTATTATTTGCACCTTTTGGTGTAGTACAGCCATGAGTCTTCTTGGGTATGATGAAACAAGTTTTTCACCCCTGTATTTGGGGATCCTCTGACATTCTTCCTTTCAGATCCTCTCCAGTTCCGTCAGGTTGGATGGTGAATGTTGGTGGACAGACATTTTCAGGTCTCTCCAGAGATGCTCAATTGGGCTTAGGTCAGGGCTCTGGCTGTGCCAGTCATGAATGGTCAGAGTTGTTCTGACGCCACTCTTTAGTTATTTTAGCTGTGTGCTTAGGGTCATTGTGTTGTTGGAAGGTGAACCTTCAGCCAAGTCTGAGGTCCAGACTTGGCCGCATTCATGTTTCCTTCAATTGCAACCAGTCGTCCTGTCCCTGCAGCTGAAAAACACCCCCATAGCATGATGCTGACACCACCATGTTTCACTGTTGGGATTGTATTGGGCAGGTGATGAGCAGTGCCTAGATTTCTCCACACATACCGCTTAAGCGGCCGTCACACGCTACGATATCGCGAAAGATATCGCTTGAACGCGCCAGATTTAACATCGCGTCAACGATGTTTCTGCGTGTGACGGTAGGACACGATGAGCGATAATTGATGAAATCGCAAAATCGTGATCTGAGCTCCGGAGCTCAGATCTTGCGATGAGCGATTCCACAATCTGTCTCATCGTGGTGTATAACACCACGATGAACGATCTCCCAGCGGCAGAGCCTATGCTGGGAGATGGTAACTATGGTACACGTCGGGTTACTAAGCGATGCGCAGCGCCTAGTAACCCGATGTGTACCATAGTAACCAGCGATCTCGCTGCTCCACATCGCTGGTGAGTCTGTCTGTGTGACATCTCACCAGCGATGTGAGCGATATTGTAAGCGATCGCGCGTGCACGTGATCGCTTACAATATCGCAAGAGATATCTTAGCGTGTGACGGCCGCTTTAGAATTATCACCAAAAAGTTCTATCTTGGTCTCATCAGACCAGAGAATCTTATTTCTCAGTCTGGGAGTCCTTCTTGTGATGTCTTGCACTGAGGAGAGGCTTCCGTCGGGTCACTATGCCATAAAGGCCCGACTAGTAAAGGGCTGCAGTTGACTTTGTGGAACTTTCTCCCATTTCTGTACAGTATCTCTGTAGCTCAGCCACAGTGATCTTGGGGTTCTTCTTTACCTCTCTCACCAAGGCTCTTCTCCCATGATTGTTCTGTTTTGCTGGATGGCCAGGTCTAGGAAGACTTCTGGTGGTCCTAAACGTCTTCCATTGAAGGATTATGGAGGCCACTGTGCTCTTAGGAACTTTGAGTACTGCAGAAATTCTTTTGTAACCTTGGCCGCCAACAGTCCATGTTTTCAGGATTTCCTTAGTATTGCACAGGCATTAATGTGATCAAATGCACAGGTAATGATTGAAACTCCTGTGCAATACTAAGGAGATCCTGAAAACATGGACTGTTGGTGGCCCTCGAGGCCTGGAGTTGGAGACCACTGGTCTAATTCTTCACAATTTGTTTTCTAATAATGTGGAGAAGGGAGGTCTGACAGACTAACAATGGCTGCGCTCCTTTCCAACAGCCACATTACAAGTGATACATTTGTCATTTATGGCAGGGGCCCCCAACCTGTATCTCAGGAGCCACGAGTAGCTTGCAGGCCCATAACATGTGGCTCGCCGAGCCGTGATGTGTGGCTATCTCCCATCTTGGTGCATTAAGACTCGGACTAGGAAACAGCTATGAATAGCAGGTCTCCAGATGGTGACTTTTATCAGTAGCCCCACATCAAAGAGCAGATCTGGATTGGGGTAGGGCAGGACCCCTGATCTTGGTATACAGTGTGATTTCTATGGAAAAGCTTTGGCTGTCATTATACTGATAATGTAGGCTCTGGGTGTTATTGTGATGGGGGCGGGGGGAGCTGAATATGGCTCCCTACATAGAGGTTGGGGACCTCTGTTTTATGGGATGATGTTTCTTGTAATGATCCCCTTCAATTTGGATTCATGTGTTGCTCTTTTTTTTATCCAGAACCTTTGAAGAGTCTGATGATGAAGAAGAGATTATAGATATGATGGAAAAGGCTCTGACGCCCAGAGATGATGAGAGTGATAATAGCGAGAATGAAAATAAAAAGGAAACCTGTGACGAGACTTCCGGGACAAGTACTGGGCAAAATATGTCAAGACGAGATAACATAGAAGCAGCCACAGAAGACCAGACAACAGAAGAGAAAGCTGAAGATATAAAGAATCCCCAGAACTCCTCTCCGGCTGCCAGTGCCATGGAGGAGAATCATGGTCCGCAGATTGCAGTAGAGGACGGACTGATGAGGTGACACATGCATCAAATCCTGCCAGTAAAGGCTTCTGTTTGTTCTGTAGAATATAAGGCTGCAAAGAGCAAAAAGACTAAATGTGGGGTAATGGATTTAAATATTATCAGCCATTGACACAACAAAATGTGCAAATATATTCACAAATAATTAAAAGTGTGATGTCACAATCCCAATTTATGCCGAATACACAGAATAGGTGATAAGTTGCTGATAATTGGGGTTCCCACTACAGGGATCAAAAGTGCGGGGGTCAGAGCTCTGCATGAAAGGAGTATTGGTTGGATCGGCATTCACAATTTGTGGTATCATACCTGAAATTTGATCGTTAAACCCTATCCCCACCATTGATCAGCAGGTTGTCACATGGAGTGTACACAGGAAGCTGCCAATATGTGGTGTGGGCTGGTTATACAGGGCTCAGCATTCTGAGCTCGCTAGATCTGTAGCAGAGAAAAGTGATACGATCACAACTGTTGCACTTAGTAAACTAAGTGATACATTGCAGGAATCAGGTCTCTGTCCCTTCATCATATTCCTATTTGATTAAATAGCAAAAAACTGCTGACAGCCTTTGTAAAACTTACCAATTATACCAGCTTGCAATATTTCAATTACCATTGTTGGCATCTTTTTTTCATTATTACTTCTAATTCACCCATCATCTTTGTAAGGCTAATTAGATTTTACTATCCTCACTCATTTCTTCCAGCAGGAAATCAGCCAATTCCCCTTTTTCTCATTGGACATGTATGCTCAGTTTAGTGGAGTATGTACAGTATGTTTATGGTGAAATATGGTCAACCAATTGAACCTTTTCAGTTATTTAATGATCATTTCCAGTTTTAAACCAATATCTAACATGGGCTATAATGGGGCTGTCTGAAGCGGATTGGGAAATACCATCTGCACTATTATATGGACAGCTGAAAGTGGTGAGGAAAGTGTGTGCTGGGATGACAGTACCGATCAGCATTGTGAATTTTGCTCTATATCATGAAGCAGACTGTACGCACAGATCAGTCCATGATAATTAATGCAATGTACTTACAAAGTCACTCAACCTATTTATTTTCTGTAAACAGGAACTTTGTGTTACAGGGGACGCAGCCATATTAAAAAGATAACTACCCTATAATTATTCTGTTGCTATTCACAATCTATGTCATACAATCTATTTTATTTCCTTGTGTCTTTGCAATACAAAAAATTCCCTTTTGGTTGCAGGTTTCATGGCGAAGCCTAAAGACCCCTTATACATAACGATGTCCCAGCGACCCCACCAACTATCAGGATCACTGGGACATCGCTATCTGATAGTTGGGAGCTGTCACACAGGCAGACTCACCAGCGATCAGCGAGAACACTGGTAACCAGGGTAAACATCGGGTAACTAATCAGAGCGCTGTGCTTAGTTACCCGATGTTTACCCTGGTTACCAGGTCCTGGCATGTGCTGTGTGGCGCTGGGAGGTCATTGATCGTTGGTCTCCTGCTGTCTCACATGCCGATGCTGGCTGCCCAGGGGAGACCAACAATCAAAAAATGGTCCTGGCCATTTACCAGCAATCAATGAGCTGATCGCTGGTCAATGGTACATGTCACACGCAGTGGCATCGCTACGACGTAGCTGCAACTTCACAAAACCGGTGACATTGCAGCGATATCGTTGCGTGCAATGGGGCCTTTAGGCTACATTAATACAGTGCGTTATTGCACCGGAAAGACCACGTTACACACACAGATATCTGTACAGATATTGGTTACAGATCTCTGGTTGCAGTGAAATCATGGACACATTGTTACATTTGTACACAGCCACAAAATGGAACATGTGTCCATGATTTCACTGCAACCAGAGATCTGAACAATTCTGAACAATATGTGTGTGTAATGTGGCCTTTATTGCTGTGTTCCTTATGGATCCACATTTGCAGTGATGCTGGCTATCCAGCCAAGTCAATGCATTTCACAATTCTGCATTCACACACTGCGCTTTTTACAGATCGTTCTTGGCTCAAGAATGGATCCATAAAAAGAATGAGCATGTCAATTTATTTTTGCGCTTTTACTCACGCTCCCAGCGCTCCCAGTGATCTCCACTGATGTTCTCATACTGAGGCTGCAGGAGGACCTGGCACTGCACCATGTGACCGAGCGATGTCACTCAGTAACATGTGCAGGTCCTAGAGGCACCGAATCACCGCAGAATCTGGGTATGGGAACATCACTGGGATCACCGGAGAAGTGCAGGGGGAGGTGAGTAAAAGCGCAGCAGCATCACACACACAACAGCTGTACTTTATGATGATCCGTTCTTGGTGCAGCCAAAACCTGTGTGAATGTAGCCTTAGGCCTTTCCCTCGCTAGACAACTGAGGCTTTCGTATTTCATATAGGAAGAATAGGAAAGGAGTCACTGCCTCCTTGTATGAGGTCTGTAAGGAACCAATAAACATCTTTCTTATGTTGCAGGTGGTTAATAAAAGAGGCTATTAGCATAAAAAAAGCTCATATCCTGTCACTACATGTAACCTGCTCATACTGTATGTATGGCAGAATCCGAGGTAGGTACAGCTGCACATCTGCATTTTTAGCACCATTCAATTGGCATGACAGTATCGACACGGCCGATGTCTTAGGCTGGCTTCACACCATGGTGTGATCCGAGCCGGGGCTGTCCGGTGTAAACCAGGCAGCCCTGGACCGGTTTTTGGCCCCATAGTAGCCTATGGGGCCGGATGGAAGCTCTCTGCCATCCGATTTCATCACTCCTGGACCATCCAGGGGAATAAGGATTATTCTCTCCGGACACAAAAATGATGCTTGCATTTTTTGTCCAGGGAGAAAAATCTCCCCAATTTGCCGGATCCCGGATTCTCCTGGAGCCGGGGCAATCCGGCGCTCCCTTACATGGGAGCCTATGGGTCAGGATTGCCCCAGACCGGGAGGAATCGGATACCGGCGGCTGAACGCAGCTGTTTGGTGGTGCGTTTTTTGGAAAACTGATTAGTTCTCTAGCTGAAAAAGGGACCAATACAGAAAGCAAAAAAACAGCATGTCTGAATGTAGCCTTACAGGGGTGGTCAGCATGGAAACGGGTGATGTCTTACAGGGGTTATCAGTAGTGGTGAGCGATATACTCGTTACTCGTACGGATAGTACGGTATTCGCGATACTCATTCCTCGGTGAGTATCGCTGGTGCTCGTGGGTGGTGTGTCGATTGTGAATGATCTGACATATATTGACAGCTCCCTTCAATACACAAAGGGAACTGGCACCCCAGGGAGAGCAGATTGAATGGAATGGTGCTGTCACACAGCACGATCTGGCCAGCGATGTCGGAAGCGATGCGCGGGTGCCCGCTCGCTTCCGACATCGCTGGCCAGCTGTCACACAGCATCGCTGCGGCCGGCGATGTCGCAGCGACGCGGGCGGTGACATCGCTCGCTGGACTGGGCTCAGCCCAGCGAGCGATCCGCAGCAACGCTGCGGTATAGGCTGGATCGCCGCCGACATCGCTCTGGCGATGTCACACGGCGCGATCCAGCCTTATCGCGGGTTGCCAGGTTTATGGTTCTTCCCGTAAACCTGTCAACCTGCGACCAGCGATAAAACGCAGTCGCGCCGCTCATTTACACAGCGCGACGTCGCTAGCGACATCGCTGATACGTCGCTTTTTCGGCGATGTCGCTAGCGACGTCGCCAGGTGTGAAGGCACCAGAAAAGTCTCACTGGAGGGAGGTACTTTATTAATTATTATTAATAAGTATTTATATAGCGCTATAAGGATACATAGCGCTTTACAATTTAGAGGGTTGACATAGACAAGTGGTCGAAGACGACGACCACAAACGGTGACAAACGATGACAGATCACAAATAGTAATACAGGTACAATGGGGCCGGGGATCCTGTCCGCGAGGGCTCACAGTCTAAAGGGGGTAGGGAGGGAGACAATAGGAGGGGGACAGGTGAGTTGGTGCAGTGGATAGGGTGTCAGTGTGTGTTGTAGGCTTGTAGGAAGAGGTGGGTCTTCAGGTTTTTTTTGAAGGTTCCCAGGGTCGGGGAGTGTCTGATGTGGTGAGGGAGGGAGTTCCAGAGTCTGGCAGAAGCCCGAGAGAAGTCTTGTGTGCGGTTATGGGAGGTGGAGATGCGGGAGGTTGAGAGAAGGAGTTCTTGGGAGGGAGCGCAGGTTGCGCGAAGGGAGGTAGCGGGAGACCAAGTCGGAGATGTAGGGAGGGGACAGGTTGTGGTACAGCAAGGTGTTGTATGCAGTGAAAACACAAAACAGGCCCCCCTCCTGCCCTGTCCCGGAAATGCTCGTTTTATGGCCGGATACGTGTGCTGACAGCTCCTATCACTAACTTTAGACTGGCTATTCAGATAAATAAGCGAGTATTAAAAAGTACTCATTACACATCTTCCAAAGCCGAGTATTTCACTACTTGCTCATCCCTAGTTGTCTGCATGGACATGGATAGTATTTTACAAGGGTTAGGAGAAAAAAAAAACAAAAAAAAAAACCTCTTTACATACCCCTATGTGGGACCCATGGCTATATGCAAGGATCGTATTCTGGCAAGCTCAAGCCACCCGAGAAAAGCCCTTAATTTGAATAGCCATCATATACAGAAGAGGTCCCCAACTCCAGGCCTCAAGGCCCACCATCAGTGCAGGTTTTCAGGATTTCCTTAGTATTGCACAGGTGCTAATGTGATCATCTGCACAGGTAATGATTCCAAGCCCTGTGCAATACTAAGGAAATCCAGAAAACCTGCACTGTTGGTGGGCCTTGAGGCCTGGAGTTGGGGACCTCTGATATACAGCAATTTGATTGTTCCCTTCCAATGGCATGCCTGGTTGGTTGTGGCTCTGCCAGAAGATCCATAATTTGATAGGGACTTAGCGAATACCGTATAAGGCTGCTTTCACATTTGCGGTATTTGCAAATACAGCAGATCAGGCAAACCTGAACTTTTGAACTTCAGGTTTGCCTGATCTGCCGTTGCGGCACACCTGCGGCAAGGTTGCGCTTTTGCTAATTTATTGTAAAGAGACCCCCGGACATATGCGGAGACTCACATTTTCCCCGCGATCCCGCACTTCTGGTGCCGGACGAAAACCGCTGCCAGCTGTTTGACAGTTATCCAGCACTTCCGGGGCCAGACAATAAAAACGCTGCTAGCAGCGGTTTTCATCTGGCGCTGGAAGAGCCGGATACCTGTCAAAAACATAAGCCTCCGCACTTGTCTGGAGGTCCATTTACAATGAATTAGCAAAAGCGCAACCTTGCCGCAGGTGTGCTGCTTGAGTTTTTGCAAAAACAGCTAATATCTGCCGGTTTTGCAAAGACACAGATGTGAAAGCACCCTAAGACAAATCCTTTAAGCAACACCACAAATGTCTAATAAATAAGTGTCTCACATCTTTGCTGAAACTTCTTTTGATTGCTCTGGCTACATTATGGAATTGGATTATTAGAGTACAGCTGAGTTTCTTGAGTTTTATCTCTGAATACATGGTTCTGAGCTAAAATAACAGGTATGTTATGGAAAGAAAGTGTTTTCCTACAATGTTCAACATATTGTATTAATATGGCTTTACAGTAGATGACCAGGGCACATTGTAGGATCATGCAATACAGTGTGTGGTCATGTCATCAATATGAGGTCTCATGTTCTATTTCATGTGTACTCTTGCGTTATAGCTCTAATATTGGGATGAACCAATAGATTGGAATATCCATAAAATGTGCAGGTTATTGAGTAGTATGAAGATTAGTATTGAGCGAATATACTCGCTACTGTTAGTTACTCGCACGGATAGGACAGCATTCGCGATACTCATTACTGGTGAGTATAGCTGGTGGTCTGAACGATCTGACATAAATTGACAGCTCCATTCAGTGCACAAAGGCAGTCTGCACCCCAGTGAGAGCAGATTGGGTGTTATGCTCTCTCTGGGGGGCACAGCAAGGGGTTTTATGCATTGAAACTGCAAAAAAAAAAAAAAAAAGCCCACCCTGCCCAGGAAAAGGTTGTTTAATGGCCGGATGTGTGTGGGCGGAACCTATCACTAATTAACTAATATTAGACTCGCTATTCGGACAAATACATGAGTATTACAAAGTACTCGTTACAAGTATAATGATTATGAATGTTGCACTACTTGCTCATCACTAATGAAGACTAATAGGGTAATGGTGTGTAAGTGTTGTCCACACAGACAACTAGTCTATATACCTTAGGCCGGCTTCACACTGCAGCGTGATCCGGCCCGGGGCTGTCCGGGATGCCCCTGACAGCTGCGGACCGGATCAGCACACAGGAACTGGGGGCTAATATGCCCTCGGTCCGGTGTGCAGCACACGCAGTTCCCGTGCTGATAAGTCAGGACCGCGGGCGCCGGGCCCTGACCTGACAGTGTCTGCAGCTGCGTGCGCTGCACACTGGACCAGAGGGCATATTAGCCCCCAGTCCTGTGTGCTGATCCTGTCCGCAGCTGTCAGGGGCATCCCGGACAGCCCCGAACCAGATCACGCCGCAGTGTGAAGCCGGCCTTAGTAGGCATACAAACATCTTAACAGGTAGAGCACAGACCATTAGCAAAAGCTGCTGTGAAAAAAAGTATCACTGTAGAAGATAATGATAGTGTCTTACGATGGTGGATGCTGTCTAAGCATTGAATGAAATTTGTTCAGATTTCTTATGTGGATTTGCACAAGGAAATTCTGCAGCTGATTACAGCACCAGACATGTGGAAGAGATCTGAGCAAGAGAGCAAGGAAAAGAACCGTGATGCAGATTTTTTTTTTAACATATCAACTTCTGTTGCAATACAATCACAGCTTTCAATAAAAAGGAATAACTGGTGCTTACATCCTGCTAAAACTTGGTCATGGATTTTTCTGCGGGGTCCAGGCGAATCCTTATGCTGCATTACATTAAAAAGAACAGTGGTAAGAATTCCAGCAGCCGGATTCCTGATTATCACTCACCTCCAGGAGAGCTTTCTCAAGAAAGTAGACATCACCTCTTAACACTCTATGACTTCTTAATATATTATGGTGTGAGCTCAAATATCGAATCCGCTGCATACAGTGAATAACTATATTTAAAATTTGCATCTGCTTTTAACAGCAGCTGATGGTAGTCAACCCTGTTAACCTATTAAATGCCACTGACATTAAAGTGCTTGTGGCATAACTTATTACTTCCAACCAGTCAGAAGATGGCACCGAAAAAACATGAGAATGCTGGAGGGAGACAATAAAATCTAAGTCCCTGCCCCTGGTATTAAGTATTTAAAAGAGACCTGTTTGACAAACCTTTATAGTAAGGGGACATTCACATTGATGTATTTTTTTTGGTGCAAATCATATTATGGCTCTTGCATTGTATCCTGACAGAGAAACATAGAATTATATTATTAACTGAAATATTTTACTTATTACTATAGAATTAGGAGGTAAATGTATGGCTTTATATATTTGATTACTTCTCACCTACTCAAATTGCACAGGTTATGCCATTTACATAGTATGGATAATATAGAAACACACCAGACAATGGTTTACAATAGGAGATAATCACATTTTATATACATATTGGTCCAGTAGAAAAATATTTTACACTCTTCCTCATGCCCATCCCCCACACTATACACGTATCACCTCCTCCGAGGTCCGGCCTTATTTAAATAGTATCTCAGTAGCAGAAATGAAGTTGACTTCAAACTCCTGATCAGAGAATCTGGAGACAGAGCGTCGGGCGTTCTGCCTGATCTGAAGTCTGTTGTCTTCAGACATAGATAGGATCCGGTCCATAGCAGCCGCATAGCTCTCCTCACTGTCTGCCAGAAAGCCGGTATCATGGTCTTCATAGGAGATGACAATGTCAAGTCTGGGGCCTCCCGAATTATGAGCTAAAATTATTGTTCCCGCTGCCATACACTCCACCACTCCTGTACAGATAAGAAACATATGGAAAAGGTTATTTTACATCTACTAAGTAAACAGATGAGCATACATCAGTCACTAAAATGTCATCCTCGGTCCTAAGCAAAGGTAACATATAGGGGCCCATGTAGCATGAGGAATAGCAGATCTCACATTGTACCGACTGGGGGAGAAGACTGGAGAATTGGTCAGTCTGCAATAAAGCCATAATAAACAAGCCCAACCATGATCCTCTATGTATAACAAGAGACTATGGAGTTCTCATGACGAGTGGAGTCTTATCATTAGAAATGCCAGTAAGGCTTTATGTGAGCAGTCTGCATGTGCCAGAGGTCGGCAGAGTATAGTAACTACATTAACAAACCAGAAAGGATGTCCTCACAGTTGGTCCATTAAGGAGTTATTTTGGCTCCACTTACTTCTGTATCAGAAGGCGAGGAGATGGATGTTGTCATCTCTATCACTACCTGCCAAGACACATGCACACTTTGCAGGTATGGTGCCCCAGTCCTAGTCATTATAATAGGTCCTGAAGTATCCCATTCATTTACACAAATTTAGCTAACTAATTATTACATAACACTAGAAAAAAGGGGGGAGGACAAAAGGCGCAATAGTGCCCCTATCACTAGACACTAAACCCAAAAGGTGAGAATAAAGTTACCACTCACCTATGCCAGTTGTGATACCCACAACTGGTTAGTAGACCTGATAGGATCAATTCCCAGATGGCTGCTGCTGGACTTCCACCGGTCTCCACTTGTGGAAACGAAATCAGAGGCTTGGGGAAGGAAGGTGTGTAACAGTCCGCGCTGCCAGAATTTCCGCGTGTAAATGATGCAAGAAGCCGATGTCCAAATCAAACCTTTCTTTTATTCATCCAACGCGTTTCAACGCCTTTCCTGGCGTTCCCTGAGGAAGATGCCAGGAAAGGCATTGAAACGCGTTGGATGAATAAAAGAAAGGTTTGATTTGGACACCGGCTTCTTGCATCATTTACACGCGGAAATTCTGGCAGCGCGGACTGTTACACACCTTCCTTCCCCAAGCCTCTATTACATAACACTGGAGTTTTAGGTCCGCTTCTGGCTTGCGTTGTACATGGGACAGCATTTCCTCTCCAATTACCAGTGCTGAGAGTGAAAGGCTAAGCCAACTGCCTTCACATTGGTGGTGACAGAAAAAAGTGCTGCTGAAATGAGTTGCCAGCAAGCCACCTCCAGACACCGATTAAAGTGAACCCATCATTAGCTTTATTGCACTATTACCTGCAGCTAATCCTGACATTACCATGTTTACAAAGAAATCCATGTACACCAGTGATCACCGATATAAGTCTACTGTTTGTAGCCTACCTAATGAGTCATCTTAGTGCACTCAAAAGTCAGGAGTCAGCTCTCTAAATTCACCCTTGCATGCTTAATAGACACGCCCCCACTTTATAGGGAACACTCTTGAAATGAATTGGCACAAGTGGACGCCCATCAAGCATTGACCCCAATTGATGATTAGCCAAATACAATAGTGTAAGACTAATATATTTTTAATACGTTATGATTCACCATTCACAACATACATGGGCATCTTTGTATACATATTAAAAGGTACCTGTCACCAGGATTTTCCCATATAATGAAAGACCAGCATCTTTCAGCCCTGTGAAATAACATACTAGAATACTGTATGCAAGTCCTCAGTCCACTTTGCAAGACACTAAAAGGACGTTTTATTTACATTCACAGTCCAATGGGCATCTCTGGTCTTGATAATCTTAACCTCCTTTCTGCTTGCGATCGCCGTCCTCCTTCATTTTTTCATACTAGAACGTGCCATCTGTGATGTTTCCCCCATCATGCTCCTGCGCAGCACACTTCTTTCTGACCTGCTAAAGTGCTGCACAAAGTATTGTAGTGAACATGTGCAAAGAGTGCTGATAACCCAAAGGTAAAGCCAACTAATGTCCTACAGTACTTTGGTCTACCATCAACAGTGCAATAAATGGTGCCTGTGCAGGAGCGCGATGGGGAAGACTGTGTTGATGACGTAACATGCATCATCCACACGAAGCAGGGAAGAAGGACGGCGATCACAAGAAAAGAGGCGCTGGATCAAGACCAGCAACACCCATCAGACAATAATGCTGTGGAATTGAGGGTCAACAAAGCTAATGACAGGTTCCATTTTAAAACGTTAGGAGTTCCCCGAGATTCTTACCAATTCCAAAGTGCTCGTTCCACATTGTATGTAGACCAATAGTGGCTTCACTGAGAACTTTCTTCAATTCTTCAAAGGGAATGTTAACCTTAAACTCCACAGGAATCCTCAGGTCAAGGCAAAGTTTCTTCAGCTCTGCTACTCGTAGCTCATCTTGTTTATTGCGACAACCCCCGATAAGGATGAGTTTCAGATTTTCTCTCTCCTCCGGAGTTTTCTTTGCCAGCAATGTACTGAATGCACGAATCTGCAGTTTGTGGTCCTTCTCTGGCCTGAATTGCCCAATAGACACTACAGAGTGCTCTTTTCTCTCTGGATTCTGATTCAATTCAATATCTAGAAAGGTCTTTACATCACAAGGTGGATATACAATACTGATGCGATCACTGCATTTCCACAATTCCAAAACGTGATTGAAGGTCCACGTAGAGTTAACCATTACCATATCACTGCAAGACCCAACCCAACCATATATAAGTGCAAACAAAATGTAGTAAATCAGCTTCAGTCTGCTCAGAACAGGGTTGTTAGAAATAAAAGCAGCATTGTTGAATCGAGCACTGTGGTCCCGGACAATAGACAACATGTCAGTACTGATGGTTGGGTAGTGCACATAGCAGCCCACACGACAGCCCCCTAGGTATTTGAATAAAGGTAATGTAAATGCATAGCCCATTGAATCAATATAAATATCAGGCACACATTTAATCAGTGCCTCACAGCCTAAAATAATGGATCCCAAACTCTGTCCCAGCAGGGTGAAATGTGGATAAAGTCTGTCTTCTACCAGGTAACGTTTCTCTAGAAATACAAACTTAACAGGGTAGTTTAACTTAATATTAAATCTGGCAACTGCCCATTAAGGATGTCCTCTCCTGAGACGTCTATGTCACCAGTGTACACGACATACACAGCATTTTTGTACCTGCAAAACAATAAAACAAAAATTAGGCCAAAGCTCATATGATTTTAATAATCACCCATTGCTTTAAGATTTCAGAACTAGTATCAAAATAATCAAAGACTGGAATTAAAGGGGTTTTCCAATGAACCAAGTTAATTTTAATTGATAAATCTTGGAATAATAATTTCCACAACTGGAAGTGTTCTTATATAGGTGTCCCTGCTAAGTACTATGTAATGGATGTGTCTGACCATACAGGGTCATGGTCTGCTCATACCACATCTCCTGAGCTGAGATAATCTTATACGTATATATATATATGTGTCCCTGCTATGTACTGTGTAATGGACGCTTCTGACCGTACAGGGACATGGTCTGATCATACAACATCTCCTGGGCAGGGGATGACATAAAGGAGTATACAGAAATTACAGCATGGGATCATAAATCATTTTTTCTTTGAAGTAACACTTTAAATAAAATTAAAAAAAAACAGGCAAGGAAATGTTCTACCCTCAAAGAAAAAATGATTTGTGATTCTGTGCTGTAACGTCTGCATACTGTGTGTTCTCCCCGGCCCAGCAGCTGTGGTATATCCGACCATGTTCTTGTATGGTCAGACACATCCATTACACAGTACATAGCAGGACACATATACAACCCCTGGTAAAAAATTATGGAATCACCTGGCTTGGAGGATGTCCATTCAGTTGTTTGTGTAGAAGAAAAAAATAAATAAATCAGATCACTGACATGGCACAAAACTAAAGTCATTTCAAATGGCAACTCTCTGCCTTGAAGAAACACAAAGAATTTTTGAAAAAAAAGTGCTACCAGTAACTGTTACTTTTGTAGACGAACAGGGAAAAATTATGGAATCATGACAAACAAACAAACAAAACACCACTCACATACATCACTAGTATTTTGTTGCACCTCTGGCTTTTATAACAGCGTGTAGTCTCTAAGCAAACAGCACTCATCATCAATCTGGCTCCAACTTTCTCGGATTCCTGTTGCCAGATCAGCTTTGCAAGTTGGAGCCTTGTCATAGACCATTTTCTTCAACATACACCAAAGATTGCATTGAGATCCAGACTATTTGCAGGCCATGACATTGACCTTATGTGTCTTCTTTCAAGGAATGTTTTCACAGTTTTTGCTCTATGGCTGGATGCATTATCATCTTGATAAATGATTTCACCATCCCCAAATATCCTTTCAATTGATGGGATAAGAAAAATGTCCAAAATATCAGTGTTAACTTGGGCATTTATTGAAGATGTAATGACAGCCATCTCCCCAGTGCATTTACCTGACATGCAGCCCCATATCATCAATGACTGTGGAAATTTGCATGTTCTATTCAGGCAGTCATCTTTATAAATCTCATAACCTTGCTTTTTTCTGTTTAGGTGTTAATGATGGCTTATGTTTAGCTTTTCTGTATGTAAATCCAATTTCCTTTAGGCGATTTCTTAAGGTTCGGTCACAGACATTGCTCTCCAAGGTGTGATCACTCCTATTTAGATGCAGACTAACAAGCAGATCTTATCTGATGCAGGTGTTCGTTTTGGGAATGAAAATTTACAGGGCGTTTCCATAATTATTTCCTCAGAATTGAGCGATTCCATATTTTTTCCCCTTGCTTGGTTTACAAAAGTAACCGTTACTGACTAGCACATTTTTTATCTTGATTTCTTTTAGTGTTTCTTCAAGCCATAAAGTTGCCATTTGAAATGACTTTAGTTTTGTGCTATGTCTGTTGATCTGCTTTTTATCTACACAATTAAAGAACTGAATGGACATCCTCGAGCCAGGTGATTCCATAATTTTTGCCAGGGGTTGTATAAGATTATCTCAGCACAGGAGGTGTGATAGGATCAGACCATGTCCACTAACGGTCAGACACGGCCATTACATATTACATAGCAGGGACACATATATAAGATCATCTCAGCGCAGTAACATTTTTTTTATTTATCACATCCAATTGTTAACTTTATTCGTGGAAAAACTCCTTTAAAAAATAAATTAAAAAGGCAGCAGCAGAAAGCCATAACAAAAATAAAGAACAGAAGAAATTCTCAACCAGCTAAGGGCCGCTTCACACTGCGACATGATCCGGTTCTGCCGGGAGGACCCAGATAGCTGCGGACCGGATCAGCACACAGGACTGGGGGCTATTATGCCCTCCGGTCCTGTGTGCACGCACGCAGCTGCAGCCGCTGACAGGTCAGGACCGCGGGCGCCTCGGTCCTGACCTGTCAGCGGCTGCAGCTGCGCGTGCTGCACACAGGACCGGAGGCATAATAGCCCCCCAGTCTTGTGTGCTGATCCGGTCTGCAGCTGTCTGGGTCCTCCCGGGCAGAACTGGACCGGATCATGCCGCAGTGTGAAGCGGCCCTAAGTTGTTCCTACCTCCAGTGCTGCTGTCCTGACAGTCTCCACAAGACTGGGAGAGATGACGTCCCGATCACCAGTCTCCTGATTCATGTCATTGGTCGAGCGGAGACTGCCGGAACAACAGATGTGGAGCAGATTACAGAGCGAGGTATATGTTCTATTATACTCATGGCCTGCCGCTGTCTGTTATAAAACACTACAGAAAATCCCATTAAAGGGAACCTGTCAAAGTTTTTGCCGTATAATCTTGGAATAGCATAATGTAGAGACAGAGAGCCCATTTCTAGCAATTTGTCACTTACTGTGCCACTTGCTGTAGTTGATAAAATCACTTGTTAATCAGCAGAAGATTATCACTAGAGGACTACTAAACCTGCTTCCAGGTAGTCCAGCATATTCATGAGCTCTGTATAATCCCATCCCCACCACTAATTGCTGGCTTTCTGTGTATGTAGACAGAAAGCGGCCAATAAAATTTGGGTGGAGTTATAGGTCTCTACAGCCAAATAACTGCTAGATCAGAGAAAACAGTGATTTTATCCAAATAACAGCAAGCAGCCCATTAAGTGACACATCGCTAGATTCAGGGTCTCCGTCTCTACATAATGCTGTTCTCAGATGGGATAGCAAAAATATGGTGACAGATTTCCTTTAAGTACAATTAAGTAGGTCTGACTATGGGTATTAGTAATGTTATACCTTTTCTGCAAAGCACGCAGTGCACACCACAGTACCCTTTCTCCGCCACCTCCTGCATTACAGTATGGATGAAAGAAAGCCACTACTTTCTGCTCCTTGCCATCTTTGCCAAGTTGTACAGATGCTGCCCTCTTCTTCCCAACCCACAACCGGACACAAACGAGAAGAATGAATAACAGGAGACTGATGGTGACACTGGCAATAAGGGCAGGAATGAAGAGTGATGTCAGCATGCTTAAGGGAAGACAGAAAGAGAAAATATAATGACGTTATTATACAGTATAATATCAGAACCTCAGCAAAAATTTGAACAATAAAAATAAACTTTTGTTAGGATCAACACTATCATAGCTGTACTTCAGTGAGAGGAGTGGGAAAGGCAAGACTACAGCCAGACTGTCAACTCATTTTGTTACTCCATATTTGACAGTTCAAGTGACAGCTACATCTCCCAACTCCACATACAAAGCAAAGGCTAGTTTGGTATGTGCATTCAGGTTTGATCAGGCGGACAACATGTATCCCCGCATCCGGCCTTTTTTATGAGAGACACAGAGCGCAGCCAGTAGCCAGAACCCTGTAGATGTGTTGGGTTGGGGAAAAAAATAAACTCTGGGCATGCTCAGTGTGGAACAACAGATCCAAATTGAAGCCCATTCTACTTGTGGCCACATTGGGATGCATCAGGCTTTAAAAGGAGCTGCAAAATTGCTACTTCATCCGTCCAGGGAGGAGGTAAAAAAAATTGATTTGTTAGGATCAGGTGTGTAAACCTGATGCCACCGCATGTGCCTGTGTCCCCATTAAAAGTCAATGGAGACTGATCAGGTGGATTCAGGTTTTGAAAGGATTACAATGCTGGCCAAAAAAAACACAAGTGTGAACCATGGGCAAATGATTAGACATGCTAAAATCCAACATGCCCGATCCATCCTTCCCCTAAGGCTGGCTTCACACCACGATTTTCCTCTATCAGGTTCTGTCCGGTGTTTTGTAGGAAGCACCGGACAGAACCTGACAGCCCCGGGCAGAACAGTCCTGTTTTCTTCCAGAATCGGCAGATTGCAGCTTCAGGAGCTGTCCCTGCTGAAATTTCAAAATCTAGCCGCAGTCCTGAAATCTCAGCGGGGAGCTCTCCAGGGTGCTAAAGTGCAATGCCGGTCGGCGCTGAGCCTAAGCACCCGGTGTCCAGACTCGATTTTCTGTTGGATCCGGCGCCATACACTCCCATGTTAGGGGGTGCTGTATCCGGTTGGATCTGTTTTTTTCAGGTTTTTGCCCTGGACACAAAATCGTAGCAAGCTGCGATTTTGTGTCCGGGACAAACACACGAATTCTGCCGGATCCTCTTGGACAGATGGAAACCGGATGGCAAAACAATGCGATCTGGCTCCATAGGAATACTATGGTTCCGAAATCGGATCAGGAGCTGTCCAGTAAATACTGGACAGCCCTGGATCAGAAAAATCATGGTGTGAAGCTGGCCTAATATGTTCTGTCGTGTCGTTATACATACTATAGAATTTCCTGGTGGGCTCCTGCATAAAAACAACTAAACTAAGTGGTTATTTATATTGTATTATCACACCTGCGCTGATTGTGTCAGTGTTTTCCACTGTAACCTTTGTTTAAAAAAGAGAATTTTGTTTACGTACCGTAAATTCTTTTTTCTTTAGTCATCAATGGGAGACCCAGACAATGGGGTTTAGGGCTCTGCCCTCCGGAGGTCACACTAGGTACTACAAGTTTGTAGACACCGCCTCCTCCGCTTATAAACCCCTACCGCAGGGAACATCCTCAGTTTGGTCCATAAGCTGCGAGGAGAAATAAACCACACCCGAAACATCGGGAAGAATGCCGTGCACAGACGGTTCAACAACCCGGCAAACACTGTCTCAACAGAGAACAGAACAAGTGCAAAATATGCAACGGAACAACTGGGTGGGTGCTGGGTCTCCCATTGATGACTAAAGAAAAAAGAATTTACGGTACGTAAACAAAATTCTCTTTTTTCTGGTCGTCATAATGGGAGACCCAGACAATGGGGATGTCCTAAAGCAATACCCCAGGGCGGGAAGAGTTCCTCAACAAGACGGATAACATATGGTTCCCTTTAAAGGTGGGCAACCGCCGCCTGGAGAACCCGCCTGCCCAAACTCGCATCCGCAGAGGCATGGGCATGCACCATATAGTGCTTAGAAAATGTGTGCAGGCTGGACCAAGTGGCCGCCTGACACACCTGTAGAGCAGACGCTCGATGTCGCAAAGCCCAGGAGGCACCGACAGCTCTGGTAGAGTGAGCCTTCAATCCCACCGGGAGAGGCAAACCAGAGGATCGGTAAGCCTCCTGAATAGGAGTTTTAATCCATCTGGCCAAGGTCGACTTTGAAGCCGCGGCCCCCTTACAGCGACCCGTCGTGAGAACAAATAAGGAATCCGAATTCCTGAAGGAAGCGGTCCTGGACACAAAAATGCGTACAGCTCTCACGAGATCCAGAGTATGGAGGTCGCGTTCAATCTGATGAACGGGAGCGGGGCAAAATGAAGGGAGAACAATCTCCTGGTTCAGGTGAAAAGTTGAAACCACCTTCGGCAAGAATTCTGGCCGTGGGCGCAACACCACCTTGTCTTGGTGAACCACCAGAAAGGGTGACTTGCACGAAAGTGCAGCCAATTCTGAGACCCTCCTCAAAGACGTAATTGCCACCAGAAAAACCACCTTCTGGGACAGACGCAAGAGAGAGATATCTCTCAGCGGCTCAAACGGCGGCTTCTGTAACGCCGCTAGGACTCTGTTAAGGTCCCAAGGGTCCAGAGGTCTCCTGTAGGGCGGAACCATCCGCGACACCCCTTGGAGAAATTGACGCACCTTCGGGAGGAGTGCCAATCGCCTGTCAAACAGCACCGAGAGTGCTGACACTTGACCTTTCAAAGAGCCAAGGGATAATCCCAACTCCAGACCCGACTGTAGGAAAGCCAACAACGTCGGGATGGAGAGGGGCCACGGAGAACGTCCACCAGAGGCACACCAGGTAAAAAAGATTTTCCACGTTCGGTGGTATATCTTCCTGGAAACGGGCCTCCTAGCCCTATTCATAGTAGCAACCACTGTAGGGGAGAAACCCCTAGACGTCAGCAGCCAGGCCTCAAGAGCCACGCAGTCAACTTGAGGGCCCTGGAATTGCGGTGGAAGAATGGGCCTTGCGCGAGTAAGTCTGCGCGTTCTGGAAGAGCCCATCTGTGTCCGCCTGACAGGTGCCACAGGTCCGGATACCAGGACCTCCTGGGCCAATCTGGAGCCACTAGAATGGCTACCCTGCACTCTGACCCGATCTTCCACAGCACCTTGGGAATCAGAGCCAGAGGCGGGAACACATACGGCAGATGGAATCTGGACCAGGTCAAGATTAGGGCGTCCGCTCCCAGAGACTGGGGGTCCCACGACCTCGCCATGTATTGCGGCACCTGATGATTCAGCCGTGAGGCCATCAGGTCCACGTCCGGCGTGCCCCATCTGCTGCAGATTTCTCTGAAGACGTCCGGATGAAGAGACCACTCTCCGGCGTCCATCCCCTGTCGGCTCAGATAGTCGGCCTCCCAGTTTTCGACCCCTGGGATGTGAACTGCGGAGATCAGGCAGTTGTTGTCCTCCGCCCAGGATAGGATGCGGTGAACTTCGGCCAGAGCCTCCGCACTCCTGGTTCCTCCTTGATGATTTATGTAGGCGACGGCCGTCGCATTGTCGGACTGAACCCGAATGGGTTGTCCTGAGAGGAATCTCTGAAAAGCCAGGAGTGCCAGGTATACCGCCTTGATCTCCAGCACATTGATCTGCAACGCCGACTCCGACTGAGTCCACAGGCCTTGAGCCCTGTGGTGTGAGAACACCGCCCCCCAGCCCTTCAGACTGGCGTCGGTGGTCACCACTAACCAAGACGGTTTTATGAAGGACCGGCCCCGAGACAAGTGATGCGGTTGTAGCCACCACTGCAGGGAATCTCTGGTCGGTTGGGAAAGGGTCACCAGCCGATTCAGTGAGATCGTCCTCTTGTCCCATCTGCGGAGAATCTCCAGCTGGAGAGGACGGAGGCGAAATTGTGCAAAAGGCACCGCCTCTATTGCCGCCACCATGCGTCCCACCAGTTTCATCAACACCCGTAGGGATGATTGTGGTGACAGGAGGACTGCTTGCACTCCTGATTGGATCGCCGTCTGTTTGGGTCGCGGCAGAGACACCAGGGCCGAGGCTGTGTTGAAGTCCATGCCCAAATATGTCAGAGACTGGGTCGGAACCAGCGTTGACTTCTGAATGTTGAGGAGCCAACCGAACTGTTCCAGAGACCGCATGGTCACATCCAGGCTCTCTTGACAGAGGTGTTCCGATGGCGCCCTGACCAGCAGGTCGTCTAAATAGGGGATGACGGCATGTCCCTGCGCGTGCAGGAGAGCCATCATGGAAGCCATCACTTTTGTGAACACCCGCGGTGCCGAGGCCAACCCGAACGGCAGCGCCACAAATTGGAAGTGTTCTTCCCCCACTGCAAATCTCAACCAGCGCTGATGAGCCGGAGCAATGGGTACGTGAAGGTAAGCGTCTCGGATATCTATGGACGCCAGGAAGTCCCCCTGTGACACCGCTGCGATCACGGAACGCAGGGATTCCATACGGAACTTCCGAACCAACACGTGACGGTTGAACAACTTCAGGTCCAGAACAGGGCGGAAGGATCCGTCCTTCTTCGGGACGATAAAGAGGTTGGAGTAAAAACCCCTGAACCTCTCCCGGAAGGCACCGGAACCACCACTCCGTCCCTGCGGAGACCCTCCAACACCAGGTAAAAAGCCTGAGCCTTTTCTGGTGATGGGACCGACCGATGGAATCGGTGGATAGGTTTTGACGTCAGCTCTATCCTGTAACCTCGCGAGACCACGTCTCGAACCCACTGATCTTGAATGTGAAGCAGCCACTTGTCCTGAAAGCGAGACAAGCGGCCCCCCACCTGTGGGGAGGCAGGAAGGCAGAGCGAGTCATGTAGAGGCGGGTTTGGGGGTGGCAGCCGCTGCCCCCGCCGGCTTCTTTGGACGACTCTTAGAGCGCCACTGAGAAGCGGGCTTGCCCCCTCGGTCCGTACGAGCGGACGATGCTGATGACTGCGAGCTGGAGCGAAAGGACCACTGTTTTGGGTTCCTTTTCACAGTATACCGTGGCTTAGGCTTATTCTGCGGTATCTTAGACTCAGCAGAATCCTTTATTAGCTTGTCCAGCTCAGTGCCAAACAGCCTGTCACCAGCAAATGGAAGATTCTGTAAAATCTTCTTAGATGTGGCATCTGAGTCCCAGAGACGCAGCCACAACAGTCTGCGAATCGCAATAGCATTGGCCGAAGCCACAGCTGAGCGAGTGGCAGTTTCCAGAGTCGCCGTTCTGGCGTAGTCCGCATAGGCTCTTGCCCTCTCGGTAAGTGCCATGACCTCTGGACTGGACCTTGCCAGGTCAGTGATACCATCCAAGCAGGTAGTAATTGCTTGTAAGGTCCAAACCGTGGCAAAATTAGGGGCAAATGAAGCCCCCACAGCCTCATAGGAAGACTTGGCGAGTTGCTCGACCTGTCTATCAGTCGCATCCTTCAACGAGGAGCTATCAGAGGCAGAGAATAGAGAGCGTGCAGCAATCCTGGTCATGGAAGCGTCCACCTTTGGGGACTGCGACCACTCCTGAAGCACCTCCTGGGGGAAGGGGAAGCGATTGTCCTTAGGTTTTCGGACATAACGCCGCCCAGGGTGTAACCTGGGGGCTCTAATCACCCTTCCAAAGTTAGTATGGTCCATAAAGGAACCACTTGGTCTAGCCTCCGGCCGCAGCCATTGATAGACCTCCTTCGGGTGGACAGTCACCTCCTCAGGGGGAGTCACAAGACGTAAGGTCTCGTTGATAGAGGATACCAAATCCTCCACCCCGTCTGGTGGTTCAGACGCAGATACAGACCCGAAAGTCGAACCCCCATCATCTTCCTCACCATCAGAGGAACGCTCCTCCTCAGAGAGAGCCTGGAGCTCGGGTGACTCCTCACGACGAGCTCGCTTAAGGGGTCTCGCAGCAGAAGAAGGAGACACCCGGGGGTAACTGGAAGGAGTAGCTGGGCTGTCCAGCCTCCTAGTAAGCGCCTCCAGGGATTGCGACATGGAGGACAGCTGGGACAACAGAGATTCATTGATCTTATTCTGAGTTTCCCATGGCCCTGGGATCACTTGAACCTCAGGGTACCGCACCGGAGCTGCTGACTCAGCAGTGGCAGTCCGGGCCTCTGGGCGTCCGCAGTTATTGCAGGACCCCTCCACCAGTGTACCATTGCATGTAGCACAAGTAACTGTGGTCTCTGCCGCCTTAGCAGCACGCTTCCCACCTGAGGACATCGCCACAGTAGGGGTAAATAAGCCAATCGCAGACAAAAACCGGGAATCCCGGTGGCTTACCGACCGCAACACAGCGGTAGGAGGAAGCGGTGTGTGTGTGACCTCCGCGATAGGTTCCGGTCTCCCCTGAAGTGCAGCCGCACGCTTCAGACAGCTCCCAGCCGGGAAGTGATGGGGAAAGATGGCCGCCGACACAGAAACTGTGGGCGGCGCCGAGAACACGCGGGAAACACACACACACGCCCATCGGTGACGTCACCGCACGGGCCGCTTCCCATCCTCCAGGCAGCCTCAGCATGAAGGCGCCGGAGCCCGCAGCGCGGGAAATAGTGTGAAATACACCACACACAGACTGACTGTACAAACACACATACGCAGTCTACAGCCTCAGCCCCTGTGACACACAGGGCGGTCAGCCAGGGTGACCCCAGCACGGGGTACACCTCCAGATCCGCGGACCCGAGGGTAACGCGCGGTCTGAGTGTCAGGACACATAAAGTGACAGACACTACCCCCAGGCACACAGGAGACACAGAGTGCCTCAGTGCCTGTCCGGTCTGTAAGCACCATTTAGGGAGGCCTCGGACGGGGGTTCAGCACCAGTCCGGAGTGTAAGCACCATTTAGGGAGGCCTCGGACTGGGCTGGCTCCAGTCCGGTCTGTAAGCACCATTTAGGGAGGCCTCGGACGGAGCGGAGCTGTGCAAGGCTCCCATCTCCCACTCTCCAGAGCCCCCCAGAGAGGGATGGAGAGGAGCGTGACAGCGTACCGGGAGAACACCAAGTGTCCAGGCTCTAGGCCCTCCGGTACCTCCACCAGCGTGTGCCACTAAGGGTGAGCGGGGAGGCTGTCACAGGTCCCGACTAGGACCATATTACCTTGTCTTCAGACGCCATCACGTAAGTTGTGAGAATGCAGTGAAGTGCAAGCAAAGCGTGATCCTCCGAGCACACTAAGTTTAAAACTGAGGATGTTCCCTGCGGTAGGGGTTTATAAGCAGAGGAGGCGGTGTCTACAAACTTGTAGTACCTAGTGTGACCTCCGGAGGGCAGAGCCCTAAACCCCATTGTCTGGGTCTCCCATTATGACGACCAGAAAAAAAAAAAAAATACCAGAATGCCTCTTTTATATAAAAAGATGGTATGAAAAAAGTATTACCCTATACTCGCCCCATGAGCCTTATAAAGACGGACCAGTCACTACTCCCAAAAAGAAAAAAAAATCCTTTGAAGACACATTCACTTCTGTTGCTTTTGGACAATCACAACTCGGCAGTTGATATAACAGTTTCAGACACACCTGAGTGGTGAACGGCAGAGTCTGGGGGTGACGAAACGCCCAGTTGCACTATGAGCATATCGAAAAAATATGAATAACTCTGCAATGGATCAATGCAGCACAAGATGGAAAAAAATGCAATAGAATGAGGGAGGTCAGTGATTTTAACAAGGTATCTTTCATCTACATAGTCATATAAAGGGTTAATCTTCCCCTCAAGTGGTGTAGGGCCCCTCCAGTGCGGCTGGCGTGCTGGGGAGGGGGGCCCCTCCAGTGCGGCTGGCGTGGTGGGGAGGGGGGCCCCTCCAGTGCGGCTGGCGTGGTGGGGAGGGGGGCCCCTCCAGTGCGGCTGGCGTGGTGGGGAGGGGGGCCCCTCCAGTGCGGCTGGCGTGGTGGGGAGGGGGGCCCCTCCAGTGCGGCTGGCGTGGTGGGGAGGGGGGCCCCTCCAGTGCGGCTGGCGTGGTGGGGAGGGGGGCCCCTCCAGTGCGGCTGGCGTGGTGGGGAGGGGGGCCCCTCCAGTGCGGCTGGCGTGGTGGGGGGGGGGCCCCTCCAGTGCGGCTGGCGTGGGGGGCCCCCCTTGATCACTCCTTATAGCACATTGTCACAAGGAGGGGATGGTGTCTGTGGGGGCACAGCTGGCACCAGCGACCATCAGCTGCTGTGACTGACAGGGGCGCCATTGGTCGCTATGGATGCCTCATCATTACATCCCATTCCAAGGTGTTACAGTGACAGCAGCACATTATGACAGCAGCTCCACTACACATACAAGGTACGTCCATAAACCACACAAGACAAATCTCCTCCCCCGCCTGACCCCATACTATATACACATAGGCTCACCGTAACACCGAGCACAAGCACAGCGCCATGGCGACATGACAGGAGCTTACACGTCACTCCAGACACTGCCGGGCGCCTCCTCATGACGTAACTGCGTCATGACGACTCACGCAGGGATCCACCGAGCCATGCGATCAGTGAAGGGGCGTGGTTTATTGGTGACTGACATGTAGTGATGTGGCGTCATCAGTGTGGGGCGTGGCCTACTTGTGATTGGCATGCAGGGGTGTGGCGTCTGTGCGGGGCGGGGCTTATTTGTCATTGTCATGCAGGGGCGTGGCCTACTTGTGATTGGCATGCAGGGGTGTGGCCTCCTTGTGATTGGCATGCATGGGGTGTGGCGTCAGTGTGGGCGTGGACTGTACCTGTACGGTTCGCCAGGGAGATGCATGTCACTGTGCAGTGATCCCGGCGTCCACGTGCTGTGCGGAGAGGGGAGAGGCGGGTCCAGAGGTCACCGGCTCTGCACCATACAATGGCAGCAGCAGAGCTGACCCTGTGCTGGAGCAGAGCGGGGACTCCATAGGTAACACACATAGAGCAATAGGGGCACACAGGAGACCTAGATCTGTGTGTATAGAGAAAAGTGTGTATAATATATGCACAGTGCAAGAGTGTACACTGCATAAAGAGTGTGTCTAATGTGTGTATATGTATGGGCACATTTATATAATGCATATCTAGTGTATATATATGTATAGACACACACCTTTGTACATACCTGTGTTGTGTTCTTTATTGTCATTATTTCTCCCATGTTATACACCGTGCTCCTGTTGTATCATTGCCCTCCTCTGTGGTCACATCTCCTCTTCAGGTGTCTGGGATCCTCTATGAACAATCGATTGACACATTTTAATAGGAAAAGTTAAAGAAAATGTTCTATTAAGTGTGTCCTGAACTGCTGAAGAGTATAAGGATGATGTGTTAATATGTCGCGCTATAGATATAGAATTTGTATTATGATTGAACAACAGATGAAGTCTATGTTCACACCTTTTTTTGGGGGGAGGGGGGGGAGGGGAGGGATCCCCACCCAAATCCTCCCTTTAAAAAAAAAAAAACAAAACAGGAAAATCCTTTTGTGTTTTTTGAGACTTGATGAGGGGGAGGGAGTACATTCTGGCTCCTGGTGGTATCTACTCCAAACTGCACATTGTCCAGGGAAAAGGCTAAAGAAGCACGACGAGAGAAAAAAATCACTGGATATGGCCTCCATGCTGGGATATTACAGGCCCCCCATCACTGGATATGGCCCCCATGCTGGGATATTACAGGCCCCCCTATCACTGGATATGGCCCCCATGCTGGGATATTACAGGCCCCCCTATCACTGGATATGGCCCCCCTGCTGGGATATTACAGGCCCCTCTATCACTGGATATGGCCCCCATGCTGGGATATTACAGGCCCCCCTATCACTGGATATGGCCCCCATGCTGGGATATTACAGGCCCCTCTATCACTGGATATGGCCCCCATGCTGGGATATTACAGGCCCCTCTATCACTGGATATGGCCCCCATGCTGGGATATTACAGGCCCCCCTATCACTGGATATGGCCCCCATGCTGGGATATTACAGGCCCCTCTATCACTGGATATGGCCCCCATGCTGGATATTACAGGCCCCTCTATCACTGGATATGGCCCCCATGCTGGGATATTACAGGCCCCCCTATCACTGGATATGGCCCCCATGCTGGGATATTACAGGCCCCCCTATCACTGGATATGGCCCCCATGCTGGGATATTACAGGCCCCTCTATCACTGGATATGGCCCCCATGCTGGGATATTACAGGCCCCCCTATCACTGGATATGGCCCCCATGCTGGGATATTACAGGCCCCCCTATCACTGGATATGGCCCCCATGCTGGGATATTACAGGCCCCTCTATCACTGGATATGGCCCCCATGCTGGGATATTACAGGCCCCTCTATCACTGGATATGGCCCCCATGCTGGGATATTACAGGCCCCCCTATCACTGGATATGGCCCCCATGCTGGGATATTACAGGCCCCTCTATCACTGGATATGGCCCCCATGCTGGGATATTACAGGCCCCTCTATCACTGGATATGGCCCCCATGCTGGGATATTACAGGCCCCCCTATCACTGGATATGGCCCCCATGCTGGGATATTACAGGCCCCTCTATCACTGGATATGGCCCCCATGCTGGGATATTACAGGCCCCTCTATCACTGGATATGGCCCCCATGCTGGGATATTACAGGCCCCCCTATCACTGGATATGGCCCCCATGCTGGGATATTACAGGCCCCCCTATCACTGGATATGGCCCCCATGCTGGGATATTACAGGCCCCTCTATCACTGGATATGGCCCCCATGCTGGGATATTACAGGCCCCCCTATCACTGGATATGGCCCCCATGCTGGGATATTACAGGCCCCTCTATCACTGGATATGGCCCCCATGCTGGGATATTACAGGCCCCTCTATCACTGGATATGGCCCCCATGCTGGGATATTACAGGCCCCCCTATCACTGGATATGGCCCCCATGCTGGGATATTACAGGCCCCTCTATCACTGGATATGGCCCCCATGCTGGGATATTACAGGCCCCTCTATCACTGGATATGGCCCCCATGCTGGGATATTACAGGCCCCCCTATCACTGGATATGGCCCCCATGCTGGGATATTACAGGCCCACCGATCACTGGATATGGCCCCATGCTGGGATATTACAGGCCCCTCTATCACTGTATATGGCCCCCATGCTGGGATATTACAGGCCCCCTATCACGGGATATGGCCCCCATGCTGGTATATTACAGGCCCCCCTATCACTGGATATGGCCCCCATGCTGGGATATTACAGGCCCCCCTATCACTGTATATGGCCCCCATGCTGGGATATTACAGGCCCCTCATCACTGGATATGGCCCCCATGCTGGGATATATACAGGCCCCCCCATCACTGGATATGGCCCCCATGCTGGGATATTACAGGCCCCCCATCACTGGATATGGCCCCCATGCTGGGATATTACAGGCCCCCCATACACTGGATATGGCCCCCATGCTGGGATATTACAGGCCCCCCATCACGGGATATGGCCCCTATGCTGGGATATTACAGGCCCCCTATAACTGTATATGGCCCCCCTGCTGCCGCAACAGTAAAATATACAGTGTAACCAGTGGCGCACCAGAGTCTGTGGGCCCAGAGCAAAATTTCGACCTTCCCCCTCGCAGCACACAGCTGGTCAAATGTATGGTCCCTGATAAATATTCAAATCCTTTGAAGACTCACAATTGACCCCTCGTCCCCTCATTATGTATTAATGTCCCTCATCTGCATATATGGTCCTCCTCCTATATGGCCTTATCATGGTATATATGTCCCCCTCCTGGTATATTGGTCCTCCTCCTGATATGGCCCTATCAGGTATATATGTCCCCCATCCTGGTTATATGGTCCTCCTCCTAGAATATGGCCCATACATGGTATAATAATGTCCCCCATCTGGTATATATGGTCTCCTCTAGAATATGGCCCTTCAGAGTCAATATTATGTCCCCTCACCTGCTATAATGGTCTCCTCCAGAATTATGGCCCTTATCATGGTATATATGTCCCATCCTGGTATATATGGTCATCCTCCTAGAATAGGCCCCTTATCATGGTATATATGTCCCCCATCCTGGTTTATATGGTCCTCCTCCTTCCGCCACCATAGTCATCCAATTATTATAATGTATCCCCATATTTCTGAATATATTACAAAGTACACCCATAGTACTCTATGTATTATAATGCATCCAATAGTCCTCCATTCATAAGGTAGCCCCCAGAGTCTTTCAATTATTACAAAAAAAACTCATTTTCCTCCATATAATATAATGCAGCCTCACATCCCTCCATATATCATAATACAGTCATATAGCCTCTCCATTTAGTATAATATAGCCTCTCCATATAGTATAATACAGCCTCATAGCCTCTTCATATAGTATAATCCAGCCTCATAGCCCTCCATATAGTATAATACAGCTTCATAGCCTCTTCATATAGTATAATCCAGCCTCATAGCCCTCCATATAGTATAATACAGCTTCAAAAATCTCCATATAGTGCAGCTTCTAAACTCTCCATATGATGCAGCCTCAAAACCTACCATATAGTCAGGGGTGCACCAAGCCCCACTGCCGCCTGCCTGAGCCGCGGCAGTGATTACCGGGGGGGAAGGGGGGTGCTAGTGGACCGCTGCTGCGCCCTTACTTTGCTCCACAGCGGTCGCCGCTTACTGTGGTGACGCCGGCGCCATGACGGGATAGGCTGTGGCATGATGCGCCGCCTCCATTTGACTTCCGCTCCCCTCCTCTTGCCCACTAATGACAGGGCTCACACTGTCCAATGGACGCGTGCGCCACTGCATATAGTGCAGCCTTATATATGCTGCCTCATATTTCTCCATATAGTGCAGTATTATATATATACAGTATATACTCGAGTATAAGCCGACCTGAGTATAAGCCGAGGCCCTAATTTTACCCTCCAAAACTATGGAAATTTATTGACTCGAGTATAAGCCTAGGGTGAGAAATAGAGCAGACCCCATCCTGTTATATAGCCCCATCCGGTGTATAGCACCCCTCAGCAGTGGTATACAGACCCTCAGCAGTGGTATACAGACCTCAGCAGTGTATACAGGCCCCCAGCAGTGGTATACAGGGCCCCAGCAGTCAGGTCTCCTAGTATACAGGCACCCAGCAGTGGTATACAGGCCCCCTCCTTAGTATACAGGCCCCCAGCAGTGGTATCAGGCTCCACAGTGGAAACAGCCCCCTAGTATACAGGCCCCTCATGTTACGCCCTCTAGTATACAGGCCTCCTGCAGCGGTTATACAGCCCCCCTCCTTAGTATACAGCCCCCTCCTTAGTATACAGGCCTCCTGCAGCAGTATACAGTCCCCCTGCAGTGATCTACAGCCCCCTCCTTAGTATACAGGCCCCCTTGCAGTGATATACAGCCCCCTTCCTTAGTATTATGGCCCCCTGCAGTGATATACAGCCCCTCTAGTATACATGCCCTGCAGCGGTATACAGCCCCCCTCCTTAGTATACAGCCCTTCCTTAGTGACAGGCCTGCAGCAGTATACAGCCCCTGCGTGACTGCAGCCCCCTTCCTGTACAGGCCTTGCATGATTACAGCGTCCCTCCTTATATCGCGACTTCAGTGTATACAGACCTCCTTTATAAGGCCCCCTGCAGTGAACGTCAACTCCTTAGTATACAGCCCCCTGCAGTGATATACAGCCCCCCCTCTTAGTATACAGGCCCCTGCAGTGATATACAGCCCCCCCCTTTGTATCTGTCCCCCAGGCTGCGGCACACATTAAAATAACAAACATTTCATACATCACCTTTCCGCGCGCAGGCCCTCTCCGGTCCCGGCTTCTTCCTGCTTGTGTCGGCTTCTATTGCTGTGGCCGATGCAGCAGATGACGTTATCTGATGCGCCCGGTCATATGACACCGCACAAGCAGGAAGAAGCAGGGACCGGAGGAGCGGCGCTGCCAGCCATTATTTTAATGTGTGCCGCAGCCTGGGGGAGAGATACTAAGGAGGGGGGGGCTGTAGATCACTGATGGGGGCCAGTGTAGTGCATATTCATTACACTAATGAGGCGGCCCCACGTGACCTCCCGCGGTCCTCCTCCAGCCCCCGGTCACAGCCCCCCCTCCCAAGCAAATACCCAGTGACTCGAGTATAAGCCGAGGGGGGCATTTTTCAGCACAAAAATTGTGCTGAAAAACTCGGCTTATACTCGAGTACATACAGTATATGCAGCCTTATATCTCTCCATATAGTGCAATATTATATATGCAGCCTCAAATCTCTCCTTATAGTGTAGTATTATATATGCAGCTTCATATCTCTCGATATAGTGCAGTATTATGTATGTAGCCCTCTATCTCTCCATATAGTGCAGTATTGTACTGTATATGCAGCCTCAAATCTCTCCATATAGTGCAGTATATTGCTACTTTATATGCAGCCTCATTCAAATCTCTCCATATAGTGCAGTATTACATCTGCAGCTTCAAATCTCCTTCATATATGTGCAGTATTACATCTGCAGCTTCAAATCTCTCCATATAGTGCAGTATTATATATGCAGCCTCAAAATCTCTCCATATAGTGAGTATTATATATGCAGCCTATATCTCTCCATATAGTGCAGTATATTTTATACTGATATTATGCAGCTTCATATCCACATAGTGCAGTATTATATATGCAGCTTTATATATCAACCCCCCCCCCATAATTGTCTGGCCATAGTGCACTCACTTATTTAAAAAAAAAATCTGTACTTACCTCTCCTGATTCCCTCGCTGCTCCGGCGGTCTGCTCTGAAGATTGAAGACTCAGGAGAAGGAGGAGTAGGTGCCAGGCTGCTGTATGCGGTCCACAGTGGAACGCAGGCCAGGAAGCCGGCAGGTCAGAGGAGAGGAAGCGAGGGCTGGAGCAGCAGTGGGAAGTAGGAGGCTTCCCTCCCCTCCTTGACACATGGGCCCTATAGCAGCCTGTGCTGCCGCACTGTCACATGGATGTGTGTCCTCAGGGACACACATCCATGTCAAGCAGCAGCTGCGATGGGCGGGCGCAGGGGGCGGCTGGAGGCACCGGCCCCTTACAGGTCCGGGCCTTGCCGTAGCCGCGACCACGATCGTTACGCCACTGGGTGTAACATACCCCACCGCCACTGTATATGGCTCCCATGCTGGGATATTGCAACCCCCATTACTGTATATATCCACCCATGCTGGGATATTACAGCCCGCCATCACTGTATATGGCCTCCATGCTGCAATATTGCAGCCCCCCACCACTATATATGGCTCCCTCCCATGCTGGGATATTGCAGCCCTTCATTTCTGTATACTGCTACCCATGCTGGGATATTACAGCCCCTATCACTGTATATGGCCCCCTGCTACTGCACACAGTAAAATAATAAATGGTGTAACATACCTGTCCGCTGCTCCCCTCCATCTCTCCCTCGACAGCCGCATCGATCTCTTCCTGTTTGTGCATCCCCGGAGGATCTGATCATGTGACAGGGATGCTCAGTGATGATATCACTGTACCATGCCAGATCACATGACAGGACGCCAGCACAAACAGCAAGAGATCAATGCAGCTGCAGAGGGAGAGATGGAGGGGAGCAGCGGACAGGTATGTTACACCATTTATTATTTTACTGTGTGCGGCAGCAGGGGGCCATATACAGTGATAGGCTGTAATATCCCAGCATGGGTGGCCGTATACAGAAATAAAGGGCTGCAATATCCCAGCATGGGGGCCATTTACAGTGGTGGAGGGGCTGCAATATCGGAGCATGGGGGGCCATATACAGTGATGAGGATGGGGGTCAGTACACTTAGTGTACTGTAATGTACACTGCTTCCTGCTAACGCTCAGCACTAGCTACAGCACTGAGAGGTGGACAGCGGGATGCAGTGAATATTACAGTACACTAATGAGCGGGGACACATGATCACAGGCTGCAGCTACAGCCTCTGCCAGCCGCTCCAGAGCCACTGCTGCCCCCAACACAGCCCCGTATATTCGGACCATAAGTGCGAAAAAAGTGCGTCTTATTATCCGAAAAAAATGGTATTTCCTCCATCCTGAGCCCATCATGGTGTATGTGTCCCCATTTCTGGGCCCCTTCATGGTGTATGTGTCCCCATTTCCGGGCCCCTTCCTAGTGAATATGTCACGTTCTGCCACTGAGGCTGAAGGCACACTGTCAGTGTGACTTGCACGAGTGCAATGTGAGGGAGACTCGCATTACACTCGGACCAGTGGCTCCTGTTCCCCAATGACCTGGTAGTGGTCACAACCTATGCTACCATGATCGTTACTCCCTGCTCCTCCCTCTGCCTCTAGCGCTTCTCTCTTCTATCTACATAGAATCTCCTCAGTACCAGCGGCCATCTCCTATCTCAGTAATGGGAAAGTCTTCAATGAATACAGGTTTTACTTCAGAATTGAGAATTTAGATAATGACTGATCAATTCTGACACAGAAAGAAGTACATTTGTTTAATATATATATATATATAATATAAAGTTGCTTATTTTCACAGGTATTATTGATTTATGAAATAAAAATAAAAACTACAGTTACAATTTAAGGCTGGTGTCAGACGAGCATATGCCTACTACAAGTGCAATGCCAGAAAATCTCACATTGCAACCGGCCTGATAAGAATAATAATCTTTATATGGCATCAACATATTCCCCAGCACTTTACAATTCAGAGGTTCATATACAAACAGTCATAAGTAAAAAATAGAATAATTAAAGCAAAAATAATGATGGCCCTGCTCATAAGAGCTTGCAATCTACAATGAGGTGGGGTTGACACACAGTACAGATGCTGATATATTCTACGAGCCAACACGGCGGATTTCCTGTGTTTTTTTGCCGTTATTTTCCAGCAGTTTCTTTTGACAAAACCGCAGTCCAGCACATTCCCTGCAAAGTATATGGGAAATTACACTGTTGTGCCCATACTGCAGATTTTCCTGCAGTAGAAATGGCGTCTTTTTTGTCGCGAATTTAGTGTGGATTTGGGTCAAATTTTGCGCCGGTGACATGGGGCTCTGCTGTATTTTTGGTCAAGAGCCAAGGTACAGCAGGCAGGGATGGGCTAACATCCACTCCCCAACTGCCTAGTGCCTAGTTGTACTTGGCTGGTATTTAAAATACAGCGAAGCCCCTTTTTTTTTTTTTTTTTTTTAATCTTGAAATAATTAAGAAAAAAAAATAAAGTGGCGCTTCGCTGTGTTTTTGCTTTCCAGCCAGATAGAACTATGAAGCAGGGGGCTGGAATTCTCAGCGTGGGGAGGCCCAAGCGTTCTGTGCCTCCCACGTTAGGAATTGCAGCTCGCAGCCACCCCAGAAAATGGTGACTTCATAGAAGCACCATTTTCTGTCGCTGTACCTGACTATTCCAGCTGCCCTGTGAGGGTTGGCAGACTGGGTATTAACTAGTTTCGGGTCTCGTTAGTGGTGTGACGCAGGAAAGTTCACTTGAGGTAAGAGAGCTGCATCACTCTAGCTGACCTCAGATGAATTAGACCGTCACGTCACCCTGCTCATAGCGGGACCCGAAACTTACTCAGTTTCAGGTCACTCCGTGAATGGACATCGCAGAAGATCATGGTTTTTTTATGGGGGAGGCAGAGTAAGGCTGGGTTCACATTTGCGGACCCCTCCGCAGCGTTCTGTGGAGGGGATCCGCAATGTGACCGCAGCGGCCGCGAGCTCCTATCTTTATAATGGGAGCGCACGGTGCTGCGCTTGACCGCGCATGACCGTGCGCACCCATTCACTCCCATATGTGAGCTGTGTGCAGGCGGATGCCTGCGCACAAATCGCACAGTCTCGTCCACACCAGGGACGCGACATGTTGCATTCCTGGTGCGGACGAGACTGTGATTTGTGCGCAGGCATCTGCCTGCGCACAGATCACATATGGGAGTGAATGGGTGCGCACGGTCATGCGCGGTTAAGCGCAGCACCGTGCACTCCCATTATAAAGATAGGAGCTCGCGGCCGCTGCGGTCACATTGCGGATCCCCTCCGCAGAACGCTGCGGAGGGGTCCTCAAATGTGAACCCAGCCTAATAAAGATGGGAATGAGGCATATCTTTGTTCTTTTTGCTAATAAATTGTTTTTCACAGTTTGGTGTATTATTTACTATTTACTTAGACCTGGCCATTATGAACCTCTTTCATTGGCCCAACATTATGAACCTCTGGCTTAGTGCCGGCTGGCAATATTCAGCTTAACCACTTATTACCTGGTCTGCCACTGGTAGCAGGGCAGCCGGAAGATTCTGGTACAGCGCTAGCGTTTTCTTGATTGATGAATGGAGAAAAAATTACAACAACAAAATGTCAGTAAAAAAAAAACAAGACAAAAATGATGGAAAAACAATAAGTAAAACCACCAGCACTGAAAAATTATGAATCTAGCACTCAGGAAATGACTTAAAAGATGTATCTGGACAAAAAAAAAATTTCAACATGTCCTGAAGGATATTCCTCTAGGAAAAAGTGTAAAGGTGCTGTCACACCAGGTGACGTTGCTAGCAACATCGCCGGAAAAGTGACGTACCAGCGATGTCGCTAGGACGTCGCGCTATGTGACAGCGCGACGCGACCGCGTTTTATCGCTAGTCGCAGGTTGTCAGGTTTACGGGAAGAACTGTAAACCTGACAACCTGCGATTAGGCTGGATCGCGCCGTGTGACATAGCCAGAGCGATGTCAGCGGCGATCCAGCCTATACCGCAGCGTTGCTGCGGATCGCTCGCTGGGCTGAGCCCAGCCCAGCGAGCGATATCACCGCCCGCATCGCTGCGGCATCGCCGGCCGCAGCCGTGCTGTGTGACAGCTGGCCAGCGATGTCGGAACCGAGTGGGCACCCGCGCATCGCTTCCGACATCGCTGGCCAGGTTGTGCTGTGTGACGGCACCATAAAAGATTTCATGTGCAAATACCCTAAAGGGGTTTTGTAGATGCAGAAAATCTGTCCCACAGGAAGGTCATCAATATTCTACATCTTGACAACCCCTAATGTAAAGGACAAGAGCAGCGCCCAGAGGATCCCATGTAATATAATTCCATAGCGTAGCATTCCAATCTGAAGCTGGTTCTGTTCTTTTCCTTTGAGTCTGCCGCCTGCATTAATTACTTTTTTTGTACTTAAAAATGGAGCTGAATTCCTTAACACAGATGTGAACCCGGCTTAACCTTCCTAGCGGTATTCCCGAGTGTAACTCGGGGTTAATTTTCACTAATAGAAGCGGTAACCCCGAGTCACACTCGGGAATACTCGCGGCTGCTGCTCAGTGTGAGGCCGCAGGGGGGGGGAAAGTGCTGTCAGAGCCCTGCCATCTGTGGCCAGCACCCGCGGTCACTGCAGCCGCGGGTGCCCTCTGTGGCCAGCACCCGCGGCCCCTGCTCCAGCCGCGGGTGCCATCTGTGCCCTGCACCCGCGGTCACTGCAGCCGGGGTGCCATCTGTGCCCTGCACCCGCGGTCACTGCAGCCGCGGGTGCCCTCTGTGGCCAGCACCCGCGGCCCCTGCTCCAGCCGCGGGTGCCATCTGTGCCCTGCACCCGCGGTCACTGCAGCCGCGGGTGCCATCTGTGGCCAGCACCCGCGGCCCCTGCTCCAGCCGCGGGTGCCATCTGTGGCCAGCACCCGCGGCCCCTGCTCCAGCCGCGGGTGCCATCTGTGGCCAGCACCCGCGGCCCCTGCTCCAGCCACGGGTGCCATCTGTGCCCTGCACCCGCGGTCACTGCAGCCGCGGGTGCCATCTGTGGCCAGCACCCGCGGCCCCTGCTCCAGCCGCGGGTGCCCTCTGTGGCCAGCACCCGCGGCCCCTGCTCCAGCCGCGGGTGCCCTCTGTGGCCAGCACCCGCGGCCCCTGCTCCCTGTGCTGTGCCGGCGGGGGAGCACCGCCACCCGCCCTGCTCCCGGTGCTGCGGAGGCGGGGAGCACCGCTGCCTGCCCCTGCTCCTGCTGCTGAGGACCGGGGTGCTGTCAGAGCCGGGGGGAGGGGGCTGGGGCATCGGGTCTTACCTGCCAGTTGCCGCCGGCGCCGTGTGAGTGATATGGCACCCTTCTCCAGAGCTAGGGTTAGGGCTAGGCTTAGGGTTAGGGCTAGGGTTAGGGCTATTGTTATGGTGCTGTCACACAGCCCGATCTGGCCAGCGATGTCGGAAGCGATGCGCGGGTGCCCGCTCGCTTCCGACATCGCTGGCCAGCTGTCACACAGCATCGCTGCGGCCGGCGACACCGCAGCGATGCGGGCGGTGACATCGGCCGCTGGGCTGGGCTCAGCCCAGCGAGCGATCCGCAGCTACGCTGCGGCATAGGCTGGATCGCCGCCAACATCGCTCTGGCGATGTCACACGGCGCGATCCAGCCTTACCGCAGGTCGCCGGTTGACGGGTTTACGGTTCCTCCCGTAAACCTGTCAACCTGCGACCGCTCGTTTACACAGCGCGACGTCGCTAGCGACATCGCTGCTACGTCACTTTTTCGGCGATGTCGCTAGCAACGTCGCCAGGTGTGACAGCATCATTAGGGTAAGGGGGCGATATTGCTGCCCATTCATGTGGAGACGTGGGGGCGTGGCCTATTGCCGGCGTCATCGCCCCTACGTCGCCACATGTAAAGGGGCGATGTTGCCGGTCCCGGCCGGTCGCCTGGTTTCACAGCAGTGCTGTGAAACCTGGCGACCATCATGGGGCGATGTGCACACCGGTAACCGGGCGGCAGTAACCTGTCAGGCGATGGGAGCCATAGGCTCCCATTGTCCTGCATCGCCGCCGGGGTTGTCGCCCTAGAGGTTGCCGACACGGGGCTGGAGGAGTCGCCCCATCTAAACGGGGGACGGCGCTGGTGGCGGGGGCGGCGAGAGCATGCACGCCCCCGCCATTCACCGCTGACATCTCCAGCCCCGTCGCCCCATGTGACAGGGCCGTTAGGGCTAGGGTGTTAGTGTAGAGCCGGGCTGCAGACGAGAAGAGGGGCGGGAACACCCAAGGAAATCTGGATGCTTCCCTCAGTTACCCTCCCCTCCTCTGTCACAGGGACATCCAGCGATGTCCCCGCTGCGATCGCCGGTGAGAGCTCCTTCGGATGCCTCATATGACTTCCTGGTTCCGTCTCTGTGAGCCGCAGCGGCTCATTGGAGGCGGAACTGGGTGGGAAAAAAAAAAAAGTATAACATTTCGGCCAATAAAAGAAATTTGTTATGAAAAAAAATGGTACCGCATTTAGGCTGCTTTCACATCAGCGGTTTTTGTAAATCGCGGCAGATGCGGTGAAAAAAACGAATCTGCCGCGATTACCGCATTACCGCGACACCTGCGGCACAGTTGCCGCAAGCCCCATGGAATGTCAATGGGGGCTTGCCGCAGATGCGGCAAGTGCGGTATCGGCACTTGCAGCAGGTCCGGCTGCAAAAAAAACGCGGCTGACCGCGTTTTTTTTTCGCGGCCGCACCTGCCACAAGTGCTGAAACCGCACTTGCCGCACCTGCCCCACCCTTACCGCAAGCCCCATAGACATTGCATGGGGCTTGCCGCAACTGTGTCGCGGTTATGCGGTAAGCGCGGCAGATTGGTTATTTTCACCGCATCTGCCGCGATTTACAAAAAAACGCTAGTGTGAAAGTACCCTTAGTACAAAAATCCTGACATAATCATACCGCCAGGTATAAGATTATTGATTATTGAATAAAATTTTATTATTTATTTAATTATAATTCATGATTTTATGTTTCGAACTTTATCACATCTGAGAGGTCTACTAGAGTCTTCTTTGATCAGGTAATTACGGTACTAAGAATTGCAGCCCTACTGTACATAACACAAAATTTCCATTAAAAAAAATGTAACGCTTTTAGCATAAAATTCCAGAATTAGTCGTAACGCCAGGGAGGTTAATGAAGAAACTCACAATGTTCCAGACCTCATATATGCACTTACATTCTTAGCCGTACCAGGCAGTACTGTATTTCCTGTGTGATCATATGATTGACTTTAGCCCTCTTGGAATGCAAGTTCTATGCAGGCGTCAAGTGAAGTGGCACTGTAGTTTATACTTTCTGGCTAGTGAACCTTTATTCTCCACTGTCATTATCCCTTTCCCAACTTCCATTGCTTAGCATAAATAAACACAGCCCATTCAAGGGTTTGCTCATACTAGCATATAACATGGTGAGTGCTATGTGATGTTTTATCGGATGGCCCTTGGCTCAATGTTATACTATACTACTTTATTTTCTCATGCCAATTCTGCTTTAAAAAAACGCATGCTGCGATTGGCAGTGTGCATTATACAGCGCACACTCATTCATGCCATGGTACATCGTACTGTACTCGGATGACATCTGAGTGCAGTCTGATACAACCAGACATTGGAGAAGATAGAGACTAAAAGGGTGGTCAGTAGGTAAAAGGAGACTTCATTTGTATCTCTATCTATTTGATGCTATAATCTAAACTATTTTCTAATATACTTTGTATTAAAAATTCCCTAATTACATTAACTACTATTCTATTTTTTTCCTATTTCCTGTCTGATGATGTTTCGTCTGAGAATCTCACTGCACATTGGAGATCACAAAATTTAATGCGCAGGAAGGGAAAGAACAGGGACAACTGGGGCAAAGAATGGCGGGACCTGGAGGGACAGACCAGCCCCTGTAGCTGGTACAGGTATACATGGGGCTGGATCATGTACGGGCTCAGGTACAGGCAGGAACAGAGATGTAGGAAGACTGGCTGGGACCAGGACATAAGACTGGATACACAAATTAAGGCTGGTTCCGGGACACAAGAACACATACAGGAGCTCTGGTTCCTGAGACACAGCAACATGACAGACAGGAAAGTGCTGTAATGCACAAAATGTACCCAATCTCTCCAAGCAGCCGACTACGTGGCCCATGTTACTGGTGTGAAAGATTTGCTGATACAACAGTATATTAGCTCTGGTATAGTTTCCACAGTTGCTCTGCTTGATGTCTAGTAAGGCGTGTATCGACTCCGCCCCTTTCTGGGAAGACAAAAATTCACTTGACGCAAGAAATTACTCCAAAGCCAGGGCCCTGGACCTCGCAGCATTAGCTGCCGCAAGATTGTCGCTAATACCGAACACTTAGAGAGTAATTTGACAAGAGCAGGCCAGACAGTGACGATGCTCCTTTAGTTGCCAGTTGCAGTTACAGACCCCAGACTGACACTGCGACTAATACAGCCATTACTTTATTCACCACCAGGGGCTGGCTGGAGCCTCTAACCCCGGGTGGCACATTTCTACAGCCAGCCCTGCCTTGAGAAGCGGGGGGGGGGGGGGGGTGGCTGTCGGGCTGCCTTGAGAAGCGGGGGGGGGGGGTGCTGTCGGGCTGCCTTGAGAAGCGGGGGGGGGGGGGGGGGTGCTGTCGGGCTGTCAGCACTGACCTTGCCTCGTGCTGTCTCCGTGCCGTCCCAGCCGCAAGGCGGCGCGCCGGCCGCAAAGCGACACCCGCGGCCGGCCCGTTTCTGCAGGGGGCGGCCCTAATGGTGGACTATACCACCAGCCCAGGGGGCACCTGCCACCTGGGCCAGCCCGCCCCTGTTCACCACATTACAGCTTTTGCTGCTGACTACCCCTTGACTGGCAGAGAAGGGGAAAAACACAAAGCCTTCCGAAACGCACAACAAAATCAACTTCTGTAACTGAGTTTATGAACAGGCCCAGATCCACAGAGGAAATTAAAGGGGCTTGAAAGCAGCAGTTCCCATTGAACTCTAGTAAAAATTGCAGCATATGTGCACGCAGTGATTCGGATGTGTGCAAAATGTAACAGTAGCCCTTTCCTACTATTGTAACGGCACCTACAAAAAACCCTCCCCATGGGCATAATGTGCAACACAAAGTTAAGACTACCCAATAAGGACTGCAGCCCCTTAAGGGTAACCTTTTTTCTATCTAACAGCTGCTGAATGTTGCACACAAGCATTCTACTTTTTCTTCAGAAAGGTTTACCATATGAACTCAAAATCGAGAACGATTCCCTAAAAAGTAAAGGACACACAAAAATCCAGCTGACTTCTCCATGGCCAATAGGGTCCCAAAATCATCCAAAAATATCCTGAAATTTCAGCACCACCCAGCTTCACTTCCAACGAATCACTTGGGCTGAAAAATGAAAATCGTCGAGGCAGTGCAAGATGCCATTTGACCGAACCATAAACTCCGTTACCCACTGTAAAAATAATGCAAAAGCTTCAAAATAAAAAGAGCATGAAGCCGAACAGCAAGCATTTATCCATGGCAAGACATCTGATGAAAAAGAAGACCTTAGGAGTTAAAACCCGCCAGGGTATCTGGCAAAATCTGGAACGCTGATTTAATATAAGCATACGCCATCAGGGAATGTCCCCTGAATTTTTTTGCAATACTCCAACCGCCACAGCAACTGATGTATAAGATACCAATGCCAAATCCGAGGACACCTCATCATTCAAAGAAGGACCAACATGTTGCGATAAGTGATAGAAGATTCGAAAAACCCCAACCTCCTTCTTGAGATCTACAAAAACTGATGCCAAATCGTCATAACAACAACAGCCCGGACCCCAAGACGCAGGAAGGAGAAAACCCTGCTCAAATCCACTATTTGCGCTTCCGCCTGGTTAAAATTTCTAACCACGGGTGCGTTACCGACACCTTCACTGGTGTGCGTCCCTTTTGAGTTAGTATCACAGAGTCGGATAGGATGTGAGGCGGCACCGTGTTCCTTAAAGCACTGTGAAGCCAGGTATGCTCCGCTGCAATAAGAGCATTAGTGCGAAAATGGCAGGTAATGGGCCATGTACACCAGCATCATTAAATGGAAAGCATCAGCAGCTGTTGAGATGCCATCCTCAGAGCCATATTTTGTCTTTCATAGCACTAGTTAAATGAAAACCAAGGGGGGATATTTTAATCATATGCCTTCCTTCAGCAGGGCATCTGTCATTCCAGAGAATCTACCATAGCTGAAGGAGGATGATCTGTTTTCGGTTTGGAGGTTACCAGGTAACCAGCCAGCGTTTCTCTCCCTGCTGTCTCATGTAAACTGTGAGCAAACAGCACATCATTACCAGCATTATCTATAGATAACATCTTATCCATTCCATCCTCTGTGGTCGGGATCTGTAGTTCGCTGTTCGTGGACCCATGTTGGGCCCTGGGATTCACAGTGATGGACTCCCCGGCGTCCTCGCCTGGGAAATTGTCCTGTTTATCCCAGGCCTTAGTTGCTGTGTTGCTGGGAGGAGGCTTCTGTGGACGGGCCTGGAGTGACCCTCTGTTGGCCTGTGCCCCATCCTAGCCCTGGTGACATCCCAGTGCCGCTGCTGCAGCGTGTGGATGCCCGCGGTCACCACAATCCATAGTGAAATGGGGCACGCTCCGCCGCTGTACGTGTCATCCATGACTTCTTCCGCCGCTCGCCAGCTGTCTCCTGATGAGATCTCACCGCCAGGACATCCTGTGATATTTAGGAATCCCGTGAAGCTCCGGCCTGTGATGTATCAGTGCCTCCACGGCCGTCTTTCATATGTCTTTGCCTTCCAGATCCACGAGCTTGTCGAACTGCAGACACCTCCTGTGAGTATACCATCCAGGACCACCACTGTCTAGGCACCTGTCTATGACCCAGCACCTCCCCCGGTTCCATCTCTGCCTCCTGCCCTCGAGGCATCTCTGGCAGTTCGGGTCTTGCAGAGTCTGTGGTAACGACAGGCGCAGGAGGATTTTTTAGTGGCTAAACAAGAGATCCTCCATACTGCGTTTTTCTTTGTCTCCTCACAGACACTGACTGCCAATCCCTGTGGGCGTGGCATAAGGGTGGCTTCACATTAGCGTTCGCCTCCGCAGTGTTCTGCAGAGGGGATCCGCAATGTGAACGCAGCACCGCAAGCCCCTATGTTTAGAATGGGAGCGCACGGTGCTGCGCTTGACTGCGCTTGACCGTGCGCACCCATTCACTGCCATATGTGATCTGTGCGCAGGCGGATGCCTGCGTACAGATCACACACTCTCGCCCGCACCAGGACGCAACATGTTGCGTCCTGGTGCGGGCGAGAGTGTGTGATCTGTACGCAGGCATCCGCCTGCGCACAGATCACATATGGCAGTGAATGGGTGCGCACGGTCAAGCGCAGCACCGTGCGCTCCCATTCTAAACATAGGGGCTTGCGGTGCTGCGTTCACATTGCGGATCCCCTCTGCAGAACGCTGCGGAGGCGAATGCTAATGTGAAGCCACCCTAACTACTCCATTCTCCCGCACTTTTCAAACCAATCAGGTGCAAACTTATCAGACAAGCAGGACAGCCAATCACAGCCATCACCTGCTTCTGTTACCTCACAACAGGGACTCATGAGGATAATTAAGGCACTTACAATGATAAACGCATGTTAGGAAGAAACAGATACCTCAATATGCTACCAGACAACTCAATTGGGGGGCCACAAGCCCATGCAGCTCCCACTCTAGGCGATTAGGGGTGAGGAGGGGGGTGGACCCAATAAGGAGGAGGAACAGAGCAGCAGGAGGCGGCGCAGAGCGGCCGGAGGCAGGGAAAAACCTCCGTGCCAGCGCTTCCTCCATAAGAAGGAATGCCCTCCGGATTCACTATATGTAAGATTTATAAAGTCTATTTCTCAGTGCACAGGGGAGCTAGAGCCATGGGGGACCCCTTCCATGGACACAGCAGGCATGCTGCATTCAGTGGTGCATTTAGATTGCCATGCACCAGGAGGAGACAGATCCTCTTTAAATATTTAGAAAATCATGTATCACTTTTCTTTACACACTCTTCACATATGCTTGCTATACTTAGTTTTTGTTATATCATATAAAATTCCTATAAAATATATTTGTAAGTGAAAATGTCAAAAATTCACAGGGTATGAATACCTTTTCAAGGCTTTGCACATGGTAGCAGCTGTTATTGTCTGCTAACACTTTTTTTTTTCAACACTTTGCAAACTGACCTGTGGACAAGGCCGGACTGGGACCAAAAAGCAGCCCTGGAAAACAAACCCCACCAGCCCACATACTATATCACCCATCAGCTCCGATCAGTGAAATTTGGTTTTACGTTGTCGTGGCCTCATCACTTTCTTCAAGGAGTTATCTGAAGAGCCACATGTGAATGGTGCAGCAGAGGGAATAATAAACCACAGCTCCATTCACATGTTGATCTTCAAAGCTACTTTTCCTGGGATTGTGGGATCCCAGCGGTCAGATCCACAGCGACGGGAAAGTCATCACCTATACAGAAGAGAAGTGATGAATTCCATATTGGGGATTATCGATTTAAACAACAGTTAAATGCTGAAAATCAAAGTCCAATACCGCCTCTCTGATAACAGGACAGGAGAAGTGGTACTGTGCAGTGTATACATACAGAATAATACTGACACTGAGGATTACTCCCAGTATACAGGACAGGAGAAGTGGTACTGTGCAATGTATATGTACAGAATAATACAGATACTGAGGATTACACCCAGTATACAGGATAGGAGAAGTGGTACTGTGCAGGGTATATGTACAGAATAATACAGATCCTGAGGATTACACCCAGTATACAGGACAGGAGAAGTGATACTGTGCAGTGTATATATACAGAATAATACAGATACTGAGGATTACACCCAGTATACAGGACAAGAGAAGTGATACTGTGCAGTGTATATATACAGAATAATACAGATACTGAGGATTACACCCAGTATACAGGACAGGAGAAGTGATACTGTGGCAGTATATATACAGAATAATACAGATCCTGAGGATTACACCCAGTATACAGGACAGGAGAAGTGGTACTGTGCAGTGTATATATACAGAATAATACAGATACTGAGGATTACACCCAGTATACAGGACAGAGAAGTGATACTGTGCAGTGTATATATACAGAATAATACAGATCCTGAGGATTACACCCAGTATACAGGACAGGAGAACTGGTACTGTGCAGTGTATATATACAGAATAATACAGATACTGACGATTACACCCAGTATACAGGACAGGAGAAGTGGTACTGTGGAGTGTTTATATACAGAATGATACATATACTGAGGATTACACCCAGTATACAGGACAGGAGAAGAGGTACTGTGCAGGGTATATGTACAGAATATTATAGATACTGAGGATTACACCCAGTATACAGGACAGGAGAAGTGGTACGGTGCAGTGTATATATACAGGATAATACAGATACTGAGGATTACACCCAGTATACAGGACAGGAGAAGTGGTACTGTGCAGTGTATATATACAGAATACTACAGACACTGAGGATTACACCTAGTATACAGGACAGAAGAACTGGTAATGTGCAGTGTATATATACAGAATAATACAGACACAGAGGATTACACCCAGTATACAGGACAGAAGAAGTGGTACTGTGCAGTGTGTATATATACAGAATAATACAGATACTGAGGATTACATGTCTTGTCTGGTCACAGCAACAGCTTCCAAATGCAAAACCACACACCTGGAATCCACCCCTGACCTTTTAACTACTTCATTGATTACAGGTTAACGAGGGAGACGCCTTCAGAGTTAATTGCAGCCCTTAGAGTCCATTGTCCAATTACTTTTGGTCCCTTGAAAAAGAGGAGGCTATGCATTACAGAGCTATGATTCCTAAACCCTTTCTCCGATTTGGATGTGGAAACTCTCATATTGCAGCTGGGAGTATGCACTTTCAGCCCATATTATATATATAATTGTATTTCTGAACATGTTTTTGTAAACAGCTAAAATAACAAAACTTGTGTCACTGTCCAAATATTTCTGGCCCTAACTGTATATGTATGTGTCTTCAAAATCTTTGTCATTATCTGCCTGATAAAGGGGCCATAGTGTCCCGAAAGCTTGCTATGGTTACCATCTTTTCAGTTAGCCATTAAAAGGCATCAACCACTGAGGACTCTCAGATTCCAATATATTTTTATTTCAAAACTTAAAATTCATCAGTATTGATGCATTTTGTCCCTTTTGAGGATATGAATCACAATACCATACCATAATACGCGGTATTATGATTAAGACCCCCAAAAGGGTCAAAACACACCAATACTGATGAATTTTAACTTTTGAAATAAACTTCTCCACTGCGTTCACATCAGTATGGCAGCGTTTGCACTGCGTTTGCGTCTGCATGCCCTCCACATGCAGACACAAACGCTAGTGTGAAACCAGCCTCACACATGATAGAATTTGTAGAAGAGAAACTGACGATTTGGTGTGTGGTTTTACAGATAGAACTCATACCTATTACACTCACATGTCTGTATATGTGTTAATATTTTTGCACACCTAGTGGTGTGCACTGTGAAAAAAAAATCGAGCAGTGCTCAGTTGCCATCCTTGTGCGCTAGATGTTTCTTATACAGGTGCATGTCTATACATTAGAATATCATCAAAAAGTAAATTTTTTTCACTAATTCAATATATAAAGTGAAACCTATATTATATAGAGTCATTACACACAAAGTGATCTATTTCAAGTGTTTTATTTATGTTAATGTTGATGATTATGGCTTACAGCCAATGAAAACCCAGAGGAGGGATGAAGGGTTAAAAACCATGCTGCCGTATTCCACAAGACATCAAAGAGTGAATATAATATTGATTTATTAGTCAACGCATTTCAGGGCTCCCTGATTCTATATAATATGTGTTTCACTTTATGTATTGAATTACTGTAAAAATTAACTTTTTGATGATATTCTAATTCATTGAGATGCTCCTGTATATATTAATCATGCAAATATTCTTTTTTTTTTTTTTTCATACACAAAACTCTGATGGCAAAAACTGACTGACTAGTAATCCGCAGCTTGATTTCATAGTGACTGGACAGACCACGTCTCCATGGTGTGCCCTTTTGTTCTCTGGTCACTGTAATGATAAGGAGCAGGAGCTCAGTGTGGACAGTGTGTCTAGGGCTGGAGATTATCACTTTGTTCTGCTGTTTACTCTTTAGTGCATTGCCCTCTGCCATGAAAAGTTTACAGATAGTTTGACAGACAAGTATTGTGAGTTATATAGTAACTGGAGTATTGTAGAGACCAGTACATGAAGTCAAGAGTTTCTATGGTAGCTGTAACATTTCTCCATATGACGAGATTGACATGTTAGTATGAGGAGACTTAAAAACCACAATGTTCCCCTGGGAAATAAAATATGCAGATCGCCTCTTCAGAGAAGACACAGGCAAAGTCAAGTGTCACCTATTGGAAGTAGCAATCCTAAAGGTCCTGTCACACGCGTCAATGTCGTCCGCGATCTGATCGCTGACGACATTGACGGCTGATCGCTGGTGAGCTGTCACACAGACAGACTCACCAGCGATCAATTGACCAGAGACATCATGGAAACGATTTAAATATCGTTTCCACGATGTCCTGCTCCCGCTGCCAGCCTGCTGGAAGCGGGAGCAGCCTGGTCTCCAAGGTACACTGCGGGTAACTAGGCAGCGCGCGCTGCCTAGATACCCGACGTGTACCTTAGTTACCAGCCTCCTCCGCTCACCCGGTGAGCGGAGGAGGCTGGTAACTAAGGTACACGTCGGGTATCTAGGCAGCGCGCGCTGCCTAGTTACCCGCAGTGTACCTTGGATACCAGCTCCCAGCGCTCGTGAGAGGCGCTGGGAGCTGGAATATCGCTAGTCCCGGTGTCACACGCAGCGATGCTGCGTGTCCACCGGGCGACAATCGCCAGGTTTTAGGACTGATTCTAAAACCTGGCGATCATCAACCAGCGATTTATCGCTGGTTGATGCAGTATGTCACACGCGTCAATATCGCTGCAACGTCACGTGCAGCCGATATCGTGCAGGCGATATTGACGCGTGTGACAGGCCCTTTACAGTCAAAATCGACCCTTTAGCCTATGTGCGCATGCTGAGTATTCAAACAAATGATCCTCCAGCTAACTCAGGAAGGCAGATGAGTATTAAAATAATCCTTTATTTTTCTTGATTTACAGTTTCATGGTAAAGGCAGTGGATACCCCAATGGGTAGGAGAGAATCCCATCTTAGACATGGATTACATGCACCATTGTAAGGCTGCTTTCACATAGTGTATTTTTTCCTGTCTGTGGGATCCTACTTTTTGTAGGACTCCCACAGGCAGGAAAGGACACCACAGGGGGTGACCTATTCTGATTATCACGGATCCGGACACAGCGGGGCACTTTCACTTCCGCAATGTATAATGTACATTGCGGAAGTGAAATTTAGTAAAAGACAGAGTTAAAAATAAAAAATCTGTATGCTCACCTGTCTGTGATCCACCGCTGCTTCCCAGCAAGGTCCGGGTGCTTATAGGACCTGCGGTGACGTCACTACCCGATCAGCTGATCGGGTCACATGACCGCAGTTACCGGTGTAACTGCGGTCATGTGACCCAATGACACTGCAGCGTTGTGACATCATGGCAGGTCCTATAAGCACCCGGACTTTGCTGAAGGCAGCGGTGGATCGCGGACAGGTGAGCATACAGATTTTTAATTTTTAACTCTTACATTGCAGAAGTGAAATTAAGTATGTATATACATTGCAGAAGTGAAATTAGATGGTTAGGAGCAATTTTAGTGTAAAATCAGGTCCGAGGAACAATCGGCTGTTTCCTCGGATCCACGCTCAGGTCCTCTATGTTAAAGGCCAAGGATCGTATCGGATTTGGCCTAATTGCCATCCGATTTTGTGGAATCCGATTTTGGGCACAGCAAAAAATCGGACACAAATCGCACTCACAAAATCAGATGGCAATTAGGCCAAATCCGATCCAACCTCCATAGGATGACATGGGGGCCAAATCGGATCCGTGGCTGTCTGTTTTACAACGGACAGTCACAGATCCAACGGAAACGTGATGTGAAAGCAGCCTTAGTAACATGTTTAAAAAGAACCTTTCAGCTAGTTTATGCCCCCCCAGCTATCACTATCTGTCCCTGCAGCTTCATAGCACTATTTGAATCACATCCCTATCTGAGCTCATAGTGCAATGTGAAAGGTGAAAAAAAGCATTTATACACTTAGATTTCTTAAGTAAATGAGGCAGTGACTACACCTTGGAGGACATAGTCACTCTGGCAGGTTAAAAGTTAATACTTCAGACGAATGTCAATAGATGCTGCAGAGTCTGTGTGATGTCACAACCATGAGATTATAATAGGCGGAGCTAAGTCTCCATAGCCCACAATGATTTTGCTTGTTTAGCTCTGGCCACTATAGTCACATGATCAGGACATCACACAGGTCCTTTATAACTGTTACCCTGCCAGAGTGACTGCGTCCTCCAAGGTGTTGACATTTGTTCACCTTTAACATTACACTGTCAGTGTTGGGCCCGCTTCTATTTAATATATTTATTAATGACCTTGTAGGGGGCATAAAGAGTAGAATCTCAATATTTGCAGATGACACTAAACTCTGCAGGGTAATCAATACAGAGGAGGACAATTTTATATTACAGGAGGATTTATGTAAACTAGAAGCTTGGGCTGATAAATGGCAAATGCGCTTTAATGGGGATAAATGTAAAGTCATGCACTTGGGCAGAGGAAACAAAAGGTATAATTATGTGCTTAATTGTAACACACTGGGCAAAACTGTCACTGAAAAAGACCTGGGTGTATGGGTAGATGACAAACTCACATTTAGTGCCAAGTGTCAGGCAGCTGCTGCAAAGGTAAATAAAATAATGGGATGCATTAAAAGAGGCATAGATGCTCAAGAGGAGAACATAATTTTACCTCTATACAAGTCACTAGTGCGACCACACTTAGAATACTGTGTACAATTCTGGTCTCCAGTGTATAAGAAAGACATAGCTGAACTAGAGCGAGTCCAGAGAAGAGCGACCAAGGTTATTAGAGGACTGAGGGATCTGCAATACCAAGACAGGTTATTAAACTTGGGGTTATTTAGCTTGGAAAAACGAAGGCTTAGGGGTGATCTTATAATAATGTATAAATATATGAGGGGACAGTACAGAGACCTTTCTAATGATCTCTTTACTCTTAGGCCTGAGACGGGGACAAGGGGGCATCCTCTACGTCTGGAGGAAAGAAGGTTTAATCATAATCACAGACGTGGATTCTTTACTGTAAGAGCAGTGAGACTATGGAACTCTCTGCCACATGATGTTGTAATGAGTGAGTCACTACTAACATTTAAGAAGGGCCTGGATGCCTTTCTTGAAAACTATAATATTACCAGTTATATATACTAGATTCTTTGATAGGGCGTTGATCCAGGGAACTAGTCTGATTGCCATATCTGGAGTCAGGAAGGAATTTTTTCCCCCAATGTGGAGCTTAGTGTTGCCACATGGATTTTTTTTGCCTTCCTCTGGATCAACATATTAGGCTATGGGTTGAACTAGATGGACTTAAAGTCTTCCTTCAACCTTAAAAACTATGTTACTATGTTCGCTCACACAGGGTTTATTAGAATAGGACTATGAAGCTACAGGTGCAGACAGTGATAGCGGGGGGTATTTGAACGAGCTGACAGGTTCCCTTTAAACATTTTAGCTGGAAATAGGGGAAAATTGAGGAATGCTGTTCTCATTTGCTTTACTAATCAGTATGTTAATTACCACCACCCCATAACCTGCTATGTGTGCAGGTTGAGTATTAGTGCAGACATTTTCTGCACGTCCTGGCAGAAAGACACACCAAAAAGCGCAATGCATTTTTAAGCATCTATATTGCGTTTTGGTGCTTTATACCATGCGTAAATTGAGTGTTTTTTTCTCAATGCCGCCCGAACCACTCCTCTGTGACACCCCATTCTCCTGTGCCACGACCTACAGCATCGCTTCACTGATGCCTCCTGCGACTATGCTCCACCGCCCCTGCCACTGGGGGATCAGTGGTTCCTGAACTGCTCCATTGCGACACCCTCCCTTCTCCTGTTCCTGCAGCATCCCTGACCCTGCCTCTTATGTGGCACCCCAGGGTTCGGTTGCCACAATAGTGTTGCCTTCCCCAGGGGACCATGCTGTGCTTGGAAGCAAGGGAAGGTACCCACACCAGATGAACCACACACCCAACACCTTCTCAACGCCAGGCCAGAAGGGGAAGTCTGAAATCCAAGTCCAAGGGGAGGTCCCCTGCTATAAATTCTGACCTGGGGATGGGGTTAGGCAGTTCAGTTCCTAGGAGAGCTGTGAAGAGGTCCTGTGGACTGGGGCGGAGTAAGGTTCATTGCGGGACAGAGACTAGCCAGCGTGCGAGACCGGTAGGAGAGGGTCTGAGGAAGTGGAGAAGTAGGTCTGGGGAGTGAAGCTAGTGCCGGGTTCACACCAATACAGAGCGCAGGAGCGGACACCGGAGTCCAAGGTTGTGAGGAACTCTAGGCCCAGCAGCCAACACCTGAGGCAGGAGATTCCAGGTCACTCGCCAACCATGAGGCCCAGGAGACACAGCAACACCAGAGTGCCTTGGGAGAGCAGCCAGATGAGAGTAACCCAGGGAGGGCTCAAACCGCCAGTCATACGGGCCAGAGACAGCACACCAGAGAGTAGAGAGTCGCAGCGTAGCTACAGGCAGCCAGGACCCACCAAGATAAGCGCAGCAGGGAGGCCTCAGAACTTGCCGGGAGTAAAGTATTCCAACTTGCTTCCAGGCTCCGGACACCCAACACCTCTTGTAGTCAGTACCCTGGATGAACCTGCTACTTCTCTCAGTAAAGGTCCCGCATAGCAGCAGTGACCCCTATTGGTCGCCTACCACGGGTGGCGTCACGATAAACTTTTACCCCCAAAACTACTCAGTCAGAGACTCTCGTTTTTAAAACCCATCCCCCAGTGCCACGAGACCGGGCCTCGGCCACCTGTGACTCCCCCGCGCCAACCACAGCGGGCCTGACCTCGAGTAAATCTCCCCCACGGCCTAAGGGTGCGACACTTACTTTGTTGCTGAATACTTATATCTCTGTTTAGAAAGTCCTGTCCAACTATTACAATAGCTACTTCGGTAACACTAGGAAATTTAAATCATCTTTTGGAAGCAGTGAATCTATTTTATGATATATCCACAAGTAGAAAAAGAAAAGCGGCACTCACCCTTTTAGATGCCAAGAAATCCTTTATTTCATCTCGCTTTGTGTTAGTATAGACACATCAGGCGGGGAGAGGGAGTGGGGGTCGGCGGATGACGGCTAGCCGTTTCGCAGCACTTGCCGCTTCAACGGGTCCAGCTCCCGTTCTCTGTCTTTCCTCAGGGAAGACACTCCTGAAGACTCCCTATGTGTTTCATCTTGCTCCTCTCACACTTTCCACTTTCCAACTCTCTTTGACTCTAAGGGTACCGTCACACCTATCCACATCGCCGACGATTTCATAGGTGACGCAGGGGCGTGGCCTATCACCGGCGACAGCGCCGGTGCGTCGCCTAGTGTAAAGGGGCGATAATGAGGAGGAAAATCGCCTTAGAGAGGTCGCCTGGTTTCGCAGCACTGCTCTGAAACCAGGCGAGCACTCTGGGGCGATGTGTACACATCGCCCCATGTAACATGGCGATCGCCAATGTTACAGGCGATGGGAGCCATAGGCTCCCATGTTACAAGATCGCTGCTGGGGTTTGTGGACAGCCCAGCAGCGATGGAGCCTGTAAAATCGCCAGAGCGTCGCCGGAGGTATCGTCGCGTGTAAATACGCGACGGCGACGCTGGCAGGGAGCCAAAAATGTGAGCGTTCCCATGCGTTGCCGGTGATATCTCCGGCGATGTAGATAGGTGTGACGGTACCCTAACTCCAACCAAAGCTGGGACCTTCCCCGGTTGTATTTGTGGGTGTGTTTTGGGATCAGATCCTTCCACAGTGTACTGCATTCTACTTGTGACAGGGACAACCACACGCTAATTTTTGGGTGCAGTACCCCACTTGTGTCGCCTGACCAGTGGGGCGCCACATTAGCACTGTATGGTGGCTCAGTGGTTAACACTGTATATGCTGGCTCAGTGGTTAGCACTGTATGCTGGCTCAGTGGTTAGCACTGTATGCTGGCTCAGCGGTTAGCACTGTATGCTGGCTCAGCGGTTAGCACTGTATGCTGGCTCAGCGGTTAGCACTGTATGCTGGCTCAGCGGTTAGCACTGTATGCTGGCTCAGCGGTTAGCACTGTATGGTGGTTCAGCGGTTAGCATTGTATGGTGGCTCAGTTATGGGAAGCAGGCACATAGAAGGCAGGGGCACAGGGGAGGCAGAAGGCACAGGGGAGGCAGAGTCATTGGGAGAGAGAGCGCACACAGGGAGACACAGTGCGCACGGGCTGAGAGCACACAGAACGGAGAGAAAGGCACAAGTAAGACAGAGCGCACAGGGGAAGAGACAGCACAGACAGGAGTGAGCGCACAAGGGGACACAGGCACAGAGACTGCCCTCCCGATGCAATAGCATCGGGCCTATTTCTAGTAATAAAAATAATAATAAAAATTGTCACTTCAGTGAGAAAGTCAAAGACTCTAATGCCACCCAGTAAGGGTAGCAATCCTTAAAGTCATAATAGATTTTAACCCCTTCATGACCCTGCTTGTGTCCGGCACAATTGCGGATCCGGTATCTGGTCTTTGCACTTCACCGGGGTGAGTTTGGGTAACTCCGTGTCCCGGGTGTGTTCCTCTGCTTCTCCTATTCCTCAGACCCTGGCTGGCCTGGAAGTGGACAGTGGACCATGGGTTGGGCCTAACACAGCCCCTTTACACCCAAGTCCTTTCCCTCAGTCCTCTCAGGAACTGAACTAACTGCCTCTTCCTCTCAACACCAGAATATATAGGGAAGCACCTTTAGCTCCCCTTCTGGCCTGGAGGTGCTAGTGTAGTATTGTGGGTTGTGTGGGGAATTAACCCTTAGTGTTGTTACTGTGGCACATTAACCCCTGGGGTGCCACATTTACATGTTTGAATCCAAGAAATGATGGGAGTGCTGGTGTGTCACGGTCCGCGCTGCTGTGGTATGGATAAACTCACCAAAGAGCCAAAAGTATTTTCATCCTTTATTCCTCCTCTCTCCTACGCGTTTCAGCGCCACACCCGGCGCCTTCCTCAGGGACATTCTATGTTAGATGATCATATCAGCCAACATGTCCAGGTAATAATGCAAGCTCGCGAGCTTACATTAAAGCCAGGTACGTACCTATACATCATGGGTTGTAAAGGGGTTAAGTCTAGCAGCAAGTACCCCTAAGGTTCCCGCTTGACATCCTTGAAAGTTTCTAAGAATCATGTTTTTCCAGGGTACATCTCTTGTGCTATTGTTACAATTTGAGTTTGTTTTTTTTAAATACCATGTACTTTGTATTTAAGTTTGTTTATTTATTTTTTTTTTTATCTTGACAACATATATTTTGTACCAGGTAGAGATTGCTTGACTTTCTGTGGTGTTCTTACTTGGTAAATGTGTTTTTTTTATATCGCAGATATCACGAGAACTCCACATGAGAACATCAATAGAGATGAGCAGACCCGTAGAAGTTCAGGTTCTGGTGGTGTAGCCCGGACTTATTTTAAAGTCCTAAACTTGACCCAAACCTCATTGGAATTCACTGATTGAGCAGTTTGGCTCTCCGCTCCGCCCACATACAGCCAGCCATACACAAAGCACGTCTGAGGGCAGGAGGGGGGATGTCTAAATTTTTTTATTTTGATCAGCTCTCACTTGGGGTAAAAGCAAAGTTATTGTCCATAGCGTGGTTGTAAAATTTAAAAAAAAATAGCAAATCCCTGCCGTCCTGCTCCTAGAAGTGGTTTGCTAATGTGTGGCTGTGTGTGGATAGACAGCCGAACTGCCCAATCTGTGTCTTCAAATGAGGTTTGAGTCAAGTTTAGGGCTACAACATACAGTGCCTACAAATAGTCTTCAACCCCCTGCAGATTTAGCTGGTTGACACATGCGGAATTAACTTGGCATTGTGACATTTGGACTGTAGATCAGCCTGGAAGTGGGAAATGCACTGCAGCCAAAAAGAATTTTTTTTTTTTTTTTAAAGCGTTAAAAGTTAATTCAGAGGGTCATTTATTATTCAACCCCTCAAACCACCAGCATTCTGTTTGGTCCCCCTAAAGTATTAAGAAGTAGTTTAGGCACAAAGAACAATGAGCTTCACATGTGTGGATTAATTATCTCTTTTGCCAGCCTTTTCTGACTATTTAAGACCCTCCCCAAACTTGTGAACAGCACTCATACATGGTCAACATGGGAAAGACAAAGGAGCATTCCAAGGCCATCCGAGACAAGATCGTGGAGGGTCACAAGGCTGGCAAGGGGTACAAAACCCTTTCCAAGGAGTTGGGCCTACCTGTCTCCACTGTTGGGAGCATCATCCGGAAGTGGAAGGCTTATGGAACTACTGTTAACCTTCCACGGCCTGGACAGCCTTTGAAAGTTTCCTCCCGTGCCGAGGCCAGGCTTGTCCGAAGAGTCAAGGCTAACCCAAGGACAACAAGGAAGGAGCTCCGGGAAGATCTCAAGGCAGTGGGGACATTGGTTTCAATCAATACCATAAGTAACGTACTCCACCGCAATGGTCTCCGTTCCAGACGAGCCCGTAAGGTACCTTTACTTTCAAAGCGTCATGTCAAGGCTCGTCTACAGTTTGCTCATGATCACTTTGGGACTCTGAGACAGACTGGTTCAAGGTTCTATGGTCTGATGAGACCAAGATCGAGATCTTTGGTGCCAACCACACACGTGACGTTTGGAGACTGAATGGCACTGCATACGACCCCAAGAATACCATCCCTACAGTCAAGCATGGTGGTGGCAGCATCATGCTGTGGGGATGTTTCTCAGCCAAGGGGCCTTGCCATCTGGTCCGCATCCATGGGAAGATGGATAGCACGGCCTACCTGGAGATTTTGGCCAAGAACCTTCGCTCCTCCATCAAGGATCTTAAGATGGGTCGTAATTTCATCTTCCAACAAGACAACGACCCAAAGCACACAGCCAAGAAAACCAAGGCCTGGTTCAAGAGGGAAAAAATCAAGGTGTTGGAGTGGCCTAGTCAGTCTCCTGACCTTAACCCAATTGAAAACTTGTGGAAGGAGCTCAAGATTAAAGTCCACATGAGACACCCAAAGAACCTAGATAAGGCTGGCTTCACATTAGCGTTTGTGTCTGCATGCTGATGGCATGCAGACACAAACGCTGTCAGAAGCAGTGTCCAAATGATGTGTCCGCAGCGGATAATGTCCGCCTGCGGACACATCACTATGGAGCCCGGCAGCCAATCGGCGCTGTCCGGGGGCGGGCCGGGGGCGGAGATCAGCGCGGAGATCAGCGCCGGAGATCTCCGCCCCCCCCGGCCGCCGGTAAGCTCCGGGACGTGTCGGCGGGGAGAACAGCTGATGTGACAGCTGTTTGAATCTTCCCGCGCCGACACTGAGAGGAGATGTCGGCGCGGGAAGATTCAAACAGCTCTCACATCAGCTGTTCTCCCCGCCGACATCGCTAGGAGATTACAGGCGGCGGGGAGAAGGAGGACAGCAGAGGCTGAGCTGATCTCCCGGTGGCCGTCGGTGAGCTCCTGTGACATCACCGGCGGCCACTGGGAGATTTTTCAATGGGTCCGCAGCGTTCTCCTGCGGTGTCATGCAGAGGACACTGCGGACCCATTGAAGCCAATGCATTTTTTGTACGCTTGGGGACGCTTGCTGATTGTCCAAGCTCCCCAAACGCACAAAAAAACCCAACATGCTGCGTCCCGGGTGCGGATGCTGGACACCGGAAGCAGCAGATATCGTCCGCATCCGCACCCGAACGCAGCAAACGCAGGCACCATGCGTTCCTATGTTAAACATAGGAACGCAGTGCGCATGCGTTTGACTGCGTATGGGAACGCAGCAATACGCTGCCTTCCCATACGCAAATGTGAAGGCAGCCTAACTTGGAGAAGATCTGCATGAAGGAGTGGGCCAAGATAACTCCAGAGACCTGTGCCGGCCTGATCAGGTCTTACAAAAGACGATTATTAGCTGTAATTGCAAACAAGGGTTATTCCACAAAATATTAAACCTAGGGGTTGAATAATAATTGACCCACACTTTTATGTTTAAAATTTATTAAAATTCAACTGAGCAACATAACTTTTTGGTTTGTAAGATTTATGCTTCTGTTAATAAATCCTACTCTCATTTGCAGTTTGAAGGCTTTAACTTATTGGCATCTTATCAAACCAGCTAAATCTGCAGGGGGTTGAAGACTACTTGTAGGCACTGTACTTTTAAAAAAAAGTCGAGATAAACTTCCACGGGTCCACTCATCTACAGTACTGACCATGAATTGAACTAGCTCTGCATGGTCAGACACAGCCATTACAGCACAGCACATAGCAGGGACACCTATATAAGATCTCAGTGCAGTTGCATTTATTTAACATGTAATTGTGAAACTTATTATTCCAAGATGTAGTGATTTAAAATATACTTTATTCATGGGACAATCACTTTTAAAGAAAGAAATAAAGCAATAGTTACCAGGGCAAAATAAATTAAGAGTTAGATCCTCGAAGATGGGAGTCAACTGTACATGTAGGAAAGTGAGTCTGTATCCTCACTGGCCGACCATGGCAGTTAAGTGACCGCTGATTAGCTATGCACATGCTGATTGGCAGTCAGCTGTTGGCCAGTTTAGGCCCCTTTCATATCAGCGTTTTTCGCTGATGTGCGGCAGATCCCGCAGATTTAACACATCTACAGGATCTGCCACCTAACGGTTGCACTTGCGGCACACTTGCGGCAAGCCTCATGCATTGTCTATCGGGTTGCGACAAGTGCGGTCAGCAGCGCATCCGGCAGAACCGCATTTGCCGCACTGGACTGCAAGCCCCATAGACAATGCATGGGGCTCGCCGGATCGGCGCTGCAAGTGCGGCCGTTAGGTGGCAGATCCTGCAGATGCGGTAAATCTGCGGGATCTACCGCACATCAGCGAAAAACCTCATGTGAAAGGGGCCTTAGACAGGCTGTTTTCAATTGCTTGTGCTCAGTTCATTAATACAACATTCCATGCACATAAAATATCATTGTTTATAGTAGCACTTGCCCTGTTTACATAGGATAATGTGCTGCCACTAATAATGATCTAATATATAATTGCAAATTGCCTCTGTCACACACTTCCGGCGCTAATGTTGCTATCTGACAATCCACTGCGGCACCGTTAGTGGATTGTGGGATAGTGACAAGTGACAAACACGTCACCACCACCACCGTCAGGAGATCAGCGGCGCTGATCCCCCGTCAAAGCTGCGTGGCACCGCTCATTGGCTGAGGGCCGCCAGCAGCGACCAATTAGCAAAGCGGGATTTAAATCATGCACCAACAGCGCTCATTGGTAACCGCTGACCACAGCGCCCAATCAGCGAAGCGGGATTTAAATCACATGCCATCAGTGCTAATTGGTCGCCGCCGATGCACAGGATTTAAATCCCCCGCTAAAGCCACACGGCACCGCTCATTACTCTCTAACATACACAAGTACTTTCTGGAGAGAGGACTCTACTATTCAGCGGCTATTTCCAAGCCACCTGTATACCTGTATACTCTCTGATGTTACAGCACACAACAAGAAAAAGACAGTGCACAGGTGTAAAAGAAGTCAAATCATGCAACAAATACAATACACAAATGCGGAAGGATGACATAGAACAGGTATGTTGGAAAGCGCAAATGGTGTGACACATGTCCACTGCTCCTGTCAGCACCACTAAGCATACACAGATGTTCATTTCACCGCACTCCTCATGCAATAGCATTGGGCTTATTTCTAGTTTTTAAATAAGCTTAAAAGTTATTTTACCCAAGAAATGAATGTTGCGCTCATTCTTTGGATGATTAGAGACCTGGTTAGATGGGTTGATGATTGGGATTCAGTGTACCTAGGACAACTCATGCCTGATTATCCATCAGTGTAAATGCTCTTTAGGAGGTTCAAGGTTCAAGATGAGACACCTAGGAGTGGGCTGGAGAGAAGCCATCACTTGATCCAAGAAAAGGAGTGTAAAGCAACGTATGAGTGTTTGCATGTGATCAATGAGATCATAAAGGCTATGTGATTACTCACACCTAGGAGGATTTAACATAGGAGTTATATCATTCTGCTTTCAATAAAAGTGTGTACGTCACCAGATTTCACAATACAAACGGCATACAAAATTGATCTTCGAACCTGATGAGGCTGGTTTAATCAGTTTGAAAATCCATTAAAAAATAACTATTTTATTGTGAAAGTTATGCTGCAGAATATAAAAATGAGCAGGATATCTAGCTAGACTCATTAAATGCTAATTTTATTTAAACAATCTTTATTACTGAAGTTTTCTTAATACATCTGGTAACAGAAAAGAATAAAATATAAATTCCGTACAAAGGTTATTTGTTGTCAGAACAAAGGCAGTGCTAACAACTATGTAACGTGACATAACCTCTCCTCCCACCTCCCCCCCAACAACTTTTTACCAATGAACATCAAATAAATAAGTACTGAATAAATGTCGCATTTGAGAAATTCCTTTGTTGCCGTCAGACTGTTACGTCCAACTCTGTGTTGTCTCTATCCTGTCGATCTTTAGCCTCTCCAGCATTCCTTGTGGGTCTTCCAAGAAGTACCACTCTGTGTTTCTGAAAGGTGCAACCAGGTGCTGTATTTCTTCCCTGGAGTTGTTTAAATGCTCATTTTAATATCGGTGGTATACATGTATTCTCACATGGATCTGCAGCCTCATGAGGTATAAGAGATCTATATAATATATAGACACGTTTTATATTTGATATAATCTGGTGACTGATCCACCCAAAAGAGTATAAATATAGGATTCATAAATAAAACTGAAATTGCTTTTCACCTCCACCCAGCTACGGTAGCTTATTAGTATGTAGTCCAAAACACATGGTAACTCACCAATGGCGTAACTTCAGGCCCTGGGGCCCCGATGTGAAAGCTCTAACGGGGCACCCAATTATTGCAAATCTTAAATAGTATTAGTCTTTTTCTATAGGGCCAAAGGGACTTTTGGGGCCCGGGTGCTATCGCAACTCGTGCACATGTTGTAGTTACGCCCCTGTAATTCAAGTAGAACTGTGTTTGGGGTGACTCAGTATCTCTCCCAGTACCTCCATAAATCCTCATCTCCCTTTTCTTTTCCGCAATGATTACTTGAGTTTCTTATGGGAATGCAAGACTTTATTGCTTTCAATTTGCCCCAGAAACATCCTAATTTTCACGATATGTCTGAGAAAGAGATTAATTTAACTAGATGATCTAACAAGTCAATAATGACAAATCTTAATCTCTGTTTCCCGTTTCTCATGGTTAAGAAACATGACCTTTTTAGAACATGTTAAGGGCCGCTTTACACACACCAACTTCTGAACAGATCTCTGGTTGCAGTGAAATCATGGACATCTTGTTCATTTTGTGGCTGTGTACAAATGGAGCAATGTGTCCATAATTTCACTGCAACCAGAGATCTGTTCAGAAGTTGGTCACAGACGTTGGTGTGTGTAAAGCGGCCCTTACAACTAGATAGGAGGTTGCAATCTTATCAATCTAAATGGACCTTTTAAGGAGCTTAAATTGATTTCAAATGTTCCTGGATTCATACCTCTCATCAGTGCAATGTAGGAAAATGGTTGGCTTGGTGAGAACAAAGCCTTCAATAGAAGGTTGAAGTTACGGTTTGTCATGTGAACAAGGCTGTTTAAGGGCCCTTTCAGATCAGTGTTTTGTCTGGATCAGCCGATCGACAAAAAAACGCATCTGCCGCATGTGCCTCCTAACGGCCACACTTGCGGTGCTTTTACGGTACACTTGCAGCAAGCCCCATGCATTGTCTAAGGGGCTTGCGACAAGTGCGGTATTGCTGCGATCCGGCACTTGCAGCCAAGCAAAATAACCACAGCTGACGTGTTTTTTCATGGCCGCAAGTGTCGGATCACGGCAATACCGCACTTGCACAAGCCCCATAGACAATGCATGGGGCTTGCCGCAAGTGACCGCAAGTTCTCCGTTAGGCAGCAGATGCGTTTTTTTTGTCGGATTGGCCAGATATGGACAAAAACGCTGATGTGAAAGGGGCCTTAAAAGTCAATATTGACTTTTTCCTTTACGTAGTGGCATTGGAGATCCTGTTCTCTGTCTCTGTGAATAGGACACTTCCATATGTTGCTCAGGGAGCATTGCATGGCCATACGTCTACCTATGCCGTTTCGGTGCTCTTCTTTTGGAGAAGCTTTACTTCTAAGGGCCACTTTACACACACCAACGTATCTGTCCAACTTCTGAACAACTTACTGGTTGCAGTGAAATCATGGACACATTGCTCCATTTGTACACAGCCACAAAATGGAGCAATGTGTCCATGATTTCACTGCAACCAGAGATCTATTCAGAAGTTGGACAGATAAGTTGTTGGTGTGTGTAAAGTGGCTCTTAGAGGGGGAGCCTCTCATTTATAACTTCCATCAATTAGCAGAGAGTGGCTACAAAGAGTATTTATTTCTCAAGGATCTGACCTCTGTGGGTTACATGGAGAATGCACTAATAATGTAGTTATTGCCTTGTGGCTGTGCTTCAAACAACTTCAACACCAGTTGCCACGTTCCTCTTCAGTTTATCGCTGCCACTGCATCGTTAGCTTAGTTTAGGAGTGCACAAACCCTACTCATAGGAAATAATAACTACAGTGTCTTGTCTTACAGAAAAGATGATGTCTCGAAAGACCTTTCTGAAAGAGGAGGAGGAGGAGGAGGAGGAAGTGCGATTACTTGATACTAACGAAGAGGAAAATGTCCATCAGGCCAGTGTATCTCACCATTATTCCAGCAAGGTACGAGAGAAACAGTAAAACATATCTATGCAGCAGGTGAATAAAAAGGAAAGATGCAAGTACAGTGGATGATATACATATTGAACACATCGCCAATTTGCTAAGTATTAATAATTATTATAAGTATTATAATATTTCTAAAGGTGCTATTGACATGACTTTATCTGTAACAACCCATCCAATCCACAAGCAAAGAAATCAGACTATGGATGTTCATGAATTAAGGTAGGTGTAATAATGAGAAATGGCACAGGGAAAAAAAAATTGAACACACTTACTGACCTTTATTACTTCATACAAAAGCCTTTATTGGTGATGAAGCTTCAAGATACCTCCTGTATGGAAGACCTAGTCTCATGCATTGCTTAGGTGTGATTTAGGCCCATTATTCCACAGAAACACTTGATAAAGGTAAACAACCCACAGTATTTAGGGCTATGAAGTGAAGTCAGAGTCTTACAGGCACTTGGATACTGAGTGCAATCATACCTTTACTTCAATGATTCAAGGTTTGATTGCAGAGAAAAGTGTTATCAAACACCAGGAAAATCGTGCAGCAAATTAACATATGTGCAGCACAGTGTCACTATGTGGGGTCGGGTTTATTTTTATTACTCCCCTGTGGGCTCTAAGTCAAACCCTCCTCCCTCCCCTCTTAATTTCTCCCTGTCAGTATATTCCAGCCATCGTGCATGGTGATAGCACAATGTCAGGTGGTTTATGTGCCCATCACTCCCTTCCTCCCCGCTTTCGTCTCTGGCTTCCCACTGCTTCTCCTCACCCGGACACTAGCAGGAAAATACCCCGCCCCCCCAGTCTCTGTGCGTTCCCAGCTGTCTTCTCTCAGAGACCATGGTCACAAGCAGGAGAGGAGACCGGGATAGGTCCCTGCTATTGTCATCACAGATCAGATCTGTCCCGGTCTCCTCTGCTGCTTGTGACCGTGGTTTGTGACTGAGGAGACCGAGGACTCGGAAAAGTCTGGAGGTGGCTGGGTCTGCTCCTGCACTACTGTGACCATGCGAAGGGAAGCAGTGAGAAGCTAGAGACAAAAGTGGTAGGAAGTGATGAGCTCAGGCACATAGGAGCCTGAAATTGCGCTATCACCATACAGACGTAATGTGCCTGGTATGTAGTGACCGAGAGGGAGGGGAGAGGTTTTGGCTTAGAGACCACAGGGGAGTAATAAAATAAACCCAACCTGTTATAGTGACGCTGTTCTGCACACATGATACGATTAAGTTGCTGCACTGTTTTGCCAGAAATAATAATAGTTTTCTCTGTAATCAAACTTTGAATCATTGAAGTAAATGCATGATTGCAGTCAGTATCCCAGTGACTGTAAGGCACTGGCTTCACTTTATGGCCCTAAATCCGGCTGGTTGGTTCCCTTTAAATTCTGAAGGTCCCATGGGCTCCTTCTATGAACTCTGAGCCTTAGTTTGTTCCATAAATTTTGTATTGAATTCAGGTAAGGTGATCGGCTCGGCCATTCTAGCAGCTTTATTTTCCTTCCCTGAAACTAATTGAGAGTTTCCTTGGCTGTGCGTTTGGCATCATTGTATTGCTGAAATGTCCTCTCTCTTATCATCTTCATCATCCTGGTAGATGGCAGCAGATTTTTATTAAGGCTGGCTTCACACCACGATTTTCAGGATCCGGGACTGTCCGGTATGAACCGGACAGTCCCGTATCCAGTTTCAGCCCCATAGTATTCCTATGGGGCCAAATGGAGCCGGATGGCAGCTATTTGCCATTCGGTTTCCATCTGTCCGGGAGGATCCGGTAAGCAGCATTTTTGTGTCTGGGGGAAAAATCGGCACAAATCGAATCCTCCCAACATAAAATTGGAGTCGGACGCCGGGTGCTGGAGTTTAGCAGCGAGCGTTGCTAAACTTCAGCACCAGGAGCTGTCCCCTGCAGAGATTTCAGGACCGCGGCTAGTGGGGAACTAGCCACGATCTTGCAATTTCAGCAGCTGTAGCTACGATATGAAGAATCCGGCTGCAGGTTCTGTTTCCAAATTAGGTCCGGGCTGTCCGGTTTGCACCAGCTGTGATGTGAAACAGGCCTAAGAAAATGTACATTTGTCTATTCATCTTTCCTTCACTTACATCACGTTTACTATTGAAAAACAGCCCCACACCATGATGTTCCCACCTCTGAGCTTCACTGTTGGTATGGTAGCTTTGGGGTGATTTGCCTTTTAGCCTTCAAACATTGTGTGTATTATGGCATTCACAGAATTCAATTTTGTTCTCATCTGACCAGACTATATTCTCCCAGCATTTCACAGGCTTGTCTTAATGTTGTTGATCAAACTTGCAATGTGATTGAACATGCTTCTTGTTCAGCAGTGGAGTGTTGTGTGGTGAGCGTGCTTACAGACCATGGAGATTGAGTGCATTACTTATTGTTTTCTTTGAAACAACTATACCTTCTTTTTCCAAGTTTTTCTGTAGCTCTCCACTGGTGGTCCTTGGCAACCTCTTCTGATAATTCTTTTCACTCCTGTGTCTGACGTTTTGTGGGGAACACCTGGTTAAGGCCAGTCTATGGTGAAATTACCGTATGTTCTTTCAACTTCCAGAATATCGTCACAACTGTCACTGGAGCCTTCAGTAGTTTAGATATTCTCCTGTAATGTCATCGGTAGGTTTTACAACAATAAGTTTGCGAAGATCTTGATACAGCTCACTGGTTTTACCCGCTATGAGATGTTTTTTTATGTGGCACTTTGGGAATGAGACACCTTTTTATAGGTCATTAGTTGAACCAGCTGTTATTATTTTTCATTAGGTGGCAGGATTGCTTTCTAATTACTGATAGATCTCAGCTGGTGACATTACGTTCTACACTTCTCTTTCTTCATGGGTTCAATACTTTCTCCCTGTGTAACCAGGTATAATAAGAAGCGGCACTCACCGAGGTAGTATAGATGGTCCTTTATTCCACAATTCTAGAAACGGACAGGGTGCAGGGAGGAGGCCACGGGGGCCAACGGACGACAACGCCGTTTCGCGACAGCTGTCGCTTCTTCTTATACCTGGTTATCTTGATTTGTGCTTTGGCTGCGCACCACTGGTAGTGGATCCGCCTTAACGGGAAGTTCACCCGGACCTGACTTTCAGCACCGCTTAGTGCCCTGAGTATCTGGCTTTAAATTGACTTTCTCCCTGTGTCATTCCTCATTATTGCACATCAATTAATTTATGGACATCTACGGTTTGATCTCTGTACCTGTGTGGAATAGATGGAATATATATAATAGTTTTTACTCTTCATTTTACTAGTCCTTATACTAAAATTCATGTTCTACCATCTCATGTCTTAATGCTAGCTCAGGATATTGTATGGTTACTTCAAGATAAATTAACCCAATAGGTTGAAAAGTAGTTTTGGATGGTGGACTTTTCCTACTAAAGTCAATGGGTTCACTCGTGTCCTGTCTAATGTGAATAGGCACCTTTAACTGAACAAACCATGATCATCAGCTTTCAACCAAGTTGGCAGTGGATATAACTTTCTATTCCAAGAACTGGAGTTGATCAACTCTAGTAATTGTGATCAGTCCGCTCAGAAAATCACAGAACTATTTCTGTAACCTTCACCTCCATGTCATCGTACTTTGAGGCACACAATCCTCAGATGACTCCCAGCAGTGGGTTGTGTACGACTATCAGAGATCACAATCCGAGATGTCTTTAGATCTAGATCTTTGCTTTTTTTTGTAATTTAGTCTGTAGCTATGTAATGCAAATGCACCAACCAAATAATGTCTACCTCCACTTTGTATATTTTGTCTTCTACTGATGACTTTACCTTGTGTTTTTACTAAACAATTTTCAGATACAGTGAAATATGGAGGGAGAGGGTAATAAATCACTACTAAACCTTGTGAAATTTACCTCGTCCAAACGTTTTCCTTGCCACCTGATACGAGAAGACTGTAAGGGCCCTGTCACACATAACGAGATCGCTGTTGCGTCACAGATTTTGTGATGCAACAGTGATCTCGTTAGCAATCTCGTTCTGTGTGACACGCACCAACAATCTGGCCCCTGCTGAGAGATCGTTGATCATTACACACTGCTCTGGGTCATTTCTACCTCGTTGTGCTCCTGCTGGGAGTGCTACATCGATGTGTATGACAGGGACAATGACCAACGATCTCAATGCTACGCTATGGAGTGACAATTCCCAACGACCTCGGTATAATTCTGGATCGCTAGTGCATCGTTTTTCACATCGCTGGCGAGATACCTGTTTGACATCTTACCAGCGATGTGAAAACCGACGCACCAGCGATCTCTGCACATTGTTATTGGGATCGCTGGTGCGTCGTTATGTGTGACTGGGCCTTTAGCTGGCCCCGCACACAATAGATCCTAGGCAAATTTGCCCACTTTGATCTGATTGCTAGAGCCATGTTAGTTACAATTGTCCTGTATGCTTTTGCTAGATATTTAATAGAGACTCTTCCTGACAAGAGTAGACGACACTTTCCTTTTTTTTTGTATAAATTCTTTGTTTTAGAATGTTCAGCTTGGACAACATAACAAACATTGAACAAGTATGCAGTAAATATGAAGGGGAGAAATATGAAAAATGGGGAAGGATAAAACTGTGGGGATCTTAACGAAGGAGGTGATAGCGGAAGGGTGGAGATAGAAGGGAAAGGAAAGGGAGAGAGAGATGGAAGGAGGGGAGGGTGAAGGTTTAGTCTTATCATTATAGCCAGACATTGGAAAGATACTGAACCCCCCCTCAATTAGAATGGTTAAATAAAACTTATTCCATTTGCACAATGGAAACACTCCGAACCATTTACTCTAAAAACATCAAACCTTGTGAACAGTGGAATAAGTGGACCATCTACCAGAGTTCTTTAAAATTGGATTATTCGATCTACCTTAATTCAAGAAGTTCTTAGAATATGTCCTTTTAGATATATTATCTCTTTGAATACTTTTTTTCTTCACCCTATCTTGCGTTCAACCTTGACACTACTTTTTATCCATTTGGGCAGTCCAGTAATAAAAGACAGTTCTGGCCTTTAAATTGAACAGCTTCCGTCACAGCTTCTTGTGTTTGCTACGGCTGGCTTCACACTGCGGTCAGGTCAGGTCAGATCAGGTCAGGTTTTGTGTTTCAAAACCAGGAGAGGAACTTGCAGGAAAAAGTATAATTGAAAGATTGACAACTGTTCTAGGTTTTGGAGTCACTCCTGGTTTTGGCACACAAAACCTGACCTGATCTGACCTGACCTGACCGCAGTGTGAAGCCAGCCTTACAGTTGCGCTAGGACAAGGGTCCACAACCTGTAGCATGTGGCTAGCAAACCCCTGATGCATGGCTCACCGTTGTCCTCCAGCTTGGTGCATAAGCACCAGGTCCAGCAAACCTCTATGAAGAGCAGATCTCCAGATTTTGCCTTTTCTGAGTAGCCCCACATAGAAGAACAGATCTGAATGGGGTAAGGATCTTGGTATACTGCCCCAGTGTGATTTCTGTGGAAAAGCTTTTGGCAGGCATTATGCCATAAATGTAGGCTCTGGGTGTCACCAATGTGAGGGGGTTAGAGCTGCACGTGGCTCATGACCCTCTTATTGCCGAATGTGGCTTTCAAGATAAGAAAGGTTCTGGAGGACCACTGCACTAGGACTACTGCCGTAACAAGTGAAGTAATGTCCATACAGAAGAGGAGCATCCATGAGTATTCGTCTTGGAACAAGTGGGAGTAAAGAACAAAAAATATCTAAAGAGTTAATGTATTATAATGCTTGTACTTACCCCCAGATAGAGTAACAGAGTTCAGTATTAAAAGATGAGAGCAGCGATTTTGCACAGGGGTGGAGAGTGAAATGCAGCCAAGACATTGTGTATTCTCAGTCCGGCTGCTATGTGATATGTATGAGAAGGACGTCCCTCTTGTACTTAATCGCACGGCTGTGTGCATAGACACTGCTCACTCTAATATCTGAGTAACAAGAATGTTCATTTATAGGGAGAGACTTGAATGTTATGAATGTGGAAAAAGGTGAGCGTAGACCAATGCTCCCTAGAAAAGCCAGGACGATGCGCATCGCTGCATCTCTCTTATATGGACTACGTATTGCATGTCTCATCCACAGTTTTGTATAAATGTACGTGAACTTGTAAGATTAATTTAAAGTCAATGTAAAGGAAGAAAGGGTTAATAGTATGGATAATAATCTAGCTCTGCTCGACCAGAGGACGTCTCATGATAATACTCAGCATGTAAATCCTAACTCTCCGGATGCCTTCAAGAAAAGGGTTCAATCAGGAATAATGGCCGGAGATCCTGGAGACCCTGAGGAGCAGGTCAGTGGGCTTACATATCTCATTTTATATGTATTTGCGTTTTGAATTTCTCTAGACACAAAATATGTATGGTACATACTGCAGGTCAGTGGATTTAGCAAATGCTAAAAATCCACATTTTTTTAATCCCTGACAATTTAATGCAAATATATTGTGGGAAAATCGGTCGTAAAACATTGTGTACCTTTTTTTTTTTGGATGTTAGATATGATTTTTTATTTGTAATCATGTGTACATGACTCATGCAGTCATGAGAAATTAAGTACACCCTCTTTGAACTCTGTGGTTTTACATATCAGGCCATAATAAAATATTAACAAATAAACAATCTGGACATCGAAGGGGTTTTCCCCGCAAACAATTAATTTTAAAGTTCATTTTAATCAACAGGTATTGAAATAATAATAGTTTCCACATTTGGAGGGGTTTAAAAAAATGTTCCTGTGCTGAGATAATCTTATTTATGTGTCCCTGCAATGCACTGTGTAATGGATGTGTCTGACCGTACAGGGACATGGTCTGATCATACCACATCTCCTGTGCTTAGATAATCTTATATATGTGTCCCTGCTATGTACTGTGTAATGGATGTGTCTGACCGTACAGGGACATGGTCTGATCATACCATATCTCCTTGGCTGAGATTAATCTTATATATGTGTCCCTGCTATGTACTGTGTAATGGATGTGTCTGACAGTACAGGGACATGGTCTGATCATACCACATCTCCTGTGCTGAGATAATCTTATATATGTGTCCCTGCTATGTACTGTGTAATGGATGTGTCTGACCATACAGGGACATGGTCTGATCACACCACATCTCCTGTGCTGAGATAATCTTATATATGTGTCCCTTCTATGTACTGTGTAATGGATGTGTCTGACCATACAGGACATGGTCGGATCATACCACATCTCCTGTGCTGAGATAATCTTATATATGTGTTCCTGCTATGTACTGTGTAATGGATGTGTCTGACTATACAGGGACATGGTCTGATCACACCACATCTCCTGTGCTGAGATTATCTTATATATGTGTCCCTTCTATGTACTGTGTAATGGATGTGTCTGACCATACAGGGACATGGTCGGATCATACCACACCTCCTGTGCTGAGATAATCTTATATATGTGTCCCTTCTATGTACTGTGTAATGAATGTGTCTGACCATACAGGAACATGGTCTGATCATACCACATCACCTGTACTGAGATAATCTTATATATGTGTCTCTGCTATGTACTGTGAAGTGGCCGTGTTCGATGGACAACCCCTTGTAATAAGAAGGTCTTAAAATTAGGTAAATACAAACTCAGATGAGCAACAACTGACAAAATACACTGTGCAATTATTCATTTATCAAACTGTAGAAGTAGTGCAAGAGAAATTAAGTACACCCTTATTGCTTCCATTGAAATTAAAAGGGTAGGTAGCAGCATGATGCTGCTAATCAAGTGCCCATGTTTGTTCATCAGCAAGTGTGACTACCTTTATAAAAGCAGATGTTTGGGCAGTTTGCTGGTCTGGAGCAGTCAGGCATGTGTTAATACTGAAGAAAGATATCAGCAATGATCTTGGAGAAGCAATTGTTGCTGCTCATCAATCTGCAAAGGGTTATATGGCCACTTTCAAACATTTTGGAGCTCATCATTCAGGAAGAGATTATTCACAAGTGGAAAACAATGGAAGTTGAGAATTTTACCATAAGTGGATGTCCCAGCAAATTCACCCTTAGGGCTCGAACACATGACCGTATTTACAGCCAGAAGACTATCCTTCAAAAAAAATGATCAGATTGCACTTAACCAATGTTATTTAGTGACACTGTGCACATGCCCAATTTTTTTCCTTGGACCAAAAATCACAGCATACACAATTTGCATTAAAGAATTGGATGGCACTCAGACATTGAACACTATGGGTCTATCAAAAAAATTGGACTGCTCTCAGACATGAGTGTGGTCGGATTTTCATGGACTAATGGGAAAGGTAGAGAATTTTTTTTCACCTTCAGAAAAAATCAATTCCATCCTGTTCAGAGTCTGATTAGCATAATTGGACTAGTTTATCAGATAAAGAAAATACCATCTAGTGAACACAGCATTAAGTTCACCCCAGGCAATGCTCAGAGTTTAAGGCCCTGTCTCACAGAACGAGATCGCTAACGAGATCATTGTAACGTCACAGATTTTGTGACACAACAGCGATCCCGCTAACTATGTCGTTCTGTGTGACATGCACCAACGATTTGGCCCCTGCTGTGAGATCGTTGATCGTTACACACTGCTCTGGGTCACTTCTGCGTCGTTGTGCTCCCGCTGGGAACGCTACATCGTTGTGTTTAACAGAGATAATGAGCAACGATCTCAATGCTACACTATAGAGAGAAAATTCACAACGACCTCGGTATACTCTGGATCGTTGCTAAAGTTGTTTTTCACCTCGCTGGTGAGATACCTGTTTGACATCTTAGCAGCGATGTGAAAACGATGCACCAGCGATCCCTACACATTGTTGTTATCGAGATCGCTGATGCGTCGCTATGTGAGACAGGGCCTTTAGACTTGGAAACAAACTAGACAAGTATGACGTGTTTGGATGGGTTGGCAGCAAAAAACCCTCTTCTTTTCTAAAAAGAACATGGCAGTAAATCTTGGAAAGTTGTATCTAAACATACTTGAAGACTTCTACAATAATGTACAAAGTAGAGATGTTTGGCCCTAAGCCTTGCGCATCATTTGGCAAAAACCAAACCGCATACCAGCACACACCCCTCATACCAACTGTCAGCACCAAAATAATCTAGAGTTAAATGTGGGGCCACACGTCCAAAAGTTCAAAATGAGTAAAAACTGGGTCATTTAACAGGACAAAGATGTAAAGCCTAGCTGCAAGTCTACATCAGGATGGACGAAAAAAGAAGGATCAGTGAAGGTGTTGCAATAGCTGAGTTTAAGCCAAGACCTCAACTCAATTGAAATGAGGTGGGGCCTCAAGTGTGATGTGCATAATGAATACCCACAAATATCAATGAACTTAGAGTACCTATCAGAAGTCGGGGGCTGCCCCTTTTTTTAACAAGAGAGGTCAGCCCCAGACTGGTGATTAAATATAAATTATTGAAAATGGTGTTCAGAACTTTCTTAAATATCCGTCGAAAGGGCCTTACTTTCTAGCAAAGGTTGGGCCAGAACTTCTACGTTGTACGATCCTGCATGCAGAGCGAGATTCCACAACTTTCTGCTGCTCAACTTGAAGTGAAAGTGTGAGATCTTGCTGTTTGCACTAACCTAGGACTTCTGCATCCTCTACTAAGTAGTATCCGTATGGCAACTGCTCTAAGGATTTAACTGCTTGGTCACCACTTAGTAAAAATACAGCAGTGCTGAGTTTATGTAAGGCTACGTTCACACGCGGCGTAATTGGCGCTTTTTTGCGCAGGCGCTTTCCCTGCGTTTTGGGGCCACGCTATTTAGCACAGGTAAACAAACGCAGTGCGTTCACACACCGCATTGTTTATGGCCGCATTTTCTCCCCAAAAGCGTAGGAGAAAGTGCTGTCACACAGGGGGAGGAAGAATCCTGTGTTCCTCCCCATCCAGGGCTCCTATGTGGAGTTATTGGACGGCCTGTTTTGCACTGTTTTTTGACTGTCCATATATTTTGACAAGCTTTTTGTGTACTGTGTTTTACTACTGTATTGGTGATACTTCATAATGGCTACCGCTGCCCCTGCATTTAATTTTGACATATGTCAGTACCCTTCATTAGGTTTGGTACGTACTGTGCCCATTCCTGTGCATATACTTGGCCCATGAGCCGGTTAGTATATGTCCCACAAATGTGTTAGCCCTACTGGGGTTGAGGGCCTACTGAGTGGAGTTATATCACCCGCTGTAGGGGCTTGGCTGGTTGCTCTTTGTTCAATCACCTTCCCCACTAGGGTGTTTCTTCGACACTACTTCTCAGAGTTTTCTCTGATATCTTACTACACCTAGAGGCCTAGTGGCCTCTTGGGTTTTTTAGCCAGAATCCTGTCTTCCGGCTAGACTGACTTTCCTTTTTCTTTTCCCTTTTCTTGGTGCCGTACTCTTCTTTATCTATCTGGTGTTTTCTCTTCCCTTTTTCTGTTTTCCTTCCCCTTGTTTTTCCTCCCTTGTTTTATACCTTTCCGCGCTTCCCACTCTTTCCTACCCCTTCTGACCCAGTAGTACTCTACGCCAGATCCAAAGGCTCTCATGGCAACCCTACATCTCTGCTCACTTAATGTTAGAGAATTTAATGTCCCTGAGAAACGCTCGAAAGTACTATATAGCATGCATAAAAAGTGGGTCGATATCCTTATGTTGCAGGAGACACATTTTCGATCAGACAGAATCCCTAAGCTTAACCATAAATACTACACACAGTGGTTCCATGGTAGTAATTGTAACTCCAAATCTAAAGGAGTCAGCATTGCACTGCACAAGTCTTTACAGGCTCAGGTGCTGGCCTCTAAATCGGATTCGAATGGTCGATATGTGTTCTTGAAATTGAGAATTGTTCATGATACGTTCAACATAGCTAACATTTATTTGCCCAACCAGGATCAGGCCCGAGCATGCAGAAAATATCTACGGGACCTCTCGGCCTTTGCGGAAGGCTATGTGATTATGGGAGGAGACTTTAACATGGTGTTGGACTGGATTCTTCCTCAGGCAGGTCGGCGGTATCTCCCTTACAGCTGGAGGGCCTGCGCTGGGCCCTGATGGACTCGAGGTTAGTTGATGTCTTGAGGCTACTACACCTAGCTAATGGGAAAAGCCCAGGTCCGGATGGACTCTCCGCCGCCTTCTATAAGCTATATATGACCTCCCTGGTCCCCTTTATGACCAAACTATTTAACTCCATATCAGCCAACTGCCTTTTTGCCCCCAAACACTGATGGCCACAATTACTGTAATCCCTAAACCGGCAAGGACCCCCTATTATGCGCAAGCTATAAGCCCGTTTCCCTCATCAATGTGGATGTGAAGGTGTTAGCAAAGGTATTGGCTAATAGACTGAGCCCTATTCTTCCTGGGTCCATCCACAGCGATCAGGTGGGTTTTGTGCAGCATAGGGAGGCCAAAGATAATACAGTGGACTCTGCTTCTGACTTCGTACATGCGCACGGGAAGGATACCAGCCTGTTTATTATCTATTGATGCTGAAAAGGCGTTTGATCGCCTAGGCTGGACCTTCCTACTTGCATCTTTGAAGCAATTGGGGGTAGGCCCTAACATGATGGAGAGAATCTTTGCCATGTATCACAGACCTACGGCTCGTCTTAGAGTCAAAGGCACTTTATCTTCGCCCATTGACATAAGAAATGGGACCCGTCAGGGCTGCCCACATTCCCCCTTACTGTATATTCTTGCTTTGGAACATCTGCAGTGGCGCTGCGGAAGACACCAGATGTCGGGGGTCTGCGGATTGGTCAGCATGAGTTCAAGTTATCCCTATACACGGGATGATATATTGTTATACATTATCAACCCGACTGTGGCTTTCCCTGTGCTCTTCAGAGAGTTTCGTAGGTTTGGTGAGGTCTCCAATTTTAAGGTCAATTTGTCCAAAACGGAGGCCCTCAACATCTCCCTGCCTGACGACCTGGTCTCTCAACTTAAATTGTCCTTCTCATTAAGGTGGAAGACCACAGCATTAAAATATTTAGGAGTCTTAATATCTGCTGATACCAGCGCAATATATACTCTGAACTACGTCCCTCTCCTGCAGAAAACCATTTCAGACCGTATGGAATCACTTGTGGCAGGTGATAGTGACGCCAGGTATGAACAGGGACGCACCTGGTTCCTCTGGTATTCCTTTAAGGGGGGCCAGAGGTTCTTGACTTGGTTGCGTACATATTGTAACTTCCAACACTTGGTTATTTAGACTGCTGGGTCTCACCGTCCCCCCTTCCCCCTTCCCTCTCACCCCCTCCTCCCCTTTCTATTTCTTCTCTTTTTCTTTCCTTTTCTTATATCTTGGTATTTACATTTCTCATTGGCTGTGTGTCTCTGGTCAAGTCTCGGCTTAAAAGTGATTCTCAGGTTGCGAAACACACACCTTCTTCATGCCGGAGCTCCTACTGGTGAACTTTTGTGCCTGATTTCTTACAGATGTATTATGCCTCTGTACTAGGCTCTGGACTCTATATTGGTTACTTCTACTGTTATACTTGTTTGAAATTTTAATAAATATATTCACGAAAAATAAATAATAAAAACAAATACATCTCCGCCAGCTGTCCGGACCCGAGAGAAGACGTCTGGTCGCTGCAAGGGTCTTAAAGATGTGATTGGACAAAACTGATCATCTGATGTGTCACGTGACGTCATCAGTTGATTGTGATGTGCAACATCAGCTGATCAGTTTAAAGCGCTCGCTGACACTGAGCAGCTGTGTATCAGCGGTGGGCGGTGTAAACATCAGCTGACAGATCAGCTGTTAGTTTAAACCACCCTCCAAAACCGCTCAGCCGATGTGTCACCTGACAGCATCAGCTGAGCGGTTCGCTTGGAGTTCATCGAAGTTCATGTTTGACGCAGCTCAGGCATGAACTCCGGTGAACTTCCCACCGCCGGTGCTCAGCCTGTGCCTGCCACATCTCTACAAGCAGACGTGTGTGTCAGCTGGTAGAGATATAGCAAATCTCCTATGGACTACGTCGGAGGGGGGAGGTTTTTTTATTCAATAAAGATGGAGTCACTAATTGTGTTGTGTTTTATTTCTAATAATATTCTAATAAAAATCTTTTTTTCTGTGTAGTGTTTTTTTTAATCTGATTACTAGAAATTCATGGTGGCCATGTCTAATATTGGCGTAACCCCATGAATTTCGGGCTTAGGGCCAGCTGATAATACAAAGCATTACATTATTACTCAGTGAGCCACCTGGCACCAGGGCCGACTGGAAGAGTTGGATACAGCGCCAGAAGGTAGTGCTTCTATGAACGCCCAATTTTCTGAGGCGGCTGCAGACTGCAATTCGCAGCTTGGGCAACCCTGCACTGCGGATTACAGCCCTCAGCTGCCTAGTTGTACCTGCCTGGTCCAAAAAATAGGGCTTTCCTATAATTTTGGTTCCAGCCAGGCACAACTAGGCAGCTGGGGGTTGGGGGCAGCCTGTACCTGCCTGCTGTACCTGGCTAGACACAAAAATATGACGAAGCCCACATTGTTTTTTTTTTTTCTTTTTCAAATATGAATAAAACACCTAATCCTAGGGTTAAGGGTTGAAAAACAAAACATGGGCTTCCGCTGCATTTTCTATTGCCAGCTATGGGTAACCCAAGCAGCTACTGGCTGCTAACCGCTGCTGCTTGATGTTACCTTTTACTGGCAAGTAAAATACACAGTAGCCATTTTTTTGTTTGTTTTTAAGAAAACGTGATGTGGCTTCTCCATATTTTTGTATGCCAGCCAGGTACAGCACGCAGGTACGGGGCTGCCACCAACCCCCAGCTGCCTAGTTGCACCCGGCTGGGAACCAAAAATGTAGGGAAGCTTTTTTTTTTTTTTTAATTATTTCATGAATTCCATGAAATAATTTAAAAAATGATGTGGGCTTTGCCCTATTTTTGTGTCTAGCCAGGTACAAATTGACAGCTGAGGGCTGTAATCCACAGTGCAGGGTGGCCCATGCTTTCTGGCCCCCCCCCCCCCGCTGCGAATTGCAGTCTGCAGCCGCCCCAGAAAATGGGCGTTAGAAGCACCAACTTCTGGCGCTGTATCCAACTCTTCCAGCGGCCCCGGTGCTGGGTGGCTCACTGGGTAATAATGGGGTTAGGGCCAGCTTTGAATTTTCAGCTGGCTCTAAGCCGAAATTCATGGGGGTCACGCCAATATTACACATGACCACCATGAATTTCTAGTAATCAGATAAAAATCTTTTTCTCTGTGTTGTTTTTTTAAAATTAGAAATAAAACACAACACAATTAGTGACTCCATCTTTATTAAAGAACTCCCCCACCCCTCCAAAGTAGTCCAGGTTCGATGGTCCCGCAATATCCAATCCGGATCCAATATCATCCAATCAGATGACCAATATCTGGTTCAATGACCTGAATCAGCTGACAGATCAGCTGATAGTTTACACCGCCCGCCGCTGATACTTCAGCTGTTTGGTGTTGGCGGGCGTTTTAAAATGATCAGCTGTTGTGGCACGTCACAATCAGCAGATGATGTCACATGACACATCAGCTGATCGGTTTCAGCCAAGCACATCTTTAAGGTCCTTGAAGCGAGCGGATGTCTTCTCCTCGGGTCCCGGGGCAGCCGACGGAGAGATAAGTACTGTATTATATTTTTTTATTTTTAACACCTTTGGTTAACTTTTATTTTCCTTTTGCAGTATATGTAGATACACTGTGAAAGCAAAACTCCTGGCCTTACATGTCACACGGGTGGGGAGGAACACAGGATTCTTCCTTTCCCCGTGTGACATTACTCCCCACCGTTCCTACGATTATAGGTGCTGGAATAATCATTGTCTGAATGACAATGCATATTCCAGCTCCTTATATTGGGACCTATGGGAGAAAGCGCTTTCTCCCGCAAAAGCGCAGCTGAAAAATGCGCAGCATCTGAACAGCAAAAGTGAAAGTGCATTCACTATGCCAGCAAACGCAGTTGTGCTTTTGCGGGAAAAGCACCCGTAAAAAAGTGTGAAAATTACGCTGTGTGTGAACGCTGCCTTAAAAGTGAAATATTGCTTTAGATCTTGTACTTTCACTGTGAAGGGTTGTGGAATTTTGCGCAGCATACAGTCATCCCACAATCCCAAAGTTGGGGCCCACCTTTTTCTGTAAAGTTTTGCCCTTTACATTAGAGAGTATATAATCATTAGTCTGGGGCTGCCCACTCATTTATTGAATAAAAAGGATAACCTTTGACTGGTGATAAGTACTCAAAGTGGGCTAAAATTCCTCATGAACTATGTGAGAAACTGAAACCCATTTAGTTTGGATGGGTTCAGTTGGTAGATCCTGGCTAAACAGTTGCTCTTACCAAAGATGACCGGATGGTTAAGTGGTATAAGACGGAGGTTTACTCTCCGGAGGAGAGTTTTATGCCCCTGCCAGGGTTAGTTCTCATACTGGTTTATCTTAATACCAAAAATGTTTTACCGTATATACTCGTGTATAAGCCGACCCGTGTATAAGCCGACCCCCCTACTTTTGCCTCCAAAACCTGGGAAAATCTATTGACTCGTGTATAAGCCGAGGGTGGACCCTAGCACAAGTATACAGCCCCCAGCAGTGTGGTATACACCAGTCCCAGAGGTAGATACAGCAGCCCCAGTGGTAGTATACACGCAGCCCCAGTAGTATATACAGCCCCAGTGGTATATACAGCCCCAGTGGTAGTATAGACGCAGCCCTAGTAGTATATACAGCCCCAGTGGTAGTATATATAGCCCCAGTGGTAGTATACAGGGCCCCAGCAGTATATACAGCCCCAGTGGTTTATACAGCCCCAGTGGTAGTATACAGGGCCCCAGAGGTATATACAGCCCAGTGGTAGTATATATACAGCCCCAGTGGTAGTATACAGGGCCCCAGCAGTATATACAGCCAGAGTGGTTTATACAGCCCCAGTGGTAGCATACAGGGCCCCAGAGGTATATACAGCCCCAGTGGTAGTATACAGGGCCCCAGCAGTATATACAGCCCCAGTTGTTTATACAGCCCCAGTGGTAGTATATAGCAGCCCCAGTGGTAGTGTATACAGCCCCAGTAGTAGTGTATAGCAGCCCCAGCGGTAGTATATAGGCAGCCCCAGTAATGCAGGGCCCCCAGCCTGACTCCGGTCACCTGTAAAGCAAACTATACTTATCAGTGTCCCGCTGTCCGCGCCCGCTTGCCACTGACATCCGTGATCCTCCATCTTCATGCGTCTTCTTCCTGTTTCCTGTGCTCGTCGCAGGGAATGACGTCATTCCCTGCGAAGAGCACAGAAACAGGAAGAAGACGCATGAAGATGGAGGATCGCGGATGTCAGCGGCGAGCGGGCGCGGACAGCGGGACACTGATAAGTATAGTTTGCTTTACAGGTGACCGGAGTCAGGCTGGGGGGGGCCCTGCATTACTGGGGATGCGGGGGCTGCTGTATACCGTTGTATACATCGGTATGTACCGATGTATACATCGGTATCCAGCACTGACTCGCGTATAAGCCGAGGGGGGTACTTTTCAGCCCAATTTTTGGGCTGAAAAACTCGGCTTATACGCGAGTATATATGGTAATTATTTATTGAAGAACATATGCGATTTTAAATACTGATTATTGTGTTTTAATGTATTTTTAATGTATTGTAATCAATGTAATGGGCATTTTTATACGTTTGACTTCTAGTGGGCGTTTTCACCGGAAGTGACGGCAGAGGGGGGTGGAGCTTCATTTTTTGTGATTATTTTTTTTTTTTTATTGTTCCTGAGTGTATATACAACTGGATGTGCTGTTGAATCTTGATGCCCTGATGAAGTGGCCTGTTTGCCACGAAACACGTAGGCTGAATAAACAGAGTGTGTGTGTTACTCTGTTACTCTTATTGTGGTCAGCGCGGCTTCTATCCATCCGGTTGTAATTTCTTCAAGTGAAAGATAAGTAAAGAAATACCATCTCTAACTACGACCTCATGCAAAGCCAGCATGAAAGGTTTGTTCTCAGGAGCAAGCAAGTGCATTTCCCAGGAATGGATCTGAGAATATCCTCAAGCATGTCAGCACCAGTGGAAAAGTATAAATATTGGGGGGGGCGTTGCTGCCACAAATAAGGTGGGCATATTACCGGCCTCAGGAGAGAAGTACGAAAATAACGGCCTGAAACTCATAACTAGCTGCTGGTAGGCAGTACATACGTCATATTTAATATCTTTGAACAGGTAACATCATAGGAAATGTGACAAATATCTGTAGTTTGGGACACTTGGGTGAAGATATCAGGAAAGCTGGGATTTCCTAATTCTCTGCAGTCCTGAGCTCATCCCACAGACAGCCCCACATGGGGTCATCAAGGTTTTTTTTTTCAAGTGAGGGGACAAAACGTATCCCTCATATTTTGAGTTTGTTCTTCTATGGGGAGGTCATGTTTTGTCACATGCTGGAGATAACCAAGGAAACCCCTGAGTCCCAAACACCTCCCACGTGCTAAGCCAGTCTCCAAGGCAGCAACAAGGAGCAAGTAACTGACTTATGTATGTCTGCAAATACTTTTTGCAATACTTCTACCTACCTGCATTTACATATTTGACTATCATATCTGTAAATCCATCATGTAAATAGTGTTTTTATCTAGTGTGCCATTATGGCAATTAGAAATAAACCAAAGGGATAGTGGTGACGTGATCTGCGCTGCTGTATGATGAATGAGACCACAAGGATCTGTCGAGTAATGGTGGCTTTATTCGACGCGTTTCGGAGCGTTATCCCTGCTCTTTCCTCAGGAAAACAGCCATAATACACGGTGAACACGAGGCACACATTATATAGATTATAGGTACACCTAACAAGGAGCACAGGATTGTGACGTAGGACTGGGGACGTTACGCTGACGTGAAATGTATAAGATATATATATCTTTTTCTTATTTGAAGCTATGTTTGCAAGGGTATCGGGTTACATTTCACGTCAGCGTAACGTCCCCAGTCCTACGTCACAATCTTGTGATCCTTGTTTGGCGTTCCTATAATCTATATAATGTGTGCCTCGTGCATACTGTGTATTTATGGCTGCTTTCTTGAGGAAGGAACGGGGATCCGAACACATCGCATAAAGCCACCATTATTCGACAGATCCTTGTGGTCTTTTACATCATACAGCAGCGTGGATCACGTCAACACTGCCCCTTTGGGTTTATTTCTGATCACCACCGTCTAAGGCTGGCTTCACATTGGCGTTGCTCTCCGCAGCGTTCTGTGGAGGGGAACCGCCATGTGAGCGCAGGCACCGTAAGTCCCTATGTTTATCATGGGGACGTACGGTGCTGCGCTTGACTGCGCATGACCGTGTGCTCCCATTCATTTCACTGTGTAATTTGTATGCAAGCGCATTTTTGCATAAAAATCACACACTATTGTCCCCACCCTGAACGTGACCTGTCGCGTTCCTGGTGCTGACGACAATGTATGATAAACATAGGGACATGGTGGTTCCCTCCACAGCGTTCTGAGGTTGTACTTACCTAATTTTATTACTTTATAATGACCAGATTTATATTTTTCATTCTAGGTGTGTTAGGCTTGGTTTAATTTATGTTTCAGTCTTCATTTTGGCTTTGTGCTGATCTAAAGTGACTGACCTAAACGATAACCATGTTACAGATGTTAATAAAAAAACCTCAAAACTCTTTAAGGGTACCTTTACATGCCGCAACCATCACCGGCAATCGGAGGCAACCGAACGTGCGTGTGCACGTTTTTGATGGTTGACTCCGATCGCCGATGCTGCATGTACACGCTGCAATTGCGTCATCAACCCAAGGGTACGTGGCTCCCCGGAAGTTGCCACAGAACTTGCGGGAAACATCCGGTTGACTCCTGACGCCACTTCACAAGCCGCAATCCCCAAAGGAATGTGGTTGTACATGTTCTGCGCCGCAAGAACATAGGCGTGACAGACTGGTGTATTCAGCACCCCAAACACGCTGATTAGACAACTCAATAGCGTCATGATTGGCCAGCCTGCGCAGGAAGGCTGGCCAATACATGACGCCATTGCAATTGTGTAGTGTGAATGAACAGGTCTTCAAATATGGCGCCCTGTAAAGGGACAGCCAATGGAAACACAGTAGCCCCCACCAATCATCGCTGATGGGGCGCGGTATCCAGCACGCTGTGGCACGCCTCTGGGAACTCACTAGGCGACGCAGATTCCATCCCTATCGCCCATTCACACACCAAAACCAGGGCAATTCACCTTCAGGGTTGCCTCTGGTTTTTGAACAATGCTGTGAAACCGCAACCGGGAGCAACTTTAAAAATCACCATCGCGTTCCACAATTACACGCCGCAATTTCGTAGCAATTTCAGGACAACGGTGACGCAACTCTGGATTGCCTCTCAGTTGCTACACCGTAGTTGCGGCGTGCAAAGGTACCCTCCAGAGAAAATAAGTGCTCACCCGCCATCTAACTATACAATTCAGATGGACATTTAATTCACTTATCTTTTTTCTTGCTTTCATTGAATATCCAGGACATGCAATCAATAAAGTCCATTAGGTTATTTGTGTTTCACAAGAAAGAGATCAGAGGTTAGCAACCTATTTTGTATGGTGTGCAAATTAAATATAAAATCATACCTCAAGTACTCAGTGTGTTGTACAATAACAATAGAAAAGTTATATAACGGAGCTGTGAGAGTTCATTCACATGGATCAGATACAGCTAACAGTGTCATGGATGTTATATTTCTATGTACACATTATACAAACTCTTACATAGTACCCAAGAATATATTCTATACAAAATACACATTATATATTTAATTCATGCATACACCATGTTCCAATGTATTATGCAAATGTTCTCTTTCTCTGATTTTCCTAAATGGTCGGTGCAAATGACAGTCAGTGTAATAAAAGTCATTACCCGTTAGAGTATACATCGAATTTTATTGAAGAAACCTCCCAATGATAGCAGTATAATCTTCAAAATTAAAAAAAAAGCTAAATGCACTGTTCCAAATTATTAGGCACAGGAGAGTTTCTAAACATTTGATATGTTTGAAAGAACTGAAAATGCTCATTTGTTGAATTTGCAGCATTAGGAGGTCACATTCACTGAAATAAAAAGCTATTTAACTCCAAAACCTCCTAACAGGCCAAGTTACATGTTAACATAGGAACCCTACTTTGATATCACCTTCACAATTCTTGCATCCATTGAACTTGTGAGTTTCTGGAGAGTTTCTGCTTTTATTTCTTTGCATGATGTCAGAATAGCCTCCCAGAGCTGCTGTTTTGATGTGAACTGCCTCCCACCCTCATAGATCTTTTGCTTGCTTATACTCCTAAGGTTCTGTATAGGGTTGAGGTCAGGGAAGATGGTGGCCACACCTTGAGTTTATCTCCTTTTATGCCCATAGCAGTCAATGACAGAGGGGTATTCTTTGCAGCATGAGATGGTGCATTGTCATGCATGAAGATGATTTTGCTCCTGAAGGCACATTTTTTGCTTTTTGTACCATGAAAGAAAGTTCAGTCAGAAACTCTATATACTTTGCTGAAGGTAATTTTCACACCTTCAGGAACCTTAAAGGGGCCTACCAGGTGTTTCCAATGATTCCGGCCCAAAACATGACTCCACCTCCTTGCTGACATTGCAGCCTTGTTGGGACATGGTGGCTATCCACCATCCATCCACTACTCCATCCATCTGGACCATCCAGGGTTGCTCGGCACTCATCAGTAAGCAAGACTGTTTGAAAATTAGTCTTCATGTATGTCTGGGCCCACTGCAACCATTTCTGCTTGTGAGCACTGTTTAGGGGTGGCCGAAAAGTAGGTTTATGCACCACAGCAAGCCTTTGAAGGATCCTACACCTTGAGGTTCGAGGGACTCCAGAGGCACCAGCAGCTTCAAATATCTGTTTGTTGGTTTGTAAGGCCTTTTTAGCAGCTGCTCTCTTAATCCGATGAACTTGCCTGGCAGAAACCTTCCTCATTCTGCCTTTATCTGCACGAACAGATCTGTGCTCAGAATCAGCCACAAATCTCTTCACAATACGATGATCACGCTTAAGTTTTCGTGCAATATCTAATGTTTTCATCCCTTGTCCAAGGCATTGCACTATTTGTTGCTTTTCGGCAGCAGAGACATCCTTTTTCTTTCCCATGTTACTTGAAAACTGTGGTCTGCTCAATATTTTGGAACACCCAGTTTTCCTTTTACTGGCTCACCTGACAAACTAATTATCACAGGTACCTGAGATTGATATCAGTGATCCAAAGAACCCTGAGACACAATACCATCAATGGATTTCATTAAAAAAAAAACCCTATGACACTTAAAACCAATTTGCATAATAATTTGGAACATGGTGTACATATATATATCGCACACATTATATCTACATTATCCATGCAAATGTGAACGGGGCCAATAATTTATTTTATCATAGAACCAATAAAAACCCACCATCTGTGAACATATCCTATAAAGGAAAGATACAGCTTGCAAAATAAGTATTGAACACGTAACCAATTTTTAAAGTAAATTGTCACGGGGTCCTACTCTAGTATCACACAATCAACCGAGCAAGAGATGAGTGAACAGCCCAAGAACCTTTATGACATGCAAAGTGAAAATTTCATAAAACACTCCACGGCGCAAAGGGTAAACTAGTCCAGGAGCACTGATACAGAGTAATGGGATAAATGCCTCGGGAGATGTCACAATTCTCTGCTTAGAGATTGATATAGCAGTGCGAATCCAGATACTTCTTCATATTATGCTCCTCCAGTAGTTTCTTCCATGGTAATCAGGGTTTTCTCCAAGTCTCTCTGGGGTACTGGTCTTAGCATCAGCGTCCCACAAACAATCTGTCTTACTGGTCTTTGTCCTCCTCAAACATTCTCCTTATATCAAAGGTTAGGCAGACAGATTGGATGGATTTCAGGCCCCCCAGACCCGGGAACAGTGGCTCAGCAATTAAGGCACTACATGGGGTGTTTGCCGCAATTGGAGAGCAGAGGAGTCATGAATGGACAGTCAGGAAATGTCAGCAGGGTTCATCAATAGGTATAGACGCATCTAATTCTAGGCTGCAGATGGTTACTGAGCTGATGCAAGTACCTTCTGTAATGTAATTAAGACTCTAGTCAAGATGGCGAATACACAGAATAATACAGTGCAACAAGCCAACACTCCTAAAAATCCGTAAAAATATGAATATAGACAAAATTCTATCCATCACACCATGTCACACCATCACATAAATATACTTCTAAATCTGCTATTGACATGAATTTCTCATCAAACTAATCAAATCATAGATGTCCATAGATTTAAGTTATGTGTAATAACAAAAATGAGGCAGGGAAATAGTTTTGAACACATTACTGAAATTTATTTAATATTTCATGCAAATTACTCTGTTGATGATGGCAGCTTTTAGACGCCTCTGGTATGGAGACACTAGTTGCCTACATTGCTGAGGTATAATTTTAGCCCTTTCTTCCACACAAACACTCTTCAAATCCTGAAGGCTCCACAGGGCCATTCTACCAGCTTTTTTTTTTGTCTCTGAAACCATCCTAGAGTTTTCTTGTCTGTGTGATTGGCATTATTGTCTTGCTGAAATGTCCTCATTTCTCAATCATCATCCTGGTAGATGGGAGCAGATTTTTATCAAGAATGTCTTTGATACATTTACCCATTCATCCTTCCATCAATTATATTTACATGGCGCCATTGGTTCCATGACGCTTTACATGTGTAGGGGCAGACGAGAACAAGAACATAAAAAGTAACGACAATTAGAGTGTACAGGTACAGTAGGGCGGAGATCCTGTCCTCGAGGGCTCACAGTGTATGGGGGGATGGGTGGGAGACAGTAGGAGGGGGAGAGGTGGGGGTGAGGTGGTGCAGTGGATTAGGTCTCAGTGTGGGTTGTAAGCTTGAAGGAAGAGATGGGTCTTCAGGTTTTTCTTGAAGGTTCCCAGGGTAGGGGAGTGTCTGATGTGGTGCGGGAGAGGGTTCCAGAGTATGACGGATGCACGAGAGAAGTCTTGTATGCAGTTGTGGGAGGTGGAGATGCGGGGGAGAAGAGGAGGAGCTATTGGGAGGAGCGCAGATTGCGTGAGGGGAGGTATCGCGAGACCAAGTCAGAAATGTATGGAGGGGACAGGTTGTGGATGGCTTTGTATGTCAGGGTTAGAGTTTTGAACTGAGATCTCTGGGAGGTGGGGAGCCAGTGAAGGGCTTGGCAGAGGGGGGAGACAGGAGAGTGGCGGGGCGACAGGTGGATGAGTCAGGCAGCGGAGTTGAGGATGGTTCGGAGAGGTGCAAGGGAGGTTGCGGGGAGGCCAGTGAGCAAGAGTTTGCAGTAGTCGAGGCGGGAGATGATGAGGGTGTGGATAAGTGTTTTGGCAGGGTCATAGTCAAGGAAGGAGCAGATTCGGGTAATGTTTTTGAGCTGGAGTTGGCAGGCGGTGGCGAGGGCTTAGATGTGGGGCTTGAAGGAGAGGGAAGATTCGAGGATTACCCCGAGGCACTTGGCATGGGGGACGGGTTATATGAAGTTTGCCAGTTTAAAAACAGCCATACACCGTGAAGTTTCCACCTCCAAACCTCACTGTTTTTATAGTGTCTGTGGGGTGATATGCAGTGCCTTTTGGCCTTCAAACATGTGGTGTATTATGGCTTCCATCGGGTTAACATTTGGATCTCATCTAACTAGACTGTATTTTCCCACTATTTCACAGACTTTTCTAAATGTTGTTAGGCAAACTTGTAATGCATCTTAAGGTGTAAATATCATTTGAGTGGAAAAAAAAATACTGTAAATGATGGGTCATATAGCAGCTAAGATAATGCTTTTTTGTGCCATATGACTTATTTTCTCACATTTTCTGTGCTCTTTTAAAAACTGTGTTTTAGGGCTGTGTGGACATGGCCAGCGTCCCTCAGTGTTTGCCAGCAGTATGTGTATTTTCACAGCCTCCCTCGCCTCCTGTAAAGCATTGCTGTCACTCAGAAGTGCAAAGCAGTCACAGCTCCTGAGAGCAGAGTGATAGTGAGCAGTGTGATGTGCCTGCAGAGAAGGGTGGACAGAGATCCTGACTTAGCTGTGTGGAGCCAACAGCTGATAGAGGTATTCTGATACATTGTCACCTCATCAGCTGCAGTAAGGAGCTGTACACAGTGTAGGCCCGCCCCCTCACTTATTGTTATGTTGCCATATTCCGTGTAAAGACGGATCTAAGAATGAACATATGCCTGCTTCAGACACAGTCTAATGGGGACACCTTATAGAAGGTTTATGAACGGTTTTCAACTAGATTGTCTTATAAAGTATATTTGAAAGTTTATTAGAATCACTTGCTCTACATTATTATTAAATAAAAATTTAAATGGCGGTTATGCTTTAACCCCTTCCCGACCCATGACGTTATACAACGTCATGGGCCATTTACCTGGGTTTGATGTGAGCTCACTTCCTGTGAGTGGTTGGCAAGCACTGCCAACCACTCAGTGTACATTTGTGACAGGTCCCGATGTGCTGCAGCTCATTGGGACCTGTCGCAAGCGATCGGATGCTGCAGCAGTGTGACGCCCTATGGGGCTGTGGAAAAAAAAGAATGAATTAAAAAATAAAGTTTTTAAAAACATGAAAAAAAAACACACAAGTTCAAATCACCCCCTTTTCCCCCATCCAAAATAAAAGTATTAAAAAATATTTAAAAAAAACCACACATATTTGGTATCGCTGCGTTCAGAAACGCCCGATCTATCAAGATATAAAATCAATTAATGAGAGCCTTAAACTGCGTAATGGAAAAAAGGTCAAGCGCCAAAATTATGTTCTTTTGTTGCCGCAACATTGCTATAAAATGCAATAACGGGCGATCAAAACAGCGCATCTACCCAACAATGGTATCATTAGAAACCTCAGCTCAAGATGCAAAAACTTAGACATCACGCATCCCCAGATCAAAAAAATGAGAACGCTATGGGTCGCAAAAAATGGTGCAAAAAGTGTGATTCTTTTTTTGTTTCCTAACTTCTGATTTTTTTCAGTACTTAGATACCAGTAAAGGTATACATGTTTGGTATCCACAAACTCGTAACGACCTGAGGCATCACACAGTCATGTCGGTTTTACCATATATTGAACATGGCGACAAAAAAACACAAAAAACAAACATGTAATTGCACATTTTTTGCAATTTCCCTGCACTTGGAATTTTTTCCCATTTTCCTGTACACTATATGGTAAAATAAATGATTGAATCTCAAAGTACAAATTGTCCTGCAAAAAACAAGCCATCACATATCTATATTGATGGAAAAATAAAAAGGTATGGCTCTTGGAAACAGGGTCGCAAAAAACTAAATGAAAAATCGCCGGGTGGTGAAAGGGTTTAAATATGCTTTTTGTTCAGCAATGGAGTATTTTGTGGTGAGCGTGCTCACCACAAGGCCAAGAATATGTGCATTAATTATTGTTTTTTTAAATAATTGTAGCTGCTGACCTTTCTGTAGCTCACCACAAGTGGTATTTGTTTCTTGGACAACTAAGGCTAGCTTCACACCATGGTTTTTGTGCATCAGGTTCTTTCTCGTTTGAACCGGACAGAACCTGATCCTGTTTTGCCTCCCATGTATCTCTGTGGTCCTATTTGGCCATTCGATTTTGTGTATTCTGTGCCTGATTCGTTTTTGTCCGTTTTTTCCCTTCCCCAAATCCGGAGCCTGCAGTATTTTTTGGCTCCGGTGCAAAGATCAGACAAAATCGGACAGAAAGGAATCTGGGACGATCCGGCACCTATAACATGGGGGTCTGTGGGTGCCAGATACGTAAAAAAATAGGATCGTTTCCCGAATCTGAATTGTTGCACAGCGCATGCACAGAAATCCTGCTGTCCAAATTTCAGCACCATGGACAGCAGTATTTAATGCACAGGCTGTGAATTCAGCACCTTGGACAGCGGCAGAGCAGACACTGGCAGATTTCAGCACCATGGACAGCAGCAGAAAATGAATCCTGCAAAAAACAGGATCCTGGACCAAATTTGGCCACACTAAGGGTATGTGCACATCAGTCGTTTTGTGGGCTGCTTTTGGACGTTTTCCGTCGGCGTTTTCCGCTCAGTTTTATGTTAATTTATGTTAATCCTATCCTCCGGTTGGATTAACATGCTAGTCAATGGATTTTAGAAAACTCTGTCTTCACTAGAACGGTTTTCTTCTGGTCGTTTTCAGTCAAAACTGAGTTTTCTCAGTCAAACTGATGTTTTTCCACCGGTTTTCCAAAATAGAGCAAGTGACTTCTTTCCACCGTTTTTCCAGCGGTTTCAGCTGATCAAGTGCACAAAAAACTCAGTTTTCAAAACCGCCGAGAAAACCGCCGAGAAAAACGCTGTAAACCGGGCGGAAACGAGCAAAAAACGAGCAAAAAACGAGGGACACTGCTGAGCACAGAAAACTCAGTTTCTGCCAGTGTCCACCGGTTCCCGGTCGGTCTGCAGAAGTGCAGAAACCGACTGATGTGCACATACCCTAAAGGTACCTTTACATGCCGCTACAGAGGGTTAGAAACCACGGGTATCGGAGACAATTGTATCTTGTACCGTCAAAACACCGCGAGGTAGCGGCGTGTAATTCAGGTTGTTGCCACCGGTCGCTGTCGACACCTGTCTTTCAGCCGTGCTTAAAAACAGGAGGTAGGTTTAAACCCTATGGTAGGGGTGTGTAATCTAGGAACAGGAAGGTATTTTCGTCACCTAGTTAACTCCCTGGGGCGTGACACAGCCTCCGGGATACCGCCCCCTTCAGCGATCATTGGTGGAAGCTCCTGCGTTACGATTGGTTGTCGCTGCATAGGGCGGCATATTTAAGGAGATGACCAGTCACACTACACAATTGCAATAGCGTCATGTATTAGCCATCCTTCCTGCGCTGGCTGGCCAATCATGATGCTATAGCATTGTCCAATCACCGTACGAGCGTCTCGTAATCCACAACTCTGGCACGCCTATGTGTTATCCCTGCTGCCCCAGGTCCTCCCATATTCCCTTGTGGTAGCGGCGTGTAAATCAGGGAAGGTGCTCTACATAAGGTAACCTGCGGCACCCGGCGGTGCCTCCAGGGATAGAACAACCTACTGTGGAGCACCTTGTAGCGGAGTGTAAATGCGGTATCAGGTACCATTAGGAACCGTTGAAATGTGCACGTGCACGTGAGACACCCGGTGGTTTCTAACCTTCTGTAGCGGCGTGTAAAGGTACCTTAAGGCTGGCTTCACATCATGTTTTTTGTCTATCAGGGTGGATACTGTTTTTTTGCAGGATCCACCAGACAGAACCAGACAGCACAGGATGTGCACAAAGTGTGGCCAAATTTGGTCCATGATCCTGTTTTTTGCAGGATTCATTTTCTGCTGCTATCCATAGTGCTGAAGTCTGCCTGTCTCTATTCTGCCGCTGTCCAAGGTGCTGAATTCACAGCCTGTGCATGAAATACTGCTGTCCATGGTGCTGAAGTTAGAATGCCCAGGATTTCTGAGCAATCTCTGTGCAAAAAATCGGATCCAGGAAACTATCCAATTTTATTAAGGATGCGGCGCCCATAGACTCCCGTGTTATGTGCGCTGGATCGCCCCGGATTCGTTTCTGTATGGTTTTGTACGATTTTTGCATCGGAGCCAAAAAATGCTGTAGGCTCCAGTTTTGGGGACGGGGAAAAAACCAGACAAAAACGAATCCGGCACAGAATACACAAAACCGGATGGCCAAAAAGGACTAATCCGGCACCATAGGGATACATGGGAGGCAAAACCTCATCCGGTTCTGTTCCGTTCAAACCGGACAGAACCTGATGAATAAAAACGTGGTGTGAAGCCAGCCTAATTCTTTTCACTCCTCTGTCTGAAATCTTGTTGGGAGCACCTGGGCATTCCCAGTTTATGGTAAAACTATATTCTTTCCACTTCTGGATTATGGTCCCAACAGTGCTTATAAGAACCTTCAGTAGTTTAGAAATTATATTGATGGCAATGGTTACAGAAAGTTTAGCAACAAGGTCTATTCCCTGTTCCTTGCACCAGCACATTTATTTGGTATGATACAATTGAAGCTCTCCTTTTGCACAGCTGATTTGGGCATTCCAGGACATACAAATATCTTGGTGAATATGTCTGCACTACCATAGATTGTAGGTTGACAGGATTGCATAATCCATTATGGATATATATTAATTTGTCATTTGTGAACCCTTTCATTGCTGTATGTGCATTGATTACTATGTTACTATACAAAGATAGTATTGCCCATTTGCAATGTAACCCAGATAGCTTGATATGTTGAGAGCCTCGTACATGAAAAATTATGTATGTACCATTACCCTTTGCTAAGTGCTTTTAATATGCCATCCACTTCCTTGCACAAATGTGTGTATTGTACGTCTCTAAAATACATACTTTGTTAATATTTGTAAAGCATGCTGAAGAATAAATAGCAGTGATATCTGCAGGGCCGGCGTCAGCACCTGGATGAGTTCCGGGGCCCCGACTGCGAGGGGGGCCCACTGGGCCCCTGAGAGCTGTGTAACTGGCCCCTGACAGGGGGCCCCCTGAGCTGCGTGAGTGCTCCCCACTAACCTAAGAGGACAGTGTGAGTACTTTTTGTCTCTCTTTCTCCTAAGCTGAGCAGCAGCCGCCCATCGCTGTGATGTAGTGAGCTGTCTGGCACCGCGGCAGATCCCTATTTCCTGTTTAATCTCGGTACAGAAAATAAGGATCTGCCGCAGTGCCGGACCGCTCAGTACACCACAACGATCAGCGGCTGCCGCTCAGCCTAGGAGAGAGGGAGGCAAAAGTACACACACAGTCTGCTCAGGTTAGGGGGGGAGCGCTCACGCAGCTCAAAGGGCCCCCTGTCAGGGGCCGGTTATACAGAGCCCAGGGGGCCTCCTGCTAGGGGCCAATTACCAAGAGCCAAGGGGGCCCCCTGTCAGGGCCAATTACACAGCGCCCAGGGGGAGACAGGCACAAGGGAAAGACAGCATGCAGGGGGACGACAGCGTGCATAGGGGACACAGCACACTGGAAGGAGACAGGTGCAGGGGAGAGACACTGCACGCAGAGGGGAGACAGGTGCAGGGTGACACACTGAAGGTAGAGACAGGCACAGGAGGACACAGCACAGAGGGGAGACAGCGTGCCAGGGTGAGGAAGGCGCACAGGGGAGAGACAGGTGTAGGGGGACACAACACAGGGAGGAGACAGGTGCAGAGGGGAGACACAGCGTATGGGGGAAGATGGGCACAGGGGGGAGATAGGTGCAGGAGAGACTAATAATTGATGACCAGCACGCAACTTGGTGTAGGTTACGTTTCTCGTGGAACAGATCCTTGGACCCACGATAATATATTGATAGAATCACGGCACTCATACAAGGTGGGTTTTTTTGCTTCAAAGTGAGTTTATTTCACACAATCAGTAGTGGAAGACACAACAAGCAGTGTTCAACATTTCGGCCAACTAAGGCCTTGTTCACAACGTCGCTGCTAGTGATGTAAAGTCAGGGTTTCTTATGTAAAAGGTTTAGCCCAAGTGAAGGTCAAGATGGTGATTCAAGTAGGTTAGGACCTGGAATAGAATAGGCAGTACGAACAGGGCCGGCCTTAGCCTAAATGATGCCCTGTGCAAAACTCCCTTTTGGTGCCCCCATCCTATTGATTTTTGTACCCAGTTTCCCAGGACACAAATGGTAACAGGACGCCATTTTATATTCTAAAATAATTTATTCACTTATATTGTACAATAAACTCTTCCAAATTTGTGCCCAGGAATCTGCAACTCAAATTAATATTAATTCCACTATGTCTGAATTCACACTAAAAGGGATAATCTAATTCCGTATATTTTATACCGTATCCATGGATATTACATAATGGGTGCTACATGTGGATCTCACCAATAGGGCGATGTGTATCTGAAGAATGAGGCGCTGACACTCTATGTGGAGATTGATGGGACTGTTCTGTCATCTCTTGGCTGAGAGCGGCGATGTTCCTGGCTCTATTGATGGGATCATCATCTACTATATGTTTCTCCCAAATCCTGTAGATCTGCCATAAATATACAAAACTAGAAATAGGCCCAATGCTATTGCATCAGGAGTGCGGTGAAATGAACAGGTGCCGTAGAAATAGCCGCTGAATAGTACAGTCCTCTCTCCAGAAAGTACGTGTTGTTGCGGGATTTATATGGTGTATACGGTGGCTCAGTGGTTAGCACTGTATACTGTGGCTCAGTAGTTAGCATTGTATATGGTGACTCAATGGTTAGCATAGTATACGGTGGCTCAGTGGTTAGCACTGTATGGTGGCTCAGTGGATAGCACAATATATGGTGGCTCAGTGGTTAGCATTGTATACGGTGGCTCAGTGTTTAGCACTGTGTACGGTGGCTCAGTGGTTAGCATTGTATGGTGGCTCAGTGGTTAGCATTGTATGGTGGTTCAGTGGTTAGCATTGTATGGTGGCTCGCTGGTTAGTATTTTATGGTGGTTCAGTGATTAGCACTGTATGGTGGCTCAGTGGTTAGTACTGTATATGGTGGCTAAGTGGGAGCATTGTATACAGTGGCTGAGTGGTTAGCACTGTATGGTGGCTCAGTGGTAGCACTGTATGTTGGCTTAGTGGTTAGCACTGTATATGGTGGCTCAGTGATTAGCACTGTATATGATGCATCAGTAGTTAGCACAGTATACAGTGGCTCAGTCGTTAGCACTGTATACGGTGGCTTAGTCTTTAGCACTGTATCTGGTGGCTCAGTGGATAACAGTGTATGGTGGCTCAATGGTTAGCACACTATATAGTGGCTCAGTACTGTCTGGTGGCTCAGTGGTTAGCACAGTATGGTGGCTCAGTGGTTAGCACTGTATACTGTGGCTGAGTGGTTAGCACAGTATATGGTGGCTCAGTGATTAGCACTGTATACTGTCGGCAGCGACCAATCAGCGAAGCGCGATTTAAATCATGCGCCAAGAGTGCTGATTGATTGGTCACCACCTACCGCGGCGACCAGTGACGTGGCGCGCAGCTTGGCGGGAGATTTGAATCCCGCGCCACTGATTGGCTGAGCGCTGCGGGATTCAAATCTCCTGCCAAGCCGCGCTCCGCTGTGCTGATTGTCGCCGCCGACCATGGCAACCAATCAGCGCTCTTGGCGCCGCGACTCCAGTGCTGTCTGCTCCTCTCACCTCCTCTAGAGCTGTCTGCTCCTCTCACCTCCTCCAGCATTGTCTGCTCCTCTCACCTCCCTCCAGAGCTGTCTGCTTTTCTCTCCTCCTTCCAGTGCGGTCTGCTCCTCTCACCTCCCTCCAGCGCTGTCTGCTCCTCTCACTTCCGGGGGCTCATTAGGGTCATCTAATATTCACTGCTCTGAGTGCAGCACCCCAGAAGAGAGGAACAGGCAGCACTGGAGGGAGGTGAGTATACATTGACAGATATCACCCAGATAGCACACGACCATATATAGCACATGGGCAGTGCATGTTCCGTTCGCCTCCCCTCCCCTGGTCCTTGTCTCTGCACTGTCTGCATAGGGGGGCAGAGAGAGTGCACAGGCGGCACAGAGAGAGTGCATAGGAAGAGCAGAGTGAGATCGCACAGGGGAAGCAAAAAGAGAGCGCACAGGGGCAAAGAGAGAGCACAAGGGCGGGGAAGAGAGAGCGCAAAGGTTGTGACAGAGAGAGCGCACGGTGTGGAGCAAAGAGAGGGCACAGTGTGGGGCAAAGAGAGCACATGGCACAGAGAGAGTGCACGGGGACAGAGAGCACACAGGGGCAAAAAGAGCGCAAGGGGGAACAGAGAGCTCACAGGGCAGGGCAGAGAGCGCGCACAGGACAGGACAGAAAGAGCGCACAGGGCGGGACAGAAAGAGCGTGCAGGGTGGGACAGAGAGCGCTCAGGGCGGGACAGAGAGAATGCATAGGGCGGGACAGAGAGAAGTCACAGGGCGGGACAGAGAACGCACAGGGCGGGACAGAGAGAACACACAAGGCGGGACAGAGAGAGAGCGCACAGGGCGGGACAGAGAGAGAGCGCACAGGCAAAGAAGAGAGGACATGAGAGAAGACAGCACAGGGGAAGACAGGTTAATGGAGAGAGCACAGGGGGAAGAGACGGCACACAGAGGGGGGGGATGGACAGGGGGAGAGACAGCCACCGTCCCCAACGCCACAGAGCCGCCACCGTTTGTGATGTCATCCGCATGAAAATCTTTACAGGACGATAATATACAGCATCCAAAAAATGTATCCTTCACTGCAGTTATTAGTGTAATCAGCGTCACAGTGACAATATGCCCAGGGCTGTACTGTATAGTAATTAAACCTGCTGACTGAATAATATTCCTATGCAGAGCAGCAGATATCACAACACTTACTAAGAAGGGACCAAACAATGACAGGTAGAAAGTAACAATGGAGGAGCGAAAGCCCTGATCACAGGAGCTGACAATCTGTGGACACAGGAATGACAAACAGCCTATATACTGATCACTATATACTATATATATACACTGTACAGGTGTATGAGGAGGAGGAGAGCCCTTATCACAGGGGCTGACAATCTAATCATACACGAACGAATGATAAAGAGCCTGTATACTTTTCACTATATACTATATATATATATATATATATATATATATATATAGATACACTATACAAGTGTATGAGGAGGAGGAGGTGCCCATTACTTGCCCCCACTATGTATGATAGTAGCCTTAGTAGCCCCTACTCCAGTACTTGGAAGAAGGAGATAAGACGACAGTAACAGGCAGCAGCCTGGGCTCAGCAGTTCAGTAGTGACAGGAGATTAGGATCAGTGATCTGGAGGCCTTCCTTCCTCTCACAGCTCGGTGCTGGGTCGGTGCTGTGCGTGGCTGAGAAACCTGATCCTGCACCGACCCAGCACAGAGCTCCCAGCACTAAATTTTTCTTATCTCAGAGCCGGCACCTATTACTGCTGGGATGAAGATGGCAAACAGCAGTGACCTCCTCACCTCCATTGAAGAGTTCTCGGGTGAGGGGACGCTCCTCCGTTCTGCACAGACTGGAGGCCAGGAGGAGACTTGATGGTTCTGGAGAGAGGAGGGCGGTGTACTGCATGGAGCATCCTCGTTTTGCTGAGGTACACTGTGCTGTACACAGCACAACAGAATCAGGGCTTTGAACTTAAGATTTGGGCGCAGGAAGGAACAGCGAGGCCCCTGCAAATCAAAGTGACTACTGTCTCCCTGCAGCGCCCCCTGGAGAGTGGCGCCCTGTGCGGCCGCACAACTCGCACATGCCTAAGGCCGGCCCTGAGTACGAGTAGTAATGTTGGGCGCAAGTCCCTCTTTAGAGGTTGAGTACATGTCTGTTATAACTCATGGACCTCCTATAGTCCCTCTTTTACAAGTGTATTCTATTTGCCCTTATTCCAGATTATATCCTTGTGAACGGTTCCTTGTAACATAAGGCACCCTGGTAAAATTCGGCAAGTGGTCTCTTACTAGGTTTGTGGAAATTAATTGCTGTTGTAACAAAAAGTTCCTCGTGCAGTGCCAGCACGTCCATGCCCTGGCTCTCCCTGGACATAGAAAAAGTCCCTGGACGTGCTGGCACTGCACCAGGGGCTTTTTGTCAGGTGAGGGTGACTACCTGTGCATTTTGGCGGTTTGTGGTTATGTATTTTTTTGCTTAATGTCTGTCAAATCTGGTGAGAGCAACAGCGGTCTGTCTGACAGTTTAAACAAGTTACTCAATAGAACAAATCAGGAAATTGTGGATTTTGTGGAATTGTGGAAATTTAAATCATATGGGCAACCTGGATCTTGTGTGTGTGTGTAAACACCCTTTGACTTTTCTACTAATTTTTCCCATTCAATTGTTTAGCTTTCTATTAGAAATTTTTTTTTTCTACTATTGCCCAGTAGAGAAGTAACATATTCGTCTACTAACCTGCTATACCCTAATGATAAGATGTCCAGTGTACAGATTGAGAATTGTAAAGATTATGATTCACTTGTGGCAATCAAATAAAGAAGATCTAGCAACAAGCGTCCAAATCAGAATCTTAGATATATGTTAAAACATAATGTTTATTTAAATTACTTTAAAATCATGCTGCTAAAATTGTGAACCCCAGAGCACCGTCCCGGAGTCCACACCCAAAACCACAAGAATTAATCTAATGGAGAGCTGAAAAAACACTTTTTTTCTCCTATATGATTCACTTGTGTATGTGCACATTTTCTCCATAGGTGGTTACCCTCATTTCATCTGGAGGACCCAAAAACCATCAGTCCAACACTAGTGTTATTCACATAAGACTAAGGCCAGTTTCCGACCATGGTACAATCAGGTCCAGGGCTGTCCGGTGTGAACCAGATAGCCACGGACCCGATTTTGCACTAATGCAGCCCTATGGGGCCAGATGGAGCTGGATAGCAGCTATTTGCCATTCAGTTTCCATCTGTCTGGGAGGATCCGGGAGAATTCGGATTTTTCTCCCGGACACAAAAACGTTGCTTGCAGCATTTTTGTGTCCGGGGCAAAAATCGCACAAAATCTGATCCTCCCGGATCCAGCACGATCCGGCGCCCCCTAACATGGGAGTCTATGGCGCCGGATCCGACAAAAAATCAGATTCAGGAGCCGGACGCCGGGTGCGGGAGCTGCTAAACTTCAGCACCAGGAGCTGTCCTCTGCAGAGATTTCAGGACCGCGGCTAGCTCCCTGCTTGAAATTTCAGCAGGTGCAGCTGCGATCCCCTGAATTCGTCTGCAAACCGGACCGGAGGGCATGTTTGCCCTCCGATTCGGTTTCAAAATCAGGTCTGGGGCTGTCCGGTTCACACCGGACAGCCCAGGACCTGATCATGTCGTGGTGTGAAGCCTCTTAACTCCACAGTAAGATCAGGTCCAGGGCTGTCCGGTGTGAACCTGACAGCCCTGAACCCGCTTTTGTAGTAATGCAGCCCTATGAGGCCGGATGGCAGCTATTTGCCATCTGGTTTCCATTTGTCCAGGAGGATGCGGGAGAATTCGGATTTTTCTCCCGGACACAAAAACGTTGCTTGCAGCGTTTATGTGTCTGGGTCAAAAATCAGACAAAATCTGATCCTCCCGAATCCGGCGCCCCCTAACATGGGAGTCTATGGCACTGGATCTGCAAAAAAATCAGATCCGGTTGGCCGACCCTGGCTGCTGGAGTTTTTCAGCGAGAGCTACTAAACGTCAGCACCAGGAGCTGTCCCCTGCAGAGATTTCAGGACTGCGGCTAGCTCCCCCGCTAGCCATGAACTTGAAATTTCTGCAGCTGCTGCTGTGAAATGCTGAATCCGGCTGCAAACCAGACCGGAGGGCATATTCTGTTTCAAAATCGGGTCCGGGGCTGTCAGGTTCACACCGAACAGCCCCGGACCTGATCTTGCCGTGGTGTGAAGCCAGTCTAAGCCAGTAACTGTAGATCATCTCATTGTTTTCTGAAGTATGAACACTGTAGATTATACCAGCAGATATACCACAGCCATCAGTACAGTTCTGTAATATCAATATTACTAATTGTCCCCTATTTCCTTATAGATTGTAAGCTTGTGAGTAAAGTCCTGTAACAGTTGAACTATGTTTTACTCTGTAATGTCTTTGTTATCTCTACATATCCCTGCTTAATTGTAAAGTGCTACGGAATATGTTGGAGGTATATAAATAAAATTATTATTATTTTCTTAGAATTATGGCATCCTCAAGACAAACCATACACCATCGTCAAGAAAACCAAGATTTGCTTTTGACAACAGAGGCTATGACGGCAGCCTAAATGACCTCACCGACCCACACCTTGAAGTCAGTTCAGTTGTGGTGGGGATTATAGGCATGACCTGCCAGTCATGCGTCCAGTCCATTGAAGGAAGGATCTCCAAGATGCCAAGTGTGGTCAGCATAAAGGTTTACCTTGATAAAGCCAGTGCTACTGTATGTTACATACCTTCTCAAATAACCCCACAGAAGATTTGCGAGGAAATTGAAGATATGGGGTTTGATGCAAACGTAGATGAATGCAAACAACTGAAAGGTGTTCATTCTAAAGAGGAAGTAGTAAAAATCAGGGTAGAGGGTATGACCTGCCAGTCATGCGTCAATACCATTGAGGGGAAAATTGGAAAAATTCAAGGAATAGAAAAAATAAAGGTTTCTCTTGCAAATCAAGAAGCATTGATTGTTTATTGCCCGCACTACATCCACCCAGAAGACCTACGAAAGCAGATCGATGATATGGGGTTTGTGGCTTCTGTCAAAAGCAAACCAGATTCATCAATACTAGGAAAAATTAACATTGAACGTCTACAAAGTATTTCTACAGACCCCAAGCTCAGAAACACCCGTGGGCCTATGGGCAATACAATAGAAAGAACTATTCTTATAGAAGGAATGCACTGTAAATCGTGTGTGCACAACATAGAGGGCTCCATTTCTGAGCTCCCCGGTGTTCAGAACATTAAAGTCTCTCTGGAGAACAAGAATGCCGTAATGTCTCTTATCAAGGATGTTACTAGCCCACTGATGATAAAAAAGGCAATTGAAGCACTTCCACCAGGACATTTTAAAGTTACCCTTCCAGTAGATGATGAACAGAGTCCTCCATTACGATCAGAATCATCCCTTCGTTCATCTACTAGACAATGCCGAAGGAGCACCACAAGGACTGCTTCAATCAGGATTGGAGGAATGACCTGTGGGTCTTGTGTGTCAACGATTGAAAACACAATCTCTCAAAGGAAAGGCGTCCAGTCCATATCGGTGTCATTACCTGATGAGATGGGAACAATTCTATATATTCACACAGAAACCAACTCTGAAGAATTAAGAGCCGCTATAGAAGACATGGGCTTTGACGCTACTCTTATTTCTGGTATGTATTTTTTAACTTTTTTTTTTATTCAAATTTATTTTTACATTGTGTCATCCAGTTAGGTGTTTTGATTTTTTTTTTTATAATAAATGAAGTTTTTTTTTTTTTTTTTTTTTTTTTACCTTTACTACACCTGAAATGTAATTTAAATTACAGACTTTTTAAAGAAAACTTTCAATGTATAAAATCTGTATTCCACATGGAGTAAAAGAAAAGGGTCAAAGCCGCACTACCGCAAGGAACGTGTTTCAGAGAGCGATTTCTCCTTTTTCAGGACTAAAGGCCCCATCACACCTGTCGACATTGCCGCCAATTACATAGGCTACGTAGCGGCGTGGCCTATCGGCGGCGACATTGCCCTGCGTCACCTAATGTAAAGGGGCGATGTCGGCGCCTCTGAGTGGTCGCCTGGTTTTACATCAGTGATGTGAAAGCAGGCGGCCGATCTGGGGCGATGTGTCCACATCGCCCCATGTAAATGGCCACCGGTGACCTGATAGGCGATGGCTCCCATTGTCCTGCATTGCCGCTGGGGTTTTGAGAGACCCCGGCGGCGATGCCACCTGTCAGATCGCCGGCACGTCGCTGGAGGTGTCGCCCCATGTAAATGAGGGACGGCAAAATTGGAGGGGTGCCAAAAACGTGCGCGCACCCGCCATTCGCCGCCGACATCTCCAGCGCTGTCGACAGGTGTGACGGCATCCTTAGAATCACAAATGATACAATAGACAAAAAGAGGGGGAATATATACATGTAGGATGGACCTCAAAAATCAAATTATAGTTAAATTATAAATATAATGAAATTATATTAAATTATTATAACTATACCGGTATATTAAAATATAGTTATTTTAAGATGCTAATATATGTGTAAGCATATAGAGGTGCATCTCAATGAATTAGAATATCATCAAAAAGCTTATTTATTTCAGTAATTCAATACAAAGAGTGAAATGCATATATTTTATAGAGTCATTACAAACAGAGTGATCGATTTCAAGTGTTTCTGTTAATGTTGATGAAGTAGGGAGGATGAAGGGTCTGAGAGCTAAAATATTACCTAAGTCGGTATCAGAGGCTTCACCTTGTGTGGTTGTGATAGTCACAACCACTATAAAAGCCCATACTTATTATATAACACCCCTGAAGTTCACGTAAGTGTTCAATGCAATAGTGAGGTTTTATTTATTACAGGAGTACTAAAATTACAATGATGCAGTGAAAGTAAGGAGGGTAAAGGAGGATAAAGAAGTTGCAAGAAGGGATAGATCACACTGTCTGTAATGATTCTATATAACATATCTGTTTCAGTTTATGTATTGAATTGCTGAAAAAAATTACCTTTTTGATGATATTCTAATTCACTGAGATGCTCCTGTATATGTGTGCATATATATGTATGTGTGTGTAATATATATATATATATATATATCGCTCTTTGAAACGCGTTGGACAAGATCGCCTTCCCTGATCTGAATTGCTTCCTTGGTTTAACCCTTACTCCATGTTGAATACCATCTTCAGAGGTGCTGCAGCAGCTGTGTTGATACCTTTCTAGCTGTTGTGGCTTCTCATATCTACGCCAGTTGAGCCTATTGTCTACTTGCAGGACCCTTGCATCTCCCCAGGTAAGACCCTATTGCACTTCTAATTAAGCGTTGCCCTGATTCTTCAGACACCAGTAGTGTGTCAGCATATTAAATACAGTCGTGTAGGTCTCATATCCACTGTACAAGAAGAGCCACTACGTAAGAAGACAGAATCAATTCTAGTCCAATTTTGACTACATTTTTCAATAAGGTTCATTTACATTATGAATTTGAATCTTAGCATTTCTAGTCATAAAGCGTTTTTCCAATGTATCCTGTTTAAGACTGGTCAGATGTACTGCCAGGAAACCAGTTTTTACCATTTATTGTGCGGTTCAGTATTAGTGAATCGCATTTCTGAGCCTGGCGTTAAAATATTTTAGACATTTCAATGGTCATTAATACACATTTTTGGGGCAAAAATAAACAAATTTATGTTCCTGTAGATTCCCTAGTAACTACCAGCAGTGACCAGTCAACCTCTACAGCACCTCCTGATGTGAAGCAAACATTGCCAGAGACAGCCAAGAACATAAATCCCCATCAAGATTACATTGTGGATGTCCTCCCTAAAAAGCCTCACCCAGACATCCCTCTGATGGAAAACAGTACACCCCAGAAATGCGTCTTACAAGTCACAGGGATGACGTGTGCCTCATGTGTCTCCAACATCGAGAGGAACCTGAAGAAGAAAGATGGTATCTACATGTCTTACAATTTTGTATTTTAGTTTGATCATCAAGACCTCTAAAGGTACCTTCACACGCCGCAATCTTGCCTGGAGATGAGGCGATCTAACGTGCACGTGCACGTTTTTCATGGTCGCCTCAGATCGCCGATGGCGGCATCACACCCCGCAATCTCGCCCTGAAAGTAAGGCGATGTGTCGCTCCGGAAATCGCCTCACCTACAGCGGAAACAATCTTGCCTAGTTCCAACGCCGCTTCACACGGCGCAATTCCAAAGGCAATGTGGGCGTACATGTTCAGCGCGGTGAGGAGATAGGTGTGCCACAGTGGTTTACACCGCGCCCCATACGCACTCATTGGACAACGTAACAGCGTTACGATTGGTCAGCCTGCCCTGGAAGGCTGGCTAATACATGACGCCATTGAAGATGTGTGTGGTGCTGGACAGACAGCTCTTCAAATATGGCGCCCTGTCCACTGACAGCCAATGGGAACACAGTACCAACACCAATCATTGCAGACGGGGCGTGGACTATAGAACGGTTGAGGCACGCCAACGTTAAATCCTAGGCAACGCTGTTTCCATCACTATCGCCCTATCACACGCCACAACGCGGAAATATCACCTTCATGGTTGCGGCTGATTTCTGAGCGGTGTTCAGGAATCAAGCGAGAGGCGATTTATCGCCGCAAAATTCCCCAATCACACGCCGCAACTGTGAGGCAATTTCACGGTGATTGCTCCGGGGCCACATATCACCTTTATGATCGCCAGGCGAGATTGCGGCGTGTGAGGTTACCTTAACATGTCTTCTAAATTCTTAATTTTACTATCACATTATGACATTGATCAAACTATAGGATGAGAGAACCATGTTCATATCCAACACGTGAATATTTTAAAAAATGTATTTAACTTCAATCCAGTGTAACATGTTATCATTTGGCAAATTATGTTGTATTTATAGCAGACTCATTCTAAAGAGCCCTATCCTAAATAGTACTAATATATTTTTTTGCCTGCCATGGATTATTTGAAAAGTCATGTTTGTGTTCCTACTAATGGTTTTAGACTTCTCTTAAAGGAAATCTGTCTACAAGATATCATCCCCAAAACTATTTATATGCATGGGTAGCTTTTTCAAAGACAAATTCAGCAATTTCTTTACATGGCCAGTCTGTTCCATCATTACTAAAATTAAAGTAAAGGATGACTGGCACACCTACATGTGAAGGTGCTAGCAGGAAAAAGACAATTTGTAATAAATGGTTATCCCCTGCACACTAAACATTACATATAACATATGACATAATGGCTAAAGAATGAATGACTAGCATATAGGAAACTAATGCAAATTTAGATGAGGAAAATTGACATTGCAGAAACTGCTTCAGGATGCAAAATGAATGTAAACTAGCCATGTCTAGTTCACCATCTTGCTGTAGTCAAGCTCCCTACCACACCCATACATGCAGATTTTAATTGCACTCAGAGGTACATATGCATTTGTACCGCAGACAGAGGCACAAGGTCAGGGACCGATAGATATGAGAGCACCTTGATGATGGTTATCGGGCTCACATGCAATGGCCAATGCATCAGCTAAGATTCTCATTTTTTCATTTTGTATCCTGAAGCAGTTTCCTGCAATGTTCCATCATTACTGAGAAAATAAGCAAATATAGTAGATCTGAAGCCTCGGTCACTCCAGCTCTATTCCCTGCCCACTTCTTGCCTCCTCCTGCCTGACTGATGGCCTCTATGCTGTGTAACGTCAGGCAAAAGAGCAGTCAATCAAGTAGGAGGAGGCGGTGATCGGCAGTGAAATCATCACAACTGATTCCCTTTAAAGAGGTTATCCCAAAATCCAAGGTCTATTTATTTCCCCAAACTTACCTTCAGATACTTGGTAGCTGTTTTTTTTTCTTATCTACTGGTCACGTATGACAGTGTCTCTCTCCTCAGTATCAAGTAAGTGACTGCTAATTGCTTTTGGGAACACTACATTTCCCGCTAGCACCTTGCCTTCTCCTCCAGGGTTCCTGCAGGCATCATACATATTTATGTTGGACTTTTTAGCAAAAAAATTGCTATTTCTGTGGAGAGCGGATGATACTTAGGCTTGGCCAAGCAAAAGCAGATCTCACAACCAAGTGTTGCAGACTGAGGGTCAAGAAATAGCTTTTTTTATTGAAAGCATGTCCACTTATGCAGTGAGAACAGAATGACCTCCTGAGCCATCTCATTGCATAGAATGTAGAGTATGCCTGTTGCAGGAGACTAGCGGGTATCCACCATGCATTGTTGACCTAGATTGATTGAACTACAATAAGACACATCAATACAGATTTGAATCTCAACATTCATTCGCTTATAAAAATTAATGGTGCAAGAGCTTTCGGTATTTTAGGGTGTCTATATATGAGCCAAGGATAGAATTGTAGTTTTCCAACATCTGGAAAGCCACTTTTTGGAAACCTTAAAGTCTTAAAGGGTCTTAGTGCACAGACATCAGAAGATATCCTAACAAAAAGTATGAAACGATCCAGATTAATATTTATGTATGTAGATCATAGAATTCATTCATTAGGCTTCCCTCTACAGGTATTATTTCCGTGCTGGTTGCACTTATGGCTGGAAAAGCAGAGGTGAAATACATAGCAGACCAGATTGAACCATCAGAAATTGCACAACTTATTGAAAACCAGGGCTTTGGAGCTGTTGTCTTGGAAGATTGCACGGAGTCCCATGGCAGTATTGAGCTGGTTGTGAGTATATTATTAAAGTTTAGTCTGATCACCCATATCCATGGCTGGGTCGGCATAGACAATAAAGACTGAAAGCTATACTAAATCTGGCCATAACTAGGGTCATGTGTACTAATATTACAATATTGAGCAGCTGTTTTCTAAAGAGATTGAAAATCTGAGATTCTGATCATTTACTGTCCGCTTTATTGTTAGGGGTTTGGTCACCTTTAGCTTGATAACATGTGTAGACATAAACTAGTGGTCACCCCTAACCTTTCCCCACCGATCACCTACTTGAACTAGAAGACCACGAGAAGTGGTGAGTTCCCCTTCAATGGAAGTCTTCACACAGATCTGGATAGACATCTGTCTGGGATGGTTTAGTGAATCCTGCTTGATGACCCAGGAGATCTCGTCCAACTCCACCATTCTAGGATTCTATGACCAGGTCCTGTCTAGATACATCCAAGATGGATGCATCACAATACATTTCCAACTTAAGATGCCTAAGGGCATTTCCATTTAATTAATTTCATAGTTCATTACTTTCTCTGCATTTACACCTTTATATTTGTTGTCTGCAGATTACCGGGATGACGTGTGCTTCATGTGTTCACAATATTGAATCCCGACTGGTGAGAATGCCAGGTATTCTTCAAGCCTCTGTGGCTCTTTCTACCTGCAAAGCTCAAGTCAAGTTTGACCCTGAAATGGTTGGTCCTCGAGACATCATACAAGTCATTCAGGTAAAACACATGAAATTAATTGCAGAATTAAAGTACCATAACTTTATTTAAAAAATAATGACTGTGCCTTTAAATTATTAATGTCTGCTACTAATAGTAGCAATAATTTATAGCCATTTTATTGGTAATTCAAATGTAGTATGCTATCCTGTAGGTGCTGCTATATCTTCTGTCAACCAAAGAATATTGATATTGTTTGTATAATTTTCAGATATGGAACACATGAACTAGGAATAAATAATCCATTCTTTATCTATAAAATGGCTAATATGACCAAAGACTAATGGACTATGAATATTGGCCACTTGACTTGTGTTATATGAAAACGCCTTTTATTTCATTAATAGGGAATTGGATTTCAAGCTTCTTTATCTAAAAGAGATCCATCAGTCCACAACCTGGACCATAAAGAAGAAATAAGACAGTATGTATGGAAATATATGTGTAATGATCCCATCTTGTTAGACGGGCAAAGAGTTCTGACCAATTCAACTACAACATGTTACAAATACAACACTCGACCACTGTATTACAATACAAGGACATCATTTATTAACTTTAATTTAATTACTTTTTATATGATGATTTGTATTAGTTGGATTTAATGGGTAAAGCTCTCTTTAGAGCACATGATAGCTCAGCAGGGATCTTTGCTTTTGGTTCAAGCGAGTGGCTGTAGACTCACAGTAGACAATAGAAGACTGGCAGGCTTCACACTGCAGGGTTTATTGTGCACACTCCTCACTTCAGTGTTACATCAGAAAACATCAAAGTAAAAGTCTAAGGCCATCTTGCCACTAACTAAACATTAGAATCCTATCTACAAAATAAACCTAAATAACAAACAAAGCACACGTCTCCTTACGTTGTCAGCTCCTCAGTCCAGCGGGCCAGCAGCAGACAACTGAATCCTTCCAGCCCCTTGACTATAGCAGCTGGCCCAGTCTGGAATCAAAGCCTGGACTGACTTGTCTGGTGACTGCACACACCAGTCTCTCTGTGTCCTCACAGAGGCCGAGTCTCCAGGCCAGCCTAGTATATCTGCTCCCTTTGCAGGCTTGTTGAAGACTGCCTCACACAGCACTGGGCATGCTAACATCCCGCCTGACAAACCCACACCTGCAACACAGCGGCAATCAGCACCTCTCACTCATGCACACACTTAGCTGCCATTAACCCTGTGTATACCACTAGCTCCAGCAATCACCCAGATTGCTGCAGGCCATGTGAGTCATACCAGCCACATGCTATAGCGCTGGCATGCCTCACAATATAAAATATATATATATATATATATATATTATAATATAATATAATATAATGTTTTAAATGGTATCTGTCAGCAGGTTGTTGCTATTTGATCTGACAGTAACGTGACTTGGGGACTGAGACCCTGCTTTATGCGATGTGTCACTTTGCAGGGTGCAGCAGTTGTGATAGATCATGATTTTCTTGCTGCAAATCTAGCAGAGATCTGAATGCTGAACCCTGTATATCCAGCCCACACCACTGATTAGCTGCTTTCTGTCAGTATACAGTGTACTCCGAAAGCAGCCAATCATTATGGTTGGATAGGGTTAGTCAGAACAATTGACTAGGAGGCACGAGACACCTAGTCCTATAGTGATCTCTTGCTGAAGATACACTGATTTAATTTATACAGCAAAACACAGACTAATAAGTGACACAGCTTGAATCCGAGTCTTTGTTCTTACATTATCCTGCTCTCGGATTACATAACAAAATATACACTGTATATTGACAGAAAGCAGCTAATCATTATGGTTGGGTAGGGTTAGTCAGAACAATTGACAAGGAGGCACGAGACACCCAGTCCTATAGTGATCTCTTGCTGAAGATGCACAGATTTAATTTATACAGCAAAATACAGCCTAATTAGTGACACATTGTTGGAATCCGTGTCTTTGTTGTTACGTTATCCTGCTCTCGGACTACATAACAATAACCTGCTGACAGATTTCCTTTAAGATCTTTGAAGATCTACAATAAATGACTGGAGATAGGTTCCCATAAGACTGATCCCTGGCAAAATCTGTACAAGCTACAAAAGCTGCTGTGGATTTCATTATGGAAATGCTGCATAAATTGACAAAATCTCATCCACATTTTTGGTCTTGTAGTGACTCTACATATCAGTCCTGTGTGGACAAACCATCAAAGTAAAAAACAGATTTGTTTTCTTTTTCCAAATGAACAGTGACTTAGAGCGGTGTCCTTACTGTAGATTCACTGCTAAGAAAGTTAGAAAATGGTAAAGGGGGCTTCTTAGCCTCAATATCAAAAGGCTAGGTGACCCCTTTAACCATTTTCTGCTTGCTGACCTATCTATAGAATATGTCATCACTATCAGACACCCCCACCCCAACCGATGACGGCAGGATATAAATGATGTATAGAACTGAATAGCACGGGTCCTTACATTATGCAGTGTCTGCTGTCAGGTACTTCAGCTCAGATCCCGTTTAATTAAATAGGAGGCGAGCTGCAGTTCTCTACAATGGCCACTATGCGGTGACGGGACCCCTGCTGTTCAGCTCTGTTTACATGTGGCCTATGTGGGAGATGATAACAGCTGATCAGTAGGGTCAGGGGTCTCAGACCCCCATAATCTGATAATGATAGGTCATCAAGATCATAAGACCGGAAAGCCCTTTGATGAAGGAATCACTGAATAAGGGTTCTTGAGCATTAATTTGTATTATATATTGATTCACAGGTGGAGAAAGTCCTTCTTGTTCAGCCTCATATTTGGCATCCCCGTCATCTGTATCATGGTCTACATGTTAATTGCCAACAATAATCATCATGGCCAGTCAGCGCTGGACAACATTATCATCCCGGGTTTATCCATAATGAACCTCATTTTCTTCATACTTTGCACATTGGTCCAGGTATGCACAGCGCTTATTTCTGGGGTGCTTTAAAAAAGTGTTTGTCATAATTAGTGATGGGCGAATCAGCCGATGTTCGGGTTCGGTGCACTCACCTGGACTTTTTTTTAAAGTGAACATGACTGGAACTTGAGTCTGAACCCTGAACCTGGACTTTAAAGTTATGGGATGGGGGCTGAGGGCTGCAAAATAAAGCAAATAGTTAATAAACATCATCGTTCTACTTAATGGTACCTTTACACGCCGCGACGGCAGGCTGGATACATCCCGCTACAGGCTACAAATGTAGCTTGTAGCGCCAATGTAGCCCGTCGTAGCGGCGTCTGAAGACGTGACGCTACAGCCGGCAACAGATACATCTGTTTCCTAGGTCTGCTCGAAAACTGATGGCTACAACGCCGATGGTAGCGAGCTGTATCGGCGTGTAAAGAGGCAACGGAAGGGAACTCTGGACACCCGGGGCTGTAGCTGCAATGTAGCTAAGGCGTGACCCAGGCTCTGGGATACCGCCCCCCTTCAGCGATCATTGGAGGAAGCTCCTGCATGACGATTGGTAGTCGCTGCACAGGGAGGCATATTTAAGGAGCTGACCAGTCACACTACACAATCGCTCGAGCGTGCTGTATTTCTCAGCCTCCTGCGATGCCTGGCCAATCATGGTATTATTGCTTTGTCCTATCATCGTACGGACGGCTCGTAATCCAAGATTGTGGCACGCCTATGTGCTGTCCCTGCTGTACCAGGTCCGCCCATATTAGCTTATTGTAGCGCTGTGTAAACGTGGTACGCTAAGCTACAGCTGGCTACTTGACACACCCGGCGATGTAGCTAGCTGCAGATGTAGCGTGGCGTAGCGCACCTTATGGCGGCGTGTAAAGAGGGTGCGTTGACCATTTGTAGCCGTTTGAGCGTGCTCGTGCACGTGAAGTAGCGGGATGTATCCAGCCTGCCGTCGCGGCGTGTAAAGGTACCTTTACGGTATCCTGCCCAACAGCCAATCACAGACACTGTCACACAGATTGGGTGTGGAGTAATCTGGACTCGGCCCATACATTCTAGATGCTAGAAAAAAAATTGTATAGCACTCCGTGCAGATAGAGTAGACAGCTACGGGCTGCCACCCCCAGCTGCCTGGCTTTTCCTTGGTTTGCACTCAAAACCCAGCGAAGCCCATTATTTTTTAACTACTTAAATAAATAATTAAAAAATAAAAAAATGTGTGGGCTCTGCCCTATTTTGATCGCCAGCCAAGGTAAAACCCAGACAGCTAGGGGCCTGGGATTCTCAACATGGTAGCTTTTTTATGTTCCTGTCAGCAGTGGGTTCCTCCTGGGTCTCCTGCCATAACGTTTCATTTAATTCAAATGTGGACGCTGACACTGATGCACCATGAGCCTGCAGGAAAGCTTGAATTTCTTTGGAGCTAGATTGGGGCTGCTTATCCATTAGCCGGACTCTCCTGCATTGCAACCTTTCATCAATTTTTCTATGCCATCCACATCCAGGGAGATTAGCTACAGTGCCATGGGTTGTAAACGTCTTGATTATGCTGCGCACTGTGGAAAAATTATCTTTGGAGGTGGACTTATAACATAGAGATTGTTGATATTTTTTAACAAATTCGGTTCTCAAGTGCTCAGACAGCAGTTCTCTTCTCCACTTTCTGTTCTCGATTCTTAATATGTCACACACAGACACACAATACAAAGATTGAGACTACTTCTCCCCTTTTTTATTTGGTTTCAGGTGTGATTTTTATATTGCCCTCACCTGTTATTTTTCACATGTGAGTTTGAACACGGATCTGTTGAAACAAATGAATCATTGAAACAAAGTTTTTACATATGATTTTTAGAAACTTGCCAACAATTTTGTCCAGCCCATTTTTGGGGCTTTTGTGTGAAATACTGTTCAATTTGCCTTTTTTTCCTTTATTTCTTTGTGTTTTGTTCCTATACATACAAAGGACATAAACATGTGTTTGGTAAAACATAAAACATAATTTTCTAGGAGAAATTGTTCATTTTCTTGAACAATTTCAAGGGTGCCAACACATTTGGCCATAACTGTATATCATAGAAGTGCTGCGGACATCTACATCATCTGTGCTCTCACTAAAATACTAGCGGGGAATCCTGGAGTATCAAATAGTGATGAGCGAGCTCTACCATGCTCCGGTGCTCAGATCAGATCAGACGGGTGCAACTGTAGTACCGAGTATAATAGAAATCAATGGGAAACTCAAGCATTTTTCTGGAAGATCTTTCCATTCTTATTCTATTACTTATTTTATTTATTAATTCCGCATAAGGCCCCTTTCACATCAGCGGTAATTGCTGATCGTGGCACTTGCGGTGAAAAAGCCGCAACTGCCGCGATTACCGCATAACGGCACACTTGCGGTTCACTTGCGGCAACCCCCATGCTATGTCTATGGGGCTTGCGATAAGTGTGCGGCAAGCGCGGTTTCGGCACTTGCGGCAGATGCGGCCGCAAGAAAACCGCGGCTGCCCGCGTTTTTTTCGCGGCCGCATCTGCCGCAAGTGCCGAAATTGCAACTGTACCGCACTTGCCCCATAGCATGGGGGTTGCCGCAAGTGAACCGCAAGTGTGCCGTTATGCGGTAATCGCGGCAGTTGCAGTTTTTTCACCGCAACTGCCACGATCAGCGATTACCGCTGATGTAAAAGGGGGCCTTAGTGGAGATACTGGATCCACCCAATGTAAGGCAATTAATTTGTAAGCTTGAACAAAATATGAAGCATGCCTATCATTGTCGAGGACTCTGGGTCCATCTCCTCCTAGTGTAGCCAAAATACACACTCTTGGATCTAACTGAAGTTTTATAAATGTTATTTCAGAGATATCCCCTCTTTCTAAAATACTGCAATTCTTGTGCACTCTCATAGCCTATACATTAAATGGGCTTCATCCTTACCACACCTAAGAAACAGTGAATTGGCCTAATTCACATTTTAAGTATTATTACTTTGCAACATTTTTCTACACCTGCCTAAAAGTTTTCTTCAGTGCTATATATACATTTGTGTATTAATGATATTAATACATGCATGACCTACACATATGGTGTCAGATTCTCAGGGAGATTTCTGTCCGGCCCATAGATCTTAACAGCTCATTTACATAAAATAAAAATGTGGATTTCTCTGGAATAAGACCTCAAATCGCAGATATCAAGGTGTCATTTAATTCAGGTTCCTGTGATCTACATGCCCATATAGACGGCTTAGGAGGGTTGATCCTACTGACAGATTCCCTTTAAGTACAGGATCATGGTCACATTGTACAAAATTATATTTACATAGGTGAGCTGCATGTTCTGTAAATGTGAAAAGTTCACAAACCTTGGTGGGAACCATAATGCAAAGAAAACAGTCTGGTCCGCTGACTTCCTACTCCATTGTTCTTCAAGTTTTCTTGACTTATTTTTACATCATTCAAAGATAAGGAATTTTTACATGAGGTTTTTCACGGCCAGCCAAGACCAAAGGTCAGGCATACCAAATGTGCGACATATGCAGCAAAAGATAGGCTATTTAGGAAATCGGACTATTTCCCACCTTTAAAACAACACCTCAGTGCACTCCTGGAGACCTGGTAGACAAGGTTCTGCTGTTTGCATCACACCTTACAGCTAATTCACACAAATGTAAGGAAATATGGCCGTATTATGTCTAGAAAATTGTCATATTTTGATATGTATAGCCATTAGCTATTATAACCATAATACCTCGTTGGGACCTATTTACTTTATGCCTGGCCCTGCCTGGTAGTATTAGGTGCCCCTATAATGTATTAATGGTTTACAACATCCATGTATTTCCCAGCATATAGTTAATTACTGCCGTCATTTGCTCTATATCTTTTATTCACAGACCTTTGGAGGATGGTACTTCTACGTCCAGGCTTACAAGTCTCTGAAACACAAGGCAACCAATATGGATGTTCTCATTGTCCTGGCTACCACCATCGCCTACATCTACTCTGTGGTTATCCTGATAGTGGCCATTGTGGAGAAGTCAGCCCAGAGCCCAGAAACGTTCTTCGATACTCCCCCCATGTTGTTCATGTTCATCGCTCTGGGGAGATGGCTTGAACACATAGCGAAGGTAATTGTACTAGATTGGTCTCTGTGGGGATCTTCAGGAAATCTCTGAGATCCTGAATTATCCCAGGAGAATGATTAACCCTTGATACTGCTTATGTTGTCAGCACAATTTGATACGTGTGCACGCTGGCAAATAGTTTACTTGGCAGGATAATGATGTCCCTATCACTTTGAATCCCATAAGCTTATAGTGGATTAATGCAGTATTTGCAGGTTAATCCTCACCTGTAACGTGATCTAATTGTTTTTAAGCTTTTCTTAAGAACACCGCTTCCTTTACGGTTTTCTTCAGTATACTGTAAATCACTCTATAAGGGTATAAAATTGAAATGCACAATATATTCTTTGTCTATTGCTGAATCATGGTCACATGTGATACAAAATGGTCCTTTCATTTCCCAACTCCCTTGTTCTCATGCATAAGTGAGAATCAAATAGCAAGTTTTACCCAAGGGCAATATATGCACCAAAGTTTTATGGGGTGTACTGTTTGCTTTTTTTAATTTTAAGTAATTTTTGTTTAGAACGTTTTAACATTTTTTCACTATGAAAATATCTCAAAGTAAATTTATAACATGCACAGAACCAAAGAACCGTCATTAACCTTGTCATTCTCACCGAACAATGGTGTAAGGAAATGTACACTGCCAATATTACCATATCTTTTGGACCATAAAACACACCTCACTGGAAGACCGTAGAAAATAGGAAAAATATTTCCTATTAATAAAAGTGGAGGTGTCATAATTACTCATTTTAATGCACATGGGTAGGCTAGGAAATGAGTACATCTATTGTGAAAGAGGTATTGCCATATCCAAGATCTTATCCCAATATGTAGTTAGAATTGACAACCATCACAATGACAACACCACGATGATGACGACTTCGACGATGACATCCACCTTGACGATGACCACCACCATGCCGACGATCACCTTGACAATGACTACAACCACAACGACCTCGACCTCCAATTAAAAATGTAGTATAGTTCTCATTATTAAAGGGATATTCCCATCTCCACGATCCTATCCCGGCGGTGGCAGCCACTCATCACCTGCTGCCGGGAGGTCAGCAGTGCCTGCCGCTGATCTCCTGGCAGAATAGCCGTTAGCGGCGGGCCACCGGGAGATCAGCGGCGCTCACCGCTGATATCCTGCCGTAGGCAGCTGCTCATCTTCCGCTGCCAGGAGGTCAGTGGCGCCTGCCACTGATCTCCCAGCAGCGGGAGCTGAGCGGTGGCCAACTTTAAATCTCGGGAGATTTAAAGACAGCTGAGCGGTCTTTAAATCTCCTACCAATACTGCGCTGCTCAGCTGATTGGTCGCGCGCTACCCGGTGTGCAACCAATCAGCTGAGCAGTGCGGCATTGGCGGGAGATTTAAAGCTGGCCGCCAATACCGCGCTGCTCAGCTGCTAGCGGTATTGGCGCCACATTTCAATACTGCTAGCAGCTGATGGAAGGAGCTCGGTATATGGCTCCGAAAAGCGTTGGAAATAAACCTCTACTACCAGTACTCAGACGTCCCAGTGTCGTTGGTGTATTTTCCTCTCTGGCAGCAGCGCGGACATTAAGGTACTTCGTCCAAAATACCTTATTCCTGGACTTAACCGCAGTATTGCAAAAGCTGCCATATACAATCAGTGCAGCCTCTGGCCCCGGGGACTCCTGCTCGTCCTGTGGGGAGCGTCCCATCTTGCTGCATTACATCCCCCGGAGGCCCCAGCAGCGCCGGTGAAAGCACCGGAATTCCCGCAGGTGGCGTCACGACAAGAACATTTAACCCCTTTCTGTTCAGCCATCCCCTATTGATCTGGACCACCGGGCCCCACAGCCGCAGGCGCGGTTCCTTGACAAGGAGAAGAAAACGCCTGCGACATGAAGCACTCGGCTACGGTGAGTCAAATGCAAAAGTGATCTTTTTATTATGGAACAGTGGAAACGTGTGTGTCAGTGTGTGAGTGTTCCTACGGTCAACCGTCTTCCTCGTCTGGTTGCAGTTCACCCTGTGGCTGCCCTGGTCGCAGGGGCGCCACAGTGTAATTTGGAAGTGCCCAGCAGGTTCTTTATTGGATTATGAGTCTGTGCATTTATTGAGCTGTGCCTGTAACAGGTGTATATAGATCCTTATGATTGGAGCAGCTTGTATGAGTGTATGCATAAGATCTATATTAAGACATATGAGAGCCCCCTGAGCTAATTTACATCAATTGATACACACTTGTGATAGTTAATAGGTTGGGAGACACAATAGTTCTGAATAAGTAGTGTACTCAAGTGAACACATAAGGTCTCTAATAATACATATGTGTGAATTCCCTATGTAAACCCAGTAAATTGTCAGTAATTTTTAATCATCTGATATATGATGGCTGTGTTAACTAGTACAAGCTACATAAGCCCCTACCACAGTATGCGTTATGTGAATATTTGATCTGGTTATGTTTAATAGACCACATTAATATACTATACCAGATAATAGATAAAGATTCTCATCTGTGAGACATATACATGCTGTGAGATGTCATGCTTAAATTAAATAATATCATGAGTTGGTTACTCTTCATTATTCTTTATCTGTTATTCAACTAGAAATAGAAAGAAAGCTCCACATACGGGTTTACCTGACTCTTTTTGGAGCATACGTTTTTTTACCTTTTTCCACTGTTCCTTAATAAAAAAGATCACTTTTGCATACATAAAAGGACTATGATCATTTTTTCCTTTTCCTTGGTTTGGATAGGGGTAGGGCAGGTGGAGCGCATCCTTCATCTCCAAATATTGGCTATTGGTGATGAACCATGTATGATTTTGCTGCATAGCACATATTCTCAGCTTAGGCTTCACGTGTCCAACATTCACAGTCTTGAGTCAGCAATGGATCTCCTGACTAGTCCATACAGATCACACATAAAGCAATTTCCAAAGGCGTAAGGTCAAAGGAATTGGGAAAGTGTCAGGGATCCACAGATAATTAATTAAAATCTAGTTTTTATTAGCACATTTAAAAAAAACCACAATAGCGGTATTAAAATTGCAAGATATAAAGAAAAGGTGGGTAACACCCAGACAAGATAGAGCATTCGAAAGATGCAATAATTAGCCTATTTTAGGTATTTTGTCCCCCCCTTTCTTTATATCTTGCTATTTTAATACTGAAATTCTGTTTTTTACAGGTGTTAATAAAAGCTATATTTGAATTATCCGTGGATCCATGGCACTTTCCTAATTCCTTCGGCTTTACGCCTTTGGGAATTGCTTTATGTGTGATGTATGTTGTTGCCTTCTGGGCGAACTACTAATAAATTAATTTCAAGGACTTTGTGTTTCTATAGTATATATGTATTGGATAGATATCTCTGCGCAGTAGATGGTGTCAGGGCAATATTAATAGATAGATAAAAGGCAATCACCCCAACATAACCAGGATGGAGGGGATTATTACACCCAAGCATTGTAAATCAGTATCGTCATTCCCTCTCTACTACAGAGTAAAACATCGGAAGCTCTTGCCAAGCTGATATCCCTGCAGGCTACAGAGGCGACAGTTGTGACACTGGGACCCAATCACTCAGTATTAAGGTAATGCACCATGTGCTCTTGTAGTTCATCCTTTACAAAACTCTGGACGTTTATGTAATTACTAGCTGGGAGCCCGATGCACATGCATCGGGATTCTAGTACGTCGAGTCTCTGACTCGCAGCAGTTCTAAGTCGACTCGCAATGCGAGCCGGCGTGGTCATGTGGATACGCGCGCAGCATTGGCCGCGAAGCGGCCATTGCGAGCAGTTCTAAGTCGACTCGCAATGCCCGCGCAGCGGCCAATGCTGCGCGCGTATCCACATGACCACGCCGGCTCGCATTGCGAGTCGACTTAGAACTGCTCGCAATGGCCGCTTCGCGGCCAATGCTTCGCGCGTATCCACATGACCACGCCGGGGGCAAAAAAGCTATTCGCAATTATATAATAGATAGACGTTGAATAATGTGTTATTTCTATCACAGTCTGTATTATAGACCATAGCTGCAGTCATCTGTATACGGTCTTCACACCTGAAATCACCCAACGTTCCTTGTTGGCTCAATCTGCATTGAATTTACAGCTGCTGATTCGCATTCTGGGAGATCTTTTTTACAGCAGCCTCTGAACAGTTATAAATCTATACGTATGTGGTGAATTTCTAGCATATCTTTTAACTAGAACCTATCACCAGGTTTTGCCACCTAATCAGAGAGAAGCATAACGTAGAGACAGAGACCCTGATTCTAGTGATGTGTCACCTATTGGGCTACTTGCTGTAGTTTTGATAGAATTATTGTTTTATTAGAAGATTATCACTAGAGGACTAATAACATTGATGCCATGTAGTCCTCTATATTAATGAGCTCTGTATCACTCTGTCTCTTGTACCTCTGAGAGACTTGTGACAGGTTTTGGACCGGAGTCTCATTTCCTTGGTGAGCCTCTTCATGAACGTACTTTCATTACCTCTTCTTTGGTTCATCAGGGGTTTAATGACAGTTTTGCTGCAGCAGCTTCTCCTCGTGTGTTTCCAGATGGTGACCACACCCTTCACCTTTAAGTGGCCACAGAGGGGGAAGGTTGTGCTGCTGCAGGTGCCAGTGCCATTTTGTAGTCCAGCTGATGAAGGCTGAAGTCCCAGTGTCTGACTGTAACTGAGAGGTTGGTGTCATATCCTTTTGTGTTTTCCTTCTCTAAGTGTTTGCTAGTGCAGCGTTGGGGCTAGTGCTCTCGCCGGCCAGCTCCCTAGTGAGGGGTAAATTCAGGGCTAGTGAACAACTAGGTATTCTACTCGGCGGCCAGATGAAAGAATCCGTATAGGAATGATAGGGAGATCAGGGTACAGCCTCAGGTGAGTGCAGACGGTTCCCCATCCACTGCTTCCTACCATCAGGGCCACCGTTGTTATTATGTCCCCTGCGTTCCCTTGTTTGTGGCAGCGCACATCAGGGATTCCCTAGTATCTGGAGGAATGCAGGTAGTCACAACATGACACACACTTTCCCTACTGATTGGCAGATTTCTATATACCCTGTGCATAAGCATAAAGCTGGCAATCAGTGATGTGGATGGGGTTGTACAGTGCTTAGCATTCAGAGAACTGCTAGTACTGCAAATGACATATATATATAATACAACAAGCAGCCGAATAAGTGATACATCACTGGAATCAGGGTCTCTTCCCCTATATCATACTTCTCTCAGATGAAGGAGCAAAAATCTGATGACCGATTTTCCCTTGAAAGGGTAACTAATACTTTTGCATGTTAGAGCCACATGTGAGAAGTTTTGACTGGAGATAATGCAGATTTTAAGATCCCACCAATTGCTGAAATGAAGAAGGAGAAGCACTTTGATAGAAGAGCAGTGTTTGGCCCTAAAAAGGGTATTAATTCTATATTCTAGGTCTCATACACTGTTTACTGCTGTGCTCAATACCTAAGTATTAACAAGCGTCTCTGCCCTTCAATTCAGCGATCAATGAGTTCTTTTAAAAAAACAATTAAATCTGAGAGTTCTCAGTGGTTGATATCGTTTAATGACTAACTGAAAAGATGGTAATAAATAGCAAGCTTTCCAGACTCTAAGGCCTCTTATTGGTTCCTAGCACCTGGACTCCCTTCAAATCAACACACAAGTTGATTTATTTGTATTGATGCCCTGGAGGCAACTAAGTAGGGAACATGTCAGGGATCTTCACATCTCTGGACTCCAGAAGTGACAATTTGGGAAATCTGGATTATATTTTAGATGATAAAGCAAATTTCTACCCTTAAAGGGAGTCTGTCACCCCAAAATGCATTTTACATGGGCTCTACAGTGTTGTAGGGTCTATAAAATACATACTAGATTGTACAGGTTACTGGTACCATGGTGGAGAAAATTTATTTTTAATTCATATGCAAATGAGAGGGTCTGGTGCACCCTTGGTGTGACCAGATGAGAGGGTCTGGTGCACCCTTGGTGTGGCCAAATGAGAGGGTCTAGTGCACCCTTGGTGTGGCCAAATGAGAGGGTCTGGTGCACCCTTGGTGTGGCCAAATGAGAGGGTCTGGTGCACCCTTGGTGTGGCCAAATGAGGGAGTCTGGTGCACCCTTGGTGTGGCCAAATGAGAGGGTCTGGTGCACCCTTGGTGTGGCCAATGAGGGGGCTGGTGCACCCTTGGTGTGGCCAAATGAGGGGATCTGGTGCACCCTTGGTGTGGCCAAATGAGAGGGTCTGGTGCACCCTTGGTGTGGTCAAATGAGGGGGTCTGGTGCACCTTTGGTGTGGCCAAATGAAGGGGTCTGGTGCACCCTTGGTGTGGCCAAATGAGAGGGTCTGGTGCACCCTTGGTGTGGCCAAGAATTTGGTGCTCTTTCATGCTTAGTTATTTGCATATTGGGGCCCCTCCCCCACCTCTGATTGATAGTGCTCGCCTCACAGAGTGATCAGTGCTGCTGTGTATGTGTACCTGTGTACTGGCTGTGTCTGGTTATGTGCACACAATGGCTGGACACATTCCCCTCTGTCGCCTTTCTTCTGACGCTGCTTGCTACACTTTTGGGTGTATTAGTGCAGTGTTCGTCGACAAAAGAAAGAAATCGGGAAGGAAACCGTACACTGCCGCACACACTCTGGCCATATGCAGCCCGTACTTGACCTGGGAAGTGAACCCTGTCAATCAGAAGTGGGAAAAGACCCCCCAATATACAAATGAGGAGGAGTAATCATGGATCAAACTTTTGGCCAAAACATTTTGCACCGAAACCTCCTCATTAGCATACAGATTAGAAGTTATTTAGTCAGGTACTGTGCCAGTAATAGGTACAGTGCAAAATATATTTGTCATAGAGGCCAAGTCTTCTACTCCACCGTATAGCCAAAAATGTGCATTTTGAGAGTCACAAACTTCCTTTAAACATCATGTTATTACTTGCTTTTATTTTTTTACCTTACTAAAAAACAAACAATTAACATTTTTTAATTGATTTCTTCTTTGCAATATAATACAACCTTATACAGGTCAGAGCTTAGTTTCTATTTCTGAGCTCTCCATAAATTTACATTTAGTAGATAACATTCTGGATGCTTTTAGCCACCACTAGAGGGAGCATGCTGCTGACATACATGTAAGGTGAAGAAGAACTTTGACTATGTTCACACTGGTGTTTTATATATTCTGTATTTTAACTTGTATAATTTACATAATATGTTCTTTGTGTATCTATCTATCTAAATCAAAAAATTGGGTAACACTACCAAAATTACACAGTTGGTGCAAACCCCACTCAGCAGTGTCCAAACAACCGAAACAATAAATCAAGAAAAATAGGCAGCACGCCAAATGAAATGTGAAAAAAGTGGATACTTTACTGATCCTCAGGTGGCGACGTTTCGAAGGTGAACCCTCTTTTTTTATAAAGACGGGTCACTGTCGAAACGTCGCCACCTGAGGATCAGTAAAGTATACACTTTTTTCACATTTAATTTGGAGTGCTGCCTATTTTTCTTGATTTATCTTTAATCTATCTATCACAAACTTATAGCAGCACTCAAAAAAGAAAACTAAAAAGTTCTTTAAAAAAAACTCAGATGGAAAAACATTTAAAAAAAAAAAAACACTTGCCGTACCTTATATTAAGGTTCTTAGCACATGTATTGGCCAATTGATGTCTGCCCACCAACCGTGGCAAGGTGACCTTAAATCTGGTGGGTCCCTGTCTACTCTAAAAACCTCTCTCGTACCGTTGGGGTCTCTGTCATGTGGGCAGCAGCAGGATACACAGCACACCAGATGGTCCCCGTGGCTTGATAGGGAGGAAGGAGTGCATATTCCAGCCATGGAGCCAGCCTGCTCCACACACATTAAATGTCACCTTGCCGCGGTTGATGGGCAGGCATCTATTGGCCAATACATGTGCTAAGAACCTTAATAGAAGATAAGTGTTTTTTTCCCCAAAAACATTTTTTTCATCTGAGTTTTTTTGGGAAAGACATTTTAGTAATTTTTTCTCAAAAAAACATCTTTTACCATCATTTAAAAACATCATTGTATGCATGTTATTGGCGTCAACAGAGTGCTGATCTAATTTTGTTATATATATGAATCGGGCCTATAGATTTGCACCTGTGCTGAAAAGCTTAAAGGAATTGCTGTCTGTTTTTTTTTTTCCGTTTTTGTCTGTCTGTCTGTCTGTCTGTCTGTCTGTCTGTCTGTCTGTCTGTCTGTCTGTCTATCTATCTATCTATCTATCTATCTATCTTTTATCTAACTAATCTAACTATCTAACTATCTAACTATCTGTCTATAGGTCATATTACACACACAGATATCTGTTCAGATATTGGTTACAGATCTCTGGTTGCAGTGAAATCATGGACAGATTGTTCCATTTTGTGGCTGTGTACAAATGTTACAATGTGTCCATGACTTCACTGCAACCAAGAGATCTGTGACCAATATCTGAACAGATATCTGTGTGTGTGACGTGGCCTTATCTCGTATACTATATATCGTATCTATCTATCTCGTATCTGTCTGTCTGTCGTATCTATCTATCTATGGTATGTGGGGGAAGCCTCATGGAGGACGTTCTGTCTGATGTTTTGTGTCCATACATTCTTCTTATTACAGGGAAGAACAGGTGGCGGTGGAGCTGGTCCAGAGGGGAGACATTGTGAAGGTTGTTCCCGGGGGCAAATTTCCTGTGGACGGGAGAGTTATTGAAGGAATATCTATGGCGGATGAGTCTTTAATCACAGGTCATTATATTTGTTGATGTGAAGATACTTTAGCACTAAAAATAATAGAGCCAATAAATCATAAATGAGAACTTTATTGATGCAAATAAAGAAATAACAAACATGGACTCAAAAGACATTACAAATGGAAGTAGGCAGGGGAAAACGATAAACACCAAAAAAACGTAGCTGCGAAAAATATACTGTATATAAATATGTAGAAAAATAGTGATTAGACCATTTCAAAGAGTTTATATAACTCAGATACCAATGAAAATATATATAAATAATTGATCAGACATCACAATGTCATGTGCAGATTGCTGCTGTGCTGTGACATAAATGGTCTAGTGCAGTAAATCAGTGGGAAACATCACTAAAAATGAATAATAAATCCACCCGTGTGGTCATGATGAATGGTGGCTCTCTGCATTATAGCTGATGAATTAGGGGAGGGTAAGTTCCTGGAATATTAGCTCGGGTCTCTGATATAATAAGGTCATTGATTGATTTTTTGCACATTTCAGCAGTTGTGTACTGGTGATAGAAGGGGACATGTTACCGCACTTCAGTTATCTGAGAGGGTACAAAGTCCCACATAAGCAGCCATGACGTGGTGACTAGCCATGCGGGTTTCTGTGCAGTGTGGTTGGTGGGCAGGCTTATGGTATATTCTTAGGCTGGGATTAGTGTTTTCAGCCTGGTGCAATTTACAGAAACCAAAACTAATGTAAAATAAATGCATCCGTTATTATAATGCTTGCTCCACATTTTACTCCCAGGCGCTGGTTGGGGTCCAGTCAGATCATATTATATAGAGGTTACCATTACGTCCACCATAACCATAACGATCCTATTGCAAATAATCTGTCTGTTTAGTTGGAAGCCGGATGTAAACAATGACGCACGACTGGACATTTACAGCAGAGATGGTTTTGGCAAAGTGTTTTATTTTATCTCTGAGGATCCACATCTACAGCACTGGAGACTCAAGTTCTAGTCATATATCGACCTCTAGTGGTGATGTTGCTGAACTACATATTGAAATTGTAGCCATTCTTTCTTATTAGTAACTAGCTGGGTGCCCGATGCACATGCATCGGGATTCTAGAAGAGCGAGTCTCTGACTCGCAATGGCCGCTTCGCGGCCAATGCTTCGGGCGTATCCACATGACGACACTGACTCGCAGCGTGAGCGGACTCAAAAGGGGCAAAAAACCCATTCGTGATTATATAATAGAAGTTGTTCCTCCATCACCTGCTCGCGTGAATAAAGAAGGTTTTCCATGTGAAGTTCTACCTCTGATTCCAGAATTTTGCCTCTGTTTACATGTACATTTCACGACTACATTATCTGAGAACGTGCATTTTAATAGCGGGACCCGACACTGATAATCGCAGGCTGAACAACTATGGACCAACTCTTAAGGTACCGTCACACACAGCAATTTTGCTACCAATTCCACTGGCAACTTACTGGTTGCAGTGAAATCATGGACACATTGTTCTATTTTGTTGCTGTGTACAAATGTAACAATGTGTCCATGATTTCACTGCAACCAGCAAATTGCCAGTAAAATTGCTTAGCAATATTGCTGTGTGTGACGGTACCTTTATGTAAAGGCCACGTCACACGTAACGATATCGTTGCCGATATCGTTTAAAAATCACGTGTTCTGTGATGCTTGAACGATGTCGAAACAACATCGTTGCGTGTGACACTACAAACGATGAACGATCAGTCGGCTGATCGTTCATTGTTTGATTTGAGGACAGGACCTCAAATCTATCGCTGGTCGCCCGGTGGACACACAGCATCGTTGCGTGTGACACCGGGAGACGACCAATAAGCCAGCTCCCAGCGCCTCTCTGCAAGCGCTGGAAGCTGGTATCCAAGGTAAACTGCGGGTAACCAGGCAGCGCGCGCTGCCTAGATACCCGGTGTATACCTTGGTTACCAGCCTTCTCCGCTCACTGGCTGGTATCCAAGGTACACAGCGGGTAACTTGGGACCCTAGTTACCCGCTGTGTACCTTGGATACCAGCCGGTGAGCGGAGAAGGCTGGTAACCAAGGTATACATGGGTATCTAGGCAGCGCGCGCTGCCTAGTTACCCGCAGTTTACCATGGATACCAGCCTGCTCCCGTTAACTGCAGCCTGGCAGCGGGACCAAGACATCGTGGAAACGATATTTAAATCATTTCCATGATGTCTCTGGTCCATTGATCGCTGGTGAGTCTGCCTGTGTGACAGCTCTCCAGCAATCTGAACAATATTGTTAGCGATCGCGCGTGCATGTGATCGCTAACAAAATCGTTCATCGCATTGATACGTGTGACGGCACCTTAAGGTTTCTGTAATTCTGCAGAAAACATAATCAGCTCACCCCATAGAAAGATGCACTAGGATCTCACAGTAAGATGAATAAGTCCATAAAGAAAGAGAAAATATCCAGCACAAAAAATCTTTTGGAAAAAATACCTTCTTTATTAATCCTCAGCAACATATACAACCATAGAAGTCGCAGCTTCTGGTGAAATCTACTTTTCAGCTTTACACAGCCTGTTTCATTGCATAAGGTATTTTTCTCCCACAGGGTTTATGTGTTCCGAGATATTTCCTTTCTCTTATGTCTCTGTAATTGGTTACGTTCTATGTATATAACTATAGGGTTGGACTGATGGGGACATATGAGCTGTGGGTGTATCTGACATCCAGCAAGGATCACCACATCTGGATGACATGTCCATCACTTCTTTTTTTCCCTCCAGGTGAGCCTATGCCTGTGAGGAAGAAGCCAGGAAGCATAGTGATCGCTGGCTCCATTAATGCCCACGGATCGGTCCTTGTGGAGGCGACTCACGTGGGCTCGGACACCACCCTGGCACAAATAGTTAGGCTAGTAGAAGAGGCTCAGATGTCCAAGGTAAAAATATGCTGTAAACACCTTCCCTGTGTATATAATATCAGTATGAACGTCTTATACAATCACGTGTTGTCTTCACTCTGTCATTTTGTAGGCGCCAATCCAACAGCTGGCAGATAAAATAAGCGGCTACTTCGTGCCCTTCATAATCAGCATTTCCATTGTGACGCTGATTGGATGGACCACAGTGGGTTTTGTGAATTTTGATGTCATACTGAAATATTTCCCAGTAAGTAGGGAAATCCACTTTGTGCCCTCAACGTTCCTTCACCGTACATGTAGACCTTATTGTCACCCATAGTGGGACCATCTCTGATCACATGTAGATGGCATTTCTTAGTGTGCTACCAGTTATTGGTAATGAGACATTTTGTAAAGGGACCCTGTCACCCTGAGAAATGCTATGAACCTGGAGATTAAGGTAATTGGCATTTAAACCAAGTCTAGTGAGTTTACTGGAGCAGCTCGTTCACCGGGGTGCATGTAGCAAACCAATTCTGGCATTATAATCCTCATTTGCACTGTATGACTAGCCTTCCAGTGCTGGAAATCTGGCAGTGATTAATGACAAGTGCCCCTTGTTCTCTATCCGACTTTCTAGACTAGAGTAATGTCCTTCCGGTCTTTATACATGACCCCAGAAGAGTGTTATATTGTCTGTACATTACAGATTGCTTCTATGCTCCATTACAATTTCTAATTCTGTTTTATATTAATAATTAATTTGTTTAGGATTACAGTAAAACCATCTCAAAAGCTGAGATCATCATACGGGTTGGCTTCCAGACTGCAATCACAGTGCTATCTATTGCCTGCCCTTGTGCTTTAGGTTTGGCTACTCCCACGGCAGTGATGGTGGGTACTGGAGTAGCTGCACAAAACGGCATCCTTATCAAGGGTGGAGAGCCTCTGGAGATGGCACATAAGGTTAGTAGGCTTCTGCTGGAAATACGATCAGAAGTAATTGATTTACCATGCTCATAAATAAAGCTAATGTGATAGTATTTTGCAGCTTGTAATATTTTTGTCCAGCCGCTTCACCGATGCTTTCACCTTGTGCCAGTCATTGCACTGGTTACGCACTCACTACAGAATACAATACAGTCTCACCCACAAAGCTCTCCACTATTCTGCATCACCCTGTGTCTCTTCCCTCATCTGGCTGTCAGGCTGGTTTCACATTGTGATTTTTTTCCTGTCCGTGGGGATCCTTATTTTTGCAGGACCCCATGAACAGGAGAAGGACCTCATCGGAGGTGACCTCCGAATGCCATTTCTGTGTCCGGGTCCGTGATTTTCACGGATCCGGACACAGAAAGCCCGAGCCTGCAAAGCGCAGGCAAGCCGGGCACTTTCACTCCCACAATGTATATAATATATACATTTGCATTTGGTGGTTAGCAGTGTCAAATGCAGCAGAGAGATCCAGGAGAATGAACAGGGAGCAGTGACCATTAGATTTAGCTGCTGCTAGATCATTTGAGACTTTAGTAAGTCCAGTTTCAGTAGAGTATAAGGAGCGGAGACCCACCCACAGTATGACCTCTCCACTGCAGAATGCACAACACACAGTATGATGCCTGCCTCGGCCACCTACATAAAGTATAATGTGCTCTCTCAAGCATCCCACTTGCGTGTGTGTCCTGCTCCTCTGTCACTAAGCTGCCCTCATTCTCAAGTCACATGACAGGCGGCAGTCATGTGATCTGAAGTCCTTGAAGGTTTCTACCCAGATTGAACGTTGAAGTAGGGATCTAATGGATCCCTGCTCCACTGTTGTACTCAACTCTATCTGTGTCTTGAAGACATAGGTACAGTTGAAGTCGGAACATACCCCCAGCTTCCGAGGACAATGGGACATCTCCACAAATTCAACACTGTCCTTTTGGAACGGAGACATTAGGAGCTGTGCATTATAGTCTATGGGGCTGTTTACATGACCAATTCCTTTTGCAGAACAAGTGAGCTAAACAACCCCAGATATGTCTGTTTTTATTAGGCGTCATGGATCAAACTCACCAATGCAAGTCAACGGTCCTGTTATACCAGCTCTACACAGATGTCATTTGTGTTTTTACAGTTTACTAGGTATGGGAATCTTGGGAAAAAATGTTTGCATTCAAGAAAACCAGATGGTGCAGTTTGATTGTCTTGTTTCCCCCCCTTTTTCCCCCATTCCTCCCCCCTCCTACCCCATATATTAATGTCTGATGATTGTAACACCGTTGTATATCTGCAACTATGTTAATAAAAATCTAAATGGTTAAAAAAAATAAAAAAAGAAAACATCTCCTCACTAATTGTGAACTTGTTGTATACCATTTCAGATAAATACAGTGATGTTTGATAAGACAGGAACAATAACACATGGGGTCCCTAAAGTGATGAGAGTGCTGCTGCTGGGTGATGTAGTCAGGATGCCCCTAAAGAGAATGCTGGCCGTGGTCGGGACTGCAGAGGCCAGCAGTGAGCATCCCCTGGGAATGGCCATGACCAAGTACTGCAAGGAGGTAAGGAATAAGCATCTGATGTGAATGTCTATATAAGGGTCTTTTCACATCAGCGATAAGCTGATACCGCATAACGGCTGCACTTGCGGTTCACCTGCGGCAAGCCCCATGCAATGTCTATGGGGCTTGTGGTAAGTGTGCGGCAGGTGCAGCAAGTGTGGTTTCGGTACTTGCGGCAGATGCGGCCGTGAAAAAAACGCGGCAGACCGCGTTTTTTTTGCGGCCGCATATGCCACGAGTGGCGAAACAGCAACTATACCGCACTTGCCGCACCTGCCGCAAGTCCCATAGACATTGCATGGGGCTTGCCGCAGGTGAACCACAAGTGCGGCCGTTATGCGGTAACCGTGGCAGTTGCGTTTTTTTCACCGCAACTGCCGCGATCAGCGCTTACCGCTGATGTGAAAAGCCCCTAAGTAGTGTTATTCTGCAGATAATATTACTAGTAATAGTGTAGAACACTATCTGTCGATCAGACACATATCTTTGAAGGTAGGGTCCTTTTTTTCAGACTTCAGACCTGATTTGTTCCTATTTCGTAAAGCTTAAAACAATAATAATAATAATAATAATAAAAAATGTGAAAACTGTGAAGCTCCGCTATGATCGTGCTGTTTGTGTAGCGCCAACTCCAGTGCTCGGAGCCAAGACGGTGTTATTCCACTTCTGCCATCAAATGACTCTTATTTTATTCTAAGTCAAAATGATATTAGAGAGAATTGGAAAATGGATTTGTAAACCTGAACAACTTCTTTAAGACCAGCTTAATATGGAGTATTACAGGAAATGCTCCATGGGAGGAAATTATTTGAAGGTGCTCTGTCGTGGAACGAAATTAACTACCTCAAAATCGCCACCAATGAGCTGTAACTACCCTACACATCAATGACCGACCCATACATCACCAGAGATTATTGACAAGCCAGAAACTCTCCTTCACACAGCTGTCTCAGGTTGTCGTCAGTGTAGAGCAAAGGTCTCCTTGGTTATTTTACAAAAGCTTTTTAAAGGATTCACTTTTTGACTTTCACAGGCCCCCGTACACATTAGATGGCGGTCCTTTGGCCAACAGCCATATCATCTGACTGTCCCATGCACAATAGTGCTGGCTGGCAAGGTGGTCGGTGTCTTATCTCCAAGAGAACAATATGATTGGCAGTCTGAAATCAGACATGCGGATGCTCAAGATCTCCCCCAACACTATCACCGGCGCCCTCATATACATTAGGCCGATGGCTGACATTAGTTCAATTGATATGAGGGTCTTAAGGTAGACACCTCTTCTAGGTGGTACTTGTGAGATTGCTTATTCAATTCTGTAAGACAGGTAATTTGTTTAAGATGAACTTATACTGATAAACATCCATGATATTTGGAATCTACTTTATGCAGATGGTGGAGGTCTTGGGAATCTCCATTATAAAACTCATAACAATGTATCATTTGACATTTCTTTAGGAGCTTGGGACAGAATCACTGGGATACTGTACAGATTTCCAGGCAGTGCCAGGATGTGGAATCAGCTGTAAAGTAAATAATGTGGAAAGTGTCCTGGTGCAGAGTGAGGAGGGCCTAAATGAGCAGAATCTATACATAAGTGGCCTCCCCATCCACAAGAAGATGGATCCCTAATCATTGCTCCCGAGCTACAAGGTATTATTTTACGATCCGAGAACCTTTTACAAATGCTTTTCCATAATGGTATGCTGCATTGTAGGTCTCTACCAGTCCAGAGGATCACCATTACTTTGGTGTTGGATAATTACCTATAGAAAGTCTTTACTTTTCACATCTATGATCTGGGCTGTACATTAATTCATTGGTCTATAACAGTAAGGGGACGTCACACACTACGATTTTGTGAGCGATCTCACCTACGATCTCAGGGATGCGCACTCGTGGACAACATTGTTAGTGAGGTGTCACACAGAACGATGCAGCAGATTGCATGATCGACATCGTCTGATTTGGGGTCCGGATCTCATGTCTGCGATGAACGATCTGACCACTTATCACTTGTCAGATCCACGTGTCACACGCAACGACGTCGTTAGAGTGACTGAAAATGTTTCAGCAATACCTTTACAGATATCGTATCGTGTAACGGCCCGCTAAATTGCGTAAAAAATTTCCAATGCACCAATACAAATCCCTCATTCTTATTAGTCTGAGGATGTGACTGGTTTTTATATGTTGTATTTTCTGCCTTTCAAGTGCACTACATCCATCAAGTGAGAATACAGAAATGATTATATTAGGGCACTGAATCAGGATCTATGACTTTTATTAAAGGGGATATTCTGTTATTCTGCAGCTTTTTGCTTCAGAGTAAAGGATACAGAACTGTAAAAAATGTCAGTGTCTGAGTTTATCTTCGAGTTCCCTTTAATGTCAAGGGGGCTGTATGCCCTCTACTGTATATAGACTTCTTCAATTGGAAAGTAATGGAGATCTAGAACCACAGGCCATATGAATGTGATCAGAGTGATCATTTTGACTGAATTCCTCATCTGATTGTCACAAGGGGATGATAAGGCCTAATCTGTAGCACTGGAAAATAGCTTTTGATTAGTGAAGGTGCTGAAGTTAGATTTGATATTGATGGCTGATCGTTATCCTAGGTTACATGATCATATGTTCCATCATCCGAGAAAATTAGCTCGGTTATGCTAATCGCACTCTGATCAGAGTGTGATCTGATATTCTCATATGTGGAGATATAAAGATATATATATATATTAAAAACAAAAAGTCTCCGTCTTCTCCATTCTGTCTGTCCATGAATGTTGGACCACATCTGGATGTCATCTTTGTGTGGTCCGTTTTTTTATGGATCCATTGACTTGCATGGCTAAGTGCGATCCGATTTACAGATGGATAGCCTCACAGAATAACATTGGTCTGAGTGAGATCTGATGTTTTCTCGGATCACACTTGTCACGCTTCCTGGGGAAGGCACCCTAGAGTGGACCCATGGGCCGTGGTACCAAACTCCCCTGGGTGAGCTGGTCCTAGTTTAACCAACCCCTATACAGGGATTGTCAGGGGCAAGCCCAGGGGGTCTAAATATCACAGCTGCTAGTACCAGGGGGGCAGCTCGTAGGGTTAGCCTATACTACAGTATAGCTAAGGAGGATTCGAGGGATCAGAGCCCGAGGCTAGGAGAGCAGGAATGGGTCTACTGGAGGACAGCACAAGGAGGGCCTGACTAATAGCCGGAGAAGCAGAAGCTTACTAACTCAATAATCAGGCACCTCCCATCAGTGGAGGTGGCCTGATATACCGGAGGATGGACAGCTATTGGTCAATGGGAGTGTCAGGTTGAGCCGAGCCGGCCCCTACATTTCCAGGGGAGGAGTGCGACTGCGCGTAGTGCACCGCTGATTAGGTTCATGACCATTGTAGTCTGCTGATGTGTGAGCCCGGTGGTCAGCAGACAGGAAGGGGACCTGGCGATGGCTCCGAGACACAGCACACCTGGACACCGGATGCCCGATCGGTAGAGGCAGAGGATGCAGACCCAGGAGAGGTGGGCTGGGGAGCGGTGCCAGGGGACCTAACAACACTCTCACTTAAAATATGGTGATTTGCCTGTAGCCTTATTATCCAGCAAAGCTGCTTTAGCATGAGGGATGCAGTTAATGTGTCCACGTGATTCCCCTTTGCCAAGAAGTACAGTCTGTAGATTAAAAGGAATCCATCAGCAGGTTTTTGCCATGGAATCCGAGAGCAGCATAATGTAGTAGCGCCTGATTCTATTGATGTAAGACTTGTTGGATTGCTTTTTGCAGTTTTGATAAAATGCCTGTTTTTACTGTTGTAAATGTAGCCTTTCTATGAATGCAGAGCTCTGTATAACCACACACCCCTGATTGTCGGATTCCTCTGTATTACCAGCAAGCTGCTCATCAGTGGTGGCAGCGGGGTTACAAAAATTAGATGGACTGCTAAGGCAAGCGACACCTAGTCCTACAAGTCATTATCTCCTGTGGATAAAACCTTGATTGTATTAAAACTACAGCACTAATGAACATGTTTGTACAGGTGCCTCGGCTCCTCAACCGCATTCTGTGTTAATTGGAAACCGGGAATGGATGAGGCGCAATGGACTGCACATTTCCAGTGATGTAGATGAAGCTATGACTAGTCATGAAATGAAAGGGCAGACTGCAGTGCTGATCGCTATAGATGGTAATGCATCAATATTCCTGTTGTACATGCAAATCTATCATTAGCGCTGTTCTGTTCATCGGGCACTTGTTCTATTCAGCCTTTTATGAAATAAAATGTTATAAAACAGCCAGTCCACTGTTGTTGGACTGTTAAATAACTTTTAAAAGGAATACACGGTAATTTATTAGAATGCTAGAATCTAGATGCATGTAGTCCTGATATGCCCCAAATTTGACACTGCGCTGGACTGTTGGGTCACATCTTCCATGCGAAGTTCTACTAAATGTTTGTGCAATGCTAATGTCTCTTTTTTTTCCCCTTCAAAAGGTGCATTATGTGGAATGATCGCTATTGCAGATACAGTAAAGCAGGAGGCAGCGCTTGCTGTGCACACACTAAAAGCAATGGGCGTAGACGTGGTACTGATCACTGGGGACAACCGGAAGACCGCCAAGGCAATCGCCACTCAGGTATTTGCTTCCATGCCTGTGAATGTATCCAAAAGTACAAAACATTTATAATGGTGGTCACCTAATTGGTGAATGGGAAATAGATAGCCTTGCCATTGTCAGCCAGTAATAATATATTTTTCACTTAACTAATTCTGCTTGGAAGTAAAAGCAGGTATTAAGGCTCCCATACACATTAGACTAAGGGTACCTTTACACGTCGCAACATTGCATGCAATTTCACTTGCAACTTACTGGTTGCAGTGAAATCATGAACACATTGTTCCATTTTGTTGCCGTGTACAAATGTAACAATGTGTCCATGATTTCACTGCAACCAGTAAGTTGCAAGTGAAATTGCATGCAATGTTGCGACGTGTAAAGGTACCCTAACATTGGGCAAACATGCCAGTGTCGACAGGTTCAGCGGCCAACAGACTAGTGTGTATTGGGGCCCTCAACAGAGGATTGTTGGGTGAGTTAAGGATCCACATGTCTGATTTTGGACTGCAGATACTTTTGTTCTCTAGCGACAAGCTACCATCAGAGATGTCCGGCATTGAGAACCATGGAGTGTTCATCAGTACTTCACAGTACTTCTGTGTATGGGATAGCTGGGCGAGATAGCTGCTGGCTGAACAATCGGCTGAGGTATTGTTAGGTGACAGCTATCTATTGTGTACGGGGGCTTTAGAGTGGAGAATCCCAGCACTCACGTGTTGGCTTTCGACCTGCCCCAAGCCTTTTAGTGATCATGTGCAATTCGAGTGCACAACCCCTTGACAACAAGAGTAGGCAAAGAATAGGTGAACATACCATAGAAGTAGTTAATAATCATAATAAATTATCACCGGCCAATCATCTCCTTGGTGTAGTAATTTCTACAAAAATAAAAAGGCGCAATAATAAATTATCATATGAAGCATATTCTCTATTGAGATCTCCTGATTCCAACAATCGCAACATACAAATCCAATATTCTTCACTGCACAGCAGTAAAGTCCTGAATTCCCCTCCTCCCCTGAGGTTCTTTTACCTATTAAAACAGATTAGTGGTGTATTTTTTTTTAAAGTAAATAATAGAGAAACTGATGGTGTAAGTCCCCGCAGAGTATCATGGATTTATGTGTAGATAAAGGAAATGTGGATATTCTGCACCGTTGGTAGTTATTCAATGAAGAAGTCCATGGAGTTCAGGGTATTGTTGTATAATTGCGGTATATTCATAACATTGTTAAAGTACAATGAAGCCTTCATCAGGATATACCAACAGAAAGCACTGATGAAGTCAGATGTACTTTGAAATGCGTTGAAATAAACAACATCTATACTATAATTGTCTGAACTGCCTGGATTTCTTCATTTCATTGAAATCTATTAACGGACAGAATATCCACATCTCCTTCACCTGATATCTGCACTGGATCCTCCAACCTGCAGAGCAACAGCCGCAGAAAAACATTGAACAGTCATAAGAGTTGTGCTTTCGTACAACCCAAACAGGCGAGCAGTGCCGCATCACCCTAAAACACTGTTTTTTGGATTACGCTTGTGTCTGTTCCTATGAATTTATGTTTGCTAATTATTGCCACATTTCACCAACATATGAGGACCTGCATGGGTTCTTGACCCAATATTTAATACCTATTGACTTGCATGTGTAGTAACTATCAATCCTAAATGACCCTCATATTGGAGATGATACAAGTTAAAAGGTATCTCCCTACAAGTCTCCTAATTTCTTTTTACAGAAGACTGTTGAAATAATCTGTAAGTGCCTGTGCACATGTTGCAGATTTTTTTAGTTATTTTCTGTGCAAATTTGTCACAAAGCCTGAAGGGTTTCTTGATGACAGCAAAAGTATAAAAATCCTGCACTCATTGCTTATTTCTCCTTGCATATTTAATACTGCAGCATGTCGATACTTTAAGCGTTTTTGCAACCTTTTTCCTGCCAAGAAATGCATAAATAGTGCCGACATTTCTGCACCAAATCCTTCAGGTGTGCACATACCCGAATATGAAATCAGGTATTTGTTGGGCCAGCTCATTAGAGCGCACCCCATTATTTTGGGAAGCCTCTTTATTCTCCCCAAACTGGTTGTAATTTTAGATTACAAATGTGAATCAATTAACATTATCTTTCTGGTCAGGGGCCCCGAGGTGTCTAATGTATGGGCAAGACATAGATGTAACATGTGGGCCGGGGGACTGCAAAACCTGCTATGGCTAAAACTCTATCACTTTCAAAGAGACACCACACTATTTCCCAGATGAAATATGAGGTAATAGAACTCATTCATTGATCTAGGGGAGGAAATCAAGGTAAGGCATATATTTTCTTGTTGTGCAGTGAAGCATATTGGATTTTTATGTTGCCTTAGAACAGGGGTCTCAAACTCATGGTCCGAGGGCCGCATGCGGCCCCTGGGGCTTCACTATGCGGCCCGCAGCACCTTGGACAACTTAATGATGCATTGCCCCAGTGCAGGGGATTGCTGCAGTCCCCACTGTGTGATGACTTCCGTCTGCAGCACTAACAGGCTCTGCCACTCAGCAAGATCAATGCAAGCTGCCAGCCAATGAGAGGCCCGCAGCTGACGGCAGAATATGACGTCACATGCAGGCCTTTGGCTGGCAGATTGCATTGATCTTGATGAGCAACAGAGCTTGTCTGAGCGGCGGCTGGATGAAGTCATAGCACAGTGGAGGCCGGAAGTCAGTACAGCGGGACCGCGGCGGTCCCCTGCACTGGAGCGATACATCATTAAAGTGAGAAAAGTGTGAGTGTGTGTGAGAAGGTGTGTGTGTGTGAGGGTGAGTGTGTGAGTGAGGATGTGTGTATAAGAAAGTGTGTGCGAGTTTCAGTGTGTGTATGAGGATGTGTGAGTGTAAGAGTGTGTATGAGGATGTGTGAGTGTGTGTGAGAGTATGTGTGTGTGGGTGGGAGGGTTGTGTGTGAGTGTGATAGAGTGTGTATTTGAGTGTGTAAAAAGAAGGAAAAAGAAGGTTAAACAGGATGGGGGGCATCACTATAAAAGTAGATCAGGATGGGGGACATCACTATAAAAGGGAATCGGGATGGGGACATCATCACTAAAGGGGATCATGATGGGGGACATCACTACTAAAGGGGAATGGGATGGGGGACATCACTAGAAAAGGAGATCGGGAAGGGGGACATCACTACAAAAGGAGATCAGTATGGGGATATCACTACAAAAGGGGACCATGATCGATGGAGGACATCACTAGAAAAGGGGATCAGGATGGGGGACATCACTAGAAAAGGGGATCAGGATGGGGGACATCAGTAGAAAAGGACATTACTACAGGATGGGGACATTACTACAAGAAAGGGATCAGGATTTGTACTGGTAATACTAAAAATATGACTTAGTCCTACAAGCAATGCAGCCCCCCTATATCAATGCGGCCCCCCTATATCAATTTTTTTCTATGTGCGGCCCACCAACCCAGCCGAGTTTGAGACCCCCTGCCTTAGAACCAAGAGTTCTCTATAGACAATATGAAGACGCCCACTAGATACATTTATAAATATTAGTCACTTCATTTTTTTTTTGCAGACATTACAGAACTGATGAGATTGCTATGTGAAAACTTACTATTATCATCCGCCAGTTAAATAAAAAAAATTACATTTAAAGGTTTTCGGTTTATTCATGTGGCCCCGGTAATGATATCTAATGTCTTTATTGGTAAACTTAATACATTGGGCAGCTTTACTAAAACTGTTAAGTTTTTACATGCTGTGCAGTTGAAGGGGTTGTTTGGTACTTTAATATTGATGACCTATCCTTAGTATTGGTCATCGATACCAGATTGTGGGGGTGCGACAGTTGCAGAGCAGAAAATCACCGCTCCATCAACCATATAGTTTCCGCTTCAGCTTTCCAGGTTCAGACCTACGTCAATTCATATGACTAAGGGGTGGATGTGCAACTGATTACATCCGGCCACAGGTGGCGCCGGAATTACATAATCTGCAGGGTTGCCGGGTGTCTCACCCCCACCAATCTGCTATTGATTACCTATGGACCATCAATATTAAAGTACTGCATAACCTCTTTAAACTTGGCAGTGTTAGAATATGCCAAATATTTCAAAGTGGCTCATTTTAAATGGTACTTTTGTGTATTTTCAAGTTTTCACTACCCATTATTAACAAGCTGTGTCAAAATATTGCATCTTTGGCCACGCTCTCTTCAGTGAGGTCCCACTGATTGTCACAAAGCCACACAAATTGTTGCGCAAGGCATGAAAGGTTTCGACACTTATAAGTGTGCCGATATGCTTGAAAGTCATTTTTTGGCACAGGCGGTGAAAAATTTGGGATTGGCTATAATGTGTCCTCTGTACATTGCTATAAATAAAATAAGATAAGTAAACTGCTTATTTTGCGCCAGTTCAGTGAGATTTACCTTTCCACGTTCACCAGTCGGGATTACTTCCTTGATAAAATAAAGGTTACATCTGTTTAACTATAGCACGTCTGTTTATATTGTATTCTATATTATTTCAAGACTGGTGCCATTTTCTGGAATGTGAAATCACATAGTCGGAATTGTCTTTGTTTCAGTTTGCATTAGTAAAATTGTTGGTGCTTTGATAGGAATTGAATGTAAACCTCTGGCTCTTTCAGGTTGGGATCAAGAAGGTGTTTGCAGAAGTTCTTCCTTCTCACAAGGTGGCCAAAGTTGAAGCATTACAAAATGAGGGGAAGAGAGTAGCTATGGTGGGCGATGGCGTCAATGACTCCCCTGCATTAGCCAGAGCGGATATTGGGATTGCCATTGGGACAGGAACAGATGTTGCCATTGAAGCTGCAGATGTTGTTCTTATCAGAGTATGTGCAGACCTATGTCTTGATTACATTCTTTGTGCATTTTAACAATTTTGATCAAAATCCCTATGATGTAACTCGCCAGATATTTTAGATTCTCTACTGATATCTAGACAGGATGTATAATCACCCAGGGGAGTATTCTGCTGATGATTATGTATAAGTTAAGATGGTCTTGAATTAAGGAGATAAACCCTACTACTCAGCCGTACCACCAGTAATGGAATGTTCCTCCATCATTGTCTACTGGTTTTCCACAGTCCACCCATTTTCCACATTTTAAATACATAAAAATAATTATACCCAAGAGCATGCCATAGCAGCAGCCCATGGTAGAGGCCCAACTTTATCCTATTTAATTTAAGGGATGCTTACACAGATACAAGTCTCACCTTCTACAAAGGCAAAGCTAACGGGAATAGTCAAAGGATCACCCAACACCTCTCCCCTATTTGGAAATGTGACTGGTGTTCAACAGGTTTTGAGCCATCATTTCACAGATGGAGGTGCAATTCCTTAAACCCTTGTGAGATGGAGATGGCCTGTGGATTTTTTAGATGTAGCTACTTATGAGTTTTGCACACCACTGTTTATAACAAACATATACAAAAAATGAACAAAACCTTTACATTACTCATTAACCAATACTCCGGTTCTGATTTGTATTGCAGAATGATTTGCTTGATGTTGTTGCCAGCATTCACCTCTCAAAGAGAACAGTGAGAAGGATAAGAATCAACTTCATGTTTGCGCTCATCTATAATCTTGTCGGCATCCCCATTGCAGCAGGTATCTTGTGATATGTGACCTGTCTTATGATTGTTGTACAGGTACATCAATGTAGTCATTACGGGCATCACTGTGGCCTTTATGCATTTATGCTCATTGTGGGCCTGGATCTCCATATGCTGATATGTGGTCTTTATGGTTTGTAACGTACATTCCTTATATTTACCTTGTTTTCATCAGGTGTATTCCTTCCGGTGGGATTGGTGTTACAGCCATGGATGGGATCCGCAGCTATGGCAGCCTCCTCTGTCTCAGTAGTTTTGTCCTCTCTGCAACTGAAGTGGTGAGCTCTGATGTGTTAGAATTATTGAATTATTTCCAGTTGCCTGATTGTATCCAGATGTCGTACCTGAGTCCGTGCCTTATGGATGTAAATTGTATTGTAATTGTAAATTAGTTGCTTATATTTTCTTAGTCTAAATGCAATGACACCAAAAGTATAATCCCTAAAATCTAATCTTTATTAGAAAAAGAGTGCCTGATTAGGCAGTCATATATATACAAAACAAATTCTCTTGGGGGATATGTATAGATAGGGATTGATACTTAGATCTGTCCCCCTACCAAGTAATTACCCAGGGTATTGGGATCCTAGCTATTTACCTAGATGTTTAGGAAAGGAATAGATAAGGGAGAGCATACGTTGAGCGGGGGCACCATGTTGAAATTGTAGGGTGCGAACCTTTAGGGTAGGAAGGGTCTCTAATATAGGGAAAATCCCCTTGATTCCTCCCCATTCTTACATTATCATTTTTTATTATCAGAACTTGCACTTGTATGTATGTTTTTAATGATTTTCTAATGAAGGTTATATTTAGGGTGTACACTTTTGGTTTCATATCTGTTGGGCCCCTATACTGCTATTTTTGAAGGATGTCTCTTAAGGCTATCATATACAGGGTATTTAGCCTAAATTGGCCAAACATGACAATTTCAGCAGGATCAGCCAAATGGGGACTTATCAGTATAGGGGCCTCTCAACTCTACCCCAATAGTTGATGTATGGGGAAAAATAATCAGGTATGTTGATTTACAACATGCGCCTTTTTTACTTCCCTTGAAGATAAGCTGCTTGCAATGGCTTCTTGAAGTGGCTTACTCCGCTTTACGTATTGAATGCACACACGGTACATGTTAAGCAAGTATATGTTTGGGGTATTTGGAAGATGAATGATGGCCAAACGAGTATTTGTCAGACCTGTGTATAGACACTAGAGTTGGTTCTCTTCAATACACAGGACCCAATGCATCGGCAACATCAGTAATTGGTGGCCACTGGCCAAAAGCGCTGTAGACTGCAATTTACCTCCAAGCAATTGGGGCTCTCCTTTTGATGAGCTGGCCTTGCTCGATGTCATAATTGTTGTGTGATATACATGTGACCTCATGGTTGTGGTGTGATGCACCTCACGTCATGGTTGTGGTGTGACATAGGTGTGTCGTCACGCTAGATTGGCTTATCAAAATATGAACTCAGAGCTCCTGCCTAGCTGCTAGAGATTACAGACATGGCTGATGGACCAAGTCTTCTTGCAAATCAGTGTGCACAAATAGGCACCTTATTAGTCTATCAAACACTTAGTTGAGAAGAGAAACCGGGCACCAACCTTGTTGCATTGAAGTCCTGTGTGCAGAGGCATTCATGGATCTGGATTGCTCAGCTGTAGATCTTCTTAAGGCGGCCGTCACACGCTACAATATCGTGAGCGATATCGTTTAAGCGATCTGCTTTTTGATCGCTTAAGCGATATCGTTTGTGCATCGCTACGTGCTATCAAGCGATTTTACAATGTAAAATCGCTTGATCGTGACATCGCAGATATGAGAGCCGGAGCTCATATCAAGCGATAATCGCTTGTTCAATCTGCTTCATCGTGGTGTGAGACACCACGATGAACGATCTCCCAGCGGCAGAGCCTATGCTGGGAGATGGTAAACGTCGGGTTACTAAGCGCCGCGCGGCGCCTAGTAACCCGATGTGTACCATAGTTACCAGCGATCTCGCTGGCCCACATCGCTGGTGAGTCTGCCTGTGTGACAGCGATGTGAGCGATATCGTTAGCGATCGCGCGTGCATGTGATCGCTAACAATATCGCTCACGATATTGTAGCGTGTGACGGCCGCTTAAGACCTTAATAGTCTAGTTTACTTCCATGGATTAGCAAATATGGCAATAGTTATGGGGTCTGGTATCTGAGGTGGCTTTCCTCATTTCTTAAGGAAGCTTCAAAATTTAGTAGAGATGATAGGTGGATGGTTACTTACTTGATTAATGTGTAAAATTGCACTAAATAAATATAGCCCTACTACCGGTGTGATTTACATGGTCATATACAGAGATGACATCCAGATTTTAAAAAACTTCCAACGCGTTTCAAACTTTTCAGTTCTTATTTATGATTTAAAGTGTATTGCCAGTTTTCATCTGGATGTCATGAGCTTATATGTCCATGTAATAAAGTTGCAGAGAATCACACAGCTATGCGTGCTGGACTGTACGTTGAATTGCTGGTTGCTTGTTTAGCTGGTTCGTGCACCATCAGAAGGGAGAGAACCATGACTGAGCGCAAGTAGGCCCCCACTCAAACCTTCTGTCTGGGGATCCCATGATTACCCTCACCATTAGCATGGGAACTAACTAGGCAGAGGCTGCAGCCGGGAAAGGAGGAGATGTCCATCAGACTCCTGATTTTGCTGCTTGTTATCATCATTAGTTACTGAAATTAAAGCAATAATAGAATACAGATTTATAGATGATGTGAGATCTGGAGAAGCTTTTCATCTACTTGTGTTGATTAATTACCATAAAAGTACAAAAAAGCCTGTGAACAGTTATATAATGAAAGAGAAGTGAGGATCGCTGTGCGGCCTCCCATACATACAACTCGTTCAGGAGAATTAATTAATTATTGATGTTTTATATGTCGGTCATGAAAAGGATTATGTTTAAATTAATAATCTAAGTATCCTTAAATGTGGACGATCTGTGTGCTACAAACGGAAATCATTGGTGTGCATTTCTGCTATAATTTGTAAAAATGTTGGGAGTAAATTAATAAATCTGTCAGTGGTTATCCCCATCCCTAGCCATTGAGCCCAGCCCTATCAAAAAATTGTCAGGATTTGAAAAAGTGCAGATTTTGTGCCGCAATGTGCACAAACGTGTACCACAAAACACTAGTAAATCTCTCCCTTTCTGTAGCACTGAATAACTGGCCAGAAGGCCATAAATTAGAGGGTACATTTTCTCTTGTGGAGAGTGACATGCTGGATCTGGAATGCCAGTATGAGGAGACTTAAATGCCTGCAATTCTCCTCTGGGAAATTAAATATGCAGATTGCCTTTTCATAGAGGAAGAGGACTTAATAATAATAGCAAATTACAATTTTTGAACTCTAGTGCCGCTATTGGAAGTAGTAATCCTAAAGTCAATATTAACCCTTTAAAGTGAACCTGTCACCCCCCTAGTGCTTGCAAACTGAAAGCAGCACTGTCAGCAGCATCTATGCAGCATTCAGTGAAGATGTTTAAAATCTCCACCCCACCGCCATACACCGAAAGAAACACTTTATAATGTTTCCCACCATGTATTGAAATGAGTACTTAGCCGGTCCAAATGGTCTGGTCCTTGTATCCTGAAATCGCTGCCAGCCGGGCCTCCTCTGTGTCAGCTGCCTCCTATTCTGTTAGTCCCCTCCTCTTCAGCGCCTGCGCATAATCATCTTTGTTTACGCAGGCACACACAGCTCCAGGGGCTGACTGGCGACGCAAAGCCTGGGTGGCAATATTTTTCCGGCAGCCCTTGGGTGAGGACCGGGGGGGGGGGGTTAGCTGGGTGCTGTCTTTCGGCGGCCCGTCTCGGTCCCTCCAGCCCTTAGGTGAGGACTGGGGGGGGGGGGGTGCTGTTGGAAATTTTCAGCGGCCCATCATCTCGGAGCCACCAGCCCTTAGGTGAGGTCCAGGGGAGGCGGCCTGTTTCTGTGGGTGGGCGTCCCTAGGAGGGGGTTATACCACCAGCCCAGGGGGCCCTTGCCCCCCTGCCCCCTGGGCCAGTCCGCCCCTGCACAGCTCAGCCGGTGTTCCTGCACTTCACACAGGCGCATTGATGACAGCCAGGCTCCTTGCACTCCGGCTGAGCTGTGTGCGCCTGCGTAAACAAAGATGATTATGCTCAGGTGCTGAAGAGGAGGGGCAAACAGAGAAGAAGTGGCGGCAGACACATAGAGGAGGTGTGGAAGGACCAACCCGGCAGCAATCTCAGGATACAAGGACCAGACCCATCGGACCGGCTAAGTACTCATTTCAATACATGGCGGCAAACATTATAAAGTGTTTCTTTTGGAGTATGGGGCGAGGGGGTAGAGAGAGTATAGACACCTTCAAAGAATGCAGGTGCTGCTTTCAGTTTGCAAAGCACTAGGGGGGTGATCTTTAATAAGCCTTGCAATATGACTTAGGATAATATTGGGGATAGTACAACCTTTGTAGAGTGATATTTTACAGCTACTTTCATCGGCCCGTCTGAATTAGGTCAGGTCTAAATGGCGACTATGTCATGTGATCATGGTTCATTCAGGACCCTCGGGGGTTTTAGTGTGACCATGTGAGTGAATGAGTTTAAGAATTTTTTTTTGCGTTAATAGAGAATATTTCCAGGGTTCTGGTTCAGCTATTGTGTCAGATGTCTGTGGCCCTGGACCAGAGCTCTGTGAGTCTCTCCCTGCTGGCCACCCAGACACCTCTTTTAATGATGTTTTCCCAAGCCTACTAACAAGTACATTTACTCAGGTAGGAGGACTGTGCTACGGCAACCATGGACTACCAAGGTCTTGTGAATCATTTTGCTCAACTTTAGGTTACCGGGTTTTTACTACCCCTGAGAGCAGCACAATGTAATAGCAGAGCTCCTGATTCTAGAGATATATCACTTACTGAGCTTCTTGCTGTAGGTTTGATAAAATCACTGTTTAATCTGCAGCCCTGATTGGCAGATTTCTGCCTATGCACAGCGTACACAGAAAGCTGCATCAGAGTGGCAGGTATCAGAGTCATGAATTGCAGATACCTGGCAGAGATTTACTAGTCCTAGGCCTTCCACGCTACATTGTCACCAGGGAACTATGTTGCGTGAAATCATGATAATGTTTATCTTGTGCTGTGTCAAATGGAAACTTCCCTGTTCACTGCAACATAGTTACCTGTAGCCACCCTAGAATGTACGGTGTAAAGGGACCCTTAGGATAAAATCACTGTTTTACCAGCTGGGATTATCAAACTACACTAAGCACCAAGAAAGTGACACATCACTGGAATCAGTGTCTCTTTTCCTACATTCTGATGCTCACTGATTAGGTGTCAAAAACTTGGTGACAGATTGCTTGTTTACATAGCGTTACAGGGTTATATAAGGAAACATGGTGTTTTATGCTGTTATTCTGCCAATATTGGACAAGCAGCCAGCAAAGAGGTGGACACTGCCTTCATGTCTTATGGTGGTGATAATTAGACATGGACTTGATCTATATTTTTCTCCAATCTCTCTCTCAGCTACAGGAAACCAGACTCCGATAGATATGAAGCTCGAGCCCAGGGACTGATGAAGCCACTGACCCCATCACAGATAAGTGTCCATGTCGGGATGGATGACAGGAGAAGAGACATCGAAATGACCAGTACCTGGGATCAGATCAGCTACCTCAGCCAGGTGTCCTCCAGCAGAATCTCCAGACAAAATTCATTAACAGGAGACAGACAAGACAAGTGGTCTCTTCTCATCAATGAGGCGGAGGACGATCAGTACATGTAGCTTCATGGTTAACACCAGGACTATTGTCTGTACATCACAGTCCTCACATTCAGCTAGGATCTGTAGTGTTAATGGAAAAACCAGCAAATCCTACACAGTAAGAAAGGCAAAGTGGATATAAGTACAAGGGTGATAACACACTGATGTTCTCAGATTGATTTTTTCAAGTTCTTACTAGTTCAAATCACAAAGTGCCTGTAAAAAGGGACTTTGTAATGAACTTCTAGTATGCTTTTAAGAACAGGGATTTTTAATGTTATAGTTTTCTGCTTGATAGCCACCTCCGCAGTCTATCAGTGGTGGACTGTTTCTAGACAAAGGAGCACAGCACATACAAGCTCTTCCCAATAGAGCTTGTAAGTGCTGCTCTGAAGCTGGCAGCTTGCCTGGGTCTGGCTATCTTCTCATTCCTCAGGGGCAAAGTCTCTGTTTGCTGCACAGCACAATGCACAGTTTGTGCCAACGATGCGGCTACGCAGCTAATTCAAGCTCTCAGTTTAGCAGAAGCATATCACCCCACAGTATGCAGAATATTGGGAACAATACCCTCCTGAGACAAACAACCCTTCCAAGGATTACACAATAAGGAGATTGAGCCTCACTGTGATGGATACTTCATTAAGAGGCAATGAAAATCTCAGCTAATAATTAGAAGTCAGATATCTTCATTAAAAATAAGTAATGTCTGATTTGAACATAGGCCGGACTCGCTCATTCAGGTTTGTGGTTGAAGTAAGGACCGTGATGCACAGACCGACAGCGGGACTCATCACCCAAACTCAATACCTCCGATGAGGCTGTCGAGGTCGGGTCAGTAAACCAGTGGCTGGGCGATGCATTGCAGTCAAAAACAGATCTGGGAATCCGTCCCTAGAGATAAATGATATGCTCCAATTGTCTGAGGGGTTGTCCAAGATTACAAAAACATGGCTCCATTCTTCAACAAACTATGGATTGTGTGTGGTTACCTCAACACCAAAGAAGTGACAGTCTGTGCTGCAATATCATACACAACCTTTAGACAAGGTGGCACTGTTTATCTAATTCCGGAGATCACCTTTTGGGTCAGCCGAGTGAGCAGTTTACTGTTCTTGTATCTCACCATATATCTTGGGTTTTAGTTGTACCAGTAGTCCCACATGAAAAGAATGTATGGTATAACATATCAATATGCCATACTTGTCTAAGATGAAATATCCGAACAAGTCCCAGCTGCTGTATTGATGAAGTAAGTTGTTTCTTAATCTGTGAGCAATATAGTGAAGGGACATGTGTCACTTATTGGGCTGCTTGCTGTAGCTTTCAATGAAATCACTACTTTAACGGCAATAAATTATTAGTACAGGACACAGGACCACTGGGCCTGCTGCGATGTAGTCGGACCCCGTCCACACCACTAATCGGCAGCTTTCTCTGTACTCTGTGCATAGACATGTAGCTGCCAATCAGTGGTGTGGGCCGATAATACAGAGCTCAGCATTCAGAGAACTGCTAGATCTGTAGTTATAAGTGATTTCATCAAAACTATAGCAGGTAGCCTGTTAAGTGATACATCACTGGAATCAGGATCTCTGCCCCTATATCATGCTGCTCTTAGAGGAGTAGCAAACATCTGGTGACCGATTCATTTTAATTAGACTAATAAATACATTCTGTGTTCTAAACTGAGCAGTTATAAACCAATTTCCAGTTTATAAAGTGACATGAAGACTGAAATACCATCAGTGCAGTAATGGATAGTGATGGTAGGGATGTAAATACGCTGCAATAGAGATCATGTAAATCAAAAATCAAAATCTATTTATTTTGGTTCTTGTAATACAATTGTTTTGACCTCATACTATATCCTAGATCAGAATATAAAATGTGGAATCTGTTACATTCAGACACCATAGTATGACGGTAGATCTGGGAATAAAGGTACAACGTGAAGCGGAGTACACACAATGTAGGGTTCATATTAGGCCAGAGACCCACTGAGCGAAACGAATGCTAGATACTCGCACAAGTTTCGCATGCTTCACCTGGCTCTCTGGACAGGAGTGCGTCAGCTGCATAGAAACACATACAGCTAACACACCCCTGTCCAGAGAGCTGGCAGCTGTGTTGGGTGAGGCATGCGAGACTCGTGCAAGTGTCTAGCATACGTCTCACTCAGTGTGTCTCCAGCCTTAATGTGACTGCGGTGTTGTGCTACAGATGACGCAGGTATATATGTGATAGGGGCAGAGTTTACTTTGGTTCTTTGTCTGCCACACATTACATTAACCATGTGACAATGATCAATAATTGGATAATATGAGGCAATTACTTTACAGTACTAGCTATACATTGCTTGAGATTTTGTTCTTAAGGGCTCGTTCACACCAGCGTATAACACAGCCGAGGGTGATCTGATGTATTATCTGATAGCACTCGCTCCAATGTTATACTACGGATCAGAGGGGATTTTTTTTATTCATGATGATTTTGGCATGACAAAAAATTGCTGCATCCTTGAACTGACAGCATGTATCAGATGACGTGCACCCATACAAGTCTATGGATGTGTGGGAAACTTCCATCTGCACTCAGATGTCATCCGAGTGCAGTCCTATATATGCCAAGAAAGGAGAAGACAGAGAAATTCATCTCTTCTCTGCACCTGTGATCCAATTCACAGTGAATAACAATCGCGCTCACAGCAGAGTCTGAGCTGAATGTCATTACCATAATGAGTCCTATTCTCTTGTTTCGGATGCTACATGTCAGTGTGACCCCAGCCTTATAGAACCCATCCCTGGGTCCATCACGTTATGTAAATGTGTCGCTCATTCCTTTTGTATGATGTCTGTGTACATTCTTCATTCATTTTAATCTAAATTTTGTATGATCCTAATAAAAGATATATATATTTTAATATGTGTACTAGTTACTTGTGTAGTTTTCCAGACACAGATCTCCTAAGGCTGGTTTCACACTGCAGTTTTTCCCTGATCAGGTTTGTGTGTCAAGACCAGGAGTGTCTCCAAAACTCAGAACAGGTGTCAATCTTTCAATGTTACTTTTTCTCTGCAAGCTCCTCTCCTGGTTCGTCTACTGGTTTTGGCACACAAACCAGATGGAACCTGATCAGGTTAAAGACTGCAGTGTGAAACCAGCCTAAGAAAATAAGAAAAACGCATTGGATGTAATACAATGTAAGGCTGCGTTCACACATTTGCGTATTTTGCTGCGCTTTTTTGGGCGCGCTTTTTGCCGCGTTTTTCGACCACGCAAAAAAGCGCAACAAAATACGCAGGGCCTTTCACACACTGCGCTTTCTTTACCCCAGAAAGCGCAGTGATGTCACAATGGGGAGGAAGAATCCTGCTTCCTCCTCCCCTCTGTGACAGCTGTGGCCGCCCATTAGATTTCACAGTGTATTAATATACACTGCGAAATCTAAATTAAACAAAAGCAAGTGTCTGAAAAATAAAAAAGAATGAATACTTCACCTGTCCGACGCCTTCTCCCGCTGTGCGATCTCCGGTTCCAAGTGAGATGTGTTCTGCCAGGACCTGTGGGAGAATACGCAGGAGCAGCTGCGTAAAGAATTGACATATCAATTCTTTACGGAGCTGCGCTTTCTCCCTGAAAACGCAGTGCGTATTTTTGCGCAATGTCTGCACTGCAAAGTGAATTTCCCATTCACTTTGCTGGCAGACAAAAGGCACATTGCGTATTTTGAAAAGCGCGCGTAAAAAAGCGCAGCAAAATACGCAATGTGTGAACGCAGCCTAAGCAGTGATGGTAAAGTGAGCCACACCCAGGGGCGTACTGTACATAGCGGCAGTGCACACGGCCACTATGGGGCATGTGGGTCGGGGAGAGCTTGCTGCCGCTTGTACCTGAGCTCCCTCTCTTCCCTATCATCACAATTTCAATTAGGCTATGTTCACACGGTGCGTTATTGCACCATTAGAGTAACATTTTCGGCGGATCCCGCTATTGCACTGTTTTGGATGTGTTCCTTATGGATCTGCAATTGCAGTCAATGCATTTCACAATTCTGCATTCAGACACTGCTCTTTTTGCAGATCCATTTTTGGGCTCAAGAACAGATCCATAAAAAGAATGAGCATGTCAATTCTTTTTGCATTATCTGCTGTGTTTTACTCACCTCCCCGTGCTCCCACGGTGATCTTCAGCGATGTCCTCTCATTCTGGAGGCTGCAGGTCCTGTGGGAGGACCTGGCACTGCACCATGTGACGTCACTCAGCCACATGCGCGGGGTCCTAGAGGCACCGATCACTGCAGGCTCCAGGATGAGAGACATCACTGGACATCACAGTGGTAGTGCGGGGAGGTGAGTAAAAGCACAGCAGCATTCACACACACACTCTAGGCTGTGCTTTGTGAGGATCCATTCTTGGTGCAGTTTCTGCGCCAAAAACGGATCATTGCTACTGGCCACATCGTTGCGGGTGACCGCCTACATGTGGTTCCTGAGCCATTTCTTGGGGAAGGAAGAGTGAGCGTGGGGACAGTATAAGTCTGTATGACTTCTGTTTCTTTTTTTCAAATGTAAAAATAAAATGATTTTTAGCCGTAGGCTGCATCACATTTTCATCAGTATTTGACCAGTTTTACCATCAGTGATTTCTTGTGTTAATATCTAAAAAACAAAACGGTAAAGTTTCCCCTACCCCAACTGCAGCGTTCACAAGTCTGATCTCTTTTTCTGGATAAAAAATGATGATTTTTCATATACTTATCTGAACTCGACTTCACAATAGGGCAACAACCCCCTCTGATTCCCCATGTTTGCCCCCACAAAAACTCTACAGCTTATACTCACCTCTACTGTTCGAGTGATGTTGGAAATCACGTTCCCTCATGTGACATTATTATGACATATGAGCCCATCAACCCGTCACTGCCATCTTCCTTCTCCCTACCTTGGACCATATAAGTAATTAACAGGAAGTCAGTGGCAGCTGCACATTCTGTTAATTACTTAAGTGTCCGAAAGCGGGGAGTATGAAACAGGCGGCGGTGACTGGTCGGTGGGCTCATGTCATAATAATGCCACATGAGCTCGGGGAACGCAGATGCCAACACCGCTGGAACAGCATTGGTGAGTATGAGCTGTATTATTTTTATGGGGGCAAACATGGGGGAATGAGAAGGGGTGGTCCAAGTAGTGGAACACCCCTTTTAAAAGCGGACACTACAATTTTTTTCACTGTCCCACAGACAGGTGATTTTGATCCATAACTATATGACATCAGTCATACGTGGGCCCCCTGTCGTGGCACTCCGGTGTCACCTGCCGCCACTGTGCGCTGGCTTCAGGAAGACACCAGGTGACGTGTGAACGGAATGAAGGTGAGTGGAGTGTGTTTTGTCTTTTATTATGCGTTAGTGTCGGATCGGGGACACATATACTAGGATGGGCACTATGTAAACTATGATGGGGACATATATATCAGGAAGAGGAGTATATATACCAGGAAGGGGATATATATATTCTAGGGAGGGGATCATATATATCAGGAGGAGGCCCATATATACCAGGATGGGGAGATACATATACCAAGTGGAGGACCATATGCATCAGGAAAGGGACATATATATCAGGAGGAGGACTATATATACCAGGAAGGGGACTTGTATACCAGGATCATGTAAAACAGAAGAAAGTCCAGTGTCTTGAGATGTTAAAATTTCAATCTTTACTTTTTAGAGTTTTAAAGTTATCCATCTCACAGCAGTGAATACCGCAGGTACAAAGATGTAACCAAACTGACACGTTTCGGCATAAAAGCCTTATTCGTGGAAGAAGTCAGAAGGCGGACTGTATGACTTGCGGGGATCCGGGTATCTGGGCCCTCTGTTTCAGTAGGGATGTCACTGGTGGCCTGCCCAGACCCATGGCCCTGGGGTCTTTTAAAATGGGTTATTAATATGGGAGAAATAAAAGCTTATAAAGTTTATGTAGACGCCACCCGCAGATCCTGGTGAAAGGGCACCAGCGCTGCTTCAGTCCTCCGGAGGGTGATGGTACAGCAGCTGAGATGGTATAGCTTCCTGCAAGTGGAGCTGACCCTCCAGGGCAGGGATGCACCTGTACAGATAAAGGGGCAGATGATGGAGGTCATAGTTGCAGCACAGCAGTGAATAAGCACACGGAGACTCAGTCACTCTACCCGGGTACTTTAGTTGCAAACTGGTGAAGGTGATGATACAGCTTACAGTTCTCTAGCAGGACGGCTGGCCGGGTAGTCGCAGTAGAATGCAGAATCTGTGGAAGTCTCTGGTGGTACCTTCGTGGATCTAACCGTTGTCCTGTTCCATCTCTTCTCCATGCCTGCATAGTTAGCAGTCTTGCGTCCCAGGGGATAAACACCCTGATAACGTCTTCGGAACCGGGACGAGTATGGTCGGAGGATGAACACTCCAGGCCGCGTTGTCAGACCCGTGCACTCCAGGTGAACCAGTCAGAACCTCTCTGTTTGGGCTACTTCTCTCTCTCGCCCTCCCTTGGAGCCCCCTTTCTTTTTTTTTTTCCAATAAATGTATTTATTAATTTCAAAAGGTCATAAGAAAAAAAAAAGGTAACAATTCAGATATAAAGAATTACACATTCGTACATAGTCTGGGGTATGACAGAAAACACGTTCCAGTTCCAAGGCCGAGACCCCGGCAGCCGTCTCAAAAGACCCTGATGAATATAATTCACCAACTATATTACATCAAGATGAAGCTTGAAGCGAAGTGTAAGCCAGTTCTTGCTATTCCGTAGCCATCTAAGGGTATGTGCACACTGGTGGGCGGGTTTGTGTCGGCGGCGGCTGGGCGGACCCTCCAGGAAGCTCTGGAGCCGTCCACCGGCATCCTGGCGGGTATGTGCTGCGGGTGTGCGGCGGGCTACGGGCGGGTGCACAGCGGGTTAGCGCCGGCGGTGTTGCGGCGGCTGGAAGCAGTACATGATTCTGCTTGCAGCCGCTGCATAACAGGCCGGTTTATAGAACATGCTCATTCGTTGCTAACCCGCTGGGAACCCGGCGGTTTAGCAACAGATGATCATGTGGAAACCGCCGGTGTGTGCACAGTGGCTGTCGGTTTCCATAGGTTTTAATGTTAACCCAAAAGCCGCTTTTGGATTAACATAAATTTACATAAAACTCATGGAAACCGACCGGCGGTTTCCGCTGCTAAACCTGCAGTAAAACTACCAGTGTGCACATACCCTAAACATCTCCGTCACCCCTGCAGACCATGAAATAAAAAAGAGAAAAAAGAAGGGGAAAGGTAATGAAAGAAGACATGAAAGGAGGGAACAGAAGGGAAGAAGGGGTGGAGAGAGAAAAAAAAAAATAAAAGGGGAGGGGGTGGGAGGGAAGAGGAAACCTGGTTAATCTAGCTCAAGAAGGAAGAGAGGATCGCAACAACCAATCAGCAAACTCCGGGCTCTCCTTAAAAGAATGCCATAGATACCATGTACTACCCCCGTCTGATCCGGTGCCATGATCATCGGCCATCAAAGACTCTATGCGACTCAGTTTGTTCATCTCAGCTATCCATTCCAGCATTGTGGGGACCTCCGTAGACCTCCAGTGTCTGGGAATGACAGCCCTAGCCGCCATTAAACAGAACCTCAAAATTCCCCTCTTTGCTGAGGACACAGCGGCAGGAACCAGAGACAGGAGAGCAATCTGGGGGGAAGGCATATGATAAATCCCAGACATCAGGTGAAAGGCCTCAAACACCTGACCCCAGAAGGGTTGGAGGAGACCGCACGACCACCAGATATGGAGCATAGAGCCCCTCTCTTTCCCACATCTCCAACAAGCATTTGACACTCCAGGGTCGAGCCTGTGTAGGAAAGTGGGGCAACGGTACCAGCGTGTTAAAATTTTATAGTTCCGTTCCTGAGCAGCACATGAGACCGTCATTTTGTGGGTGAGTACAAAAATTTTTTGACGATCAGTCTCAGATAAGGTGATGTGCAGGTCTCTCTCCCAAGCCTCCATGAATCCAAGAGGGTCGGACACCAACCCAGCCAGGACCAGAACATAAAACATGGAGACCACATGGGGCGGGCCCTCAGATGAAGGCATCATCAACTCCAAATGGTGTCGGAACCCCCAAGGAGATCCCTGAGAGATAATCTCGGATCTGGGCGAACTCCATCCAACACAGAAAGGACGATCTAGTTATCGCAGGGGGGAATGTGGGGTTGTCAAACAAAGGACTCAGTCTGTGTACCTCCGGTCTGGAGGTCAACCTCAGTTTGCAGTTAATCTTGTCCCAATGTCTTATAACCGTCTGGGTGAGTGGGACCCATTCCGTCACAGAGGGACGCGAGGTCTTTTCAAGCCAGGGGAGCCAATACAGAGACACAGGAGAAAGGAGACCCTCCAGGGTTACCCATTGTTTATGGGCACTATTAAACCTCCAGTCCACTAGCCTAGAAAGCAGAACCGCATGGTAATATTTTTTTAAATCAGGGAGGCCCGCCCCCCCCTTACTCTTAGGTCTAGTTAAAATAGAGAAACGGATCCGTGGTCTCCTGTTGGAGCCCCCTTTCACTCGTGGGCAAGCTCCCGTTTTCCGTCTTTCCTCTGGGAAGACACTCCTGAAGACTCCCCATGCATCCTCCGTGCTCCCCTTACATCTCCGACTCTCGAACTTTGGGACCTCCCCCGGTTGCCTAGGTGGGTGTGTGGGAGTGCTTGGATCAAATCCTCCCACAGTGTTCTGCATTCTACTTGCGACAGGGATAACCACACGCTCATTTCTGGGAGCAATACCCCCACTTGTGACACCTGACCAGTGGGGCGCCACATGTACTGTATATACTAGGAGGGGAGATATACACCAGGAGGAGTACCATATATATGAGGATTGGTAGATATATATCAGGAGGACTATATATACCAGGAAGGGCATGAAATATAGAAGGATGGGGATCATATATACCAGGATGGGAAGATATATACCAGGAAGAGGATCATATATACCATGGTGGGGGCCATGTATCAGAATAAGCACTATAAGTAACAGGACGCCCCCTTATATACAGGGCTGCCACTAGGAATTTTAGGGCCCCCCTGAGACTCCGCCTCCACCCATGCTCCGCCTCCACCCAAACATACATTATGTTTATAGTGAAAAATTTGAACAGCCCCAAAAATTACCTCAATTTATAAGCTTTCCCAACCAGCATTCCAGATGGTTCCTTACAATAGAGTACAAAAGTAAGAACAGCACAAAAAAATAGAAAAAAGTGGACTTTATTGCCCAATGCGTGGCCATGCCATTGGGCAATAAAGTTCACTTTTTCTATATTTTTGTGATGTTTTTCCTTTTTTTTTTTTACACTCTATTATATATTACACACATACACACTTGAGACTCCTGTGGGCTGAATACACAATAACTGTATACACAATAGAGAATACACAATAGAGATGGCTGCTAGCTGTATACACAATAGAGATGGCTGCGGGCTGTATAGACAATGGAGATGGCTGCAGGCTGTACACACAATAGAGAATACACAATAGGCACTCCTGCTGCCCGTATACACAATGGAGATGGCTGCGGGACAAATGCATATAGGAGACTGCTGGGACATGTATGCACATTAGTGACTGCTGTGGGATGTACCAGAATGAGGACTATATATACTAGGAAGGGGGACACATATCTGGATGGGGATCATATATAACACAATGGGGGATATTAATACATAATGTATGCAGAGAGGGGCAATTCACATGGTCCAAATTTCACACTGGCCCCATTACTGTTGTTACGACATTGATTCTTACTATAATTATTCTCCAGTCTTCAGTGACCTCAGCTTCAGATCAGAATTATGGTCTGTCTGTGTCACTTAAAACCAGAAAGATTATTTGTTTTTTCCAAATGTGTCTTATATATAAGAAAATATTGTGTCTGTTATTTGCTGTGCAGGAAAAAAATACAAAGTGAAGTTCACACCCCTGAGCCTCAGCCTACACAGACATAAACCTCAGGAGTTCACCACATGGCTCCTGTCACGATCTGCCAGGAAAGTCACCAGACCTGGAGGAGGCAGAACTACAACTCCCAGCAGGTCGATGGTGAGGGTTGTGTAACGGTGTGTGACAGGAGGGCGGGCAGTGATGATGGAGGAGAGCACATATGTAATCACCCGGGGAACGTTACACAACATGGGCGGCCGCTGGTTACATATCGCGGTGACGTGCCGCCGGGCGGGTCCGCCATAGTGGAGGGCGGGGAGAGGGATAGCACAGTGCAGATATGTCTGTGTACAGGAACGCCGTGTGGTTCGTGAAGGGACTGCGGGAGTACACGAAGTAAGAGGGGCAGGGAGTGTGAAGAAAGAGCTGACTGCTGTGTGTGTGTGCGCAGAGAGAGCTGACTGCTCTGTGTGTGTGCAGAAAGAGCTGACTGCTCTGTGTGTGTGCAGAGAGAGCTGACTGCTCTGTGTGTGTGCAGAAAGCCCTGACTGCTCTGTGTGTGTGCAGAGAGAGCTGACTGCTCTGTGTGTGTGCAGAAAGCCCCTGACTGCTCTGTGTGTGTGCAGAAAGCCCTGACTGCTCTGTGTGTGTGCAGAAAGCCCCTGACTGCTCTGTGTGTGTGCAGAGAGCCCTGACTGCTCTGTGTGTGTGCAGAAAGCCCCTGACTGCTCTGTGTGTGTGCAGAAAGCCCTGACTGCTCTGTGTGTGTGCAGAAAGCCCCTGACTGCTCTGTGTGTGTGCAGAAAGCCCTGACTGCTCTGTGTGTGTGCAGAAAGCCCCTGACTGCTCTGTGTGTGTGCAGAAAGCCCTGACTGCTCTGTGTGTGTGCAGAAAGACCCTGACTGCTCTGTGTGTGTGCAGAGAGAGCTGACTGCTCTGTGTGTGTGCAGAAAGCCCCTGACTGCTCTGTGTGTGTGCAGAAAGCCCTGACTGCTCTGTGTGTGTGCAGAAAGCCCTGACTGCTCTGTGTGTGTGCAGAAAGCCCTGACTGCTCTGTGTGTGTGCAGAAAGCCCTGACTGCTCTGTGTGTGTGCAGAAAGCCCTGACTGCTCTGTGTGTGTGCAGAAAGCCCTGACTGCTCTGTGTGTGTGCAGAAAGCCCCTGACTGCTCTGTGTGTGTGCAGAGAGAGCTGACTGCTCTGTGTGTGTGCAGAAAGCCCCTGACTGCTCTGTGTGTGTGCAGAAAGCCCCTGACTGCTCTGTGTGTGTGCAGAGAGCCCTGACTGCTCTGTGTGTGTGCAGAAAGCCCTGACTGCTCTGTGTGTGTGCAGAAAGCCCTGACTGCTCTGTGTGTGTGCAGAAAGCCCTGACTGCTCTGTGTGTGTGCAGAAAGCCCTGACTGCTCTGTGTGTGTGCAGAAAGCCCTGACTGCTCTGTGTGTGTGCAGAAAGCCCTGACTGCTCTGTGTGTGTGCAGAAAGCCCTGACTGCTCTGTGTGTGTGCAGAAAGCCCCTGACTGCTCTGTGTGTGTGCAGAGAGAGCTGACTGCTCTGTGTGTGTGCAGAAAGCCCTGACTGCTCTGTGTGTGTGCAGAAAGCCCTGACTGCTCTGTGTGTGTGCAGAAAGCCCTGACTGCTCTGTGTATGTGCAGAAGAGAGCTGACTGCTCTGTGTGTGTGCAGAGAGCCCTGACTGCTCTGTGTGTGTGCAGAAAGCCTGACTGCTCTGTGTGTGTGCAGAAAGCCCTGACTGCTCTGTGTGTGTGCAGAAAGCCCTGACTGCTCTGTGTGTGTGCAGAAAGCCCTGACTGCTCTGTGTGTGTGCAGAAAGCCCTGACTGCTCTGTGTGTGTGCAGAAAGCCCTGACTGCTCTGTGTGTGTGCAGAAAGCCCTGACTGCTGTGTGTGTGTGCAGAAAGCCCTGACTGCTGTGTGTGTGTGTGCAGAAAGCCCTGACTGCTCTGTGTGTGTGCAGAAAGCCCTGACTGCTCTGTGTGCGTGCGCGCACAGGGAGCTGACTGCTCTGTGTGCGTGGCGCACAGGGAGCTGACTGCTCTGTGTGCTGTGCGCGCACAGGGAGCTGACTGCTCTGTGTGCGTGCGCGCACAGGGAGCTGACTGCTCTGTGTGCGTGCGCGCACAGGGAGCTGACTGCTCTGTGTGCGTGCGCGCACAGGGAGCTGACTGCTCTGTGTGCGTGCGCGCACAGAGAGCTGACTGCTCTGTGTGCGTGCGCGCACAGGGAGCTGACTGCTCTGTGTGCGTGCGCGCACAGGGAGCTGACTGCTCTGTGTGCGTGCGCGCACAGGGAGCTGACTGCTCTGTGTGCGTGCGCGCACAGGGAGCTGACTGCTCTGTGTGCGTGCGCGCGCGCAGAGGAAGCTGACTGCTCTGTGTGCGTGCGCGCGCGCAGAGGGAGCTGACTGCTCTGTGTGCGTGCGCGCGCGCAGAGGGAGCTGACTGCTCTGTGTGCGTGCGCGCGCGCAGAGGGAGCTGACTGCTCTGTGTGCGTGCGCGCGCGCAGAGGGAGCTGACTGCTCTGTGTGCGTGCGCGGCGCGCAGAGGGAGCTGACTGCTCTGTGTGCGTGCGCGCGCGCAGAGGGAGCTGACTGCTCTGTGTGCAGTGCGCGTGCGCAGAGGGAGCTGACTGCTCTGTGTGCGTGCGCGCAGAGGGAGCTGACTGCTCTGTGTGCGTGCGCGCAGAGGGAGCTGACTGCTCTGTGTGCGTGCGCGCAGAGGGAGCTGACTGCTCTGTGTGCGTGCGCGCAGAGGGAGCTGACTGCTCTGTGTGCGTGCGCGCAGAGGGAGCTGACTGCTCTGTGTGCGTATGCTATAGCTGTGTCTGTGTGTGATAGCATGCAAGTGGTAGTATATATATGTATGTACAGTGGGTATGGAAAGTATTCAGACCCCTTTTACATTTTGTACACTTTTTTTTTATTTACCAAATGGCTGCAATGAAACAAAGTTCATTGTTTCCTCATTAAAGGGAACCTGTCACCCCAAATCACCCTTGTAAGCTGTAAATACATGTCCCTGAAGCATTACACTACAGTCCTACACATCCCTTTGTGGTGTTTTAGTTCAATATGAAAGTGCACTTTAGTCGTTTGCAAACTTACTAAATCCATGCCAGTGGGGCGTTCCCAAGCCTCCTTGTCTGCGAGGCGGTTCCCCTGTGTGCCGCTGTATTACGCCCTAATGGGCGTTTTTTCAAACTTTCTAGCGCGGGCACGATTCATAATCTCGTGCCCGCATCGTCACGGTCATGTGATGCCGTGACGCGTCATTTCCGGGCGGCTGGGTCGCTGCTGTCTGACGCGCACTGGCCAACTTCAGCGCATGCGCAGATCGCTTGCTGAAGTCGGCCGGTGCGCGTCAGACAGCAGCGACCCAGCCGCCCGGAAATGACGCGTCACGGCATCACATGACCGTGACGATGCGGGCACGAGATTATGAATCGTGCCCGCGCTAGAAAGTTTGAAAAAACGCCCATTAGGGCGTAATACAGCGGCACACAGGGGAACCGCCTCGCAGACAAGGAGGCTTGGAAACGCCCCACTGGCATGGATTTAGTAAGTTTGCAAACGACTAAAGTGCACTTTCATATTGAACTAAAACACCACAAAGGGATGTGTAGGACTGTAGTGTAATGCTTCAGGGACATGTATTTACAGCTTACAAGGGTGATTTGGGGTGACAGGTTCCCTTTAATGTACACTCTGCACCCCATCTTCACTGAGGAAAAAAACAGAAATGTAGAGATTTCTGCAAATTTATTAAAAAGAAAAACTGAAATATCACATGGTGATAAGTATTCAGACCCTTCCCTCAGTATTGAGTATTTGCACCTTTTGAGCTCGTACAGCTATGAGTCTTCGTGGGAATGATTCACTTTTCCTCCCTTTCTTTGAGGATCCTCTGCCATTCTTCCTTGCAGATTCTCTTCAGTTCCATTAGGTTGGATGGTGAACGTTGGTGGAGAAATCTTAAATGGCTGTCCATCTCAATTGGGTTTAGGTCAGGGCTCTGGCTTCGCCAGTCAAGAATGGTCACAGAGTTGTTCTGAAGCCACTCCTTTGTTATTGTAGCTGTGTGCTTAGGGTCATTGTCTTGTTGGAAGGTGAACCTTCGGCCAAGTCGGAGGTCCAGAGCACTCTGGAAGAGGCTTTCATCCAGGATATCTCTGTACTTGGCCGCATTCATGTTTCCTTCAATTGCAACCAGTTGTCCTGTCCCTGCAGCTGAAAAACACCCCCATAGCATGATGCTGCCACCACCATGTTTTACTGTTGGGTTTGTATTGGGCAGGTGATGAGCAGTGCCTAGATTTCTCCACACATACCGCTTAGAATTATCACCAAAAAGTTCTATCTTCATCTCACAGACCAGAGAATCTTATTTCTCATACTCTGGGAGTCCTTCATGTGTTTCTTTGCAAACACTGTGGGCTTTCATATGTCTTGCCCTAAGGAGACGCTTCCATTGGGCTAGTCTGCCATAAATGCCAACTGGTGGAGGGCTTCACTGATAGCAGACTTTGTGGCACTTTCTCCCATCTCCCTACTGCATCTCTGGAGCTCAGCCACAGTGATCTTGGGGTGTTTCTTTACCTCTCTCATTAAGGCTCTTCTCCCACGATTGGTCCCAAATGTCTTTCATTTAATGCTTATGAAGGCCACTGTGCTCTTAGGAACCTTAAGTACTGGAGGAATTCTTTGTGACCTTGGCCAAATCTGTGCCTTGCCACAATTCTGTCTTTGAGCTCCTTGGGCAGTTCCTTTGACCTCATGATTATCATTTGGGCTGACATGCACTGTGACCTGTGAGTGCCTTTCTAAATCAAGTCCTATCATTTTAAGTAAACACAGTTGGACTCCAATGAAGGAGTAGAACCATCTCAAGCAGGGTTACAAGGAAATGGAAAGCATGTGGCTTAAATATAAGTGTCTGAGCAAAGGGACTGTGCCCTCATATCAGGACAGTCCCTCTGAATCTGGGACGGTTTGTAGCTACATAATACCACAGTGTTCTTAAAAAACAAACAAACTTGTGTTCTTATCCCTTCCACACGTGTGTCATCTTTAGCTGTATGTGGACACCGCACTGAGGGTCTTGACCATAGTGTATTGTCTGATAGTACTTAATTAGATTTGCATTGGCGACATCACAAATTATGAAAGATTTGCTCATATTCTTCCTGTGAAAATGATGGAACTTTGTTAGAGCTTGATCCACCTTATAATCGCTCACGTCCTTGTTTCCATACTATCCTTTTCTGTAACAGTGCTAAGCTACATAATTGTCTTGGGCTTTTTTCATGTGTCGTTTTATTTAAAAAAAAAAAAAAATAGTACATATTTTTGGGGTAATGTTCCGACTGGCAGTGGCGGCACTGACCCTTTCAGCCATACAGAGATCATAGTTGAGCTTTATGGACTGGTTTCTTCTGACCATTAACAGAGGCTCTGAAGACCATCCATTGCTCTAGCAAATTCTGCCAACCACTTCTTAAATGGGTCACGTGAAGGCCACAATACACATCACATTTGGATGAACCTGCTGATTTCAGTAGGACAGACTCCCCACCTGATGTGTATGGAGCCTTCCCGAATAGTTCTGTGACAGATCATGTGTATGGAGAGAAGGTTCAGAGGGAAATTCATCCCCCTAATTCTTTTGTTTCTAAGGAGATGACCCGTAGTCAGGAGAGTGGCCCATATTGAAAACAGGAGTGCTTGACCTTACGGCTCGCTCATGTGTATAGACACATTTCCTGCCTAGACTGTAATCCAGGACTGTTCTCGGAGTACAGTGTGCCATGAAATGTTCCTAGAAAGTTTAGCTGAGCCCTGCTGCCGGCTTGTATTACACATCGGCGGGCGTGGACTTGGCACTGATATCATCTTGTTATCTAACAAGATTATTATTTGGTTGACATATGTGTCTTATGTGCTGATGAAAGGTTCCCAGTGCCAACTGTGCCAAACAAGAGCGGAGCTCACTACAGGATAATTGAAAGGGTCTCAAACATGTAGCCACTGGGGTTTCACTGTGCGGCCCGTGGCACAGTGGACAACTTAATCATGCCGGTGGTCCAGTGCAGGGGGCTTCCGCACTCCTTGCTTATGTTATGACTTCTGGACGCGAGACTGACAAGCTCTGTAGCTCAGCAAGATCAATGCAATCCGCCAGCCAATGAGAGGCCTGCAGCTACCATTGGCGTGTGACGTCACCTGGTGTGTGTGTGTGTGTGTGTGTGTGTGTGTGTGTGTGTGTGTGTGTGTGTGTGTAAAAAGAAGGTAGACCAGGTTGGGGACCTCACTACAAAAGGGGACCAGGATGGTGGACATTTCCCTATACTGGTCCCCGTCCTATAGTAATTACCACAAGAAAAGGACCAGGATGGGGACATTACTACAAGATGGGAACCAGGGTGGGGACATTACTAAAAGAAGATAAGGATTTGGACATTACTACATTGAGAAAAAAATTCTGGTATTACTAAATGTTACTTAGTCCTACAAGCAATGTGCCCCCCCAAGTGCAGCCCACTAACCCAGCCAAGTTTGAGACCCCCTGGGATAATGGATGATGGGACACATGGGAAAAGGCATGCAGCAATATGGTCTTTGAAGGGGAACCTGTCATCTGACTCAGTGCCAAAACCACGGAGAACAAAAATCAGATCCCGGCTACGCAACTGAAGCAAGGTGTAGTTCTCTGAAACGCCTATTTCAAAGAGGATATACTTTAAAGATCCAGCTGAGGTTGGTGTTTGACTAATCTAAAGAGGTGGGCAAGCACCATAGTGGGGGCAGTGCCGGACTAATCTAAAGATCCATCCAGGGACCATAGTGGGGGCTGTGTCAGACTAATCTAAAAATCCAACCGGTGACCATAGTGAGGGCAGTGTCATATTAATCTAAAGATCCAACTGGTGACCATAGTGGGGACAGTGCCAGACTAATCTAAAGATCCATCCAGGGACCATAGTGAGGGCAGTGCCAGACTAATTTAAAGATCCAGCCGGTGACCATAGTGGTGCTGGACTAATCTAAAGATCCATCCAGGGACCATAGTGAGGGCAGTGCCAGACTAATTTAAAGATCCATCCAGGGACCATAGTGGTGCTGGACTAATCTAAAGATCCATTCAGGGACCATAGTGGTGGCACTGCCGGACTAATTAAAGATCCACTCAGGGACCATAGTGGTGCTGGACTAATCTAAAGATCCAACCAAAGTGACCAAAGTAAATTCTCTCTGAAACACTGGAGTGTTTGTGAGAAAAGTACACCTAGCTGCATTCATGGAGCCAGGATCTGATTCCAGCCGTCCACGGTTTGGATATCATGAAGCAAGACATGTTCCCTTTCTGAGTGTTTTGGTTGGGACGTATCTCTTGTAAGAATATAATAGTACAAGCATATTGAAATCCAGGCAGTTTTTTTTTTTTTCTTTTCACTTTACATTTTCTATTTGCATAGTTTTGACACCTCCATACACACAAGGCTGTTCATTTCAAACTGCAGGTTCAGCCAAATGTGTGTGTGGTCCCCTTTAGAGGACTGTAAATATTAAATCAGGGTCCGACCCATCCAGCGCCACCTTCCTTCACTGGTTAATTTTGAATGGATTGTGCCTGGCAAGATTGCTCGGTCCCAGTGTCTTAAACTATTTAATTTTTTTTCTACTCTGAGCTTAAGGGTATGTGCCCACAGGACGCTTTTCCTGCATTTTTGCTGCAGTATCTGCCTGCAGTTTACCCTTGGGTTTATGTTAATTTATGGTAATTTGTTCCTGCGGTTGGGCTTCCCTGCAAAACCAGTGTGTTTCTCAGGAACGCTGTACCCACACACTGGTTTTGCAAGTGTCAAATACTGTCAAATCCCTGTGGTTTTGCTGCGGATGGGAAAGAATGATCATGTTGTATTTTTCCTATGTTTGTGCTGCAGTCAATGGCAAAAAACGCAGTAAAAACACGCAAAAAACACGATAAAAACGCAGGACCTGAACGCAGGAAATCTCCTGACAAGGACTCTAGAGATCCTTGAAACCAGCATCAGTTTTGCTGCATTCAGGACTGCTTGAAAAACGTCCTGTGGGCACATACCCTTATGTCTCAATTAGAAGGAAAAAAATGAGAAGCCCACTGTATACATCATTCATTAAAGACCTTATCCAGAACATGTAATTTTCTGATCATCATAATGGGAGACCCAGACAATGGGGTTTAGGGCGCTGCCCTCCGGAGGTCACACTAGGTACTACAAATTTGTAGCACCGCCTCCTCCGCTTATAAACCCCCACCGTAGGAGACTTCCTCAGTTTTAAACTTAGTGTGCTCGGAGGATCACGCTTTGCTTGCACTTCACTGCATTCTCACAGCTTACGTGATGGCGTATGAAGACAAGGTAAAATGGTCCCATTCGGGATCCTCGACAGCCTCCCCGCTCACCCTTGTGGAACACGCTGGTGGAGGTACCGGAGGGCTTTTAGCCTAGACACTTTAGTGTTCTCCCGGTACGCTGTCGCGCTCCTTTCCTTTCCATCCCTCCATGGAGGCTCTGGATAGGGGGAGCCTGGAGCCTTGCACAGCTCCGCTCCGTCCGAGGCCTCCCTAAATGGTGCTTACAGACCGGACGGAGCCAGCCCAGTCCGAGGCCTCCCTAAATGGTGCTTACACTCCGGACTGGTGCTGTACCCCCGTCCGAGGCCTCCCTAAAGGTGCTTACAGACCGGACCGGCACTGAGGCACCTGGTGTGTCTCCTGTGTGCCTGGGGGTAGTGTCTGTCACTGTGGTGTCATGACACTCAGACCGCGCGGTTACCCTCGGGTCCGCGGTTCTGGCGGTGACCCTGTGCTGGGGTCACCCTGGCTGACCGCCCTGTGTTTCACAGGGGCTGAGGCTGTAGACTGCGGGTGTTTTTATGTGTACAAGCAGTCTGAGAGTGTGTGTGGTGATATTCACTCTCGTTTCCCGCGCTGCGGGCTCCGGCACCTCCATTGCTGAGGCAGTCTGGAGGAGGAGGAGGCAGCCCTTATGGTGACATCACCGCTGGGCGTGTTGTGTGTTCTTCCCGCGTGTTCCTGGCTCCGCCCACATCTTCACTGTCGGCGGCCATCTTCTCCCTCACTTCCCGGCTGGGATCTGAACGGCAGCGCGTGGCTGCACTTGCAAGGGAGACCGGAACTCGCGGAGGTCACACACACACACCGCTTCCTCCTACCGCTTTACTGCGGTCGGTAAGCCACCGGGATTCCCGGTTTGTTTGTGAACTTTGGCTTATATTCCCCTCACTGTGGAGATGTCCTCAGCTGGGAAGCATGCTGCTAAGGCGGCTGTGGCCACCATTGTCTGTACTACATGCAACGGGACACTGGTGGAGGGGTCCTGCAATAACTGCGGACGCCCAGAGGCCCGATCTGCTACTATTGAGTCTGCAAATCCGGGATTATACCCTGAGGTTCAGGTGATCCCAGGGCCATGGGAAACGCAGAATAAGATCAATGAATCTCTGCTGTCCCAGATGTCCTCCATGTCGCAAACCCTGGAGGCACTGCATAGGAGACTGGAGAACCCAGCTACTCCTCCTAGTTACCCCCGGGTGTCTCTTACTTCTGCTGTAAGACCCCCTAAACGAGCCCGTGAGGCTTCTCCTGAGCTCCAGACTCTCTCTGAGGAGGAGCGTTCCTCTGATGGTGAGGAAGATGATGGGGGTTCTACTCTTGGGTCTATGTCTGAACCTCCAGATGGGGTGGAGGATCTGGTGTCCTCCATCAATGAGACATTGCGTCTTGTCACTCCTCCTGAGGAGGTGACTGTACACCCCAAGGAGATCTATCAATGGCTGCGGCCAGAGGCTAGACCAAGTGGCTCCTTCATGGACCACACTAATTTCGGAAGGGTGATTAAAGCTCCCAGGTTGCATCCTGGGCGGCGTTATGTCCGTAAAACTAAGGACAATCGCTTTCCCTTTCCCCAGGAGGCGCTCCAGGAATGGTCGCAGTCTCCCAAGGTGGATGCTTCCATGACTAGGATTGCTGCGCGCTCCTTGTTTTCTGCCTCTGATAGCTCCTCGTTGAAGGATGCTACTGATAGACAGGTCGAGCAACTCGCCAAGTCTTCCTATGAGGCTGTGGGGTCTTCATTTGCCCCTAATTTTGCCGCAGTCTGGACCCTCCAAGCGATCACTATCTGTTTGGATGGTATCACTGATCTAGCTAGGTCCAGCCCAGAGGTCCTGGCTCTCACTGAGAGAGCAAGGGCCTATGCGGACTATGCCAGGACGGCATCTTTGGAAACTGCCACTCGCTCTGCTGTGGCCTCGGCCAATGCAATTGCGATCCGCAGGCTATTGTGGCTGCGTCTCTGGGACTCAGATGCCACATCTAAGAAGATTTTGCAAAATCTTCCGTTCGCTGGTGACAGGCTTTTTGGCACCGAACTGGATAAATTGATAAAGGATTCTGCTGAGTCTAAGATACCGCAGAATAAGCCTAAGCCACGGTACACCGTGAAAAGGAACCCTAAGCAGTGGTCCTTTCGCTCCGGTTCACAGTCATCAACGGCGTCCACTCGCTCAGACCGAGGGGGCAAGCCTGCTACTCAGTGGCGTTCCAAGAGTCGTCAGAAGAAGCCGGCGGGGGCAGCGGCTGCCACCCCCAAGCCCGCTTCGACATGACTCGCTATCTCATCCTGCCTCCCCACAGGTGGGGGGCCGCCTGTCCCGCTTTCAGGACACGTGGCTTCTTCACATTCAAGATCAGTGGGTTCGAGACGTAGTCTCAAGAGGTTACAGGATAGAGCTGACGTCACGACCAATACACCGATTCCATCGGTCGGTTCCATCTCCAGAAAAGGCTCAGGCTTTTTACCTGGTGTTGGAGGGACTCCGCAGAGACGGAGTGGTGGTCCCTGTGCCCACGGAAGAGAGGTTCAGGGGTTTTTACTCCAACCTCTTTATTGTCCCAAAGAAGGACGGCTCTTTTCGCCCGGTTTTGGACCTCAAGTTGTTCAACCGTCACGTGTTGGTTCGGAAGTTCCGCATGGAATCCCTGCGCTCAGTGATCGCGGCTGTGTCACAGGGAGACTTCCTAGCGTCCATCGATATCAGGGACGCTTACCTTCACGTCCCCATTGCACCAGCTCATCAGCGCTGGTTGAGATTCGCAGTGGGGGAAGAGCACTTCCAATTTGTGGCACTGCCATTCGGGCTAGCCTCAGCACCACGGGTGTTCACAAAGGTGATGGCCTCCATGATGGCTCTCCTGCATGCGCAGGGACACGCCGTCATACCCTATTTGGACGACCTGTTGGTCAGGGCGCCATCGGAAGACCTTTGTCGGGTGAGCCTGGAGGTTACCATGAAGTCCCTGGAACGGTTCGGGTGGCTTATCAACATTCAAAAGTCGACCCTGGTTCCGACCCAGTCATTGACATATCTGGGCATGGACTTCCACACGGACTCGGCCCTGGTGTCCCTACCTCAAGCCAAGCAGCTTGCGATCCAATCAGGAGTACAGAATGTCCTCCTGTCTCCACAGTCATCCCTACGGGTATTGATGAGACTGGTGGGTCGCATGGTAGCGGCGATAGAGGCGGTGCCGTTCGCACAGTTTCGCCTCCGTCCTCTCCAGCTGGAGATTCTTCGCAGATGGGACAAGAGGACAATTTCTTTGAATCGGCTGGTGACGCTGTCACAACCGACCAGGGATTCCCTACAGTGGTGGCTACAGCCACATCATCTGTCACGGGGACGGTCCTTCCTAAAACCGTCATGGTTAGTGGTGACCACCGACGCCAGTCTGAAGGGCTGGGGTGCGGTGTTCTTGCACCACAGGGCTCAAGGCCTCTGGACTCAGTCGGAGTCGGCGTTGCAGATCAACGTGCTGGAGATCAAGGCGGTCTATCTGGCGCTCCTGGCGTTTCAGAAATTCCTGTCAGGACAACCCATTCGGGTACAGTCCGACAATGCGACGGCCGTCGCCTACATAAATCATCAGGGAGGGACCAGAAGTGCTCAGGCCCTCACCGAAGTCCACCGCATTCTAGCTTGGGTGGAGGAAAACGGCTGCCTGATCTCCGCAGTTCACATCCCAGGGGTCGAGAACTGGGAGGCCGACTATCTGAGCCGACAGGGGATGGACGCCGGAGAGTGGTCCCTTCATCCAGACGTCTTCCGGGACATCTGCGGCAGATGGGGCACTCCGGACGTGGATCTGATGGCCTCACGGCTGAATCATCAGGTGCCCCAATACGTGGCGAGATCATGGGATCCTCAGTCTCTGGGGGCGGATGCCCTGATCCTGAGTTGGTCCAGCTTCCAGCTGCCATATGTGTTCCCGCCTCTAGCTCTGATTCCCAGGGTCCTGTGGAAGATCAGGACGGAATGCAGAGTAGCCATTCTAGTGGCTCCAGATTGGCCCAGGAGGTCCTGGTACCCGGACCTGTGGCAACTGTCAGGCGGACACCGGTGGGCTCTTCCAGAGCGCGCAGATCTTCTCGCGCAAGGCCCATTCTTCCACCTCAATTCCAGGGCCCTCAGATTGACTGCATGGCTCTTGAGGCCTGGCTGCTGACATCCAGAGGTTTCTCTCCTACAGTGGTTGCCACTATGAATCGGGCAAGGAAACCTGTTTCCAGGAAGATGTACCACAGAACGTGGAAAATCTTTTTTACCTGGTGTGCATCTGGTGGTCGCTCACCGTGGCCGTTGTCTATTCCGACATTGTTGGCCTTCCTACAGTCGGGTTTGGAGTTGGGATTATCCCTTGGCTCTCTGAAAGGTCAAGTATCAGCACTTTCCGTGCTATTTGACAGGCGCTTGGCGCTCCTCCCGAAGGTCCGCCAATTTCTGCAGGGGGTGTCTCGGGTGGTTCCGCCCTACAGGCGGCCCCTGGACCCTTGGGACCTCAACATGGTCCTAGCGGCATTGCAGAAAACCGCCGTTCGAGCCACTGAGAGACATCTCTCTCTCTCGTCTGTCCCAGAAGGTGGTCTTTCTGGTGGCGATTACGTCTCTGAGAAGGGTCTCAGAATTGGCTGCACTTTCGTGCAAGTCACCCTTTCTGGTGGTTCACCAGGACAAGGTGGTGTTGCGCCCACGGCCTGAATTTTTGCCGAAGGTGGTTTCAACATTCCACTTGAACCAGGAGATTGTTCTCCCATCATTTTGCCCCGCTCCCGTTCATCAGGTTGAGCGCGACCTCCATACTCTGGATCTCGTGAGAGCTGTACGCATTTATGTGTCCAGGACCGCCTCCTTTAGGAGTTCGGATTCCTTATTTGTCCTCACGATGGGTCGCTGTAAGGGGTCCGCGGCTTCAAAGTCGACCTTGGCCAGATGGATCAAGGCTCCCATTCAGGAGGCTTACCGGTCTTCTGGTTTGCCTCTCCCGGTGGGTTTGAAGGCACACTCTACTAGAGCTGTAGGTGCCTCTTGGGCCTTGCGACATCGAGCTTCTGCTCTACAGGTGTGTCAAGCGGCCACTTGGTCCAGCCTGCACACTTTCTCTAAGCACTATATGGTGCATGCCCATGCCTCTGCGGATGCGAGTTTGGGCAGGCGGGTTCTCCAGGCGGCGGTTGCCCACCTTTAAAAGGGAACCATGTGTTATCCGTCTTGTTGAGGAACTCTTCCCGCCCTGGGGTATTGCTTTAGGACATCCCCATTGTCTGGGTCTCCCATTATGATGATCAGAAAAAAGAGAATTTTGTTTACGTACCGTAAATTCTTTTTTCTTGAATCATCAATGGGAGACCCAGCACCCACCCAGTTGTTCTGTTGCATGTTTGCATTTGATCTGTTCTCTGTTGAGACAGTGTTTCCGGGTTGTTACACCGTCTGTGCACGGCATTCTTCCCGATGTTTCGGGTGTGGTTTATTTCTCCTCGCAGCTTATGGACTAAACTGAGGAAGTCTCCTACGGTGGGGGTTTATAAGCGGAGGAGGCGGTGCTACAAATTTGTAGTACCTAGTGTGACCTCCGGAGGGCAGCGCCCTAAACCCCATTGTCTGGGTCTCCCATTGATGATTCAAGAAAAAAGAATTTACGGTACGTAAACAAAATTCTCTTTTTTTCTAAGAACAAATAGGCAAGTGGTTACTAACTTCCTACCTGTTTTCCCTGGCATCGGCTCAGTGGTCATGGACCACTCCTGCTACCAATTTCTTCGTGTCAACAAAGCTGCTCTTCCTCTTTCGGTCTGCTTTGTTGATGAGGTGTGACTGCCCATGTCATGCTGAATGATGATGGCTTCCCACAGTTATGGCCATCAACAGAGCAGAGTGAAAGAATAGCCGCTGCTCTGTCAAAGTGACATCAGGAGTGGTCCGTGACTGCTCTGAGCTGGCACCGGGTAGAACAGGTAGGTAGTTACCTGCCAGTTAGTTCTTAGACGTATAGTTAAAAAAAAAAGTCCTGGAGAAAGCACAACTCCAGCGTTTGTACGGTAGTTATTTTTTATTTCAATGTTGGAGTGGTGTTTGTAATCTAAGGTCCCAGCACCTAGTCTAAGGCTACGTTCACACGGTGCGTTACTGCACTTTAGGGTTAGGGAACTCCAGACCTCGAGAGCCGCACACAGTGCAGGTTTTCAGGATTTCCTTAGTATTGCACAGCTGGTAATATAATCACCTGCACTGGTGATGATTCCAACCCTGTGCAATACTAAGGAAATCCTGAAAACCTGCACTGTGTGTGGCTCTCGAGGTCTGGAGTTCCCTAACCCCTGATGTAGCATTTTTTTTCGGATCTGCTATTGCAGTGAAATGCAGTGACTGTCACAGCCAAGTCAATGCATTTCACAGTTTTGCATTCAGTCGCAGCGTTTTTTATGGATCTGCTTTTGAGCTCAAGAACAGATCAATAAAAAGAATGAGCATGTCAGTTCTTTTCACGTTATCTGCTGCGCTATTTACTCACCTCCCCGCGCTCTCACGGTGATCTCCAGCGATGTCCTCTCGTCCCAGAGGCTGCAGGTTCTCTGAGTTGTCTGTTTTGGGGCTCGAGGACCTGGCACTGCACCATATGACTGAGCGACGTCACTCAGTCACATGCGCAGGTCCTAGAGGCACCGATCACTGCAGCCTCCCGGTATGAGAACATCGCTGCAGATCACTGGGGGAGCGTGGGGAGGTGAGTAAATAGCGCAGCAGCATTCACACACACAAGGCTGCGCTTTGTGAATATTAGTTTATGGTGCAGTTTCTGCATCAAAACTGGATCCTCACAAAACAACCAAAACGCTGTTTATGAATGTAGCCTTCTTAATCCTATAGTGCAGACCCCGATCACTGACCTCTGTGCTGATCATTTGGCTTCTTACTTCACAGAGAAAATAGAAAACATCTGTCAGGAAATCGGCTCCCAGCCTCCAAGCGCTGCTACTCTCATTCCCCCCCACATCTACTCTGGCTCACTCTCCACATTTGACCCAGACACAGAAGTTGTTGTCTCCAGGCTTCTCTCTTCCTCTCATCCTACTACATGCACCACTGATCCCATCCCCTCCCTCACACCTACTACAGTCTCTCTCTCTGGTTGTCACTACTCAATGCCTAGGCAGCAGGCTCGCTGTCTGGGTGTTATGTTTGACACTGATCTCTCCTTAAACTCCTATATACAATCTCTCGCCCGCTTTTGTCACTTGCACCTGAAGAACATCTGTAGAATCTGCCCCTTTCTCACCATGGAAACAATAAAAAGTCTTGCAGTGGCCCTAATCCATTCCCGCCTTGATTACTGCAATTCTCTATTAATTGGCCTCCCCCTCACTATACTTTTCACTGAACTTCTGAATTGTAAAGTGCTGGGGAATATGTTGGCTCTATATAAATAAAGATTATTATACCCATCTCCAACGACTTCATCTGTTATCCGTGTCACTCCTGTCGGTCTCTGCCAGTTTTTGACTTGCTGGCTGCTCCAGTGTTTCATGGAGTGAGCTAGATGTCACTCTTAATACAACTCTATGGAGGCCTTGTTCTGGTACTCATAGACTTGTATTGAGACCTTGTGACATAACTTCGGTCTTCTGACCAGTCATAAATTGCGATCACAAGATGGTGCTGCAGGACATAGCAATGCTGAAAAAAGGTGAAAACGCTGGATGGTGAGGGCAGGTACCTTAGGTTAAAAGCAACACTCCAGCGCTGAAAAAAAATCCAAAAATTGGAGAGGTGCTTCAAATAGGAACGAGCTGCTATTGCATAATGACTACTCAAAATACTGAGAAGTGTGTGGTTTACAATCAAGGGGGCCACCAGGGCATCACAGCCTGTGCATTCAACTGGACAGCAGAGGTAGTTGGCCCACCACCAGTCCAATATTGATGGCTTATCCTATGGATAGGCGATCGGTATTATGTCAAGGATATCCACTTTAACATTCTATCTTAAACTCTTTTCTTACACTAAAAAAACTGGAGTGGTTTAATGTGAGATAATCCTGATCCGTGTTCTACCATTTATTTTAGTGAATTGTCGCCAAGTAAATCCCAACAATGGGGAATGTCTTGTGTTTTGTAGGGGGGATATGAAGCTGCCGCCAAGCACTTTACTGCTGAAGATTTACAAGTTGATGTTACTGGAAGGTCTTACATGATCACAGGGGCAAATAGCGGCATCGGCAAAGCAACTGCTCTGGCTATTGCTAAAAAGGGTAAGTTTCACAAAACAGTGAATCAAAAGGCGGGACCATGGCCTATCCTGGTCATATTGATAGAGAGGAGTCTGCACTTGTGCTCTGACTATTGATGGAAGCAAATGAGACATACTGTTATTTTTTTTGTTTGTTTTCTGTCCCCCTCCCCTCATTCCTTTAATACTCTTGTTTACACATTAGGCCGGCTTCACACCATGGTTTTTGAGCTGTCAGGCTGTGTCCGGTGTTTGGCTGGATGTCTGACCGCTCCGGACAAACAGAAACTGAGGGCAAATATGCCCTCCTGTCCGGTGTGCAGCTAATGCCGCTGTCCAGTCCTGAAACTTCAGATTCACAGCTAGCAGGGAGCTAGCCGCGGTTCTGAAATTTCAGTGGGGGGCTCTCCATCATGCTGAAGTTCAGCGCCGGTAGGTTCCGATTTTGTCAGATTTTTGCCCCGGACACACACACGCTACAAGCTGCGATTTTGTATCCGGGACAAAAATTGAATGCAGCCTGATGCTGCTGGACAGGGAAAAAAATTGATGGCAAATCGCTGCCAACTGGCCCCATCCGGCACCATAGGCATGCGTTAATCCAAAATCGGGTCCGGGGCTGTCCAGTTCACACCGGACAGCCCCAGACCCGAAAAAAACCATGGTGTGAAGCTGGCCTTGGCCACATGGAGCATTTCTCCATCTCAGATCCCAGAACATAAATTGGATGTCCCAAACTTGAAACATTGGATACCAAGTACATTGTGTAAAGGTGGAAACGACTCAATGGCTGCAGACTATGAACAAACCTGTAATGTCTGACCTTGCAGTCTTTTTTGCTCTATTGCTAACCATATACATGTCTGTAAGGATGGGACCAATGCAAAGCAATATGTCTGCACAAGACCAAGCAGCTTATCTGGAATCTGTAACCATTTAAAGGCACAGGAGCCGTAGACCTCACACAACATTTTATTGTTGATGTGTTTAAAAATACGAGCAATAATAAAGGTGTTTGCAGATGTGATACTGCTATAGGGTGACTGTCACCGGGCAGAGCTGTGAATGTGCCGCTATATCATAAAACAGTCATTCCTTTTCTCATAAGGGATTGTTTTCTTTTTTCTAGGTGGCATTATTCATATGGTATGTAGGAATAAAGAGCGAGCAGAAGCCGCACAAAAAGAGATTATTGCAGATAGCGGAAATCAGGTAAGGATGTAATGATAGAAGCAAAAACTATACAAAGTACAACTACAGACCTCACTCTCCACCTCTGATATTGGGTATACTGAGCTTGGCTGAAATGTAGAGTTAGGATTTAAGTGACCTTGGGAAATCCAGGAAAAGATTCTCCTCCTTCCAAATCCCTCATTCCTACTATAAAAGTGATCTTTTCTGGTCATCATAATGGGAGACCCAGACAATGGGGTTTAGGGCACTGCCCTCCGGAGGTCACACTAGGTACTACAAGTTTGTAGACACCGCCCCCTCCGCTTATAAACCCCTACCGCAGGGAACATCCTCAGTTTTAAACTTAGTGTGCTCGGAGGATCACGCTTTGCTTGCACTTCACTGCATTCTCACTACTTACGTGATGGCGTCTGAAGACAAGGTAATAAGGTCCCAGTCGGGACCGGTGACAGCCTCCCCGCTCACCCTTAGTGGCACACGCTGGTGGAGGTACCGGAGGGCCTAGGGCCTGGACACCTGGTGTTCTCCCGGTACGCTGTTACACTCCTCTCCATCCCTCTCTGGGGGGCTCTGGTGAGTGGGAGATGGGAGCCTTGCACAGCTCCGCTCCGTCCGAGGCCTCCCTGAATGGTGCTTACAGACCGGACTGGAGCCAGCCCAGTCCGAGGCCTCCCTAAATGGTGCTTACACTCCGGACTGGGCTGAGCGGCCCAGTCTGAGGCCTCCCTAAATGGTGCTTACACTCCAGACTGGTGCTGCACCCCCGTCCGAGGCCTCCCTAAATGGTGCTTACAGACCGGACCGGCACTGAGGCACTCTGTGTCTCCTGTGTGCCTGGGGGTAGTGTCTGGCACTTTATGTGCTTCATGACACTCAGACCGCGCGTTACCCTCGGGTCCGCGGTTCTGCGGGTGTACCCTGTGCTGGGGTCACCCTGGCTGACCGCCCTGTGTGTCACAGGGGCTGAGGCCGTAGGCTGCGGATGTGTGACATGTAATTGCAGTCTGTGTACATTGTTTTTTACACTGTTTCCCGCCCTGCGGGCTCCAGCTCCCTCATGAGAAGGATGCTTGGAGGATGGGATGCAGCCCGTGCGGTGACGTCACCGCGGGGCGTGTGTGTGTGTTTCCCGCGTGTCTTCGGCGCCGCCCACAGTTTCTCTGTCGGCGGCCATCTTTACCCTCACTTCCCGGCTGGGAACTGTATGCAGCGTGCGTCTGCGCTCCAAGAGGGGAGACCGGAAGACAGCGCGGAGGTCACACACACACACCGCTCCCTCATACCGCTTTACAGCGGTCGGTAAGCCACCGGGATCCCCGGTTTTATTGTCTGCAATTGGGCTTATCTACCCCTACTGTGGCCATGTCCTCAGCTGGGAAGCGTGCTGCTAAGGCGGCCGAGACCACCGTTACATGTGCTACGTGCAATGGAACACTGGTGGAGGGGTCCTGCAATAACTGTGGACGCCCAGAGGCCCGGGCTGCAACTACTGGGTCAGCAACCCCGGTGCTATACCCCGAGGTTCAGGTGATCTCAGGGCCTTGGGAGACTCAGAACAGGATCAATGAATCTCTGTTGTCTCAGCTGTCCTCCATGTCGCAATCCCTGGAGGCACTTAATAGGAGACTGGATAGCCCAGCTACTCCTTCCAGTTACCCCGGGTGTCTCCCTCTTCTGCTGTGAGACCCCTTAAGCGGGCTCGTCGTGAGGCTTCACCCGAGCTCCAGACTCTCTCTGAGGAGGAGCGTTCCTCTGATGGTGAGGAAGATGATGGGGGTTCGACTTTCGGGTCTGTATCTGTGTCTGAACCACCAGATGGGGTGGAGGATCTGGTGTCCTCTATCAACGAGACCTTACGTCTCGTGACACCCCCTGAGGAGGTGACGGTGCACCCGAAGGAGGTCTATCAATGGCTGCGGCCGGAGGCTAGACCAAGTGGCTCCTTTATGGACCATACTAATTTTGGGAGGGTGATTAGAGCCCCCAGGTTACATCCTGGGCGGCGTTATGTCCGCAAACCCAAGGACAATCGCTTCCCCTTTCCCCAGGAGGTGCTTCAGGAGTGGTCGCAGTCCCCGAAGGTGGATGCTTCCATGACCAGGATTGCTGCACGCTCCCTTTTCTCTGCCTCTGATAGCTCCTCACTGAAGGATGCTACTGATAGACAGGTCGAGCAACTCGCCAAGTCTTCCTATGAGGCGGTGGGGTCGTCATTTGCCCCTAACTTTGCCACGGTCTGGACCTTACAAGCGATTACTACCTGCTTGGATGGTATCACTGACCTGGCAAGGTCCAGTCCAGAGGTCCTGGCACTTACCGAAAGGGCAAGGGCCTATGCGGACTACGCCAGAACGGCGACTCTGGAAACTGCTACTCGCTCAGCTGTGGCTTCGGCCAATGCTATAGCGATCCGCAGGTTGTTGTGGCTGCGTCTTTGGGACTCAGATGCCACATCTAAGAAGATTCTGCAGAATCTTCCTTTCGCTGGTGACAGGCTTTTTGGCACAGAGCTGGATAAGCTAATTAAGGATTCTGCTGAGTCTAAAATACCGCAGAATAAACCTAAGCCACGGTATACCGTTAAAAGGAACCCAAAACAGTGGTCCTTTCGGTCCAGCTCACAGTCATCAGCACCGTCCGCTCGCACGGACCGAGGGGGCAAGCCCGCTTCTCAGTGGCGCTCTAAGAGTCGTCCAAAGAAGCCGGCGGGGGCAGCAGCTGCCACCCCCAAACCCGCCTCTACATGACTCGCTCTCTCTTCCTGCCTCCCCACAGGTGGGGGGCCGCTTGTCTCGCTTTCAGAACGAGTGGCTACTTCACGTTTCAGATCAGTGGGTTCGAGACGTGGTCTCGCGAGGTTACAGGATAGAGCTGACGTCAAAACCGATATCCCGATTCCATCGGTCGGTCCCCTCCCCAGAAAAAGCTCAGGCTTTTTCTTTGGTGTTGGAGGGACTCCGCAGAGACGGAGTGGTGGTCCCGGTGCCTTCCGGGGAGAGGTTCAGGGGTTTTTACTCCAACCTCTTTATAGTCCCAAAGAAGGACGGATCCTTCCGCCCGGTTCTGGACCTGAAGTTGTTCAACCGCCACGTGCTGGTTCGGAAGTTCCGTATGGAATCACTGCGCTCAGTGATCGCGGCTGTGTCACAGGGGGACTTCTTGGCGTCCATAGATATCAGAGACGCTTACCTTCACGTGCCCATTGCACCGGCTCACCAGCGATGGTTGAGATTTGCAGTGGGGGAGGAACACTTCCAATTTGTGGCGCTGCCGTTCGGCTTGGCCTCGGCACCGCGGGTGTTCACAAAAGTGATGGCCTCCATGATGGCTCTCCTGCACGTGCAGGGCCATGCCGTCATTCCCTATTTGGACGACCTGCTGGTCAGGGCGCCATCGGAACACCTCTGTCAAGCGAGCCTGGATGTGACCATGCGGTCTCTGGAACAATTCGGTTGGCTCCTCAATGTTCAGAAGTCAACCCTGGTTCCGACCCAGTCCTTGACTTATTTGGGCATGGACTTCAACACGTCCTCAGCCTGGTGTCTCTGCCACAATCCAAACAGGTGGCGATCCGATCGGGAGTACAAGCGGTGCTCCTGTCACCACAATCATCCTTCGTGGGTTGATGAAGCTGGTGGGTCGCATGGTGGCAGCGATAGAGGCGGTGCCGTTTGCACAATTTCGCCTCCGTCCTCTCCAGCTGGAGATCCTACGCAGGTGGGACAAGAGGACGATCTCGCTGAATCGGCTGGTGACACTGTCACAACCGACCCGAGATTCCCTGCAGTGGTGGCTTCAACCACATCACTTGTCGCGGGGCCGGTCCTTCATAAAACCGTCTTGGTTAGTGGTGACCACCGACGCCAGTCTGAAGGGCTGGGGTGCGGTGTTCTTACACCACAGGGCCCAAGGCCTCTGGACTCTGTCGGAGTCGGCATTGCAGATCAACGTGCTGGAGATCAAGGCGATCTATCTAGCACTCCTGGCTTTTCAGAGATTCCTCTCAGGACAACCCATCCGGGTTCAGTCCGACAATGCGACGGCCGTCGCTTATATAAATCATCAAGGAGGAACCAGGAGTGCAGAGGCTCTGGCCGAAGTCCACCGCATCCTATCCTGGGCGGAGGACAACAACTGCCTGATCTCCGCAGTTCACATCCCAGGGGTCGAAAACTGGGAGGCCGACTATCTGAGCAGGCAGGGTATGGACGCCGGAGAGTGGGCCCTTCATCCAGACGTCTTTCGGGACATCTGCAGCAGATGGGGCACTCCGGACGTGGATCTGATGGCCTCACGGCTGAATCATCAGGTGCCGCAATACATGGCGAGGTCATGGGACCCCCAGTCGTTGGGAGCGGACGCCCTGATCTTGACTTGGTCCAGATTCAATCTACCATATGTGTTCCCTCCTCTGGCTCTGATTCCCAGGGTGCTGTGGAAAATCAGGTCGGAATGCAGGGTAGCCATTCTAGTGGCTCCAGACTGGCCCAGGAGGTCCTGGTATCCGGACCTGTGGCAACTGTCAGGCGGACACAGGTGGGCTCTTCCAGAACGCGCAGATCTTCTCGCGCAAGGCCCATTCTTCCACCTCAATTCCAAGGCCCTCAGATTGACTGCATGGCTCTTGAGGCCTGGCTGCTGACATCCAGGGGGTTCTCCCCTACAGTGGTTGCCACTATGAATCGGGCTAGAAAACCAGTTTCCAGGAAAATGTACCACAGGACGTGGAAAATCTTTTTTACCTGGTGTGCCTCTGGGGGCCGGTCCCCGTGGCCTTTGTCCATCCCGACACTGTTGGCATTCCTACAGTCGGGTTTGGAGTTGGGATTATCCCTTGGCTCCTTAAAGGGTCAGGTCTCAGCACTTTCTGTGCTGTTTGACAGACGATTGGCGCTTCTCCCGAAGGTCCGTCAATTTCTGCAGGGGGTGTCGCGGATGGTTCCACCCTACAAAAGACCTCTGGATCCGTGGGACCTTAACATGGTCCTGGCGGCATTGCAAAAACCGCCATTTGAGCCTCTGAGGGAGGTTTCCCTTTCTCGTCTGTCCCAGAAGGTGGCTTTTCTGGTGGCGATTACATCTCTGAGGAGGGTCTCAGAATTGGCTGCACTTTCGTGCAAGTCTCCCTTTCTGGTGGTTCACCAAGACAAGGTGGTGTTGCGTCCACGGCCGGAATTCTTGCCAAAGGTGGTTTCAACGTTTCACCTGAACCAGGAGATTGTTCTCCCGTCATTTTGCCCCGCTCCCGTTCATCAGGTTGAGCGCGACCTCCATACTCTGGATCTCGTGAGAGCTATACGCATTTATGTGTCCAGAACCGCCTCCTTTAGGAGTTTGGATTCTTTGTTTGTTCTTACGACAGGTCGCTGTAAGGGGTCCGCGGCTTCAAAGTCAACCTTAGCCAGGTGGATTAAGGCTTCCATTCAAGAGGCTTACCGGTCTTCTGGTTTGCCTCTCCCGGTGGGATTGAAGGCTCACTCTACCAGAGCCGTAGGTGCCTCATGGGCCTTGCGACATAGAGCATCTGCTCTACAGGTGTGTCAGGCGGCCACTTGGTCCAGCCTACACACTTTCTCTAAGCACTATATGGTGCATGCCCATGCCTCTGCGGATGCAAATTTGGGCAGGCGGGTTCTACAGGCGGCGGTTGCCCACCTTTAAAAGGGAACCATGTTATCCGTCTTGTTGAGGAACTCTTCCCGCCCTGGGGTATTGCTTTAGGACATCCCCATTGTCTGGGTCTCCCATTATGATGACCAGAAAAAAGAGAATTTTGTTTACGTACCGTAAATTCTTTTTTCTTTAATCATCAATGGGAGACCCAGTACCCACCCAGTTGTTCCTTTGCATGTTTTGCATTGGCCCTGTTCTCTGTTGAGACAGTGTTTGCCGGGTTGTTGAACCGTTTGTGCACGGCATTCTTCCCGATGTTTCGGGTGTGGTTTATTTTCCTCCTCGCAGCTTGTAGACCAAACTGAGGATGTTCCCTGCGGTAGGGGTTTATAAGCGGAGGGGGCGGTGTCTACAAACTTGTAGTACCTAGTGTGACCTCCGGAGGGCAGTGCCCTAAACCCCATTGTCTGGGTCTCCCATTGATGATTAAAGAAAAAAGAATTTACGGTACGTAAACAAAATTCTCTTTTTTGTTCTGCTGCCATTTAGAGCACTCCTTGCCATTGTTTGGAAACACTTATTATAGAAGTTGTTGTCTGCAGACTAATCAATATGATGCCTGCGGCGGCGGCTGGATCTAAGAAAGGCCCAGATCACCGCAGATCCACGCAATATTGAGGGGTCATCACCAAGTACAGCAGTTGAACTCCTATTCAATATGAGACTGATGAGGTGCCAGGTGTCAGTCCCCTACCAGACTCATATTGAGAGCCTCTTCTATGACCCTGGACAACCCTTTAAGTTTTTTAGTTCCTATTACTAGCAAACACCTTACATTCAAATGACAGTGTTCTCTCCCAGTCTCCTTATATACATATAGGCTTTTTTTTTTTTTGGTCACTTAGGCCCCTTTCAAACTAGCTTTTTTTTTTTGTCCATATCCGGACAAAAAAATGCATCTGCCGAGGGTCCTGCCTAATAGCCACACTTGCGGCACACTTGCGGCAAGCCCCGTGCATTGTGTATGGGGCTCGCGGTAAGGTACGGCAAGTGCGGTTGCGAAAAAAAAACTAGGTCAGCGGCGTTTTTCTTTCGTGGCCTCACCTGCCGCACACTTACCGCAAGCCCCATACACAATGCACGGGGCTTGCCACATTTTGGCGAAAACAATGTGAAAGGGCCCTTACACATGTATCTTCAATAGGTGGGAGAATATCTGCTGCCAGATATCTCTACCAGTGGCTGAGCATTGAAATTTAGTATGGCTGAGCCTTCTTTTCCCCAGAATCATTGGTCAGAGGAGATTTAGGTGGCCCCAATACACATTAAATGGTCTGGTTTGTCCAGGTTTTTTCTAATGTATGGGGCATGTTCACCTACGGTGACAATTTGCTTTCTTAACCCCTTAGGCTGCGTTCACACGCTGCGTATTTGTTGCATTTTTTTTACGCGCGGCTTTTCAAGGGGAAAAACGCACGTAAAAAAAAGTGCGAGAGAACAACTTCAATTGCGCTTTTTTACGTGCGTTTTTTCCAGTGCTTATAATGGGGCCTATGGAAAAAACGCGCGTAAAAAACTGAAAAGAATTGACATGTTCATTCTTTTTACGCGCGCGTTTTTTGCCCCAAAAACGCTGCGTAAAATTACACGACGTCTGAATGGCACAAAGTGAATGTCCATTTACTTTGCTGGAAAACGCAGACGCACATGCGTTTTTGGGGCAAATACGCGCGTAAAAACAGCGACACATATGCAGCGTGTGAACGCAGCCTTAGTGACGGAGCCAATTTCCACCTTAATGACCAGACCGTTTTTTGTAATTCTGACCAGTGTCCCTTTATGAGGGTATAGCTCTGGAACGCTTCAACGGATCCTAGCGATTCTTAGATTGTTTTTTCATGACATATTGGGCTTCATGTTGGTATTAAATTAAGTTTGATAATTTTTGCGTTTATTTGTGAAAAAATAAAACATTTGGCGAAAATTTTGAATTTTTATTCTGTTAAACCAGAGAGAGATGTGACACAAAATAGCTAATACATAATATTTCCCATATGTCTACTTCACATCAGCACAATTTTGGCAAAAAAAAATTTTGGGTTAGGACGTTAAGGGTTCAAAGTTCATCAGCAATTTCTCATTTTTGCAGCAAAATTTACAAAACCATTTTTTTAGTGACCACATCACATTTGAAGTCTGTTTGAGGGGTGTACATGACCGAAAACACCCAAAAGTGACACCATTCCAAAAACTGCACCTCTTAGGGTAGGTGCACACTGGCCGGCGGGTTGGTCGGCGGCGGCTGGGCGGACCCGCCAGGAAGCTCCGGAGCCGTCCACCGGCATCCTGGCGGGTATGTGCGGCGGGTGACGGGCGGGTGCCGGGCGGGTGGCCAGCGGGTTAGCGCCGGCGGTGTTGCGGCGGCTGGAAGCAGCACATGATTCTGCTTGCAGCCGCTGCAGAACCGGCCGGTTTATAGAACATGCTCATTCGTTGCTAACCCGCTGGGAACCCAGCGGTTAGCAACGGATGAGCATGTGTAAACCGCCGGTGTGTGGACACCGGGTGTCGGTTTACATAGGTTTTAATGTTAATCCAAACGCCGGTTTGGATTAACATAAATTTACATGAAATTTATGTAAACCGACCGGCGGTTTACACACCTAAACCGACCCTAACCCGGCCAGTGTGCACCTACCCTAAAGCTACTCAAAACTACATTCAAGAAGATTATTAACCCTTCAGGTGCTTGTCAGGAACTAAAGCAAAGTGGAAAAAAAAAATGTACATTTTAATTTTTCCAACAAAATTGTTCTTTTAGCCTCAATTCTTTCATTTTCACATGGGCAAAAGGATAAAATGCATCCTAAGATTTGTTGGGCAAGTTCTCCTGAGTACACAGATACCTCATATATGGTCATAAACCACTGTTTGGGCGCACGGCAGGGCTCAGAAGGGAAGGAGCACAATTTGACTTTTGGAGCTAATTTTCCATTCAAAAAGTCAAATGGCGCTCCTTCCCTTTTGAGCCCTGCCGTGCGCCCAAACAGTGGTTTATGACCATATATGAGGTATCTGTGTACTCAGGAGAAATTGCCCAATCAAATTTAGGATGCATTTTATCCTGTTGCTCCCTGTGTGCCTAAACATTGGGGCTCCCCCACAAGTGACCCCATTTTGTAAACTAGACACCCCAAGGAACTTATCTAGATGCATAGTGAGCACTTTGATCCCCCAGGTTCTTCACAAACTGATCTGTAAAATGAAAAAGTACTTTTTTTCACAAAAATCTTCTTCTTTTTAAGGATTAATTTGTGAACCACCTAGGGGTTTAAAGTGCTCACTATTCATCTAGATAAGTTCCTTGGGGGGTCTAGTTTCCAAAATGGGATCACTTAAGGGGGAGCTCCAATGTTTAGGTACACAGGGGCTCTCCAAACGCAACATGGTGTCCACTAACAATTTGAATGGAAAATTAGCTCCAATTGTTAGCGGACACCATGTCGCATATAGAGAGCCTCTGTGTGCCTAAACTTTGGAGCTCCCCCACAAGTGACCCCATTTTGGTAACTAGACGCCTCAAGGATTATATCTAGGGGTATAGTGAGCATTTGGAACCTACAGCTACTTCACAGAGTTTGATAACCTCATATTAAACATTTTCTTTTTTTTCACACAATTTCTCACTTTTAGGGCATGTGCTCAAGATCCGGGGACACCGTGTCCTGGTTGTCTCCTCTCCTGCATTTTTTTTAAATTATTTCTTTATTAAATTTAAAAAAAAAAAAATTACGTGGGCCTTCGCCATATTTTTGGTCTAGCCAGGTACACCAGGCAGCTACGGGCTGCCACCAACCCCTTCTGCCTAGTTTTACCTGGCTGGAAACCAAAAATATAGGGAAGCCCTTTTTTATTTTTTTCTTTCTTAATTATTTCATGAAATAATAATTAAAAAAAAAAAAAAAAAAATGGCGTGGGCTTTGCCATATTTTTGGGCCAGCCAGGTACAACTAGGCAGCTGGGGGCTGGAATCCTCAGTGTAGGAAGGCTTTCTGGGGCCCCCCCCCACTGCGAATTGCAGCCCACAGCCGCCCCAGAAAATGGCGCATTCATAGAAGCGCCATTTTCTGGTGCTGTATCCAGCTTTTCCAGCTGCCGTGTAGCGATGGCAGACTGGGTAATAAGGGGTTAATGCCAGCTTTTTGGCAGCTGGCACTAAGCCCGAGATTCATAACGTCTGGCCAATATTAGACTGGACCATTAGGAATCTCTCGTAGATTGTAAAGAAAACACAACACAGAGAAAAATATTTTTATTGGAATAAAAAACACAAGCACATATTTAGACCCCATCTTTATTACGGTGACCCTACATAGTCCAGTGGGATGTTCCGACGTAGTCCAGTGGGAAGGTCCGACGTAGTCCATTGGGAGGTCCCGCAACGATTCTCATTCAGATGATGATCTAAAGGTAACCCCCTGTGTGCTCACAAAGAGGTTAACTGCAGATCACCCTGTGTTGTCACACAGGGGTTAACTGCAGACCAGGTAACCCCTTGTGACCACATAGGGATGATGATCTGCAGTTAACCGCTTGTGACCACACAAGGGGTTAACTGCAGATCATCATCCCTGTGTGGTCACAAGGGGTTAACTGCAGATCCGGTAACCCCTTGTGATCACACAGGGATGATGATCTGCAGTTAACCCCTTGTGATCACACAGGGGGTTAACTCTGCCTCTGTTCAGGCGCACGCAGAGCAGCGGCGCCGGGACAGAGGCAGAGAGAAGACGGCAGGCAATGCTGCAGGACGGGTAAGTATGAGAGCAGGGTAGGGGTGGTCGGGGGGGAGGCGGGAGGGGTGCGGATCGGAGGGGGGTGGTGTCGAGGGTAGGCGGGGACGACCTGGGGAAGGGGGATGGGGCTGGTTGATGACCGGAGGGGGAGCTGGGGAGCGGAGCAGGGAGGCTGGGGAGCGGAGCAGGGAGGAGGGGGTGATCAGGGGTGGGGGGGATGACATTGGGGGGCCACTGAGGGGACCCCCAGGAATGGCGGCATCTCTATGCGATCTGACCTGTCAGATCGCATAGAGATGAAGCGAAGGCGGCGGGTTTTGCCGCCGGCCGCCGCCATTTTTACATGTTCTGGGGGAGGGATTGGGGTGGGGGATGATCCCCAGTACTGGGGGTCTTGGGGCATTGAGGGGTTAATGCTTTCACTTTGATCCGACATGTGTTTTCATGTCGGATCAAAGTGATAGTACTTTTTACCGGCACTTTCACTTTTTCTAATGTGATGTCCGGTAAACGGTGCTTATCAGTCATCAAATCACTGGTGCTGGTAAAACACCAGCCAATTCCTAATCTCTAGGGTCTCCGCTACAATCTGTACGCTGATGCCCTTGAGATTTTAGCTACAGGGGCTGCGCACCTGGGCTTAGTTCTGCCTTACGTCTACAGACGTCGGCTTGGCATAAGTACCCTTTTTTTCCGATGTCTGTAGACGTAAGGCCGTTATCAGGTTGAATGCATATAATTGGGGCTAAAAATAATTATTGCTATTGAGCTTTATGAAAACTTTTTCACACTTTACCTCTTATAGTCTCTGTGTTGTACGGCCTATTGATAGCTGCATAGTGAGTTAACTGAGAATCTGTTAGTGAGCTCCCTTGATAGCCAACAGAGCTTGTATATCTTTTGTCTTTTAATTCTTTTTTGTAAAGCTCCTCTCAGCTGATTTATGACCACATCAAAGTTTCATGTTTAGGGAAGAAAATAGCCAGTCAAAGCCAAATAGTGCAAAACGTTAAGAGACACCCAAATGTAAAATTGTTTTTCAGCCCCAAATGCATGTATTGAAGTAAAAAAAACACAAATCCCTAAAAGTGGACAACCTGTGTAGCATTGTGACTTTACTAGTAATGTTTTGTAATTGTGTTGCTACAGACGATGTGATCGCAAAAAAGCAACTAAGCATTTTGTTTATGTTGAAAACCATAAATAACTTAATAGCGATTGCAAGTTTCTTGTAACACTAATTTATTTTCAACATCTTAGCAGTTTTTATTTTGTATTTATTGGATGTAAATCCCAAATTGCACCCTAAATTAGTCATATGACTAATTCTAGACTAATTGTGCACACTGACACCATATAGACCTAGTGGAATCATTTAGGGTAATTCAGTCTGACCATAGCAGGGATTCAGTATTCAGGCTCAGTATGAGGAGGAAGCACATATTTTGCTTTGTTTTTACATTTGGCGCTTTGACAATAAAACATGGCTGTCCTGTATCTTCTCCCCTCCCCCCTATATACACCATGTTATCTATGACCATATTGTTACAGAACATATCGGTGCACTTGCTGGATATGTCTAACCCAAAAGAAATCGGGGAATTTGCCACGAGGTTTCAGACTGAAAACCGCCTGCATGTATTGGTGAGTCCTAATATCTGCATATTCTGGGCTTCATGTTCATATTGTACCTAGAAACACAAAAATAGTGCATTAGTATTTATGGTCCTTCAAAAAAGTTATCCAACAAAATAAAATACAACCTCATTATTCTGCATCCGATATTACACGTCAGAGATGGGCAAATTTTTCTACTCTCTTTATGCTCCGTTATAATGTTCACACATTGGATTGCACTCAGACCAATGTAATGCCATGAGGCTGTGCACTGGTCCAATTTATTTTTTCATCCTGGTCAAATCGGTTTTAGGAAAAAATTGCAGCGTGTCCATGTTGGATCCGATTACAGGATGAGTCTGTAGAAAAAATTGGTGTACACGGATAAAATCAGACTGAAAGAATGAAGAATTCCCATCTTATTTTCCTTTTCCAAGAAAATCTCATCACACTCTAATCGTAATGTGATCTGATTTTCTTGGAGGAGATGAGGTGGGGTGAAATTTCTCCATTCTCTCCATTATGTTAGTCCATGAAGCTTGGGCTGCTGCTTGGGCTGCCGCTTGACATAATCTTCCCAATTCTGTTAAATGAGAAAATATATAGCCATCTGCACCTGGCCTTAGTCTCGGTGATCACTGACTGCATGCTGTGGTCAATCCTGGGTTATGTTCACACAAGGCTTTTTTCTTGCAGTTTTGGTGCGTTTTACCTAGCTTTTATGCAGATCCAAACTTGCATTTTTTATTTCCAGCAAAACCTATGTGATTCAGGAAATGTTGTGCACACACATTGGTTTCATTACCTGGCAGAAATTGAAACCTGCATGGTTTTTGAAACAATGAGCGTGTCAATTCTGTCAATTCTGCCTTAGTTTTGTAATGTCACAGCTTGAAATCAATGATGAAGGTACCATGCATGTTTTAAACTGGCAAGAAATCTGTCTTTATTATGAAAACATCAGTTTTTGCTGCAGAAAACATACAGAAAAAACGCCCTGTGTGACCATAGCCTTACTCTGTTTTGCCCATTGCTGGTAGATGATAACCCGACACAAATGGTGTCAGGCCTCAGTCACTTGGCTCTTTGTCATAAGAAAACCCTGTGCTTCCTGAGCCGCGTAACTGAGAACTGTAGCTGCACAATGTGTTTATTGATGGTATCTAGTACATTCACTATTTTACATTGACTATTTTTTTTTTTTCTCTCCAGGTAACTTTTTTTTAATAAAGTGGGACTTAAATTGTGTCTCTTGTTGTCTTTCTAGATAAACAACGCCGGGTGTATGGTGAACAATCGCGAGTTGACAGAAGATGGAATAGAGAAGAACTTTGCCACTAATGTCTTGGGTAAAATCTGTCTTCTTTCCATCTCTTTTTCATGCATAACATAATGGCACACCACATCTTGTGTGTCTTAAATACTTTAGTTATTGAGTGAATGTGAATATAAAGTGTAGACTGGTATCAAACATGTATAAATGGTGGCAACAAGAGATACAGGTGATATCACAGACATGTATAGGACTGAATTGAGTAAACATTCTGCCCCTTGTTTAGATCCTTCTGTATTCTTTAAAGGGAACCTGACGGCTCTGCCGTGGCCCCCAAATCTCCTGTATATCTTTATCCTTATGTTAATACCCTTTCTATCAAGTATATCTGATTCCAGTGTTAGCCAAAAAATAATATTTAAAATCCTTTTGCAGTGAGCTAATTGGGTCCAGTCTAGTCAATGGAGCGTTTGTTTTCCCAGATTTGTCATCCCACTCGTTATGTCATCGCACCCCTGTAGGCGTGATAACATGACTTGCAAAAGCCGAATCACCACCGTCTCTCAGGAAAACTCCCGCATGTGCGCTGTATTCATCCTTTCATGTCATATCAATATATTTCTGAAGAAGAGAAAAAAAAAAAGTAGCTTTGTTGTTTTGATCCTGGACCAAAACCATTGAAACCATTGATTTCAACTGTAGTAAAACATACAGCGTCAGTTCATTGAATTACCTTGCCTGACTCCAGCATCAGCAGGAATCCATTAAACCTGTGCACTTTGACTGCTAGACGTAATATTCCCCTGCTTGGAGCTACACGGTCTGAAGGCAGGAAAGATGAAAGCTCCGTAGAAGACGATGCCCATTACCGGAGGGCTGTGGTTTGGTGCTTTCTTGGCTGCCTGCCATACTGCGATGCTTTAACCAATCCAATGAACATGAGGGCACAGAGCGTTAATCTAATAATATACCCGGCCTCGCTCCTGGGGCTCTCAGCTGCTGAGTCAATTCATTGTGTGGTTTGATAGAATCCAATTAGCTGTAATTGTTATATATTTAATTAATAGTTGTTTTTTTTATTTTTCTTCAAAAAGCGACGTAAACCTGCATGACCAACACCAGTGACTTTAATTATTAGAACTCATCATCAATCAATGATCAATTCTGATCGGAGAAGAACACATTTTTTTTTCCTGCATTTGGGGACTAATCATTTTGAAACAAAGGATCAGAAGTGATTTTCATTGTAGAGGGTCTCTTATCTGACCGAGATGGCAATATAACCTGATTCTTGGAGAAACCTTTGTAATTGTGTTCACACAACTTTGGAATAAAGTGTATTGTTCTGGTCCTTTGATGCAAGTAAAGCAATGTTGGTTTACTGACAACCAAGGACAGACTGGGTCTAAAATACAGCCCTGGCGTTTTGAAGCACACAGACCTATGCTAACCCCGCACCGTTCCCCAGATTGAGGTCTCTATTACTAATATTATCCCTGGAAGAAATCAAGATTTACTGCTACCTAAAATTCCAATAATACCGCTTTATAGGATTTAATGATAAATCTATATTATTAAGTTGGCGCCACCCGCGGTATTCGGCAATAGGATGGCAGACACTGCGGTTCAGATCCACTGGGGCGGTTGGTGACGCAGCAGAGGTGTTACAGCTCTCCATGGGTAGAGCAAGGTCCCAGGGCAGGTGTAAAGTCTATTAGATGATGGTTACTGATGTAGCACAGGGCAGGTTACGCAGTAATTAATTTGTGGACACAGCAGGGTGCAGTCTTCACATTTTACTCACAGTTCTTCAGGTTTCAAAAACCAGCCGGGTGCCATGTCCTCCGGGTCAGGGTTTGAGCCAACTCATGGTTAACTTGGGTGCACTTTACCGAGACACCCTTCTGGTGTACCTTTCCGAGTCGTCTCTCTGCGCTGGTTCTCGCCCTCCTGCCCTGCACCTCACACACAGTGTCCCAAGCCAGCAGCCGCTGGTCCTGTCGGGCAACGTCTTCCTGGTCCCCTTGACCCTGTGCTGCTGCCTTTTTAGTGATTATGTGTGGATATGGCTGCTGCACATGAAGATACTGCAGCCTCCAGTTTGCTCGCTGAGTCCTACAGTTTCTCCATTAGTGTGGGGCCAGTCCCCCACTGTGACCTGGTTCCTCCACTCAACTCCGGTCACGGTCGGCATGGATTCGGGCACCACAGGTGGATTCCTCACCTCCCGTGCCCCTAGGACCCCTTCTCTCTCTCTCTCTCTCTGGAGCCCCTCACCGGCTCCTGTGTCTGTCCTCTATTTTCCTTGGACAAGCCTCTCACCGCTCCAGTCCCCAGGACGTCTCTCTTCCACTCCCCTCGTGACAGACTCCTATCACCAACTGAACTCCCTTCTTGACTCTTCTACACGTTTTCTAACGTCCGTCACATTTTCTACGTCCCCAACGTATGTCCTACTTTGTCTCTGCTTTCTTCACTACTTCCTGGTGTTCTACTCTTATCTACTTCCTCCACCCACACCCTCTACCTAGTTCCCCCTCCAGCCTGAGATGGGGCCCTCCCTCTATAGGGTCCGCCCAGATCCCCTGGCCTGGAGTGGTGTGGTGTTGGATGCTGGTGTGTAGGTACCGGATAGTGCTCCCTACTTACCCAAGAGTGGGGTTCCACACCTCTGACTGAGGTGCAGTACCCATGTGGCGACTGGACCCTCAGGGGCGCCACAATTATATTTTGGCTGGTCAATAATATGTGCTTTATTACGTCAATACTGGAGGGTCTGACCCTTAATTTTTGTTCACTGGTATGTATATGGCCAACCAAATATAAGTGATATCGAAGATGTTAGAGGTATGGGAGGTAAAAGAGAGTTAATGTCATCTTCAGGGCTATGAGGGAATGTGACCTCTCCCTTGTCTCTCTACAGGAGACTCGCATGCTGCCAAGAGACCTTTATGAATAGGCCATGAGTGGGTCATTCATTTCAATCCTTTAGTTCTAATGTTAGAGGGGTTAGTGTTTTAATCCAGAATAATATTACATTCCAGATGTCAAAAATGGTTTATTGATCCAGAGGGCTGATTTGTTTGCTTTGTGAAATTCATTGATCTCCCCTACTTTTATCAGTTGTGTATGTACAGTACCTTCCCCATATAGTGCTGAATAAAATATTAGCTTTTACGCTTGAATCTCCTGAGTCCTTCGCTAGCTAAATATTGTGGTGACTTGACAGATTCCTCTGGGGAAATGACCTCTTAGGCCCAGGCTCTACAGAAGGTCCAGCTCTGATATACAGAAGAGCAGAAATCCTAATGTAAAACGATATTCCTGTTTTTCGGCATCTTCCCTGTCGTGTATTGATCTGGTGGTTGGAAGTGTGGCCCCTGTCGCCTTTGCTCACTATGGCTGAATATCGCACAAGAAATCTCTGATCACTCTCCTCTGTTAATTGGCGTCCAAATAAGTATAGGTACCATGGACATACCCAGGATCAAAACTAGGAGGGCAAGCCATGGTTGCCCCCTGTCCTCCTCAGCTCCAGTGTGGAATGCTGCTTTCCATCCTTCTGTCGCCTCTGCCGGGTGACGTCATCAGTGTAATCAGGTGACCTGATGACGTGGCCCTGACCCGGAAATGCCGGGAATCAGGGCTTCCATTGTACATACAGAGCGTCTAATAAACGCTTCGTGTACAATGGACTGCAGGAGTCGGCGGCTTCAGATTTTCCGCCCCTGCTATCACCTGATAGCGGGGGCAGATAAAAGCCGTCTCACACTGTGGTGGGGTGGTAGACGGAAGATGTGGCCGGCGGGGAGAGACCTTGTGCGCTGCAGCAGAAGGCCAGGTGGTGCCCCCCTGCTGCGCCCGGGGAACATGCACCGCCAGGTTCCTGTAGATATTACACTAGCCAAAGGGGGGTGACAGGTTCCCCTCGGGGGGGGGGCAGCTGCCTTCCCCTGCCCCACGCTGGGTATGCCCATGATAGGTACCCATAGGGATGACATTTGTGGAAATGAAATCTGCAATTGGCCATCTCTTCTGCGTGAGGGGTCAGACTTGGCAACTCAAATAAAGGAATATTTCAACTTCAATGTGAGTTTGGCCTCCGCCTTAATTGTGTGGGATGCTATGAAGGCCTTCTATAGGGGCATGCTAATTTAAAGACATTTCGAGGGTTAAATCCAAAACTAGGGCCTCTAGTGCTGCATTGAAAATAAAGGTGGTGGAAATAGAAAAGAGGAATATCTGCTCTCCATTGATAGATAAATATGAGTCGATTTGGGCACAAAGATCTCTTAATGAATAATTTTTGGAAAAAGCAGGATATAAATGTCTTTTTCATAAAACAGGGTCATTACATCGCAGGGGAGGGTGCTGGTCATCTTCTGGCAATCTGCTAAAGCGCTGCAAGGCCCAAGCTCAATCCCAGCCATGAAGACGTCCACTGATAACATATCAACAGATGTACATGAGATCTTTAGTGTTTCACAACTTTGTGTTCCCAGTTCTACACCTCTAAATTAACTAAATCTGATCAGGAAATTGATGGATACCTAAATAAAATTCAGTTGCCCACTCTAGCACCAGACAGATTCTCTAGATGCCCCTTTGACATTGGAGGATGCACTTGGTACATGTCAAAGTAAAAAGGCCCTGGGTGTGGATGGTCTCCCTGGGGTATTGAAGAACAAAGAGATCCCCCTGTCTGTACTGCTTCACGTTCTGCAGGAATCACTGTAGAGGAGGGCTTAAATCAATATTGGAGTCAGTCATTGTAGTGCTACAGAAACCTGGTAAAGGCCCTCTACTTATGAAATCTTACAGGCCCATCTCCTAACCAACAACAGACATTAAAACTTTGGTCAACGTTCTTGTGCAGCGCCTTATTAAAGTTGTCACCCAGCTAGTAGGAGAGGACCAGACGTGCTCTGTGCCTGCAAAATCTACAGCAAGAACATTGAGGTGGTTGTTCTATAATTTGCAACCTTCTCCTGGTAAAGAGGGTGGACAGGCTGATTTGTCGTTGGATGTAGCAAAAGCCTTTGATAGTACCGAATGGGATTAGCCCTTGGATTGTTTTCAGCAAAATAGGCTTTGGGGAGGTTTTTGTATCACGGGTTCAGTTGTGGTACTTACACCTGTTAGAGCGTAATAAGGCCAATAGTGCCTTCTCAGGCTCCTTCAATTAATTCAGAGGAACACGACAGGGGTGTCCATTGTCACCATAGCTTTTTACTCTGACAATGGAGATCATAACAGCTAATCAGGGGATTAAGGGATGGATATATGGGTCAGTGGTGGAGAAAGTGGCTCTTTCCGCTGATGACCTATTTATTTTTTTGGGAGATACAGAATCTTCTCTGACTAGTGCTATGTCCATTATTGATGAATTTGAAGACTACTCAGGATTACACATCAATTGGGATAAGTCTAGTCTAATGTCGGTAAATGCTTTCTCTCCAGATACTGAAGTTTATTTATTGGTGGGGTCAATTTTTTTTTTTTTTTTTTTTTAGAATTGTTTAAAAATTAATTTAATTTTAATTAAAATCTATTTTAATAATGCTGCTGAGCAAGGATATACATAGCACTTTTGGTATCGGGCACATGATATTTCTAACGCAGCACAGGTGCAGTCACAGAACATCACACTTCCCAACCTTTTAAATGTAGAGAAATATGTATTGTGGTATTTACAATGATTTTACTCCGACTTAAGCCCCTCAGTGTTCTTACCCACTGAGATACCCTTTCCATGGTTCCCATACAGTATGATGTTCCCACACTCCTCCACCTACACAGTACGAGGTCCACGACAAGCGCCACAAAGCAGAAAGGTTCCCCCCTCAGTCCCACACAGCATTATAGTCCCCGCACCATATGATGGTTTTGCACAGCACCCTCAACACAGCATGATGGTGCCCCCACAGCCTCACATACAATATATTAGCCCCCAGTATTAGGGGTGGTTTTGTGCTGTTAACAGTACCAGTGTGCTTAGGATGACGATACTCTAAAGGGTTGCAGTTGATGCAGCCATGGCTAGAAGTTGCTGGCATCTACCATTACCATACCTTTATTTATTCTCTTCTTCTATAGGTACATATATTCTGACAACAGCTCTGCTTCCTGCATTGGAAAAGGAGGACGACGCCAGAGTAGTAAGTTCCCACTTAATGACTGCTCGGATAGTATGGAAGGGATTTTCCTATTTAAGATAGATTATGGATAATTGACAAATTGTGGTATTATGGTATTAGTAAATGTATGATCACTGGGAACGACACTGGGTATGTGCGCACATTGAATATTTGCAGCAGATTTTTCTGCAGCAAAAACCACACAGTGCTGGTAGGAAAAATCCTGCATAAAATAAGTGAAGGGAAAGTAGATTTACTGCATTTCTTTATTCATTTGAATGGGTGAAAAACGCTGCAAAGACACAAATTGTTGACAAGCTGCAGATTGGAAAAACGCTTTGATGGTTCAAAGCCACAATGAAGAAATAATCAGCAGCACAATCGTGAGATTACAGGAAAGTCATTCATTTCACTGGTGCTGTAAAACGCAGCATGTTAACAAGCACAAAGAAAACCGTCCGAGCGCTCTGGAGGTGACATCGGTGCCCACAGAGCCTCGGGCAGGACCTGAAGAGCGGGCACCATGACTTCCTACATTCTGTCATACCCAGCACCAGACATAACACTGTGTTTACATTCTCTTGAGTGTGCTTTCTGAGGTTTATATACTTTTAAATCTTTGTGTTGTCTGGTGTAAACATTATTTTGGGTTACCTACAGTTTTTCAATGCACTTTATTGACAGTTTGGGTGTTAATCCCTGCACTCCCCACACATCCTGAGAATGGAGTGCCTGCAGCTCACTGTTCTGCCCCCTTCCCCAGTTTTCACTTTTTATGTTCCCAGACACCTGGACCTGCATGAATTTGCAGCCAGCCCCATTTACTTGAATAAAGTTCAAAGCCGCAGGTTGCTGGGAACACCCCTGTTCAGATGTGACTATAAGGTGGTGCTGTTGCTAGGATTGGCGGGGTCAAGATGTCAAATTACCAATGATCATTAAAGGGGTCGTCCCACAATCAAAGTACATTTTAATTAATAGATCTTTGAATAAAAATAAGTTTCACAATTGGATGTGTTAAGATAATCTTATATATGTATCCCTGCTATGTACTGTAATGAATGTGTCTGACCATACAGGGACATGGTCTGATCATACCACATCTCCTGCACTGAGATGATCTTATATATGTGTCTCTGCTATGTACTGCGTAATCAATGTGTCTTGACTCTACAGGGACATGGTCTGATCATACCACATCTCCTGTGCTGAGATAATCTTATATATTGTATGTGTTCCTGCTATGTGCTGTGTAATGGATGTGTCTGACTGTACAGGAACATGGTCTGATCATACCAAATCTCCAGGACCAGGGAGGACGCAAAAGAGTATACAGACATTATAGCAAAGGAGCATAGAATATTCTTTCTGTGAAGTAAAACATGTTCAACAGAGAGGAACAACAGTATACTCTATTTTGCGTCCTCCCGGTCCAGGAGATGTAGTATGATCAGACCATGTCCCTGTATGGTCAGACACAGCCATTACACAGTACATAGCAGGGACACGTATATAAGATCATCTGCACTGAACTTTTTTTTTTTCTTTTTTCTTTTACACATCCAATTGTGAAAATTAGTATTACAACAGCCACAATCAAAAATGTACTTTGTTTATGGGACAACCCCCTTTGAAGGGGTTGTCCATTTCTAGGATGACCCCTTCTGATTCCACATCTTCCCCAGGTAACATAAGCGTTTGTATTAAGCTCACGTGCTGGCGCTGTTCCAGCGGTGCCAGTAATCTCGGTCTTGGGGCTCACATGATATTATGATGCTTCGTGTCCAATCACGTCTGGCTTGTGTCTCCCCGCCCTCTTGTTGATTGCTTATGTGTGTTTTGGTGGGGAGAGAAGTTGGCAGTGATTGGATGCAGGGCTCATGTGTGATTACTGACACCGCTGGAACAGCATCAGTGCAGGAGGTGAGTATAGGCTTTTTTTTTTAATTTTACCTGCGGGAGACATGTGGAATCAGAATGAATTGTCCTAGTAGTGGACAACCCCTTAAGGGGCTGTCACAAGTGTCAATATCGTGTGCAATATCGCTGCTGCACGTGACGTTGCAGCGATATTGACGCGTGTGACAGGGCACATCAACCAGCGATAAATCGCTGGTTGATGATCGCTAGGATTTCGGACTAGACCAAAAACCTGGCGATGGTCACCCGGTGGACATGCAGCATCGCTACGTGTGACACCGGGAGACGCGCGATCAGCCAGCTCCCAGCGCCTCTCAGGAAGCTGGTATCCAGGGTAAACTGCGGGTATCTAGGCAGCGCGCACTGCCTAGATACCCGATGTATACCTTGGTTACCAGCCTTCTCCACTCACCGGCTGGTATCCAAGGTACACAGCAGGTAACTAGGGACCCTAGTTACCAACTCTGTACCTTGGATACCAGCCGGTGAGTGGAGAAGGCTGGTAACTAAGGTATACATTGGGTATCTAGGCAGTGTGCACTGCCTATAGACCCACAGTTTACCCTGGATACCAGCCTACTCCCGCTAACCACAGCCTGGCAGCGGGAGCAAGACATTGTTTAAACGATATTTAAATCATTTCCACGATGTCGCTGGTCCACTGATTGCTGGTGAGTCTGCCTGCGTGACAGCTCACCAGTGATCAGCCATCAATGTCGCCAGTGATCAGATCGCTGGCGACATTGACGTGTGTGACGGCCTTTAGTGTGAGTGCCCACAGGACGTTTTTGGTGCGTTTTCTGCATGCAGTTTACCAGTGGTTTTATGGTAATTTATGCTAATTTGTTCCTGCGGTTTTGATTCCCAGCAAAACCAATGTGTTTCACAGAAACGCTGTGCACTCACATTGGTTTTGCAAGTGTCAAGAACTGTCAAATCCTTGCGTTTTTGGTGCGGATGGGAGAGAATTGACATGTTAATTTTTCCTGCGTTTTTGCTGCAGTCAATAGAAAAAACGCAGGAAAAACGCAGCAAAAACGCACAGAAAATGCAGACAAGATCATAGCTAATCTCCTGTTAAGGACTCTAGGATCCTTGAAAGCAGTTCAGGTTTTGCTGCGTTCAGGATTGCTTAAAAAACGTCCTGTGGGCACATACCCTTAAAGTGAAGATTTCTCCTAAACTGTACTAAAGACTTTTCTTTTTCTCTTTTTTTTCTTTGTCTCAATTTTTATTTATCTAGCACCGTTATTTTTTGTTTTTTCTTTCCTCTTATCGGGTGATTTGCCTGGGGTCTTCACTGCCCTTATTAATCTGGCAGCAGAAAACTGAATTATTGGTGGTCTTGGTTAGATAGAGATCACCCTGTTGTAGGGTTTGTGCGGATCTCGAGCAATGTACTTGATCCAATCAAGTCCTAGAGCAGTTCTTATGTCTTTTGTGGTGAATACTGCCACTTAGCTGACCATTGTGTCCTGTATTGCATGATGCCCTGGCACCGGAGCGTGGGAGCCTGGCATGTGATGATTGTTGTTGGCTTGTTGCAGGTTACGGTCTCATCAGGCGGTATGCTGGTGCAGAAACTCGACGTCCTAGATCTGCAGTGTGAGAAAGGCACTTTTGATGGAACAATGGTTTATGCTCAAAACAAGGTCTGTGCTCTCTGCTCTCCACGTCTCAAAAATTACAATATGTAGAAAATGTTTGATTTGTGTCTGAAATATTCACTGTGGCCTAGATATAGAAACCTGGGGATAGAATCCTATACAGTCCCAAGCATCTAAAGCACGATTTAAAAAAACTGTACTCGGGGCATTTTGGGTGCAACACGTTTATTATACTCGCTTATATATCATATTCTGCAGCACTGCACACAGTGTGAGCCCCAGAGGGGACGGTGATCAGTCTTTGGAGGGTGGGACGAAACCCACTGAAAAACGAGGAGATCATACATAATGAATGCACGTTTTATTCTTGGCCAGATTGGAATCCAGAACCCAAAGTTGCATATAAACTTAGCTAAACATTTACGGACGCCCAGTCATTATGTATATTTACTTGGCAGGCTGCAATTAGTCATGGCAGCAAATATCGTCTCTAGTGAGTGTTCTGTCATGACCCACTCATGGGATTTATTGTCTGCATAAAGAAACAAAAGGCTTTGTAATGTGGCACCATCACACACAATGGCCAGAGAGCTGAAAAATGCAGATGTCAGAGGTTGTCTGCTAACATACTGCTATAATGTCACAAATGTCCAGTTTTTGGATGGGTTATATTCCGATCACACCTATCAATCTCTAGAACAAAGTGGCATTGGTGTTTGAGCAAGTCTTGTACCACTTTGACTCCACTCAGCTTTTATTTGAGGCTACTATGTGTACGGCCATTGAGGATATTGATTTATTATGGGATAACAATGTGGCAAAAGATGAGCAGAGGCACAAATAGCACCACACTTTTCTTGTGTCGCTGGCACTTTGTTTTGGGTGGTCAGTTGTGGACATTGATCTTGGTGTTATACCATGAATGCCTATATGATTAAACGAAGGTAATAAGGGATGCAATCACCAGTCTTCCAAGTGCAGATTTTATTGAAGCTGCAGGTTACAGTGGTGCAGGGAGGGGGAGCAGAGGTACCGGACTACGGCTTGCCGTTTCTTGCGCTAAGCACTTCCACGGGTCCTGTCCAGTACCTCTGCTCCCCCCTCCCTGCACCACTTAACCCGCCACTTCAATAAAATCTGCACAAGACTGGTGATTGCCATCCCTTATTACCTTCATATCTATTATATAAGTGCCTAGAATTCTACTTCCGGACAAAAGCCAACTTCTGTGGCTTTGTCCGGAGATAAATGTCCTGTCCGGAGATAAGTGACGTCACCAGCATCACCTACGCCCGCTCAGGGTGGACCAAGATGGCGGCCCTAAGCGGAGCCGACCTCAGGAAGGTCAGCTGCGCTTAGGGCCGAGCTCCGGCGGACCGAGCGGCCGCGAGGTAGCCAGGGAGGTAGCTCGCACCGGCGGAGCGAGCTGGGGATCTCCGTGCCGGGCATATCCGCTGCTCACCTCTGGGGAGCCGCGAGCGAGCCGGGATTAGCCCGGTACCGCCGCCGCCATTCTGATTGGTCGCTCGCAAGCGAGCGACCAATCAGATTCAAGCCGCGGCACGGCGCCATGTTTCAAAATCTAAGAAGTAAAAAAAAAAATGTTTAAGATGGCGCCGTGTTTCACGGCGCTCTTTTCATTGGTCAGCGCCAGCCTCTGCCCTCCCCTCCAGCCTCTGCCCTCCCCTCCAGCCTCTGCCCTCCCCTCCAGCCTCTGCCCTCCCCTCCAGCCTCTGCCCTCCCCTCCAGCCTCTGCCCTCCCCTCCAGCCTCTGCCCTCCCCTCCAGCCTCTGCCCTCCCCTCCAGCCTCTGCCCTCCCCTCCAGCCTCTGCCCTCCCCTCCAGCCTCCGCCCTCCCCTCCAGCCTCCGCCCTCCCCTCCAGCCTCCGCCCTCCCCTCCCCACTGGCCTCTCCCCTCCAGCCTCTGCCCTCCAGCCTCTGCTCTCCCCACCCCTCCTCACCCCTCCAGCCTCCGCTCTCCTCACCCCTCCATATGCAATGTACGGTATGTGTGTATGTAGTCACTTCCCTCACTTTGTCCGCACTTCCCTCACTTTGTACACACACACACTCCGCTATACTTACCACCGGCCCTGCGTCCGCCGCCTGGATCCTCAGTTGACATGTCGCCGCCCCCGAACTACTGTATCCAATATAGCGTCCAAGAAGTCTCGCCAAACTTCCCGGACGCCATATTGGATCCAGTTGTCCGGGGGTCGCGACATGTCGACACAGGGTCGGTGTTAACTATAGCGGTGTGTGTGTGTGTGTGCTGACCACTCTGCCCACGGCGCTCACTGCTGACCACTCTGCCCACGGCGCTCACTGCTGACCACTCTGCCCACGGCGCTCACTGTTGACCACTCTGCCCACGGCGCTCACTGCTGACCACTCTGCCCACGGCGCTCACTGCTGACCACTCTGCCCACGGCGCTCACTGCTGACCACTCTGCCCACGGCGCTCACTGCTGACCACTCTGCCCACGGCGCTCACTGCTGACCACTGAGCCACCGTATACTCTGCTGACCACTGAGCCACCGTATACTCTGCTACCCACTGAGCCACCTGTATACACACAATTCATTTCACCGCACTCCCCTAACTATTAGTAAATAAACTATATATTATGGATTCTAGACTACCCGATTCTTTAGAATCGGGCCGCCATCTAGTCATTGTATAATCACAGTGTGGATCTTTGGATGTGAACACAGTTGCCCAGTTATCTCTTAAAGGACTTAAGTGAGGAGCCTGTAACATAAGTGGCTCGCTAAATGGTGCCCGGTTTTCTCCACTGACACCACGAATGCCTATCCTGAGACAACCCCTTTTATACAACTAAAGGGAATCTGTCAGCAGGTTTTTTTCTATGTAATTTGAGAACAACATGATGTAGGGGCAGAAACCCTAATTCCAATTATATCACTTAATGCACTGCTTGGTGTAGTTTTGATAGGGGGGACACAGGAACCATGGGTGTATGCTTTGCTGCCACTAGGAGGCACACTAGGCTAATGAAAAAGTTAAAACGTTTGCTCCTCCTCAACAGCATAAACCCCCAGGCTAGGGTGTGCCTGATCAGTTTTAGCTTAATGTCATAGGAGGCAGATATGTCCTTACACAGTCCACATCTATTGCTAGATTTTTCAACTTTATATCCATTTTTGGACTACAGACAAGATCTTTACAGGGGCGACTGTTCCCTTTTGGCCGCCGCTTTCCCCAAACCATCAACAGACAGGAACATGGTGTTACCTCCACATACCGCCTTCTGCACAGATGTTATCCTCCACACCACGCCTGTTACTCCGAAGGGACTTAGAAGTGTGACGGTTTCTTCAAGGGCATGGATATTTTGAAGAAGTTGCCTGTTGTTGTTTTTTGCGTTGGCGAATCTGAGTGCACAAATCATTTATGTTTTTATATGTATTGACTTGTTTTCTTTAGAGACAGCAGGTAACCCTGACGGAGCAGTGGGCTAAAGCCTATCCCAAAGTCCATTTTTCGGTCATGCATCCAGGCTGGGCTGACACACCAGGTATATACCTTGCAATCCTTAATTATAGCCAGCTATTTATTGTATTGATATTCTGTAATCATTTATTTCTCCCTCTGGTAAGCGGTGAGGTTATCAATGCCAGACTTCTATGAGAAAATGAAGAACAGGTTACGCACAGAAGAACAAGGAGCAGATACGGCGGTGTGGTTGGCCGTGTCTCCTGCCGCAACAAAACTCGCAAGTGGCCTCTTCTTCCAAGGTATCAATACTTTGAGAGAATTATTGTTGTTTAGTTGGTGCCAAATACCAAGGGCAACAAAAATCTAATCCCTCCTCCCCCTTTTTTTTTCATGATATAGCTATATTTTCTGTAAAAACCAGTCATTTTGTATGTTGTCTATTCTCATGGTGGGTTAGCTAGGGATTATAGTTGTGTATCATTGGGTTGTAGCCACCACATTGTGCACGTTCTGGTGGACTTCAGTCAGTCTGGTGCCTATAACAGTATATTTTTTCTTTTTATAGTAAGTGTCTGCACACCCTCAGAGCCAACAACCCCATGTCTGATTAACATTCATAACCATCACCATACCTTCATCTTCTCTTATAGATCGGAAGCCCGTTTCTACGCACCTCCCCTTGGCGAGTACACACTCCTCAGCTGCCGATGAAGAGAAACTTCTCCAAATCTTGCAGGAAATGTTTGACAAATTGGCTCCTCGTTCCTGTAAATCATAGCCCCTGCATCAAGCGCAGATTGGTTTAACTAAATAGGACAAATGTTTGCTTCTAACACCACTAAAAACTACAGAGCGGCGGTGCACGGTATCACTACTGCACTGAATGTATTCATGCCTACAGACCAGGGCTGCCTGTCCTCTTATATACTCACCTCTGTATAACTACAGCTCTGATGGAGGATAGAAGATGAGCGCTCTCCAGGTTGCAGATAAATGTTTGACCCAGAGCAACCCAACTTGGCCACCTTACATCCTGCAAGATCTCATTCAGGTGTCCATTTTTCATGCATGGGTTGTATGGTTTTCTGGGCTAGAACATGTATTTACAATATGTGGGGCTATTCATAGGTTTGGGGTGATTTTTTTTCTTTCTTTATTAACACATGCTCCCAAAAAAACAGATGTGTTTGAAACTTTGAAGTTTCTTTTGATCAGTAATTTTCTAATGATAAAAACTAATGGTCCAAATTGACACATATAAAAAACAGATTTACATTAGTATTTGGTGACTTTTGAGAAATATTGCAATATATAAAGAGAACAAATTGCTTCTGAGTAAAGCACAAAGGGGTAGAGCATTTGAGAAAAATCTTACCATGTTAACAAATCATCTGCACTGTGTAATCCCAGATTCATACATCCACATGTTGCCGTCCAGGTAATGCTCACAAGCCACAGACCGTGGAGGTCATATCGGAGACCCACGATTAAGCTCATCGATGCCTCGGACGCAGAGTAAGGGTATGTGCCCACATAGTGGTTTAGTGACGTTCAAATCGTCAGTAAACCGCTGGAAAATTCAAGGGGCCTAGACTCCTGAGCTCAGAAGTCTCCAGCGGTTTTCCACCGGTTTCTCAGCGGTTTCCCAGCGGTTTTAAGAGCTGTTGAACAGCGTTTTACAGTTGTTTTTTCCGGTGGTTTTAAAAGCGGTTTTCTATGGAGGATTTTGTTCATGGAAGAGTAGAGTAGTGCCTCAAATGCTCAAAAACCGCTGAGAAGAATTGACATGCTGTATGCTGCTAAAACGCTAGGAAACCGCTCAACCTCTGGCAGATCCGCTCACATAAACCCACTGTGTGCACAGCGTTTTCTAAATTACATAGGGTTACTTGTAAGTCCTAACGCTGCTTAGGATTTACATAAATTTAAATAAAACCTATGCTAAACCGACGTTAAACCACTATGTGGGCACGCACCCTTAAGGTTGTGAGACTTGCACAGGGTCCGTATACGTTGTCAGTGTAAAAATACCAAGCTTGGTGTTTTTATTCACTAGTCATGTCCTGGGTGCGGCAGCCTCTGCTTGTATCCGGAGTCTGTCAAAAAAAGGGACATCCTGGACTACGGTGACCATCAGAGGAGAGAACTTGGGGCCCAGCCTCTCCAATCTCATAGGTTTAATAATATGTCAATACAGTGGCGTAACTTCAAGCTCATGGGCCCTAATGTGAAAGCTCCAATGGGGCCCCCAATTATTGCAAATGTTTAATAGGAATAGTCTTTGCTATAGACAAAAGGAACATTTGTGGATTCCCCCAGGCTCCAAGGCCCGGGTGCGATTACAACCCCTGAACCTGTTGTAGTTACTCTTCTGTGTCAATTGCAGATTTTAATCACTTAAGTGAGCATAAAATCTGCAGACCTCCTATTTCTGAGATGCATTAAGAGAAGTGAATTTTAGAATGTATCAGAATGTGGCTCCATAGACTTTTAATAGTACTAAGTGGAGATACACAAAGACTTAGAGCACCTAATTGCCTTGGATAATAATTCACTGTGAACCTGTTCAGAGATGAGTCCAGATTTGTAATATGAAATATTTGTTTTGCAGTGGCCAGTTTTCTAATACAGAATAAGACTGTACTGAATATTGCCGTTGTATTTTCTATGTAATTGTACATAACTCGTCAGGGGTCTCACTATGAGCTTGTCTAAGGAGGTGTCTATGTATGGATATAAGGTGTATCTGCTATCAAAGTATAGAATCGCAAAGCTCCAATGCAGTATGTAAAGGCTCTTAAAATCTATGACTATTCAAGAAAAAACTGTGTATACTGTATTTTCCATATTGTAAGATGCACTTTTTTGCCTCCAAATTTTGGGAAAAAATTTGAGAGGGATAAGACAGTCTGATTATACAGCTGTGGCACTGCGCTGGGTGTGCTTTGGGGGGTGGGGTCTGGGGTTAGCAGCGGCTTCGGAGGGGGCTGCAGCTGCCGGCGGTGTCCATATGTACCCATTATAGCCTCTGGTGCTATTCACATGTCTGTGTTTCTACATGGCCCATGTGTCCATCCAAACAAATATCCCTCTTTTCTAGTATCATAGATTAAAATGGCCAATATAAGTCAAGTATATGGGTCCATTACCAAATACGTGCAGCACACAGGTAGCATGCCTGTTCTGTGTATTTATACATTGCAATGTATAAGAGAAGCTTTTGTCATTTATTTTTTTTATCCATCCATGAAAAAACACTAATGACATGGATGGTAAAAACAGAGAAAGATCACACTGGTACAACTGATGATGCTTGCACCATTTTATACATGTACATGTTTAAATATGGATGTGGGAAAGAGCCCTAAGTTTTCAATCAAAACTCCCTCAAGCAGCCCAGTAAGTGACACATCGCTGTAATCAGTTTAGTACATGAGATGGCAAAAACATGGTGAAAGATTCCCTTTAAAGTCTACAGCCATAGCTTTTTACAAAGTAAGTAAAAGTGGATTTGAATGAATTTGGTGATCTGTTTGACGAGAGGTCGGCGTCTAGTGCCGTGTGTGTGTGTCTGACCAACTGGCTAATTTTCTGCAGCTAAACCACCCCCCTTCTCCTTTATAGACAAAGCACTGATGGGCCAGCTCCCCCTTCTCCTTTATAGACAATGCACTGATGGGCCAGCCCCCTTCTCCTTTATGGACAATGCACTGATGGGCCAGCCCCCTTTCCTTTATAGACAATGCACTGATGGGCCAGCCCCCCTTCTCCTTTATGGACAATGCACTGATGGGCCAGCCCCCTTCTCCTTTATGGACAATGCACTGATGGGCCAGCCCCCTTCTCCTTTATGGACAATGCACTGATGGGCCGGCCCCCTTTCCTTTATAGACAATGCACTGATGGGCCGGCCCCCTTTCTAAGAGATGAAACTGATATACAGCTATGGACATGAGGCACAAGTTTAATTACTAAATTAAAGGTACAAATCAACCACAATAAATAAATTCCACAATCTTAATCATTTGCACATACTTTTTATTTACAATTAGTCCTCAGTAAGAAAATATTGTAAAATCAACATTTACAGAAATCAGAAAATATTAATTGCATCTAGTTAAAAGCGCAACAAGATTAAATTACTTAGTAACGAATTAACAACTTAAAAGGTGTTGTCCAGGATATATAAGTGAATGCTTTAAAATAAAAGGCAAATGTGATCCTGCTGCCCCTCTGGGGGTCCCCAAGGTTTTCAGTTTACTTCCCTGCGGCTGAATATGCACCATCTACCCCTGACCCTTCCTCAGGGGGTCTGGTGTTAGACATATAGGAGTTATCTTTAACCCTAGAACGCATACCCATCGAAATCTACACATTCACGCACCTGGGGCCTTTTAGGCCCGTTTTCAATTATCATGGAATAACTAAAAAAAAATACTTTTCAAAGTTTATTGCAAAGTAAGGATGCATTCCCACTAGCGCTGGAGTCCACCAGGACGGGATTCCGTAATGGATCTGACCTCCTGGTGACCCCAGCTAAGGCTGGCGGATGCATACCTGGGGCCTCGCAGGCCTGCCAGGTTACCTGTTTTCTGTAAAATTACTTTAGTTAGATTTTTGAAACTCTAGGTATTCCTCAGGTATATAGTTGTTAGTAATTTCCAGTTGTTCATATATTTTTATGCTATAGGCATTTCGGTATAACAACCTTTTTTTGGGACTACCCCATATTCACGCACCTGGGGCCTTTTAGGCCTGTGTGCAAATAACACGGAATAACTCAAATAAAAATACTTTTCAAAATTTATTTTACAATTGCAAAGTAAGGATGCATTCCCAGTAGCGCTGGGGTCCGCCAGGAGGGGATCCGTAATGGATCTGACCTCCTGGTGACCCCAGCTAAGGCTGGTGGAATGACTGTACTATTGTAATTTTAGAGGTCAGTAAACTAAAAAGAAAAAGATTACAATCAGGCTTGTGCACTGTAAACAGTATGTGATAAGACTCTTTGTTAGGGTCCCAGCACACCAAGCGATATAAAGCAGGTAAAGTGCAGCCCCCCTCCTCTTACCTCCAACAGATCACTTTCTTGTAGTGCAATAGAAGCCTCTGGTTTTGGAGCTCAGAAAGTTTCTATTTCCAGACAAAAGAAAGCTGACTTCTTCCTCCAAAGCTCCAGCAATTAGGACAAAAAGACCTGTGATGAGGTCAGAGACACATGACTTTGTGAGGGAGCCTCCCTTCCAAGATCACATGACCATGTTGTCATGCAGAATCCACACTCTTCCCAGAGTCATAAAAGTTCTTCCCCAGCAACAATACAGACAAAAAGACTGAATATCACATGTTAACCTAGTACGGGCCTAAAAGGCCCCAGGTGCGTGAATATGGGGTAGTCCCAAAAAAAGGTTGTTATACTGAAATGTCTGTAACATAAAAATATATGAATAACTGGAAATTACTAACAACTATATACCTGAGGATTATCTAGATTTTCAAAATTTAAACTAAAGTACTTTTACAGAAAATAGAAAACCAGTAACCTGGCGGGCCTGCGAGGCCCCAGGTATACGTTCTAGGGTTAAAGGCCATCGATTGGCTGCAGTGGTCACAGGGGCAAATGGTGCCGGATTAGCTACAAGGAAGAAGGCAGTCGGGGACAGTAATGGTGGTTTACACACACCAATTTATCTGTTAAATCTCTGAACCAATCTCTGGTTGCAGTGAAATCATGGATACATTGCTCCATTTTGTGGCTGTGTACAACATGGAGCAATGTATCCATGATTTCACTGCAACCAGAGATTGGTTCAGAGATTGAACAGATAAATTGGTGTGTGTAAACCCACCATAAGAGGCTGTGCTGACGCTGCTGGGTTATGACCAGTGAGTAAGGATTGTTCATTTAAAGCATTCCCTGCCTTTACAATCATTCTTATATTCTGGACGCCCCTTTAATTTGGTCCCTTGTAGTTATCAAATCACATTGTAAACAAAATGTATCAGCAGCAATTTAATAGCAAAAATTAAAGGCAATTAAACCTTTCCAAGAAGTACAGGTCTGTAGCCATACTCTGAATACCCATGAAAACGTTGGTCATTGTAAAAATTAAATTCACTTTGAAACTGTTCTATATAGAGAAATGACCTGGAGACGAGTCGTCTGCAGGAACTTACTGTAATGTACAAGAAAGCCTCATATCTGGAAATGGTGCAAGGTAACACTTTACGGCAATTCACACTTTCTGTGCCCACTAAGATCTATGCTACATGGTACATGCATTCAGAAGTCCCTTGTTTGCCACTTAATGTGCACAAAATGCAAATTGTCATGTGACGGTCACCAGCCAGAGGTTATCATGGCTCCATTAAAGAGTTACATTTACTTCTATTGAAGTGCAACTTAAACTGAATTTCTTATATTAAGGCTGATTTCCCATAATCAACATTTAATAGCATCCACACAATAGGTGATAAATGGATGATAAGCAGGGGTCCAACCGGTGGGAGGACAAAGTTCCATGTGTAAGCACTACTGCCAGAAATGATAAGTAGTAATAGTCATACAAGCGCACTGCCACTGTATTTACACAGGGTATTCTAGGACCAGTTCTTGGAATTGCTGGGGATCCCAGTGATCAGACCCTCTCTGATTATACATAGCTCACATACCCTATGGTTGAATGGTATAGGGTTATCTCAAACAGTATGTAAAGGGATTCTGGCAGCAGGTTTTTGTTATTTAATCTTAAAGCAGTATCATTTAGGCATTGAGATCCTGAGTCCAGGAATGTGTCATTTATTAGTTGAACTAATCAGTATTTTATCAGCAGGAGATTAGCACTAAAGAATTAGGTCTCCTGTCCTCCAAGATAGTGCAGATAATCAGTAACTCCACTGCCACCACTGATTGGCAGCTTGCTCTCAATGCAGACTCATCAGTCAAGGTGTCGGCGGGGTTATTCAGAGCTCAGCTATTTAAGCACTGTTACAATGACCCTCCATTCTCCATCCGAGAAATATGATCTAATTATGGTAATCAGACGGGTCAGAGTGGGATCTGTTTTTCTCAATTGTAAAGAAGAAGAAAAAAGTTTCTCCACCTTTTCCATTCTGTCAGTCCGTGACAAAGGTCATCCAAATACGGTCCAAATTTGTTCTCAAACCCATAGTTTTGAATAGCAGAGTGTCATCCAAGTCTCAGAGGCAAATCGTGCATGCTGTATTATTGCCTCCTCTGACCAAGGAAAAGAATCGACAAGCACATGGAATAACATCCGAGTGCAAGTCGATGTTTTCATGGTGCGAGTGCAATCCGATGACGGCTGACACTAATAGAAAGTACAGTAATTTGCACGAGCCCTAAAGAGGAAACAACAAGGATTGTAGCAAAACTGCCCCAAGCAACCTACGAAGTGACACATTCCCAGAATCAGGGTCTCTGCCTTTACAATATGCTGCTCTCTGATTAAATAGCAAAAACCTGGTGACAGATTCACTTTAAATTAACACTGAAAACAGAAGTAGCATTTGTTGGTGTGAGAACAAGCTTCTGAGTCCATCATCAATCCTCAGCACACAGCTGTAACTTTCCCTTTCTACTGTTGGATACCATTATTGGTGGCTGTATACGGCTTCCATAAAGGAGACTTCCTGAGCATTTACATACAAATACAGGCAGTATTAAGTGTTAAGATGACATTTAGAAGCACAAACCCAAAAGGCTGAACTCCTCTTTATCTTTGACAACTTCTAATTTCACATATCTATTACAATTAAACTGCTAGCAAACTGTATTATCTGAGAAAAATACCTGATGGAGGTGACACTGCTTCAGTGGATCCCTGATCATCTTTATTTTCCTGTAACAACAGCTTCTGTGCCCACAATAATGCCAGCAGGGCACATGACAACTGATGCTGGATATTGGTTACAGTCTGCTGACCTGTCAGTGGTGGTGACAGTAAAGCCCAGCAGGGATATGACTGAGGACTAGTGTATGGTGTTTATTTAGTTATATTTATTACTGCATTTTTTCCCTCTTGGGGTATCCCCTTATAATTTATGTGCACATGATATTTTTAGGCAGATCCTGCCACAGAAATGCAAAAAAGAATTGACTTGGTGTGCAAATTTTCAGGATTTTGAACGGCTTTTAATCGCTTCAGGTTTCTCACTAAGGCTGGTTTCACACTGCGTTTTTTTCCCTGATCAGGGTCTATCAGGTTTGTGTGTCAAAACCAGGAGTGTCTCCAAAACCCAGAACAGGTGTCATGGTGGGTTTACACATCCCCGATATCGTGGCGATATCGTAGGCAACGGCGCGGGAGCACGCATTTTTTGAGCGCTTTTCCCGATATCGCATCGGCGGTTTACACGCTGCGATATCGGGAAACAACGTCCGTACGATGTGTACGCCCACCAACCCAGTAACGACCATTTAACATGGGAGTTAATGGGTGAGGTGCGAGTACAAATCGTAGTTGGGCTGTTACACGGTACAATGCTGCTACAACGGCCATGCGATATCGGGCAGTTGAATAGCACGCTCATTCAACCCCGATATCGTTTTGCATCGTTCCAGCATCGCGTTGTACGTTCAAACAGTACAACGCGCTTGAACGATATCGGGTTCCACCTCCAGACCACGTGACTTTTTGTCAGAGTTGATCGGAGTTGGACGCCGATATCGCAACGTGTAAACCCAGCTCAATCTTTCAATAATAGTTTTTCTCTGCAAGTTCCTCTCTGGGTTTTGGCATACAAACCTGATCAAACCTGATCAGGAAAAACACTGCAGTGTGAAACCAGCCTATGTCAGGCGGTTAAGGGCAGCTTCACAATGCGATCAGGTCCGGGGCTGTCAGGAATGACCCTGACAGCCCTGGACCGATCAGCACACAGAACCAGAGGGCTAATATGCCCTCCGGTCCGGTGTGCAGCTGGACGCAGCTGCCGCTGATTAATCAGGTCCGCGGCTTGCGGGGAGCTAGACACAGTCCGGAAACAACAGCGGCGTGCAGCCGCAGGTGTCCGGTTCCCGGATCGTCCCTGACCGGTGCAATCCGGCCCCATAGGATTGCACCGGATCCGGGAGAATCCGGGATACGGCAATTTGGGGTGATGCAAGCAACGTTTTTGTGTACGGTGAGAAAAATCCGAATTTTCTGCCAGAGAGATGGAAACCAGATGGCAGAGGCTACTATGGGGCCAAAGTCCGGTCCGGGGCTGTCTGGTTTACACCGGACAGCCCCGGATCGGATCTTACGTGGGGTGAAGCTAGCCTAAAGGGGAACCTGTCAGCAGAATTTGGCTCTATATAGTAAATTCATGGCCATAATGGCACCTGATTGATGTGTGTTAATTGGATACCTGCGGTGAAGGAATCCATCTTTAGTTGCTGAATAATCTAAAGGTACCGTTACACGCTTCAATGTTGTAACGATCTCGCAGCTGTTAGGACATCGTTTTGACATCGTGCACGACGCACCAACGATGTAGCGAGCAGCTATCGTTCGCACAACCCAGCGAACGATACTTGTTCGGTGAAGGAGTCGTTAACGACAGTTATCACGGTGTCACACAGAACGATGTAGCAGGTTGGACTAATCGAGGATCGTCTGATTTGAAAACATGTTCTCAAATCTGTGATTAGCATCCAACGATTTATCGTAGTGGTATCTGTGTCACACGCAACAACGTCCTAACGATGTCGTTTCAACAACTCCAAACCTGTGACGTTTTAGCGCTATCATTCACGTATCACGTATTATCGTACCATGTAACGGGGCCTTTAGTCAAAATTTTCTTCTACTGCCGTCTTCTGTGCATCGGGGCAGGATGTGGGGGAAGCGTCAACTTCTTCGGTGACCTCCACCTGCCTCCTCTGTTTCTTTTACAGGTCACTGATTAAATCAGTGCCCGTCTCCTTTTAGAAATTCTGCACCCCCACATATGAGCGGGCGACACTTGCACAGTGTGAAAATAAAATGAAGCTAGAGGCAGCACATCACAGATCGGATTTCAGGTCAATGATTTCTTAATTAAACAAAAATCTTGATCTGTGGTTGCACTGCCTCCGGCGCCAGTTTATAGAAGACAGTCTGTGGTACGTGCACATGGTCTCCAATAAAATGGCACCGGCTGCGGCGCATGCTCAAACAGATTTCAGCTACATGACCTCTTTATTAAGCCAAAATCTTGATCTGTGCATGTGCGGTCACTAGCGCCATTTTTAAGCATTGTGAATCACACAAAGCAACCAATGACGGAGGTGTGGAATATCAAACAGGTGGCAGGTCACTGAATATGACCTGTAAAAGAAAGAGGAAGTAGAAGAAGCCCCTACCTCCAAGTTCTGCCCCGATGCATGAATGATGTCATTACATGAAAATTGAGGAAGATTATTCAGCAACCTCAGATTGGATTTGTTCACTGCAGGTATCAGTGTAACCATCATTGCAGTGCCATTATGGTAATGGCTTTACTTTATAGTGCTAATTCCTGATGACAGGTTCTCTTTAAAAGAAGTGACATGACCATTTTTCTGTTTCCTACTCTGAAGAGGCTCCGTACTTTACAATTCAAATCAATGGGAAATCTGAACGGACTCCTGGAAGTCTTTTGGATCATTTTTGCTTCAAAAAAAATACAGGCAGTTTGTTCATTTAATAAAGTGAAAAAAAAACAACAGTGAAAAAAGGTGTGACAAAAATGATGGAAAAACCTTGCAAAGGAAAACACTGATAGCCAAAACACAGTGAAAAAACTTTCAGGTAACGACAATCAAGGTACACAAAAGACTTCAGGAAAAGAACACAACAAAAACGCCAGAGTTCTTGAGGAGTCTTCTGCTTGAAAAACCCCACTGAGTTCACAAGACGTCATGTGCACAAAGCCTTAATCATCACTGCTGGCTGGACCTAAAGGGAACGTGATGTAGCAAGATGGACACTTAGAACATACTAGACCTTTTCTCTATGTAGCATGAAGCTTATACCGGGACAGAGCTGGAAAACATACAGCAAAAAAAGAGCTGAAACAAAAAGTTAGCAGATGATATTTCCTAATAAGACACTTTCGGCTTTTTGGGTTTCTTCATGAGCGTAACTGAATAAATCGGAATGACTGGGAAACTGCAGTATTGGACCTAAGGACCAGAGAGGTCGGTGACTATGCAAATCTCCCATCATTCATGAGTGACCGACCAAGAGATCCTTCAGGATTGCATGGCAAGTGTCATGTCACCCACAGGAGCCCCCCAGTACCGTGTAATTGCTGCAAGTAATATAGATAGCACATGATGAGCGGTAGCCATGTGCAGTGTTTGGGAATGAGTGCATTAAAAACGCTTCAACACTTCCCATTCATTTCTATTGCAGAATCACTTTGCCGTTCATATCTTCAGACTTTTTATTTTTTTCCCTATTTGCTTCAGGTTTTGAAAAACATACGGTGTATAACAAAAAAATAAATAACTGAAGATATTTGCAGGTCACTTCTTTTTTATTTGCTAGTGATGGAATCTACTGTAAACATGTCACGGTCCAATCAAAAGGATGCAAAGAAAAAACTGTTCCTAAAAACTCCCCAAAGGAGCATTTTCAAGAGCAGTTTCCAGCTGAAAACGAGATTTTTGAATGATGGAAAAAATCCCTAAGGGTATGTGCACATATGCCGGGTTTGTGCCGGTGGGCGGCTGGGCGGACCCGACAGGAAGCTCTGCAGCCGTCCACCGGCTTCCTGGCGGGTATGTGCGGCGGGTGACGGGCGGGTGCACAGCGGGTTAGCGGCGGCGGTTATGCAGCGGCTGGAAGCAGCACATGATTCTGCTTGCAGCCGCTGCAGAACCGGCCGGTTTATAGAACATGCACATTCGTTGCTAACCCGCTGGGAACCCAGCGGTTTAGTAACAGATGAGCATGTGTAAACCACCGGTGTGTGCACTCCGCGTGTCGGTTTCCATAGGTTTAATGTTAACCCAAAAGCCGCTTTTGGATTAACATAAATTTACATAAAACTCATGGAAACCGACCGGCGGTTTCCGCTGCTAAACCTGCAATAAACCTACCAGTGTGCACATACCCTAAGTGTTCATGGCCTCAGTGTAAGAGGGAGCAGAATTTCACTATTTGCATATAAGAACTGAAGATGTTATAAGTCTGTGTGCAATACCTAAAACTATGCATAACTCATTTGCCCGCTCTGCATTTCAATCGACCCTGTGGACCATCATTTTGGACGGTTAGATTGCGGGTGGGGATGGCATAGTCTGTAGTGGGCTCAGGGGCATCTTACAAAGGTGAAACTAAAGACTGCAGAGCGCTGCACCATCCCAGAATACATGGCCTGTTTGAAGCATGACATTATGCTGAATATTGCTTCTACAGGAAGATTTGCAATAAACCTACAGAGCCCTTTGATCTTATTCAAAAAATGCATAGCTATCTTTCTTAAAAGAGTAATTTCACTCGTGATATGTACTGAAATACTGAAAATAAGATTTACCTTGAGTGACATATTTGGGAAGGATTTATGCCCCAAAAATGAAATGAGGATTTTTGGTACTCACTGTACAATTGCTTTGTCGGTCGCTTCATGGGAGTGGGGTGGGACACAGGAGCCATGTGATTGGCATCCCTTACCGGCCAATCTCCCCGTCCCCATCCCCATGAAGAGGCTGACAAAAGTGACCCTCTATCTTCATTGCTAGACTTTTATTTAACTTATTTTAAAAGATAACTAAACAGCATGTGAACTTTAATTGCATTTGATCCAAGTGCACACAAGTCACACAATATGGCTTTCTTTCCTTTAATATTCCCCTCCTGGCTCTGGCCTTTAGACTGCACAGTTGTAAGGGGACACGTTGGTAGCATTATCTAATACTGGCCACAATCACAGCAGGTGAATACATTGGGAATTCCTCCATATTAGGTCTGTGATATTGCAGGAATATACACTGCTGGATCTGAATAGATGGATTTAAAGTATGCAAAATTAAGAATATTTCATGGGCCTAATCCAGACAAAAATAGATTTTTATTATGCATGTATGGCTACAGCTTCCGTTAAGAAATGGTTGGACATAAGAATATGTTGGAGCACAGATGATGGGCACACGGCACATACTGCACAGGATTACATGGAGGACAGACACCAGCAGGAAGATTGTCCTCCATGTTCTCCAGAAACACTGTGTTTCATGTGCGGGAGAAGTGTAACTGGATATTAACCACAAGCTGAAGAATATTAATGTCATTTATGGCCACATGCTGGGAATAAACGGCATTATCCCACACAGTATATACACAGATAACTCCGGTTATTGAATATTTAATAATGATCACAGTCTCCATTATACCGGACAGACTAGGCATCAGTAAATACTAATATAGAAACCTATAATGACAATGGATCTTACGAACAGTAATACTATAGCTAGTAGAGGGCTACATCTTGAGTGAGCTGAGGCCGCCTACAGCCGCTAAAATCACAAATTGTAGCTCTCAGCAAACGAGTTTGTGGATACTCTGTCAAGAAAGTGCTGGGACTTTCAGTTTTATAGCTTCTTTCTATCGTATTGCAGATCACTTTCCCCATTATTATAGCAATCCGGAATCCCTTGAAGTTGGGACCCGCGTCCCCATACCATTCCAGACTGCTTGGAATCACAGAGGTGATCAGATCAGCTCTCATTTTTTTCCTAATTTACAATATAAAATCACTGTCATTTCCATCAATCCAGTTTTTAGTTAATACAATAAATAATACTTTTATTGAGTAAAATCAAGAAAGGATTTCTAGCTTTACAAGCCTGGGTCACATATTGCCCACTAGATATCCTGGCTTGGAAAGTGATAGCCCTGTATATGGCGTCCATAGCGGATAAGTGGAGGCTCTGCTTTGAACACCACCTGGAACGGAGCAGCAAAAACGCAAAAGAAAAAAAATAAACCCTTTAAATCTCATAATTGGAGAAGGTCCATTCCTCAAAAAATATTAGCAAGTGATGGTACAGTACTAAGAATATACTATCATGATAAGGCTGGTTTCACACTAATGTTCTTTTGAATTCGGGAAGATCCGGCTGAAACTACATGAGTCTTTTCCTCCATTGACTTTCAATAGGGATGTAGGTTCATGCGGTTGCATATGGTTCCAGCCAAATCCAATTTTTAATAGAAACCAGCAGTGGCGTAACTTCAGGCCCTAGGGCCCCAAATTATTGCAAATCTTTAATGGTATTGGTCCTTTTCTAAGTGCCGAAGGGACTTTAGGGACCCCCCCCCCCCCCCCCTAGGCTGCAAGGCCCTGGGTGTGATCACAACCCCTGCACCTGTTGTAGTTACTCCCCTGGAAACCAGAAACGCAGTTTGTAACATTTTCTGTGTTTTTTTTTTTTTTTAAATTGTAAACTATTGGATACGGGGCAATGTGGCCTAAAATAAAATGGAGATCTATGGAACCCGGATCTGGACGCTGGAGAACACTGGATGCAATTTTTTTTGACTGTGCATGCTAAAAGCCAGTTGTTTCATATGACACAATGCCATTTTTTGTAAATGTCCCCTAGTGTGTGTCACTGGATCCGTCAAAAAAATGTACACAACTTGATGCAACTGGATTCTACCGCACTGGTATTACGCCGGATCAGTTAGCCGAATCAGTAATAATACCGGTGAGGGAGCATCCAGTTACGTCAGGTTTTATAATTGCGGGAGGATGTGGTTTTCTCCGTATCCTCGCCGGATTCAAAAACCGGTAGTGTGAAACCAGCCCAAGAGGGCAAAACACCTGTAAAAACCTAATCATTAACTGCTTAAAACTGATCTTACAAACTTCAATAAAGTTTACATTCCTTTGTGGTTTGCTATGAATTAAAGATGCCTGCTAAAATCTAATCTAATTGCCAAGCGCAACTCCGTCCAAAATTCACATGTAGTGCCCCTCAGATCAGATCCGAAGAGTCCCATCTGCCCTAAACAGTGAGCCAGAATGTGAAATACGTCCTGAAGGTGGGAGAATGCAGCTTCAACTCCTAAAGGCCAGACGACCCGGCACTCCCCAGTGAGATCTTCTCCAAGTGCCATCCCAAGCGTCAGCCTTGTTCCCAATCAATATCCATATACTACTTTTATTAATGTATACACATTCAATTTTTTTTTTTTAATTGTAATGAAAACTCAATTTAGATTATTAAAAAAACAACTAATTTTTAAATGTCATTTCCTAATAAATTATCTTATTATTGTGCAAATGTTATCATTCTTGAAAGTATTCATGGACACCAGTGGAAAGAGGAACTGCCGACCGGCATGTATAGCATTAGGGAATAGCAACATATGCAACAGGAATGTACAATCCAAAGAAAGCATGATGGAAAGGATTAAATTAGAAGGGTCTTCATGATAAGAGTTGGAGGATGCCTACTGTATATACAAACACCAGTACATAGCATGGATAACCTCTGCATAGTAAACTCCAAACAATACAAACCCAAAATCAGGTTCTAAGGAGGAGATGGAGCGGCCACAGACCCAGGCTCAGATTATCAATACCGTTTATCATTCAACATAGCAATTATAAAGGAGAGTATCTCCTCTCCAGAGACGTATTCAAGGAAACCATAACTTCTAGATACTCCGCCTACTGCGCTCCCGTAGAGTCTGCACCCAATCTTCTACTTCTTGTGTTACCGACTTCTTAGATGGATCCGTAGAACGTTATCAAGAGACGACCGGCGTCATATCCCAAAGCTGCGGGAAGCACAAAATGATTATCGCTCACAGGTACAGAAAAGATTTCTGGAAATATTCGCATTTTACTGTTTTGAAAAGCATGATTAAAAACAAAATACATACTGAATAAAAAAGCACAAGTACAAGAAAAGGAGGACTTAATAGCCAGGTCACTGACATAATATAAACATACATACAAAATCGACAATAACTGGCTAAATAGGATATGGCCTAAGAAAAATGAGGCCAAATAAGTGTGAAATTATATTTGTCATGTACCCGCTTATAAGCACGTGACGTGGGGTGCACCTGCAAGGGTTAATCTATCTCCTCTCACTCACTCCAACACTGAACCTCTGTTATAGGCTATAAAGTGAGCATAAATCACACCCCAACACCGTGCACACACCCCAGTTAAACAACACGCTGCCACCACTCATCAAACACACAGAGCGATAAGTCCCCAAAACATACTACTGTCTGACAATCGGGTCACACACTCTCTAAGGCTATGGATTATTTAGAGAATACAGGGATCAAATTTATTAAAGTTTTAAGCTTTACTATGGTTATAGTGTTTACAATAAAAAAAAAAAATAAAAAAAAGACACAGATATGCAGAACAGTTATAGAATAAAAAGGGAGAAAATTACAGAAATATCTAAACTTTCCAGGCTAATGTTATTTTCTGCATCCTTGCGGGAGGTGAAATGAAATATGGATCAACAGCAGTATTTGAATTGGTCCCATCTGCAAAGTGAGCATAAATCACACACGACACAGTACACATACCCCAGCTACACAACAATATGGAATCTAAACTGAGGTGTCAAAAAACCTATTACAATAACAGTTTGCCTCATTTAAGAAACCATATAACAGTAACAAAAAATGAAATCCTCGTAAAAGTGAAAAAGGTACAGAACAATACCCAGAAAATATGAAGCTATAGCCAGTGGAGATTAATGAAACCAGGACCCGTTACTTTTGAAGGAAATATTTGGTCTGAAAAGCAGACATCTCCCACAATCTTCCCCAACACCTGAATGCTATTTTTTTTCTTCATAACAGAAGAATAAAAAAATCCACCCTAAAAACATACAAATATATTTCATATAGCAAATCTGGTATATAACAGATGTAATGACGAGCACAGAGTGAATAACCTGCGTGCACATTTATCATACTCTGTATGTAGATATGTCACATAACCATAGAGGTGTGCGGTGACCATGATGGAGTGAATGTACTGCTACATAAGGCTGCAGATATTTCCCATTTTGGAACACAGTATATGAAGTACAACTGGTGTTCTAAACAAAAAAAAAATATTATGTTTTAATATTCGTACAATACTAGAAAATAACAGGTAAACAGATCTGGCACCATTAATCCAGCATACTCTTCATGGAATAAATCAATGACTATAATGAGCACTAACTGGCCTCCTGGAGAGAGTGGCGCTCATGCTTCAACTGACAGTACAGCAGAGCAAAGAGCAGAAGACAAAGGTGCCATTCACCGATCCATAAAAATACTATTTCCATTTGCTAAATTTAATGGATGCAGGAAGATGAGGACAATGTCATAGATGATGGCCGTTTCACACAATATTGAGTTTCAATGGGTCTTAGTTTTGTTCTTTCATATTCCTCTTCTCACATATCGATTGGAAATTTTATTGACATGGGAACTTTAAATATGTTTTTTTTACAGGGAAAATTGTGTGCGGGAGAATATTTTTTAATAAAAACAAACAAAAAAAACAATAACTTTTTAAGGTAGTCTGTCACAACTCGAAATGAAAACTAAACAGTTGTAAGGGGAATTAGACCCTATGAAATCATATAGCTGAAACATTTAATTGCTGTAATAACTTTTATGGTTAATCTCTTTTTATTGATTTTGCAAACGCATTACAAGTTATACGAATAGTTATATGCCAATAAAAATACAGGTAAGGGTAATACAAAAAGAATTTCGACTAAAAGAGAATAGTACAATAGTCAACTACAAATAATTACACTCTTCAAGTATAGGATTACCTAATCCCTTATTTATTGCTGTAATAGCTTTTAATACCAGTTTTACTCCATACGTGAGGGGGTTGTTGGTGTACCCTTGCACGTGCAGCGTCGTAGTTAGAGCGCAATGAGCACCAATCAATCAGAATCAGGCATCTGCTCACTATGTAAACTGACGGGTGGTGTAAAGGTGCATTGAGCTTTTGGCCACAGCAAGGGTACACCAGAGTCCCCACATTTGCATTAAAAAAAATTGCAAAACTAAATACATCAATGAACTATATACAGTGTATGTGATTTTTATAGGGGCTAGGTTCCCTATATAAAACTTTTTATTCAATTTAATTTGCATTTCGGAGGTGACTAAATATTTTTAAAACTTACATTTTTTCACATTACACTTAAATCTTTGAATATTTGATCTCTTATGATGTAGTGTCTGTAGTGGACTTCATAAGACTACCAGCAAGGCAGCCATTGCATATGGCATCCAACAGTCACCCAGGGATAATGATACAGAGGCGACATGGAGCATCCAAACGTTAGCACCGCAGGTATGGCACAACTGGAATGCCTTGGACAGTGGCATTCATGGAGTTAAATGAGAAAGGTTTTACAGCAGTATTCAGAGCTAGCTCCGATTGCTGCTATTAAAACACATAAGCCGGGTGTACAAATATCAGACACCTGCCCAGTACGGAGCGGCCTAAGCTCACGCCATACACGCACTACATGATGTAATGGTATATCATGGAGCAGGGAGAGGATAATCATCACATCATATGGCATATCTACTTGGACATAACTATATGAAACTTCAAGATATGGCAGATCTTCTTTATCTACACAGCACAGTCAGACCTCAAGTACCCGCGCGGTAACGGTCGCATCTCATGTAGCCACGCGGCACGGTCCCGTCACATGTGTCCACGCGGCACAGTCCCGTCACATGTGTCCCACCGCGCACAGTCCCGTCACATGTGTCCACGCGGCACAGTCCGTCACATGTGTCCACGCGGCACAGTCCCGTCACATGTGTCCACGCGGCACAGTCCCGTCACATGTGTCCACGCGGCACAGTCCGTCCATGCGTCCACGCGGCACAGTCCGTCCATGGTCCACGCGGCACAGTCCCGTCACATGTGTCCACGCGGCACAGTCCCGTCACATGTGTCCACGCGGCACAGTCCCGTCACATGTGTCCACGCGGCACAGTCCCGTCACATGTGTCCACGCGGCACAGTCCCGTCATCATGTGTCCACGCGGCACAGTCCCGTCTCATGTGTCCACGCGGCACAGTCCCGTCTCGTGTCCACGCGGCACAGTCCGTCTCATGTCCACGCGGCACAGTCACGTCTCATGTATCCACGCGGCACAGTCACGTCTCATGTATCCACGCGGCACAGTCACGTCTCATGTATCCACGCGGCACAGTCACGTCTCATGTATCCACGCGGCACAGTCCGTCTCATGTCCACGCGCACAGTCGCGTCTCATGCATCCACGCGGCACAGTCACGTCTCATGTATCCACGCAGCACAGTCACGTGTCATGTATCCACGCGGCACAGTCACATCTAATGCATCCACATGGCATGGTCAATCAGTTGGATCTTATAATGCCACTTCCCAATAAATCTGAATTACACCAGCTTGAGTACAGATGGGACAAGCAGCACATTAGTACTTGATAATACTACTTCCGTCAAGCTCTGTACACATGAGCATTGATAGGTCTCATCATATATTCTGGTATATTTGATGTCCTAAATGGTGCAGTCTGCAGGGCTAATGTTCCTTTCAAAAATTCTAGAACCCAAATGCCCCAATTCTAAAAGTACATTAGACCAGTTGTGATCAGTTTGATCATAGCATGGCATAGCCTAATGGCTCCGGTGTGAACAGAGCTGAACGTCGTCTTACAAGCAAAGACCGACCTGGGCCTAGACAGCAGGCCGGCAGTGCTAGGTGTGTGAGCCGGTGGACAGAGCAGCATCATCCTGGGTCCTTACTAACCTTAATGAGCTTGTCTGTTCCTGAAGTCAACAACCAAACTCTCGTCGGGTCGAAGTGTACATGGACTATATTGTGTTTACTATTATGGAAAGTCGCAGTCGGTGCTCGTCTGAAAAGAGACAAAAGGAAGAAATGTTAATAGCACAAGTGACAAAGTGTGAGCCAGACGGTCAGTCTTTAGGCGTTGTACCTACTGTATGTGTTTACTCAGCCGAAACTGAACCAAAAAATGAAAAAACAAAAATTGTTACAATTCTTGTGTAATTAATGTCTGCTAGCGTTCGTTTCCTCCCAGTCTCCTACAAACATGCCCCCTCCCCCAGTCTACACTATGGCCAGCCACCCTCAGGATCCTACAGGCCCTCACCAGCCCCTAATGTCACCACCCACCCCCATTGCATACGGCGGTCCCCTGCTCCACTGATACAATGTGCTGAATCCTCAGCTGTGAAGGCGATTCTGCAGTGTGTAAGTGAAGTGGGGAACACTACATGTGTGTGCTTTCACCCTGTGGTCTTTGTGCAGGGGAGCCGAGGTCCACAGTCTGGGACTCTGTGCGGTGATGCCCGATGCTTCTCGTACAGGAGGTATGGAGAGAAGCATCAGGCTCCACATACCCATACCATAGAGCGGGGCACAGAGCCAGTGGAACGGTCCTCTCTATACCGCAGCCACCGGCTCTATGGTACAGGAGGTATGGAGAGAAGCATCAGGCTCCACAGCACAGAGTCCCAGGCTGCGGACCTCAGCTCCCCTGCACAGAGACCACAGGGTGAGCGCACACACATACAGTGGTCCCTCCTGCACTGACATACTGTGCCGAATTGCCTTCACAGCTGAGGATTCGGCACATTGCATCAGTGGAGCGGGGAACCGCTGTATGCAATGGGGGTAGGTGGTGACATTAGGGGCAGGGGAGGGCCTGTTGGAGCCCTGGGGGTGGCCGGCCATAGTGTAAACTGGGGAGGGGGCATGTTTGTAGTAGACTGGGAGGAAATGACCCGTTTCCCAGTTACATGCCACTCCAATACAAACACGTTCCCTGGCTGCCGCAAATATATGATATCTAGGTAACTATACAAAATGCTGACAGGATGTATATTACAAACTGTCAACATTTTGCAACCTAGATACACATATGAATTATAGCAAAAGCCCGGACAAGCCCTTTAAATATAACAACATTGAAGTCAATAACAGAGACCGAGGCAGCAGCAGATACTGAGCACCGGACCCTGGGCGGACAAGCAAAGAAAAGTTTGTGTTTTTTTTAATAGCCACCTGCACCCGGGAACTCAACCCCCGCTCCCCCCAGGCACCCTTCACACATCTGTTATAAAAACACATACGTGTGTTACAGTCCGTTTATCAGCCTTGTTTTTCCGGGATGGTTACAAAAAATGAGATGACAAAGCTTCTTCTATAACTTCAATGCTAAACACATACAGATTGTACGCTGATGTCATCTGTGTGCTATACGTGGACTCATTTGTGCTGTACGTGGATCATTTGTGCTGTACGTGGACTCATTTGGGCTGTACGTGGACTCATTTGGCTGTACGTGGATCATTGGAGAGCCCCACCCTCCAGACTCTGCAGCATACTGAGATTTTTTCCCCATCTCCAGTGACAAATGCTCTAACATTTCATTCTCTTTTCACTCACTGTTCATCTGTGATGGAGTCGTAGCAGCTATCACACACACGCACTTCAAACTCAAAGCCCAGCAGAGGGATCGTGGACCTCTTGGAGCTGCATTTTCCACATACGGCTTTTCCACATTTTCTGCAGTGATGCTAAAATAACAAAAGGGGAGTATTAAAAACCTCCGGAATCGGTAATCACAGAGCAAATAGCGGTATTTTGTCCAAACAATGAGAGCCGAGGTGTCATCATCTCATTACATCTGCTCTATATACTTACAGTATGTTACAACCAAGACCAGAACACCTCAACCATATAAAACATATATGTCCCACCCTCCCCTATCATGTATATGCTTGCAGCGTCCCAATGCTGTATATGCCCAAGCCCTCCCCAGGGATGATACATGCCCCCCAGCCCCTCCTATGATGTATACATGCCTATGCGTCTCCTGTGATATATATGCCCCACCACATTAGGGCTGAGTTGATTAATTAATTGATCAAGTATAGAAATTGATCATTTTGTGCGGCCTCCAAATGATTGTAGAAAAATCCAAATGGGCCTTGACAAAAAATGTTCCCCACCCCTGGTTTAACAAGTAGGCAACATGTTACATGATCACCGGGAGTTATTCTGAGGTTGATTCCCCTAATGTGTAAAATGCCACACATGTACCAATAATATGTCATGTACTCTCTGGCGCCCTCTGTGGAGAGCTGTGGCTATGACATACATCTGGTAAGAACTAGCAGTGTATATTTACAAGGCTAGATACAGATTCAACCACAATTATATTTTTTATTGTTTATTTGCCTCTTTAATGTAAATAGAGAACTTTCTAAAAAGTCTTCATAAAAAACATTCTGCCATTTAGCTATTAGAGCGAGCCATTCATCCAGCTGCTATTGAAGAACTGTGACATATGCATCAGAGCTCCTTCTCCTGGTTCTGATGGCTCTTACTGTTCTGCCCTTTTCTCTCAGTGTAAGATATAGCAGCGGGGAGGTGGACTGTACAGATAACTGTGGAGAGGTGAGAAAGCATGGACAGTCTCAGCGAGAGCAGAGGCTACAGAAAAGGAGGAAAGCATGTGAAGAGGAAATTAGTACTGGATAGAAGCTGTGCTAATATGTGTGCAATTAAGACTGGAGAGTCCTGGATATACACAGACCTCACATCAATCCTTCATTAGCAGACACTCCCACAGTAGTAAAAACCAGACACAGCTCCTCCTGGTGATGCAGCTGCTCCACTTCATCGGCTCCTCCTGCACGGGTGGCTTTGTACACGGGGTGGGACTGCCGACATCATGCTGATTGACAGACAGCTCCCCATAGTTAGGCAGCAAGAAGCCGGCTGTCAATCAGCATGATGTCAGCAGTCACACCCCTTTGACAGAGTAGAACAGAAGAGAAGTGATCTGTTCTGTCGTAGTGATCTCAAAGGAAGCTGCTGAACTGCCGTCAGGAGAAGTCTGTGACCGCTCTATGCCGGAAGAGATCGGCACTGGGTACATTAGGCAGGTACTTAAGAACTACCAGGCAGGGGGGAGTTCATGAACAACATCTTGTTTAACATTTACTCGTAAAATATAGGGTAAGGGTATTAGAATAAAGAAGAGGGATGAGAGCGGTAGATATGGAAGAGGGGAAGAGAATAATGGGAGGTAAAGGAGAAAGGAAGGAAGACGGTAAGGGACCAGGCATTCCCCCTCAGGGCGGGCCAAACAACTCGAGATATCTCAGGGAGTACAAAAATGTCACCCAGCATCCCCAGATGGATACAAATGTGTCACTGGTGTCATTAAGCTCCGCAGTGAGATCCTCCATCCTTTACAGACGATGCATCTCCGTCAGCCACTCTGTCAAGGGGGAGGGGGGGAGAAGACTACCTTTTTCCAATATCTCAGAATGATTGTATGGGCTGCCACCGTGCAGAACCGCAAAATGGAGCCCGGGAGCAGAGAGAGTAAGGCAACCTTTGGTGACCTTTCCACATCACAGTGCCTGGTAGTTCTTAGCCTCCTAGTAACATAGCTATGGATGACCCTTAAAATCACCAAGGTGTATACAGGAGTCCTATAGTCATCTGACCGTTAAGCTACATTCATACAACGGTGACACTTCGTAATGTTGCCTGGTTCTTCTCGGACAGCACACGGACCCATAGAGTCTCCTGATCCATACACACATCCGGATGGCTCATAGCACATCCTATCCTCAACAGTTTTGCGGATGAGACTCAGGCATTAAAACCTATAGGTCTGATGACACACAGAAGACAGACTTTGTACTACAGAGCTCATCCGAGATTCACCTGTCTTTAACTGATCCATTGTTAAGAGTGAATGGTAGAAATAAAAGTTCAGACAGTCTACGTGTGTTAGTGAAGGAAAAAAAACCATGCAACCAGGATAACACCCAGAAAGAATAATAATCAGTCCATTTCTCTCTGACGGTAACAATGACACGAATGTGTAAGAACAGCCTTACAAACAGCTAGGCCTGTGAAAGACAACATGGACCCTGGATCCAACCAAACCATCATTATATCCCGTACAGTGGAAGGCGTTCCAGATCTCCCATGTTCTTGGGAGCTTGTTCTTTCTTTTGTAATTTTCTTTTGCAGAGATTCCCGGCGGTGGGTTAAAGCACTTTCCTCTCCTTTGAGGGCACTTGAATCTCCAGTGTACTGAACACTTCACATTAGGCACAATGGGTCAATGGGTTCAGCAATGTTAGAAGAGTTAAAACAGCTGATAAATCAGCCAATGAGCTGGATTTTGCAAACCACTGACCTAATATTGATAAACTTTCATATTCATGTCCTACTCCGCCAAAGTGCACGTGTTTTATATGGAGAAAGAGGAGTAATCTGATGCCAATCACCTCTCATAAAAACATGTGATAACCCAAGTGCCCAATCCTTCTGCTCCCCGACATTTCCTATAGTGAGTCGGAAGACCCTTATACATAGGAGGTGGTCAGCCAATATTGATGTAGTGTGTATGATCAGCTTCATCACCGTTCTTAGAAATCTGAAAATTCCCATCACTGAACTGTAAGCCAGACCAGGAGTCGTCTTCTGTGATCACTCTAATGTGGGTGAAGGTGAGGACATCTACAGAGCTCAGATTGGCTGGAGATCTCTAGCTGGACTTGGAAACTAACCAGAAGACGTCTTACGCACCTGTCGGAGGCCGATCTTTTTGCTGTCCCACATCTGTTTGAAGTTCCAGAAGAAAGGCTGGTCACACTTCTGACAAGAGTCACTGTCCAACCATTCTGGAGTCTGGAGAGGAGACAAAGCCGGAACGTTTCATATAACAGAGGTCTACAATCGATGTGCGGGTCTACTTATCTGTGGACTGGAGAATTCAATCTAGCAAGAGGTTATTCTAGGACTCTCAGGGGGATATAGGGTTTGCTTGTAATCTTATTATTATGCAGATGTGTAAAGTAATATTTAGCTGCTTTTTTTGCGTCTGCGGGGGTTCGGCCAGTGGAGACGTATAGGCATTTGGATTGTGTCTCAGCTGCTGGATGGCGGCGTATTTAAGACTTTTGAAGGAATTTCCCTTGAGCCAGTCTTTGTTTTTTCTATATCTGCAGCTTAGACACGCTATTAGAAAAAAACGTAAGGTATCGCAGATGGTCTTGCAGCCAGATAGCTTGTTGAATCTCATTGGGCCACAGAGGGGTACAAGGGGGTTCATCACATTAATGTATAGAGGACTACTGGAAACACTCTCGCAGAGACATCCGATGACGTGCAGAGAGAAGTGGGAGACTGATCTAGGTCCAATTTCGGACTCTCAATGGGAGAATATATTACAGTTCCTTCCCAGGCTATCTATGAGCAAGGCCAGGAGAGTGTCATAGTTATACTTAGTTTATAGGGGATATAGGACCCCTGTTTGGATGATTAGAGCAGGATTAAGAGAGGACTCGAGGTGCCAGCGTTGTTGTGACAAAAGTGCAGATTTACTACATACGAAGTGGTGGTGTCCTTGCCTGCAGGCCTTTTGGGTACAAATCCTTGCTATAATACAGAAAGTGACGGGGGTGACCTTTCCGCACAACCCATTGACGTGTGTGCTGGGGTGCGTAGATGAAATAGCTGTAGATGACTGGGGGAGGTTAGCCGTCACCAGACTTCTCTACGCCGCCAGGAAGCCTATTGCGAGCATTGGTTGAATGACAAACCGCCAGTCAAGCAAGAATTTGTTAATAGAATACATTTTATTATTCTTATTGAAAAGAATATTTATACTAAACGAGGTCAACATATGCAATTTGGCAATGTGTGGGGTGGATGGATGGAGCCTCGGTCCACCTTCTGCGGGACAGCATGGGTACCGCCTAATTGCCATAGAAGATAATGTTTTAGTGCATAGTCAAAAGTAGAATATTGAGGTATATTAAAATGCAATGTGCGATGTTTTATATCTTGCTTGAAGATAACCAGTTTATGTGGGTGGGGGAAGGGGAGAAAAGGGAATCGAGAGTCTATGTACGCACTGGACCCAACGGGTTATAAAATATACTTCAGTGGTCTGTACTGTAACATTTCTATGTGACTTTTGAATTCTCAAATAAAAAACACTTGATTAAAAAAAACAAAAAAACCCCATTTAGCTACTTTTGGCCTGGTTACTGAGGTCACAGCGGGGTTGCATTTCACATTACACTTTTGCATTGTGTATTTTTACTATAAGGCTAAGTTCAGACACATAATTTGTCCTCTGGATTTTATTGATCCGTTTTTGGTGAACTTTCTGCCCCAGAAATGGTTCCTCTTTTTGCAAAAAAAATCATCACCAATGCATCATCTGTTTGTGATGTTTTTTTGCTCCATTGTTGGGGGACACAGACAGACACACAGACACACACACACACACACACAAACACTTTCTTAACCTTCCTGCGATCCCACAGTGATCCCCAGTGATGTCTTCCTCCCGGGCAGTAGCAGGTCCTGTCTGAATGGTCTGTACAGTACTTTAGGACCTGTGCAGTATGTGACTGAGTCACATAGCGAGTCACATGATCGTAGGTCCTGAAGTACCGTACAGACCATTCATAGACAGGATCTGCTACTGCCCGGGATGAAGACATCACTGGAGCTCTCCCTGGGATCGTGGGGAGGATGAGTAATTAGATGTTAGTGGGCAGAAAACGCACCATAAAAACACCACACAAATTGACGTTCGTATTGTCAGGATCTGCTCTCTGCACCACTAATGCAGCAGTTAAGAACAGCAAATTGGAAATCACGTTCACTTTGCTCTCAGACTCACCGACTGATTTGTTTTGGATGCAGTTTAAAAAAAAAAGGACCACGAAAAACGGATCAAAAACGCCCAGCGTGAACATAGCCTAATAGTATGAACATGGCCATTAGGCTATCATCCAGGCACTGTGCATTGCATATATCTGTTACTGGCGCCCTATGCAAACCTCATCCATGTGCATTTAGAATACATGAATGGTCGGTGTGTGAGTGTTCTTTCATCAGTATTTTGCATCTGTGTTGCCTCTACCTTCATCATGGAGGCCGCCTGCATCCTGTACTGCTTTAATATTTTCACGTGGTGTTGGTAAGCATTGCGGCATTTTATCCATTATAAAAACAGCATCTGCCCTTATAAACCATCAATCATACAGAGATAAATTAGTTGACATAAGCCTTGCATCACATGGAGCGGCAGACCACGTGTGGCCCCCAATGAGTACATGAATCAGCTGTAACACGGGTGGAGCTACCTGCAAACTCTCGCTCTCATTGTGCCCCTGTATGTGGGGGCATGGCTCGCAGCATGGAAATGCAGTATACAATTTATTTTTCTAAAGATTGCTTCTGACCATTTACAGTGAATTGAGAATCCCTCTGTTAGGCTGAGTTCACATGTCCAGTAATCATCTATTATAATTAATGGTGCAGAGTTTCGTTGGCAAAAAACTTGTGCAAACAACACTTTGTTTTGAAAAAAAAAAAAAAAAAAACATTTCTGCAAGATCTGTTTAACATTTGAGTCTAAAGGTACCGTTACACGTAGCAATGTTGGAAGCGATTCCGCAGGTGGGCGCTGGCTTCTGACATCGCTGCCTTAGCTGTCACACAGGCTAATGTTGCTTGCGCAGCGCCACCATGTTGCAGCAGCGATCGCTGGCTGGGCTGGGCACAACCCAGCGAGCAATATGCTGCAATGTTGCAAATAGGCAGCATCGCTGGCAACATCGCTATTGCGGTGTCACACAGCAAGACGCAGCCAAATCACTGGTGCAACATCGCCAGGTTTACTGACACTGCCTACTAAACCTGGCAACTTGCAACCAGCGATTTATTGCTGTTGCATCGTGCTGTCACACAGCATGATGCTACTGCGATGTTGCTGCAACATTGCTAAGTGTAACGGTACCTTATGGAAGACAGATCTGTCAACTGATAGCTATTTATCTTCCATTTTAAATGGATCAAATAAGCAAAAATGGATCTTTGGAAATGCAAAAATAGAGATGGCTAAATAGCAATCAGTTAACAGATCCATTTTCCATAGACTCCAATGTTCAAAACTGATCCGCCAGAAATCAATTTTCTAAAAAAGCTTGCAAAAATTGTTGCCAAATCCGTTCTAATGGATGATTACCAGACATGTCAACTTGGCATAACTGATCTGTGAATATCTCAAGAAGCCTAGTAAACATAGCTAATGGCCCGTCACACGTGTCAACCAAGGCTGCGATGTCGGAAGCGATGTGCGGGTGTGCGGTTGCTTCCGACATCGCAGCCTTGGTGTCACACGGCAACATGTTGCTGGTGACGCCACAGCAATGCGGGCGGAGCCATCGCTCGTTGGGCTGGGATCAACCCAGCGAGCGATCCGCAGCAATGCTGCGGTATAGGCTGGATTGCCGCCAACATCGCTATTGCGGTGTCAGACGGCGCGATCCAGCCTAATCGCTGGTTGCAGATTGACAGGTTTACGGTCTGTTCGTAAACCTGTCAATCTGTGTCCAGCGATAAATCGCAGTTGTGTCGCGCTGTCACACAGCACGACGCACTTGCGATATCGCTAGCGACATCGCTGATGCGTCACTTTTCGGCGATGTCGCTAGCGACATTGACACGTGTGACATGGCCTTAAGAAACAAAGCTTTGCGGAGAACCTGGCACACGATCCTCCAGTCTGACCATATCTACAGCTGCAAGATAAAGAGCAGGAGGAGCTGGATCGAATAATATCTGGTTCATTGACATCTGGTTATTGTGGGTTAGGAGTCCGGTGGGTGATCCTAGACATCAATGACATGGGAGAGGACTTCAATCAATGACTAGACTTAGACTTGATTTCTAAGCTGAGAATGAGCAGCCAATGAATAAAGTACAAGTTATATTGATTATTTTCCTATATATCATTGTTTCTTTTTGCTCCTTTACATGCTGCCGTTCCGGTAAGATTGCACAGTGTCCCCAGCTGACGTTCACATTAACACTTGCATTCTATGGGTACAATACACAAGGTGCTTTAAATCGTTATACGCAGAACGTTCCTGAATATGGTGATGATCATTCCTTGACTTCACCTTTCCTCTACAACATACACATGCCGAAAGCAAAGAGCGGCCCTCACATTCACAACGGCCATGATGTTAGTGCGATCAGCATTGTTGTATGTATAAATACAAGATAAAGTAACCTGTGCTGCAGGATGACAATCGGGGGAAGCGATTCCAGTGGGACATGATTGGTCTCCGTTTTTCAGCACATAGTTCATTACTTTTTAATCATCCTCCATCATCATTCCTTACTTCCATGGAGCTGATCCAGTAGGTAATGAGATGAAGGCATTATAACCTGCAGCCACAGGGGAGCACAGCGGAGGGGCTGGCTTGGATACATTTAGGTTTGGGTCAGCGGTAATATTTTAGGTAATGCGGATGCACATGTCCCGCTACAGCTCCAGGCTAGAAGGAGGTTTGATGAAAAACAACACTAGATGTATGTGTGAAGCGACACACAGGATTATAATAAAATCACTTTGTAATTTCAAAGATAGTAACAATATGCCACTTATGGTTATTGGTACAGACTGATGGGATTTTACTGAGGACTCCTGGATTGTAAAACGTTCAAGTCCCTGGAGAGAAATTAAATGCCAAAGGATCTACATGGATAACACCAAACACACATAAAAAAATAATAAAAATCTATTACAATGTGCATCTATTAACCTGTATGGACAAACCAACCGAATAAAAGAACAGGTGAAAAAAATCATACATCAAGGCTTAATCACACAAGGCACAGGTTACTTGTCTTCTTCAATCACAAACCTCTTCTTGAAAAACAATAATCATTATTATTATTATTATTTATATAGCGCTATTAGTTCCATGGCGCTTTGCATGGTAGGAGGGTAGACGAGGACAAGTACAATATATTCATGTAGTCCATACAAGCAGGAACAGGAGGGAGTGGGACCCCGTCCTCAAAGGATCACAGTCTATGGGATAGGACCAGATAGGAAATTCAGACAGGCAAGGGTTAAAGACCGAACTAAACAGGAGAATTAGAAATCAAATTGACCTTGAAGAAAAAAAAAAACCTTTTTGGCAAAGAAGAAAGGCTGCAAAATATTGACAGTAGACACATCAGATTGGGCTGTGATGAAAGAGATGATTGTGGAATACACAGGGAGGATGGCACCAAGCCTGGTACTGCCGCCTTACCCTCCAGCAGGAGGAGCAGAGCCCTGGAGGATACGTTCACACAGAGCGTTTGTGCTCCGTTTATTGATCCATTTTTGGTTCAGTTTCTGCACCAAAACCGGATCCTCTTTTGCCAAAAAATCATCACAAATGGGGAGACAGACAGACACACAGACAGACACCCAGACATTTCTACCCTCCCCACAATCCCACAGTGATCGCCGGTGAGGTCTAACTCCAGGGCATCGGCAGGTCCTGTCTGAGTAGTACGAGCACTGATAGGACCTGGTGCCATGTGACCGAGTCACATGGTGCAAAGGTCCTTAACACCGTACTACTCAGACAGGACCTGCCGATGCCCGGGAGGAAGACCTCTCCAGGTGTGCACAGCTAATGGAAATCACATTCACTTTGCTGGAAATGTAGTGACTGATCTGTTTTTGGTGCAGTTTTATAATTAAAAAAAAAAACAGCTCCAGAAAGGGATCAAAAATGTCCCATGTGAACTTAGCCTAAAAGGGACCGACCACCCTGGAAATGCAGTCCAATCTGCAGGCAGCAAGTTCTAGAGCATAGGGAGCAGGGAGGATTGATATAGGTTTGTGGTAAGATTCAGAATAAGGTGTGATTTCATCATTTAATCCTTGGCTGCTCAATCTGATGGGACCGTCCCATCAGTGAGCACATATTCAAAAGTAATCATGAGAAAAAAATTATTAACACAGGTTATACTGAATCTCTTCTCACAAAACTAATACATCAATGAATGAATGCAGATTTGTAGAGGTCACCTACACTTGGAGCAGATGATGTGCCCAATGGCCAACAAGTCAGGAGACATGGCAGCAGGCCTTCAGGCCACACAGGCTACTCACAGTAACATCAGCAACACACGGGCATATGGAAAACAGTCAACAATGAGCCAGAGGCAAAGGTAGCAAGGAACCCAAATCATCAGAAGAGGACAGACCTCCATACCAGCCTCTATTGCCATCTTGCTCTAAGATGGCCTTTGAGAGAAGTGACATGAGGTCAACTGAACATCTGTAGCTGGATCTGCCTTTGTAGGCCAATATTGTGCAAACACCTTCTTACAGTTTGTGTAGACACCATGTGACACCTTAAGCTTGTGACATCCATCCTAGTATCCATTAATAGCCTCACCTCGCAGTCAGGGCACATGGGTGCGTGTATTTTTGCAAGTGACATTCCTACTCAATACTGAATATAGCGATATGTTTGGGAAATAGTTTCCCTTCTCATGCTTTGCACATGATTGATGGATTTCCAGAATTCTTGACCTTTCCTTTTTGTGTTCCAATGTCAGTACTGAACAGTATTTATTGTATCTATTGTCATTTCGAGAGATTTGCCTTTAACATTGTAAGAATCAGTCCACAAGACAGCAAACATGTCATCTAGAAAACCAACCTCCTGTCTCTCAACATCCATGTTCCAGACTACAATCCCACCATCAGCACTGCAGGAAATGAGCTGCCGGGAATGGTGCGCGTAGGCGATGGACTGGATCTTGTCACTGGAAGGTAGAAAGAAATATACTGGAATAACAGGATTACAGACTGCAGAACAGAGGGTGTGAATTTATATCATCACCTATTACGCAGAATCTGAGGGCTTTGAATATTCTAAATCTTCACCTAAATTAACTTTCAGAAAATGCCGTTGATTTATTAACAATATCATCACTATGTGCTGGGAGACTTTCTTTGAGGGTTGATATTATTTGTTCTTATCACTCTTTTCATTCGGGCTAGAACAGAGGGTGGGGCATATACATCACGGGGGGGCTGAGTTCATAGAGAACAGAGTGGATTAAGGGCGACAGTTTCAATATCGTCTCACTCCATTAGTCAGAATCTGCGTGGGCAAAAATTCATTAGTTCTCATCGCTATTACTACCCCAGAACAGAGGGTGTGAATTTTATATCATCACCTATTACTGCAGAACAGAGGGTGTGAATATTCATATCATCACCTATTACTGCAGAATAGAGGGTGTGAATATTTATCATCACCTATTACTGCAGAACAGAGGGTGTGAATATTTTTATATCACCTATTACTGCAGAACAGAGGGTGTGAATATTCATATGATCACCTATTACTGCAGAACAGAGGGTGTGAATTTTGTATGCATCACCTATTACTGCAGAACAGAGGGTGTGAATATTCATATATCACCTATACTGCAGAATAGAGGGTGTGAATTTTTATGATCACCTATTACTGCAGAACAGAGGGTGTGAATATTTTTATATCACCTATTACTGCAGAACAGAGGGTGTGAATATTCATATGATCACCTATTACTGCAGAACAGAGGGTGTGAATATTATATATCACCTATTACTGCAGAACAGAGGGTGTGAATATTGTATATGATCACCTATTACTGCAGAACAAAGGGTGTGAATATATTTGATCACCTATGACTGCAGAACAGAGGGTGTGAATATTTTATATCACCTATTACTGCAGAACAGAGGGTGTGAATATTTATTATCACCTATTTACTGAAGAACAGAGGGTGTGAATATTTATATCATCACCTATTACTGCAGAACAGAGGGTGTGAATATTTATATCATCATCTATTACTGCAGAACAGAGTGTGTGAATTCTTATATCATCATCTATTACAGCAGAACAGAGGGTGTGAATAATTATATCATCACCTATTACTGCAGATCAGAGGGTTGTGAATATGTATATGATCACCTATTACTGCAGAACAGAGGGTTGTGAATATTTATATCATCACCTATTACCTCAGAACAGAGGGTGTGAATATTTGTATGATCATCTATTACTGCAGAACAGAGGGTGTGAATATTCATATCAATCACCTATTACTGAAGAACAGAGGGTTGTGAATAATTATATCACCTATTACTGCAGAACAGAGGGTGTGAATATGTATATCATCACCTATTACTGAAGAACAGAGGGTGTGAATATTTATATAATCACCTATTACTGCAGAACAGAGAATGTGAATATTTATATCATCACCTATTACTGCAGAACAGAGGGTGTGAATATGTATATCATCACCTATTACTGCAGAACAGAGGGTGTGAATATTTATATCATCACCTATTACTGCAGAACAGAGGGTGTGAATATTTATATCATCACCTATTACTGCAGAACAGAGAATGTGAATATTTATATCATCACCTATTACTGCAGAACAGAGGGTGTGAATTATATCATCACCTATTACTGCAGAACAGAGGGTGTGAATATTTATATCATCACCTATTACAGCAGAACAGAGGGTGTGAATATTCATATTATCACCTATTACTGTAGATCAGAGGGTGTGAATATGTATATGATCACCTATTACTGCAGAACAGAGGGTGTGAATAATTATATCATCACCTATTACTGCAGAACAGAGGGTGTGAATATTCATATTATCACCTATTACTGTAGATCAGAGGGTGTGAATATTTATATGATCACCTATTACTGCAGAACAGAGGGTGTGAATATTCATATCATCACCTATTACTGCAGAACAGAGGGTGTGAATATTCATATTACCTATTACTGCAGAACAGAGGGTGTGAATATGTATATCATCACCTATTACTACAGAACAGAGGGTGTGAATATTTGTATCATCACCTATTATTGCAGAACAGAGGGTGTGAATATTTATATCATCACCTATTACTGCAGAACAGAGGGTGTGAATATTTATATCATCACCTATTACCTCAGAACAGAGGGTGTGAATAATTATATCATCACCTATTACTGCAGAACAGAGGGTGTGAATAATTATATCATCACCTATTACTGCAGAACAGAGGGTGTGAATATTCATATCATCTCCTATTACTGCAGAACAGAGGGTGTGAATATTCATATCATCACCTATTACTGCAGATCAGAGGGTGTGAATATTTGTATGATCATCTATTACTGCAGAACAGAGGGTGTGAATATTCACATCTGGAGAGAGCTCATAATTCCATAATTTATTCTGATATTTTATTTCATGATAAGGTACCTTTACACGTCGCAACATTGTAGGCAATTTCACTTGGAACTTACTGGTTGCAGTGAAATCATGGACACATTGTTACATTTGTACACGGCAACAAAAGTGAACAATGTGTCCATGATTTCACTGCAACCAGTAAGTTACAAGTGAAATTGCATGCAATGTTGCGACGTGTAAAGGTACCCATAGTCACATGATGAATGCACGTATATCAGACTATGGAAGGCAGCGGTCACAGTGGAAAGTCTGGTTTAGCTGCAGCTTTTCAAACTGCTGCATTATACAATATACAGATACAAATAAATTCCTTTGAATACTGACTACCCACAATTACTAACGGTGGACATTATAGGTAAATGTGTCCTTTATTTGTATTTACCACTAGTAACATTACAGATAATGGGGCCTAGCATAGAAACTTTGAGGGGTGTAGACTGGTTGGTGGTTTGTGCAATCCCTTAGGTTTCAATAGCAGCCAGCGATTGTTATAAATGAACTAACGACTTACACTGTATGAAGACACTAAGAGGACAATGGAGAACGCTGTATGGATGATGTGGAACGAGTCATCCACACAAAGCAGAGGAGGACGGCTATGATCGCAAGCAGAGAGAAGGCGCTGGATCAAGACCAGCGACATCCATCAGACCAGACTACCCCATTGTTGAGTATAAAAGCTCTTTTTTTAGGTTATAAAGAACATCTTGGGGACTTGCATACACTATTCTATAATGCTGCATATAAGGGCTTACTGGTGGTAGCAGCAGCTTATATGGGAAAAACCTGGTGACAAGTTCATTTTAGATAAGTATGTGACCTCATATGGACGAATCAACAGACAAACTTTTTTTGGGTGACTAAAAGAGGTTTTAGCCAATTTTCTTAATAGATTAATGCTTTGTGGAAATCTGGCACATTATAAATGTCAAAGTAGCAAACTACTCTTAGTCTACAAGTCATGTCAACTGTGTCAGAGAAATCCCTGACACTTGTCAGCAGGGCTAATATTAAGGTGAAAAATAGTGTAAACATATCTAGGTTGGGGGGGGGGTCATACGAGTTGCATGATCTAGACAAAGAAATGACTTCTGCACTCCATCCTGGGGGAATCTCCTCTCAGACTTGGATAGGAGTATCGGTGTGCTCGATAGTCAATACCACTCTTGGCAGTGTCGGATGCACAGGCAGATAATGTCCCAGGGGTTTAGAATTGGATTTAGGTTTGGTGAATGTGAGAGCCAGGTAATGGCATCAATATCTTCATCATCCAGGAACTGCCTATACTACATTATCCTGATGCTGTTGCAGAGGGGTAGGCGGGGAAAGGAGTGAATATTTCTTTTTCATTAGCAGAACGCGCGTCTTTAAATTATTCTGGGGCTTACAGCGTCCGTAACACAACAGGGCTATGTACAGTAATAAAAGTTACATATCCTGAAAAGGCTGCCCAAGCTCTATTTCAGCTTACTATTAGTATGGCACACAAAAATGAACCACAGCCAGGGCTTATTTTAGAGGCAACACAGTATCAGTAGTGAAATGGACACTAAACTTGCAAAACCACTTCCTTATCCAAAATATTTCAAGAAGGGAAGGCCGCCACCAGCAAAACCATTCCCATTTCAGAGTGTCCTTGCTGTCGGCTCTACCGTGCATCAGTGGTTATTTTTATTTGCACCAAAGCAGGTGGAAGTTATTCACAATCACTTTTACTTCCTAAATGGACAGGTTGGTACCTTAAAAGTTTAAATAACTTGGGGTACAATAACATCAAGCCTTTAATCATTCCATCGATTCCCTCCGCTCAGTGCCTTGCTCTACAGCCGGCTCTAGGACACCAATGCTTCTGCTCAGCCGTCCTACAAGGGCTGTGAGACATCGCAGCATACAGTAAGTGCGGCTCCAGCAGAAAAGCAAGCGGTCATGTGCAGTAAATCAAAAATGGTCTCTGCACATAAAAAATAAAAGTGTCTAAACACAAAGATGTAAAATCATTCCTCGGCACAGATTTATTTCCAGAAGCGGTTGTAATGCCTCATGACCAGTTTCTAGGCGACAACCATGAGATGGTCTCCCCAGGTGCAGCCGAGATCCTCCGTGGGATTGTGTGCAAAAAAGAAAAAAAAAACCTCAGTAATCTTTGGACGCAGATTTGATAAACACAAAGAAAAACAGCAGCAGCCGTTGTCATGGACTCGTCAGTAAATTGTGACTCTTCCGAAGACAGAAATTTAGATTGTAAGATCTGCGTGATAGAACGGAAAAAAATATACAGTATATATAGAAAATAATATACATAGAACGCAGAAAATGTAAGACTGCACACTCCCTCCGGTATAAGTGTGCTGAAAACTAATCTGTCAGGTCAAAAATCCATGTGTAACTGCTATGATTTTCTAATTCTTTTCTCTAAGCTCTCTCTGTTCATGTATTTCTATTTCTATTTTCCTCCTATCCTCTGTAAACTTCAAAATCGAAGATTAATTCCCTCTGTCAATCACAGTGATTTCTCTGCTGCCCACGCCCACTCAATGTTAAATATTCATGCTTTATTACACTGCCATGTCTCCTCTGTGATCTGTTTGTTGTGTGACTCATTCACAGCAGACAGAGAAGGGAGGGGGAGGATGGGGGAGTTTATCTACAGCTCTTCATGTAATCATGTGTATGAGAGATGCATAGTTTGTGCAGTCAGATATTTCTATGTGATTACTAGAACATTTGATCATTTGCTCAGCAGATACACACATTACATGTCTGCAGGAAAACCAATGTTCTTACAATAGAATTCTTAGACTGTGCACACAGTACGGGACAAAATACTTCCCCCCCAGCACAGAGGAGAGGGACAGAACACAAGCTTGGGTGGGTGTGGATATTTAAATAACATTTATACAGCAACCAGACTAATCCTCTGTAAAAGTAATGGACAGGACTAATATACCAGCTGCATGCAGGGTCTGAAAATGCTTATAGCAAGGAAACTAGAAAATGTTCTATAATGATTTTACATGTTTTTAAAAGCGCTGCAAAGGCACAATTCAAGGGTAATATTAGTATCATACTGAAAAATGACCTGACTGAGTCCCTTTAAAAGAAAGTGGCACTGCTAGAGCATCATGTAATGCACATTTAGGTTCTTGCATCAAACTTTGTCTGGATTGGTTATATGAATACACAGGATAATAAAGGGGATTATCATGAAAGACATTAAGCACCTAACCACAAGACAGAAAATAAATGTTTGATTCCTGGGAACCCTACAGTTTTAATTGCATCAACAGTCACACATGACCATTTTTATACCATTTCTGGTCCCATAGAGGTACAAGAATACAATTTCCATTAGTACTGCTAACAAGAATGGAGCAGCAAGACTCCATTAAATTCTGACACAGGTATGGAGAAACCGGGAATCCTAACTCCTGTCTTCATAATCAGTGGAGTCCCCAGCAGCCAAACATTTATCACCAATCCTTTGGATCTGTGATAAAATCTCTTTAGTAAAAAAAAAAGGTTGGCAAGATGTCTTTCCACAAGATAAGGGAAATGGAAAAAAGTTTCACATATTCACAACCACCAGTTACTCTACATTACTATTAAATAAAAATGTAAGTGATTATAATCAACTTTCAAATATAGAGAATTTTGTTTACGTACCGTAAATTCTTTTTTCTTTAGTCATCAATGGGAGACCCAGACAATGGGGTTTAGGGCTCTGCCCTCCGGAGGTCACACTAGGTACTACAAGTTTGTAGACACCGCCTCCTCCGCTTATAAACCCCCACCGTAGGAGACATCCTCAGTTTAGTCCATAAGCTGCGAGGAGAAATTAAACCACACCCGAAACATCGGGAAGAATGCCGTGCACAGACGGTTCAACAACCCGGCAAACACTGTCTCAACAGAGAACAGAACAAGTGCAAAATATGCAACGGAACAACTGGGTGGGTGCTGGGTCTCCCATTGATGACTAAAGAAAAAAGAATTTACGGTACGTAAACAAAATTCTCTTTTTTCTGGTCGTCATAATGGGAGACCCAGACAATGGGGATGTCCTAAAGCAATACCCCAGGGCGGGAAGAGTTCCTCAACAAGACGGATAACACATGGTTCCCTCTAAAGGTGGGCAACCGCCGCCTGGAGAACCCGCCTGCCCAAACTCGCATCCGCAGAGGCATGGGCATGCACCATATAGTGCTTAGAGAAAGTGTGCAGGCTGGACCAAGTGGCCGCCTGACACACCTGTAGAGCAGAAGCTCGATGTCGCAAGGCCCAGGAGGCACCTACAGCTCTCGTAGAGTGTGCCTTCAAACCCACCGGGAGAGGCAAACCAGAAGACCGGTACGCCTCCTGAATGGGAGCCTTGATCCATCTGGCCAAGGTCGACTTCGAAGCCGCGGCCCCCTTACAGCGACCCATCGTGAGGACAAATAAGGAATCCGAACTCCTAAAGGAGGCGGTCCTGGACACATAAATGCGTACAGCTCTCACGAGATCCAGAGTATGGAGGTCGCGCTCAACCTGATGAACGGGAGCGGGGCAAAATGATGGAAGAACAATCTCCTGGTTTAGGTGAAACGTTGAAACCACCTTCGGCAGAAATTCAGGCCGTGGGCGCAACACCACCTTGTCTTGGTGAACCACCAGAAAGGGAGACTTGCACGAAAGTGCAGCCAATTCTGAGACCCGTCTCAGAGACGTAATCGCCACCAGAAAGACCACCTTCTGGGACAGACGAGAGAGAGAGACGTCTCTCAGTGGCTCAAACGGCGGTTTCTGCAGTGCCGCCAGGACCATGTTGAGGTCCCAAGGGTCCAGAGGTCGTCTATAGGGCGGGACCACCCGAGACACCCCCTGCAGAAATTGACGTACCTTCGGGAGGAGCGCCAAGCGCCTGTCAAACAACACTGAAAGTGCTGATACTTGACCTTTCAGAGAGCCAAGGGATAATCCCAACTCCAACCCCGACTGTAGGAAGGCCAACAATGTCGGGATAGACAAAGGCCACGGAGAGCGGCCACCAGAGGCACACCAGGTAAAAAAGATTTTCCACGTTCTGTGGTATATCTTCCTGGAAACAGGTTTCCTTGCCCGATTCATAGTGGCAACCACTGTAGGAGAGAAACCTCTGGATGTCAGCAGCCAGGCCTCAAGAGCCATGCAGTCAATCTGAGGGCCCTGGAATTGAGGTGGAAGAATGGGCCTTGCGCGAGTAGATCTGCGCGTTCTGGAAGAGCCCACCTGTGTCCGCCTGACAGTTGCCACAGGTCCGGGTACCAAGACCTCCTGGGCCAATCTGGAGCCACTAGAATGGCCACTCTGCATTCTGTCCTGATCTTCCACAGGACCCTGGGAATCAGAGCCAGAGGCGGAAACACATATGGCAGCTGAAAGCTGGACCAGCTCAGGATCAGGGCGTCCGCCCCCAGAGACTGGGGATCCCAAGATCTCGCCATGTATTGGGGCACCTGATGATTCAGCCGTGAGGCCATCAGATCCACGTCCGGAGTGCCCCACCTGCCGCAGATGTCCCGGAAGACGTCTGGATGTAGGGACCACTCTCCGGCGTCCATCCCCTGTCGGCTCAGATAGTCGGCCTCCCAGTTCTCGACCCCTGGGATGTGAACTGCGGAGATCAGGCAGCCGTTTTCCTCCACCCAGAGTAGAATGCGGTGGACTTCGGCGAGGGCCTGAGCACTTCTGGTCCCTCCCTGATGATTTATGTAGGCGACGGCCGTCGCATTGTCGGACTGTACCCGAATGGGCTGTCCTGACAGGAATTTCTGAAACGCCAGTAGCGCCAGATAGACCGCCTTGATCTCCAGCACGTTGATCTGCAACGCCGACTCCGACTGAGTCCAGAGGCCTTGAGCCCTGTGGTGCAAGAACACCGCCCCCCAGCCCTTCAGACTGGCGTCGGTGGTCACCACTAACCATGACGGTTTTAGGAAGGACCGGCCCCGTGACAGGTGATGTGGCTGGAGCCACCACTGTAGAGAGTCCCTGGTTGGTTGTGACAGTGTCACCAGCCGATTCAGAGAGATCGTCCTCTTGTCCCATCTGCGAAGAATCTCCAGCTGGAGAGGACGGAGGCGAAACTGTGCGAACGGCACCGCCTCTATCGCCGCTACCATGCGACCCACCAGTCTCATCAATACCCGTAGGGATGACTGTGGAGACAGGAGGACATTCTGCACTCCTGATTGGATCGCAAGCTGCTTGGCTTGAGGTAGGGACACCAGGGCCGAGTCCGTGTGGAAGTCCATGCCCAGATATGTCAATGACTGGGTCGGAACCAGGGTCGACTTTTGAATGTTGATAAGCCACCCGAACCGTTCCAGGGACTTCATGGTCACCTCCAGGCTCACCCGACAAAGGTCTTCCGATGGCGCCCTGACCAACAGGTCGTCCAAATAGGGTATGACGGCGTGTCCCTGCGCATGCAGGAGAGCCATCATGGAGGCCATCACCTTTGTGAACACCCGTGGTGCTGAGGCTAGCCCGAATGGCAGTGCCACAAATTGGAAGTGCTCTTCCCCCACTGCGAATCTCAACCAGCGCTGATGAGCTGGTGCAATGGGGACGTGAAGGTAAGCGTCCCTGATATCGATGGACGCTAGGAAGTCTCCCTGTGACACAGCCGCGATCACTGAGCGCAGGGATTCCATGCGGAACTTCCGAACCAACACGTGACGGTTGAACAACTTGAGGTCCAAAACCGGGCGAAAAGAGCCGTCCTTCTTTGGGACAATAAAGAGGTTGGAGTAAAAACCCCTGAACCTCTCTTCCGTGGGCACAGGGACCACCACTCCGTCTCTGCGGAGTCCCTCCAACACCAGGTGAAAAGCCTGAGCCTTTTCTGGAGATGGAACCGACCGATGGAATCGGGGTATTGGTTGTGACGTCAGCTCTATCCTGTAACCTCTTGAGACTACGTCTCGAACCCACTGATCTTGAATGTGAAGAAGCCACTTGTCCTGAAAGCGGGACAGGCGGCCCCCCACCTGTGGGGAGGCAGGATGAGAGAGCGAGTCATGTCGAGGCGGGCTTGGGGGTGGCAGCCGCTGCCCCCGCCGGCTTCTTCTGACGACTCTTGGAACGCCACTGAGTAGCAGGCTTGCCCCCTCGGTCTGAGCGAGTGGACGCCGTTGATGACTGTGAACCGGAGCGAAAGGACCACTGCTTAGGGTTCCTTTTCACGGTGTACCGTGGCTTAGGCTTATTCTGCGGGATCTTAGACTCAGCAGAATCCTTTATCAATTTGTCCAGTTCGGTGCCAAAAAGCCTGTCACCAGCGAACGGAAGATTTTGTAAAATCTTCTTAGATGTGGCATCTGAGTCCCAAAGACGCAGCCACAACAGCCTGCGGATCGCAATTGCATTGGCCGAGGCCACAGCAGAGCGAGTGGCAGTTTCCAAAGATGCCGTCCTGGCATAGTCCGCATAGGCCCTTGCTCTCTCAGTGAGAGCCAGGACCTCTGGACTGGACCTAGCTAGATCAGTGATACCATCCAAACAGATAGTAATCGCTTGTAGGGTCCAGACCGCGGCAAAATTAGGGGCAAACGAAGACCCCACAGCCTCATAGGAAGACTTGGCGAGTTGCTCGACCTGTCTATCAGTAGCATCCTTCAACGAGGAGCTATCAGAGGCAGAAAACAAGGAGCGCGCAGCAATCCTAGTCATGGAAGCATCCACCTTGGGAGACTGCGACCATTCCTGGAGCGCCTCCTGGGGAAAGGGAAAGCGATTGTCCTTAGTTTTACGGACATAACGCCGCCCAGGATGCAACCTGGGAGCTTTAATCACCCTTCCGAAATTAGTGTGGTCCATGAAGGAGCCACTTGGTCTAGCCTCTGGCCGCAGCCATTGGTAGATCTCCTTGGGGTGTACAGTCACCTCCTCAGGAGGAGTGACAAGACGCAATGTCTCATTGATGGAGGACACCAGATCCTCCACCCCATCTGGAGGTTCAGACATAGACCCAAGAGTAGAACCCCCATCATCTTCCTCACCATCAGAGGAACGCTCCTCCTCAGAGAGAGTCTGGAGCTCAGGAGAAGCCTCACGGGCTCGCTTAGGGGGTCTTACAGCAGAAGTAAGAGACACCCGGGGGTAACTAGGAGGAGTAGCTGGGGTCTCCAGTCTCCTATGCAGTGCCTCCAGGGTTTGTGACATGGAGGACATCTGGGACAGCAGAGATTCATTGATCTTATTCTGCGTTTCCCATGGCCCTGGGATCACCTGAACCTCAGGGTATAATCCCGGATTTGCAGACTCAGTAGTAGCAGACCGGGCCTCTGGGCGTCCGCAGTTATTGCAGGACCCCTCCACCAGTGTCCCGTTGCATGTAACACAGGCAATGGAGACCACCGCCGCCTTAGCAGCATGCTTCCCAACTGAGGACATCTCCACAGTGAGGGGAATATAAGCCAAAGTTCACAAACAAACCGGGAATCCCGGTGGCTTACCGACCGCAGTAAAGCGGTAGGAGGAAGCGGTGTGTGTGTGACCTCCGCGAGTTCCGGTCTCCCTTGCAAGTGCAGACACGCGCTGCAGCCAGATCCCAGCCGGGAAGTGAGGGAGAAGATGGCCGCCGACAGTGAAGATGTGGGCGGAGCCAGGAACACGCGGGAAGAACACACAACACGCCCAGCGGTGATGTCACCATAAGGGCTGCCTCCTCCTCCTCCAGACTGCCTCAGCAATGGAGGTGCCGGAGCCCGCAGCGCGGGAAAAGAGTGTGAATATCACCACACACACTCTCAGACTGCATGTACACATAAAAACACCCGCAGTCTACAGCCTCAGCCCCTGTGATACACAGGGCGGTCAGCCAGGGAGACCCCAGCACAGGGTCACCGCCAGAACCGCGGACCCGAGGGTAACCGCGCGGTCTGAGTGTCATGACACCACAGTGACAGACACTACCCCCAGGCACACAGGAGACACACCAGGTGCCTCAGTGCCGGTCCGGTCTGTAAGCACCTTTAGGGAGGCCTCGGACGGGGGTACAGCACCAGTCCGGAGTGTAAGCACCATTTAGGGAGGCCTCGGACTGGGCTGGCTCCGTCCGGTCTGTAAGCACCATTTAGGGAGGCCTCGGACGGAGCGGAGCTGTGCAAGGCTCCAGGCTCCCCCTTACCAGAGCCTCCATGGAGGGATGGAAAGGAAAGGAGCGCGACAGCGTACCGGGAGAACACTGAAGTGTTCAGGCTAAAAGCCCTCCGGTACCTCCACCAGCGTGTTCCGCAGAGGGTGAGCGGGGAGGCTGTCGGGGGTCCCGAGCGGGACCATTTTACCTTGTCTTCATACGCCATCACGTAAGCTGTGAGAATGCAGTGAAGTGCAAGCAAAGCGTGATCCTCCGAGCACACTAAGTTTAAAACTGAGGATGTCTCCTACGGTGGGGGTTTATAAGCGGAGGAGGCGGTGTCTACAAACTTGTAGTACCTAGTGTGACCTCCGGAGGGCAGAGCCCTAAACCCCATTGTCTGGGTCTCCCATTATGACGACCAGAAAATACTTTTTTAATGAAATCTGGAAAGACCTTTAAAGAAACGTCCACAAGATGTCCTCAGTGGGCTGATTCTGAACCACACATATGCTCATTGTCAGGCAGCTCCATCTTCAGGGGGCGTAGCCTACAATGTTCACAATACAGCTGATAAGACTGTCAAGTTACCTCATGCCGGCACCCTGCTGTGAGATCTTATCTGACTCCTCTGTTCAAATGGTCTTTGCTCTACCTCTGTGGTAACAGCCATGGGAATGGAGGTGCTGGAATTAGGTAACTTGAGAGTCTTATCAGCAGTATTATGAACAGTGTAGGAACTGCCTCCTGAGGACAGAGCTGCATGACAATGAGTATATATGTGTGGTTCAGAATCAGCCTGCTGAGGACATCATGTGGAAGGTTTTTTTTTAAGGTTTAACCTTCTTGATTTCATTAACAAAGTCTATTTGAAAGTTTATTATAAGTACTTGCTCTACATTAAACAAAAAGTTAAATGGCGGTTATGCGCATAATAACAATAATAATAATAATAAAAAAATATATTTATATATATATATATATATCTTATATCTATTATATAATTGCGAATGGGTTTTTTGCCCCTTTTGAGTCCACTCACAATGCGAGTCGGCGTGGTCATGTGGATACGCCCGAAGCATTGGCCGCGCAGCGGCCATTGCGAGCAGCTCTAAGGCGAATCGCTATGCCCGCGCAGCGGGCATGGCGAGTCGCCTTAGCAGCGCGAAGCATTGGCCGCGAAGCGGCCATTGCGAGTCAGAGACTCGCTCTTCTAGAATCCCGATGCATATGCATCGGGCATCCAGCTAGTATATATTATATATATATATATATATATATATATATAAATAAAAGACAAGCGGCTTAAAGGGAGCCCCATCAGAAAATGGCCTACTGAGCAAAAAAATACATTTTTACACAAAAACATTAATACGTTTTTGCAAGTTCTATTTTTACAAACTTGTATTAAGCAGAACAAAAAAATAATGCAGTTTTCACTCTGGACACATTAGATAAAATGGTTAAAGGGAATCTCTCACCAGGTTTTTGGCCACCTAATTTGGGAGCAGCATAATGTAGGGCCATAGATCCTGATTCAAGTGGTGTGTCACTTACTGAGCTGTTTGGGGCAGTTTTGATAACATCACTATTTAATTAATTAGCTGGAGATTATCATTAGAGAACTAGTAAACCTGCTGCCAGGTAGTCCTGCATATTCATTAACTACTAAATCTGCAGCAGAGAAAACAGCTTAGTAAGTGATACATTGCTGGAATCAGGATCTCTGGCCCTTCTTTATACTGCTATCAGATGGGATGTCAAAAACCTGATGACAGATTCTCTTTAAACCACAACCCTGTTGTGTAGGACTGTTTAAAGAGTGCATGCAAAAATAATTGTGACAGGAGGTGAAGCTGTCAGCTGGGACATCACCGACTGGGATTGCTGTGTATTACCAGCTGGAGTATAGAGGTGCCACCTGCCATAGTAATCCTGCATCTGATGGTAAGAAAACCTTTATGCCTCTTCCTGAAAGGCAGCACGTTAGTCTGTACAAGTTCCAGTGGGCGGTGGAAATATTTCAGGATTAACAATTTTATTCTTTTCGATCAGTTTGGGCTCTCTACCTTGAGTGGTAGGTGCTCTGGTAATTGTAGTACTTTAGTATTAGTAGAACCATAAAGCTCAGCACAGGTTCTGCTATAACACATTCAGCCATCAGTGGTTTGTTTTTAGTCTACACTATTATCACTGTATTTAGACATAAAGATAACAGGGCATTTGAACAAACACAATTTGGACAGGTAGAGCAGTGAATAGGAGCTGTGCTGGGAAAGCTGCTGAGCTGCTGCTGATTTATAACTGTAATCTTTCAGAAGAAGAAAGGTCAGCAGATAACCGTTCTATAGAACCAGACTGGAGAGAGTTGATTGGGATGTTAAGACTTAACTCCTTTCCTAAAAGGAAACTACTGCACTGCCTTGTCCAGGCTCTTGTGGCTGGGCTCCATGGGAGGGAGCTCTACACACGTTAGCAGATAGAAAAAGCAAGTCAACTGCAAACTTGCTTATATTTTTACCTGTCTATCTAATTAAAGCAATTTAAGAACCTGAGGATATCCCTTTCAACAATAAGTCTTTTTCTGATAATACCCTCCTTTTTAAGGCTATTTGCGCAACTGTAGTGTGGCTTACTGTGTAAGTGTCCATTTTAATGAACCTACGTGCATCAATAAACAACCCCAATCGTTAAATATATGATAATCGTCAGTCTTTTAAAAGCCTGTTTACACAAGCAGGTCACACTCAACAATGTGCACTGAGCAATCTGTAATAGATCATTAAGTGTGCACAGGCTGTTATCATTCTCAGCAGTGCAAGTCCTGATTGTACAGGAAAAGGTGTTGCCAAGAACGCTAGATTTAAGCAAGTTTAAAAAATATTTCACCCAAAGAATTGTTTTGCTTATTTATCGGGTTATCAACAGTTTGTTTGCACTGCAAGATTATCGTGAGAGGAGTGTTACTACGGACGTGCCAAATCGCAGCAAAGCCTGAATAGCGCTGCGTAACGCAATAGTCTCTTCTCCAAATCTAATGGCCACTTTACATGTCCCGATATCGGCGTCGAACTACGACCAAAAGTCACGTGGTTCATGCGTTGGCCCTGATATCGTTGGTGCGTTGTATGGTTTAAACGTCCAATACGATGCACGAACGATGCCAACACGATATCGGGGATCGAATGAGCGTGCTCTCCAACGGCCCGATATTGGATGGAGGTTGTAGCCGGATCGGACTGTGTAAAAGCCCAACTACGATGTGAAGTACAACGTCCCCTTTTCTCTCCCATGTTAAATGGTCGTTCCTGGGTCGGCCGTACAAGGGGGGCGTAGAAATCGTAGTGGCGTTGCCTGCCGATATCGCGCTGTGTAAATCTCCGATGCGATCTTTGAAATCTGGCCAGAAAAAGCGCGCTCCCGCGGCGTCGGATCCAATATCGGACCGACGTTGGGACGTGTAAAGTGGCCATAACAAACTCGGCAACAAAGAATACAAGGCAGATCGGAACAGAGCCTAAGAGAATCTGTAAATCTTCAGGAAAATATAATTTTTCATTAGAATATGACTAAATGTTCCCTATGGTGCGGTGAGCAGTTTCTTACTGATGTCCTTGCAGTTCTAGAGCGGTTCCTTTTCGTCCCCGATGTCCCATATAATAATGGAATGGTCGGAACTGCCCGAAAATAAATGTCTCTGTACAGGGTCCCAACACAAGGACGTCACACCAGCTGGGAATGAAGAAAAGGTTAATGAGAACATTGGAGGATTACAGGTTATTACAATACAGAGCAAATCACTAGACACTATAGGAGTTTATGGGAAAAATCCAGCTGTAGCAGTGCACTTCAGAGGATGGCGATATACACAGCCTCGGATTATTAGTGAAGGACATGAACAAGGCTGGATGGAAAGAGCACAGAAGGTCTGGAAACATATATGAGCACTGTTTTAGCAAGTCATTAATATGTTGAGCTGCTTCTTAGCTACACAAAAAAAAAAAACTTAAGAGGTTTGTAACAACCAGTGTTGGACAGCGATTACTTGAGCCCAATAGAGGAGATAATGTCCATCTTTATTGTTACATTGTGAACACAGGACATATCAATCATATCTAATACCTTATTTTTGACTATATCCCTAAAAATGGAAACTAGTGCTATGTGAATGAGTCTTCTCCAAGGGTGCTGTCTTCTGCTGAACCCTTGCGGTAGGGCTGTGGAGTCGTGAACATTTTGGTGGAGTCGGTAAAAAATGGACCAACTCCTAAAATATATAATAAATTGGGTACAGTAATTCAATGCAGGAATGTACTGAAATTATTATTATTATTATGTTCTATCTAAATATCTTGAGTATATCATAATAATGATTAAAGCCTGATGTTCACATTGTACTACAATAAATAACTGATCCATGTCTGAGGGAGTCGGGATTGGAGTCAGTGTCTGGGAAATTGAGGAGTTGGAGGTGTGGCTTACCGACTATACAGCCCTGCCTAGGGGGATATTATTGTCTCAGAGCCAGGGCCAAATAAGGTTCCTCTAGGTTCTTGGGGGCCAGTCTGACTCTGCTAAATACCTTGAAAATATCCTCAGGATCTGCTGACATCAGTTTCCTTTGTACTTGTTGACCAATAAACATCCTACCATGGCCTGCAGTGAGCACATCCAGGATGTCATTGGTCAGGAAGTGCAAAGGAAGCTGCCAGCACCGGATCTTGATGATTTGCTTCCTAAGTGCGTTCATCGTGTCAGAACAGTCCGCAAACAATCTAATTTTAATAATAACCTCACAGATAGCAGCCAAGGTGTGTAAGTGTGGAGACTTCTGCACGTGGAGCAGATACTTATGGCCAGAACATACCTCATACAGGCCTTGGCTACAAGTCTACCTTATCCCTCATACGTTATATAGGTTTTAATATGTCCAGAAACTGTCCAAAATATCTTTTTTTTTTTAGTGGGCAGTTCCACATTAACAGTATGTTGCCTGTACTATACATGCTGGAACTTCCCTTACTTCCCAGCAGGCATTGTTCCTGACATTTCACAATTTAATTCCTGCTCCAAATTAAAACTTTTCCTCTGTTTTTGCTCCTGCTTGGTCTAACTTCATACTATCTTTAACAGGGCTGTGGAGTCGGAATCATGGAGTCAGAGTCATAGAGTCTGTGTCCATTTTGGGTGGCGTCAGATCCAGGGAAACTGAAGAGTCAGAGTCGGATGTTTGGCTACTGACTCCACAGCCCTGCTTTTTCTAAACACCCTCCCCCATTTGATGTAATCCACATCGGAGTCTCTGCTGTTGATAATGGATTATACTTCACTACAGGCAGTAACCAGGTAGTTATAACAGAGAAGAGACACCCAGGAGTTGGCACTTTGTTGGGATTTTTCAGGAAGATGAAATTATTTTCTAATAGTGATTTGGAGTAAAAGTTGGATAAATATATAATTTAAGTTCCTACCAGAAGTAAGGGTTAATATACATGATTTCAGTGGTGTTTTTATTAATTCTATAGAAAGGTTTTGATAGTATCCAGATTGTTACAAGACCTAACAGCTGAGCCAGAACACAATGTGAACAGGTCTGTAGAACCGTGTTCACACCACCAAGGATCTGTATCACAAAAAAGACAGTATAAAAAAATGTCTAAAATTACTCTGCTATATAGGTAAAAGTAAAAAGCAAGTGCAAAACAGTGTCAATAACAGGGTACTTATTTAATTTGTTTTTTTGCAAAAAATATACAGAAGCCGTTCTACCATGCCAAGGTGGTAGAACGGCTAGTTAGTTATAACAGAGAAGAGACAACCACCAGGATTCGGCACGTTGTTGGGATTTTTCAGGAAGATGAAATTATTTTCTGATGGTAATTTGGAGTAAAGTTGGATAAATATATAATTTACGTTCCTACCAAAAGTAAGGGTTAATATACATGAGATCAGTGGTGTTTTTATTAATTCTATAGAAAGGTATTGATAGGTATTGTAACAATCTGGTTAATCAGCATAGAGGGTAAATGCCGGGTAGGCAACAATCTGACCACCCAGGTATATGGGTCTTTGGACATGTACTCTGCCTCTCAGACTCAGGGATCAGGCCTTGTACAGACGTGTATTCTGCCTCTCAGACCTTGGATCAGGCCGTGTAAAGACATGTATTCTGCGCCTCTCAGTCCTCGGGATCACATGTACACTGTATTTGCTTCAGACCTCAGGATCAGGTTGTGTACAGACATGTATTCTGCCTCTCAGACCTCAGGATCAGGCCATGTACAGTATTGCTTCAACTGTCAGGTTGTACGCTTATTTGCCTCTCAGACCTCAGGATCAGGCCATGTACAGACATGTATTCTGCCTCTCAGACCTCAGGATCAGGCCATGTACAGACATGTATTGTGCCTCTCAGACCTCAGGATCAGGCCATGTACAGACATGTATTTGCCTCTCAGACCTCAGGATCAGGCCGATGTACAGACATTATTTGCCTCTCAGACCTCAGGATCAGGCCATGTACAGACATGTATTCTGCCTCTCAGACCTCAGGATCAGGCCATGTACAGACATGTATTGTGCCTCTCAGACCTCAGGATCAGGCCATGTACAGACATGTATTGTGCCTCTCAGACCTCAGGATCAGGCCATGTACAGACATGTATTGTGCCTCTCAGACCTCAGGATCAGGCCATGTACAGACATGTATTTGCCTCTCAGACCTCAGGATCAGGCCATGTACAGACATGTATTGTGCCTCTCAGACCTCAGGATCAGGCCATGTACAGACATGTATTTGCCTCTCAGACCTCAGGATCAGGCCGTGTACAGACATGTATTTGTGCCTCTCAGACCTCAGGATCAGGCCATGTACAGACATGTATTGTGCCTCTCAGACCTCAGGATCAGGCCAGTGTACAGACATGTATTGTGCCTCTCAGACCTCAGGATCAGGCCATGTACAGACATTATTTGCTCTCAGACCTCAGGATCAGGCCAGTGTACAGACATGTATTGTGCCTCTCAGACCTCAGGATCAGGCCATGTACAGACATGTTATTCTGCCTCTCAGACCTCAGGATCAGGCCGTGTACAGACATGCATTGTGCCTCTCAGACCTCAGGATCAGGCCATGTACAGACATGTATTCTGCCTCTCAGACCTCAGGATCAGGCCATGTACAGACATTATTCTGCCTCTCAGACCTCGGAGTGCAGGCATGTACAGACATGTATTCTGCCTCTCAGTCCTCAGAGATCAGGCATGTACAGACATGTATTCTGCGCTCTCAGTCCTCGGGATCAGGCCATGTACCGTCATGTTATTCTGCTCTCAGACCTCGGATCAGGCTTGTGTACAGACATGTATTGTGCCTCTCAGACCTCAGGATCAGGCCGTGTACAGACATATATCCTGCCTCTCAGACCTCAGGATCAGGCCATGTCCAGACATGTATTCTGCCTCTCAGACCTCAGAATCAGCCCGTCTATGACCACCATTGGTGCTGACAAGTGACAACTCCTCTGCACAGAATAACTAGCACAGCCCGACTTCTAAAACTGGTCACACTAACACAATACTAAAAAACATAATACAAAGTGCAGTGATAAGCCAGCTCTGTCACACCAGTCATGGAAAAAGCCCACAGCTAAAAAGACTTGAGGATTAAGTGAAAGTCTGTGCTTGTAAATTGCTGTAATTAGAGGTTGATGCTAATGGTGGGTTTACACGCCACGATATCGTTTCGATATCGCAACTCAATGGCGCGGGAGCGCGCAATTAGTGCACGTTTCACCCGCCTCGCATTGACTGTTTAGACGCTGCGATATCGTAATACAACGTCCGTGCGATGTCTCCGCCTCCCAATCCAGGATCGCATAGTTAACATGGGAGTGAATGGGTGACGTATCAAATCGCATCGTAGTTGTGCGTTTACACAGCACGATCCGACACCAATCTCCCTTCAATATCGGGGCATTGAATAGCACGCTCATTCGATCCCCGATATCGCATTGACATCGTTCCTGCATCGCATTGGACGTTCACACCATACAACGCAGGCACGATATCGGGTCCAACGATTGAACCACGTGACTTTTGATTGAAATTGTACTGCGATATCGCGACGTGTAAACCCGCCATCATTCCTAGGTGATTACCGCAGTCTAAACCCACGGATGAATGCTACGTGGGAAAAACTGCAAAACCATAAAATGAGCATTCAAGAAGAATTTAGTGTGAGCCAATACTGCTGAAGTGGAAAATGTAAAACATATCCTACGTATCCTACGTGCCGACTGCATACGATTCATTTATTAAAATGAAAACTATAACAAACATAATATAATTTATATTCTCCTTGTGGGAAGAGACCTATAGTAATAATAGTAGTCTGCATTAGGCGCCACCATAAAGCACAGACTCAATAGACATTCATCTTTATCATCAGTTCAGTGAGGTATAATCAATATTACAATCACTGTAATGTTGTATGTAAAGTCTCTGCTGGATATCAGATGTTACCGAGGCAAGAAACATTTAAGGTGATGTTATAGCATTACCAGTTAGGATAACAAATGGTTAGGAAATTAGGTAAAAGTGACCATTAGCCCCAGATTTCTGCTCATACCAAGGAAGGGGCACCGATGTAACAAGACTATTAGCAATTGTTTAATGTCCCTTTTAGTCATGCCAAGACAAACATCACGGGAGAATTCAATCATTAATTTAGCTCCTTGGGGTGCCGTCACACCTGGCGACGGCACCGTCGATGTCTTAAGCGACGTAGGGGGGTGGCCTATCGGCGACTATATCGCCCCTGCATCGCCTAATGTAAAGGGGCGATGTAAACGGCCGCCGGCGACCTGACAGGCAATGGGAGCCATAGGCCTGTCAGCTCGCCGGGGCATCGCCAGGAGATGTCTCCCCGTGTAAATGTGGGGCAGTGACGCTGGCGGGCGCCATAAACTTGTGCGCTCCCGCCAGACGCGGCCGACATCTCCGATGCCGTCGCCAGGTGTGACGGCACCCTTATGGTTTGCAGTTTGGCTACAGCGCATCCCGTAATTACATGGGAAAAGGTCACAAGAAGATATTAGATCAGCCAATGAATGAGCCTTGGATTGCTGCCATATTTACATGGATCACTGAATGGATATGAGAAGCCATTAGGACAAACATGTAAAACATATAAGGCCCGATACATAAAGACTGGCGTTGTTCACGTCAACCTTGATGAGAGGGTGAGCTGGAGTCAGACACTCCAGATTAATGACCTCAATTTGGGGCATCGGAGAGATGTGCCACACACACCAGATAGGTCTCTCCAGTCAGGCACTAGAGAGATTTCTGGTGTAGGGAACCACACAGCTCATCATCAATTTGCCAATCTGTGGCATCACACCCCTTCCACACCATGTCCTTCCCCAGATCCGCATATTTTGCCTGAGACACTGGTGACACTAGTGACCAGGGAGAAACTGATGTCAAAATGCAAAAACTTGCAAAATTTAGGCACAATTCAGAGATGCAACTAAATTTTGCAACTTTTCAAAGCTTTTACGCCAGAATACCGGAGTGAAAGCTTTCACAAACCGCATCCATGTAGTTTTCCCTACCGTCTGTAAAGGAGAAATGACCTCGATTTATCATTACCTTTGAATCTTTTTTTGTGTGATTTGTGCCTTTGTTTTGCCCAATTCATTATTATATTTGCGCTTTTTTTTTTTTTTTTTTTTATAAGTTTTTCCTGATTTTACTTTATTTAGCAATTCCAAAAGTTTTCATCATTTGCGACTTTTAAAAAAAGTCCCAAAATTTGGTGCAACTCTGCTCCAGCCTTGGCCTAAGAGTCTTGCAGCAGTTTATTCCTCCATCTATCCCCATTCAAATATCCATGTACACACAGCCAAGACAGCGTAGGTAAAGCTAGTATTGGAAACCGTTAAAATCAGTCCTCTGAGGATGGTAAACAATTGCACCCCAATACCTGTTAATAGCATAACTCACCTGTATGTCCCTTAAATGTAGTAATGAGGCTACAGTTGTCTTGTTCAAGTTTTAGAATAGTGACCTGCCCCGAATGGTCGCCGACAAACACGTGCCTCGTCTCCACATCAAATCTGTTACATCAGAGTCAAGGAACAGAATACACATAGAAGAAGTTCTTAAAGGGATCCTGTCACCTCCAGAACGCCTCCTAAGCTAGTAAAACATGTCCCTGCAGCATCCCATCACTAATCTCACACTTCTTTTGTCTCCTAAAAGCATCCTGTGAAAGTGCATAAAAACGTTTTAATTAACTCATTAGTAATTATAATTAGCAGGGGCTATATTCTTTAGTCACCAGGGCGGGCTGTTTTGCAGGCTCCAGCATCCACCCTCTCTCTCTCTGTGCTGCTTTGCTTGTGCAGGCTTTACCCTTCCCCTCTCTATCACTCACAAAATGGAAATCATTAGTCCTGCCTTCAGCTGCACATCACAGCAGCACAGACAGAGAGAGGGTGGATCATTCAGGCTGCAAAACAGCCCTCCCTGGATGACTATAGAATATAGCCCCTGCTATTTATAATCACTAATGAGTATTAAAACGTTTTTATTCACTTTCACAGGATGCTTTTAGGAGACAAAAGGAGTGGGAGATTAGTGATGGGATGCTGCAGGGACATGTGTTGCTAGCTTAGGAGGCGTTCTGGAGGTGACAGGATCCCTTTAAAGGGTCAACTTTAAGAGAGAACTAGCCGGTGTTAAATAAAGCAATATAAAGTGTAGATAAAAAGAGAATTTTGTTTACGTACCGTAAATTCTTTTTTTCTTTAATCATCAATGGGAGACCCAGACAATGGGGTTTAGGGCTCTGCCCTCCGGAGGTCACACTAGGTACTACAAGTTTGTAGACACCGCCTCCTCCGCTTATAAACCCCCACCGTAGGAGACATCCTCAGTTTAGTCCATAAGCTGCGAGGAGAAATTAAACCACACCCGAAACATCGGGAAGAATGCCGTGCACAGAAGGTTTAACAACCCGGAAACCACTGTCTCAACAGAGAACAGATCAAATGCAAAACATGCAACGGAACAACTGGGTGGGTGCTGGGTCTCCCATTGATGATTAAAGAAAAAAGAATTTACGGTACGTAAACAAAATTCTCTTTTTTCTGGTCATCATAATGGGAGACCCAGACAATGGGGATGTCCTAAAGCAATACCCCAGGGCGGGAATAGTTCCTCAACAAGACGGATAACACATGGTTCCCTTCAAAGGTGGGCAACCGCCGCCTGGAGAACCCGCCTGCCCAAACTCGCATCCGCAGAGGCATGGGCATGCACCATATAGTGCTTAGAGAAAGTGTGCAGGCTGGACCAAGTGGCCACCTGACACACCTGTAGAGCAGACGCTCGATGTCGCAAGGCCCAGGAGGCACCTACAGCTCTAGTAGAGTGTGCCTTTAATCCCACCGGGAGAGGCAGACCAGAAGACCGGTAAGCCTCCTGAATGGGAGCCTTGATCCATCTGGCCAAGGTCGACTTCGAAGCCGCGGACCCCTTACAGCGACCCATCGTGAGGACAAATAGGGAATCCGAACTCCTAAAGGAGGCGGTCCTGGACACATAAATGCGTACAGCTCTCACGAGATCCAGAGTATGGAGGTCGCGCTCAACCTGATGAACGGGAGCGGGGCAAAATGATGGGAGAACAATCTCCTGGTTTAGGTGAAACGTTGAAACCACCTTCGGCAGAAATTCAGGCCGTAGGCGCAACACCACCTTGTCTTGGTGAACCACCAGAAAGGGAGACTTGCACGAAAGTGCAGCCAATTCTGAGACCCGTCTCAGAGACGTAATCGCCACCAGAAAGACCACCTTCTGGGACAGACGAGAGAGAGAGACGTCTCTCAGTGGCTCAAACGGCGGTTTCTGCAGTGCCGCCAGGACCATGTTGAGGTCCCAAGGGTCCAGAGGTCGCCTGTAAGGCGGAACCACCCGAGACACCCCCTGCAGAAATTGACGTACCTTCGGGAGGAGCGCCAAGCGCCTGTCAAACAGCACTGAAAGTGCTGATACTTGACCCTTCAGAGAGCCAAGGGATAATCCCAACTCCAACCCCGACTGTAGGAAGGCCAACAATGTCGGGATAGACAAAGGCCACGGTGAGCGTCCACCAGAGGCACACCAGGTGAAAAAGATTTTCCACGTTCTGTGGTATATCTTCCTGGAAACAGGTTTCCTCGCCCGATTCATAGTGGCAACCACTGTAGGAGAGAAACCTCTGGATGTCAGCAGCCAGGCCTCAAGAGCCATGCAGTCAATCTGAGGGCCCTGGAATTGAGGTGGAAGAATGGGCCTTGCGCGAGTAGATCTGCGCGTTCTGGAAGAGCCCACCGGTGTCCGCCTGACAGTTGCCACAGGTCCGGGTACCAAGACCTCCTGGGCCAATCTGGAGCCACTAGAATGGCCACTCTGCATTCTGTCCTGATCTTCCACAGGACCCTGGGAATCAGAGCCAGAGGCGGAAACACATATGGCAGCTGAAAGCTGGACCAACTCAGGATCAGGGCATCCGCCCCCAGGGACTGGGGATCCCAAGATCTCGCCATGTATTGGGGCACCTGATGATTCAGCCGTGAGGCCATCAGATCCACGTCCGGAGTGCCCCATCTGCCGCAGATGTCCCGGAAGACGTCTGGAAGTAGGGACCACTCTCCGGCGTCTATCCCCTGTCGGCTCAGATAGTCGGCCTCCCAGTTCTCGACCCCTGGGATGTGAACTGCGGAGATCAGGCAGCCGTTTTCCTCCACCCAGAGTAGAATGCGGTGGACTTCGGCGAGGGCCTGAGCACTTCTGGTCCCTCCCTGATGATTTATGTAGGCGACGGCCGTCGCATTGTCGGACTGTACCCGAATGGGCTGTCCTGACAGGAATTTCTGAAACGCCAGTAGCGCCAGATAGACCGCCTTGATCTCCAGCACGTTGATCTGCAACGCCGACTCCGACTGAGTCCAGAGGCCTTGAGCCCTGTGGTGCAAGAACACCGCACCCCAGCCCTTCAGACTGGCGTCGGTGGTCACCACTAACCATGACGGTTTTAGGAAGGACCGGCCCCGTGACAGGTGATGTGGCTGGAGCCACCACTGTAGAGAGTCCCTGGTTGGTTGTGACAGCGTCACCAGCCGATTCAGAGAGATCGTCCTCTTGTCCCATCTGCGAAGAATCTCCAGCTGGAGAGGACGGAGGCGAAACTGTGCGAACGGCACCGCCTCTATCGCCGCTACCATGCGACCCACCAGTCTCATCAATACCCGTAGGGATGACTGTGGCGACAGGAGGACAGTCTGCACTCCTGATTGGATCGCAAGCTGCTTGGCTTGAGGTAGGGACACCAGGGCCGAGTCCGTGTGGAAGTCCATGCCCAGATATGTCAATGACTGGGTCGGAACCAGGGTCGACTTTTGAATGTTGATAAGCCACCCGAACCGTTCCAGAGACTTCATGGTCACCTCCAGGCTCACCCGACAAAGGTCTTCCGATGGCGCCCTGACCAACAGGTCGTCCAAATAGGGTATGACGGCGTGTCCCTGCGCATGCAGGAGAGCCATCATGGAGGCCATCACCTTTGTGAACACCCGTGGTGCCGAGGCTAGCCCGAATGGCAGTGCCAAATTGGAAGTGCTCTTCCCCCACTGCGAATCTCAACCAGCGCTGATGAGCTGGTGCAATGGGAACGTGAAGGTAAGCGTCCCTGATATCGATGGACGCTAGGAAGTCTCCCTGTGACACAGCCGCGATCACTGAGCGCAGGGATTCCATGCGGAACTTCCGAACCAACACGTGACGGTTGAACAACTTGAGGTCCAAAACCGGGCGAAAAGAGCCGTCCTTCTTTGGGACAATAAAGAGGTTGGAGTAAAAACCCCTGAACCTCTCTTCCGTGGGCACAGGGACCACCACTCCGTCTCTGCGGAGCCCCTCCAACACCAGGTGAAAAGCCTGAGCCTTTTCTGGAGATGGAACCGACCGATGGAATCGGGGTATTGGTTTTGACGTCAGCTCTATCCTGTAACCTCTTGAGACTACGTCTCGAACCCACTGATCTTGAATGTGAAGAAGCCACTTGTCCTGAAAGCGAGACAGGCGGCCCCCCACCTGTGGGGAGGCAGGATGAGAGAGCGAGTCATGTCGAGGCGGGCTTGGGGGTGACAGCCGCTGCCCCGCCGGCTTCTTCTGACGACTCTTGGAACGCCACTGAGCAGCAGGCTTGCCCCCTCGGTCTGAGCGAGTGGACGTCGTTGATGACTGTGAACCGGAGCGAAAGGACCACTGTTTAGGGTTCCTTTTCACGGTGTACCGTGGCTTAGGCTTATTCTGCGGGATCTTAGACTCAGCAGAATCCTTTATCAATTTGTCCAGTTCGGTGCCAAAAAGCCTGTCACCAGCGAACGGAAGATTTTGTAAAATCTTCCTAGATGTGGCATCTGAGTCCCAAAGACGCAGCCACAACAGCCTGCGGATCGCAATCGCATTGGCCGAGGCCACAGCAGAGCGAGTGGCAGTTTCCAAAGATGCCGTCCTGGCGTAATCCGCATAAGCTCTTGCTCTGTCGGTAAGTGCCAGGACCTCTGGGCTGGACCTAGCTAGATCAGTGATACCATCCAAACAGATAGTAATCGCTTGTAGGGTCCAGACCGCGGCAAAATTAGGGGCAAACGAAGACCCCACAGCCTCATAGGAAGACTTGGCGAGTTGCTCTACCTGTCTATCAGTAGCATCCTTCAATGAGGAGCTATCAGAGGCAGAAAACAAGGAGCGCGCAGCAATCCTAGTCATGGAAGCATCCACCTTGGGAGACTGCGACCATTCCTGGAGCGCCTCCTGGGGAAAGGGAAAGCGATTGTCCTTAGTTTTACGGACATAACGCCGCCCAGGATGCAACCTGGGAGCTTTAATCACCCTTCCGAAATTAGTGTGGTCCATGAAGGAGCCACTTGGTCTAGCCTCTGGCCGCAGCCATTGATAGACCTCCTTGGGGTGTACAGTCACCTCCTCAGGAGGAGTGACAAGACGCAATGTCTCATTGATGGAGGACACCAGATCCTCCACCCCATCTGGAGGTTCAGACATAGACCCGAGAGTAGAACCCCCATCATCTTCCTCACCATCAGAGGAACGCTCCTCCTCAGAGAGAGTCTGGAGCTCAGGAGAAGCCTCACGAGCTCGCTTAGGGGGTCTTACAGCAGAAGTAAGAGACACCCGGGGGTAACTAGGAGGAGTAGCTGGGTTCTCCAGTCTCCTATGCAGTGCCTCCAGGGTTTGCGACATGGAGGACATCTGGGACAGCAGAGATTCATTGATCTTATTCTGCGTTTCCCATGGCCCTGGGATCACCTGAACCTCAGGGTATAATCCCGGATTTGCAGACTCAGTAGTAGCAGACCGGGCCTCTGGGCGTCCGCAGTTATTGCAGGACCCCTCCACCAGTGTCCCGTTGCATGTAGCACAGGCAATGGTGACCACCGCCGCCTTAGCAGCATGCTTCCCAACTGAGGACATCTCCACAGTGAGGGGAATATAAGCCAAAGTTCACAAACAAACCGGGAATCCCGGTGGCTTACCGACCGCAGTAAAGCGGTAGGAGGAAGCGGTGTGTGTGTGTGTGACCTCCGCGAGTTCCGGTCTCCCTTGTAAGTGCAGACACGCGCTGCCGCCAGATCCCAGCCGGGAAGTGAGGGAGAAGATGGCCGCCGACAGTGAAGACGTGGGCGGAGCCAGGAACACGCGGGAAGAACACACAACACGCCCAGCGGTGATGTCACCACAAGGGCTGCTCCCTCCTCCTCCAGGCTGCCTCAGTAATGGAGGTGCCGGAGCCCGCAGCGCGGGAAAAGAGTGTGAAATATCACCACACACACACTCAGACTGCATGTACACACAAAACACCCGCAGTCTACAGCCTCAGCCCCTGTGATACACAGGGCGGTCAGCCAGGGAGACCCCAGCACAGGGTCACCGCCAGAACCGCGGACCCGAGGGTAACCGCGCGGTCTGAGTGTCATGACACAACAGTGACAGACACTACCCCCAGGCACACAGGAGACACACCAGGTGCCTCAGTGCCGGTCCGGTCTGTAAGCACCTTTAGGGAGGCCTCGGACGGGGGTACAGCACCAGTCCGGAGTGTAAGCACCATTTAGGGAGGCCTCGGACTGGGCTGGCTCCGTCCGGTCTGTAAGCACCATTTAGGGAGGCCTCGGACGGAGCGGAGCTGTGCAAGGCTCCAGGCTCCCCCTTACCAGAGCCTCCATGGAGGGATGGAAAGGAAAGGAGCGCGACAGCGTACCGGGAGAACACTGAAGTGTCCAGGCTAAAAGCCCTCCGGTACCTCCACCAGCGTGTTCCACAAGGGTGAGCGGGGAGGCTGTCGGGGGTCCCGAGCGGGACCATTTTACCTTGTCTTCATACGCCATCACGTAAGCTGTGAGAATGCAGTGAAGTGCAAGCAAAGCGTGATCCTCCGAGCACACTAAGTTTAAAACTGAGGATGTCTCCTACGGTGGGGGTTTATAAGCGGAGGAGGCGGTGTCTACAAACTTGTAGTACCTAGTGTGACCTCCGGAGGGCAGAGCCCTAAACCCCATTGTCTGGGTCTCCCATTATGATGACCAGAAAACACTAGTTTCTATATTTATCAATGCATGAAACAAAAGGACTGTAGCCTAAAGATTAAAAGTTTATGTGGTCCTATGAGAACTATCACCGTTTTGAGTTATCCAAAAACACCAAACAAAAAAAATTTAAACATTCATATTCTCATTGGTTAGAAAAAAACTGCAAAAATATTGGAGAATGAGACAGACACATACACAGCAGCGCTCGCTCTCCGACTCCTCATACAAGACAGCACTCCTGCGTGCTCTTTGAGAGTGTCACTGTCGCTCTCCTCTGCTGGTGGCATACCCCTAGATGAAGGAAATGAGCCGAAACGTACATCGGGGCTGGTGTCATCCCAGCAGAAGAGGACTTTTATGGGGAGATAGCTATTTGTATACCTGTCACCACTACTGGTTTTACCTACATTTTTTCAATGTTAACTATCCACCACTCACTTTGTGTATCAACATATGCTTTTTTTTCCAAACGTTCTCTTCCGTTGTCGACATTGGTGAAATATCTTGCTGAAATTAAAATAAAAGAAAGTAGGACTGGCAGTCTAAAATCTGATATGCCTCCGACATCACTTGTCAGGGAAAAGTAGGGAAGCCCACAAACACGCAAGACTGTTGTCTGGTCTGCTGATCCTGCCGATATCATATGAAGTCTAATATGTATGGAGGCCATAAGTGGGGTCATGTATATAAGGAGATGCTGCCTACTTGGCACTATACTCTATATTAGAAGTTACTGTATATCACGGTGGAGGCTTCTGAGCTACAACAACTTTGAAAGAGGAAGAAAAGAAAAAAGGAGGGATTTTGGGGAGCATCCATCTAGGAAAAAGCCCACTGAAGTCTTAACCTGTAGCTCCACCATTAGTTAGTGCAGAGAAACTTGCAAATAAGAGTCAGCAGCTTACTATGACTTGAATCTCGCTCAAACACGCAAAGGCGCATCTACAACATTTCTTAAAGACAAAAAGGTTAACATTCCCTTTAAGCCTCCAGAGTTTTATCGTGTAACAGAAAGGTGAAATAAAGGCAGTCTCTTATTTACAGAGCACTGAATAGTTAATAAAGCATTGTTCATCATCTAGGCAGAACACAATACTCTGCTCAATTATAGCCGCTGTAATTGGAGCTGCCGGCAGTAGGAGGAGGTTCCGGTGGTAAGCAGGTAACACGTGCCGCCACAGCTGCAGCTCACAATACAAGTCTCTGCATATATAGTGCTGCACACAAAGCCCTGTACAAGGAAGAATTCTGTATAATCCTCTCTAAGAGGTCACCTGAACGTATAGTGTGCTGAGAAGACCACAGCCAATCAGCTGGGAGTATTGTAGCCAAGTGGACCTTCACTGTATTTCTATGTTCAACTGGTAGCCCCCAAAAAGTGGCTCCTGTATGGCAACAGCCAATATGTGAACAAGTATTTGTAAGACACCTGCTCCTGATCACTGGCTCATGTACACATGGCAGACACCTGCTCCTGATCACTGGCTCATGTACACATGGCAGACACCTGCTCCTGATCACTGGCTCATGTACACATGGCAGACACCTGCTTGCTGTATCAACATTGTTTTTGTGGGTTTAATAAGTTATCGTGGCGAGTAACACAGGTCGTACTGCCAACAATACACATATAGGAATATATATGTATAGGAAGTGAATGATCGTATTAAAAAATAATCACGTATCTCCATACAGTCTACATTGGCATGTGTAAAAAGACATTTACAGGAAAAAAGTAATCTTTTGCATCACAACCTATCCTGCAGATCAGTAGGGGTCAGGGAGAAGGTACATATATGATCTCCGTTCAGCTGGGAGGAGTACTGAGCTCCTGCATGCCGTCAGTAGAAAGTCTATGAGCTCGTACACCGCTGTGTGGCTTCATGTCCTTCTATTCGGCCAATGCTCAGCTCTGGGAGCTTCTGCATGTACCCACGTGTTATCGGTCCATCTTACCCATATACACTGTGTTGGGGTACAATAAAAGTCTCAAGATCCAGCTGGAATGGGAAAGGAATCAAGGATGATAGAAGGTTGGGAACTTAACACACTTTTACAGACTAGGACCCTAAAAAGGATACTGTAGACACGAAGCACAGGCTGTAGTGCGGTAGTTTCCGAGGCGTTCCCCAGTCTCTGAGCAATGCCAGGTAAAGAGCTTGTCCTGACCGGTGCTCAGCATCCACTCCATCTCCAGCACGAAGAGGACCATGGTGACTCTGCTCTGGTGCGCTGCGTGGGAAGAAAATTACCTTATGTCAAAATCTACCACCCCAGCTTAGCTCTATACTGGGAGGAATACTCCCTCTTTTTAATTAATCAAATAACTAATAGAGCAATATGCAAACTAAACAAACACCAAGGGTAGATAAAATAGGAAACAAATGTAATCTATAACTAGACAGTGAGGAAGGCTAATTGCCAAAACGCGTAGTCTCGTAGGCACTGCCTATATTTATGATATGCCTACTGTCAATTGTAAGGACCCGTCTCTGTACCACTTTTAAAAAAAATGTTTTCTAATAAAAACGGACTTTGAATCATGGATGATCTTCTATTGTGTTTGTATCTTGTAAAAATGTGCCTGTATGAGCAGATAGGATCCTAGCTATATAGGAAGGGTATTATACCTTGCATTGGCCAATACATTAGCTAAGCATCTCCTTGATTCAATATACCTACAGCAGTAATGCCATGTCATATTTTCTCTGATCCAAATTGCAGTAAGCCAATTGTATTTTTCCCTTTTTTCTAATGTTCCCACTGCATAATGTAAGGCCACAGTCTTCTTTAATTCTTGGGGTTCTCGTATGTAGCGGAATACATTCTTATAGTCATGTGGTGTTTTTTTCTGCTAGCACCTGTACACATTGCTTGGTGTGCCAGTCAGTCTTTTATTTAATTTGGAGATTTCAAGGGAGACCGAAGCATGGTCAGATCACATACATAAGTATAAAGCCACTTTATCACCATAAAATAATCCATATGAGAATGCATTGAATGTCTTTGGGAAAAATAAGTGTAATCTTTTTCATTTGCATAATGATAAAGCCAGATATCATGTAAACCTTCAGCAATCGGGTTTTTCAACTGCTCAGATAAAATTTGGATTCATACAATCTAACTTCTTAGATATTGGTATATTAAATTCCCCACATATAATTACTGGAGCTTGAGCTATATATTTAATTTTTTGGAGTACTTTAGTGATAAATCTGCATTGTGCTTGGTTTGGATCATATTATTATTCTGATTATATATTTATAGAGCACCACTGTTTCCAGGGTGCTGTACATGAGAAAGGGATACATACAAACAAGTTAAAATACAATGAACTAAACGAACAGTGACAGACCGTACAGAGGGAAGAGGACCCTGCCCTTGCGGGCTTACATTCTACAGGGCAGTGGGGAGAGAGATAGTAGGTTGGGTCTGCGCTGGTGGAGCGCCGGCTCCAGTGGTGGGGAGGTGGCACTGTGGTCATTGCAGGTTGTAAGCTGTTCTGAAGAGATGGGTTATCAGTTCCGCATGAAGGTTCCGAGTGTGGGGGACAGTCGGACGTTTTGGGGTGCAGAATTTCCGAGAATGGGGCATGCTCAGGCGAAGTATTGCAGGCGGTCAAACGAGGAACGTACAAGTGTGGAGGAAAGGAGGAGGTCTTGAGAGGATCGAAGAGTACAATTGGATGTATTGGGAAAATAATTCAGTAAGTCAGTGTTAGTAGTTTGAATTGGATACGTTGGTGAATTGGGAGCCAGTGGAGAGATTTGCAGAGGGCAGAAGTGGAGAAGCAATGAGGAGAGAAGTCGATTAGTCGGGCAGCAGAGTTAAGGACAGATTGGAAGGGTGCAAGAGTGTTAGCAGGGAGGCCACAGAGGAGGAAGTTGCAGTAGTCGAGGCAGGAGATTATCAGGGCATGCACTAGTAGTTTAGTAGTTTGAGGGTTGAGGAAGGGACTGATTCTGGAAATATTTTTGAGTTGGAGGCGGCAAGGCCTTGGATGTGCGGTTTGAAGGACAGGGCAGAGTCAAGGGTGCGCTCGCTCCCCCAGTGGGCTCTCTCGTGTGTTGTCGTCTCCCCTCATGTGCCCTCTCCTTTGAGCCATCTCCCCCTGTGTGCTCTCCCCCCTGTATGCAGTCTCTCTCCCTCCTGTGCTGTCTTCTCCCCTCTGTGGTCTCTTCTTTGAGCTGTCAATGTGCCAGTACCGCCAATCAGTGCCATACTTGCACATCCATTACTCTCTGCCCAAGTGTGCTCCCTCTGCACCCCCGCTCCTGTGTGCACTATGTTTCCCCCTCCTGTGCATCACACCTCCGACAACTTTGGACATCTGTGTGCGCAAAGATGGCGGCAGCATAAGTAAGTGCGCATGCGCAAACCTGGCGAGCGCATGCCCACTTATGGGTGCCCAAAGATGGCAGTGGCCTGCATATGTCCAAAGATGACGGCTGCCTCAGTAAATAAGCATGCACCCCAGGTACACGCATACGCACTTAGGCCGCATTTTTGCGACTGTGAGTTGCTTTAACAGTGCGGCAGCAGCAAAGAGTGGCGGAAGTAGTGGTGAAGATGTGTCCGTTTGTTTCGGGTGGAGTCGGCGGCACTGTTTGCAAGACTGCACAATGTGCCAGTACCGCTAGCTGGCGCCATATTTGCACACCCAAGACTTGGGTGTGCAAATATGGCTGCCGCCAGCACGTGTTATAGAGGCAACCGGACGGAAGTGGATGACTGATACCCAAAGTATCCACCACATGGTCTCCCGATACCTGCCCGCACCCAACCTGCGATCCTCCCAAGAGCTCCTTCCCTACTCCCCCTTATCTCCTCTTACAACCGCATACAAGACTTCTCCCGTTCATCCGCCTTACTCTGGAACTCTCTGCCCCAACACATCAGACACTCGCCTATCCTTGGTAACTTCAAAAGAAACCTGAAGACTCACCTCTTCCAACAAGCCTACAACCTACAATGAGACCCGGTCCCCGCACCGTCCCACCATCGGCGCTTCTCCCTCCTACTGTTCCCTTGCCAGACCCTTGTAGACTGTGAGCCCTTGTGGACATGGTCCTCTCTCCCCTCCTGTATCTGTATGACTTGATTGTCCATATGCACTTGTCCTCGTTCTGCCCTCTTCATATGTTAAGCGCCATGGAATCTAATGACGCTATATAAATAATAATAATATAGATAGAACATGAGCAACAGATGGGTGACAGATCCCTAAGGTATTGTACAGAACATACCCTAGTTGACGGGTCAAGAACAACCAGCAAAGTAGTATTTAATATCCTGAACAACTAAAGTGGACTGTGAAGTGTAACCCCTCAAGCCCCAATATATTGCATAACTGACCTAACCACAAAGTCAAGCAGTAGACTGGGTTTTGTAGAGTTCTCCTCTTGAGGGAGTCAGGACTTGTTTTGCCTAACTGAAATGACCCCGATAATATGACAACTTTTTAACAGATCTTCAGCTTGTGCCAGAGAATTAAGACATGTGACTTGCCATATTTGCTCACCACCAGCTTAACTGGAAAGCCTCATTTGTGAGGGGTATTATAATCATGAAGACCTTTATTAAGTGAGGTGAATTCACAACGTCTATATAGATATAGCCGCAGAAAGGTCTGTGTAAACAGTTGTCCCTTGATACGGATCAGGCAACTCCGGTTTGTGTCTCAACAGACACAGGAAAGTCTCTCATCTTGAAGTGAAATCCGGGAAGTGAATCCCTTGGAAGTGCTGGATTTAGACCTCTGGGTTTCGGCACTCTATGGATATAATCCGCCATTAGATCCAAAATTATTCATTTCAGGCATAACCTTTTGCAAGAGATTGTAAAAGCGGGGTACAAGCCCAAGTCAGTTGTAGTCTCTGGGATAACTCTAATCCGGATGTTAATCCGACGGGATCTAGCTTTAAGATCCCTAAATTTGTTTTAAAGCTGTTGAACCTCCATCTAATCTTAATAGTTCGCATCCATTAGGTCATTATGAGACGTCGCATATTCCGCCATCTTAGTCTCTATATGACCTGTACGGTCACACAGAGATCACATCTCCCATTGTAACTCACTGATCACCGTTTTGATGCTTAACTTCAGAAAGGTGCATAGAGATCTGACCGGGTCCTGCATCATAACCTTAGTGATTGGAGCATCACTTGGATCCAAGTTTCTCTCTTCTCTAGACCGTGTGGAGGCCTTGCCAGAAGATGAGGCCTGTGAGGGTGCAGCAAACATTCGGTGAATGTTGTGAGGGTAAAGTTCCATCAGCTTTGCCGGGGAACAATTTTCTGGATCTCCCTCTAGTCACCTTCACAATAGAGCTCATCGGATCTGGTTAGAGAAACGCCACTCCTAGCCAAGATATGAGGGCTAGTGCAGGGACCTCCTCCCTCAGGCAGCCAGCGCCATCAGTGATCAGGCCTCGCCCCCACCCCCCATTGTTATATAAAGAAAATATAAAAGCTTGAAGGGTTCCTGCACTCAAGGAGGCGAGGCTACATCCAAACAACACGTTTTAATTGAAAGAAAGTCCAGTTCATACCAATCTGCATTTATTTATTTTTTTGCTACAGATTTTACTAAGATTTCAGAGTGTAAATCTGTAGGACTAACAAAAGTTGCAGTTGTCAAATCTACAGCGTCACTCAATTTCTGAACCCAAACAGGAGGATGGGATTTTTCAACATGTCCTATTCAGGCCACAAAAATAAATGCTTTTTCAGCAGCACGGATATTAGGCTACATTCACACATTCATTTTGATGCGTTTTGTGAGGATCCGATTCTTGCAGTGCAGTGAAACGGACTGAGATTCCCAGCCAAGTCAATGAGTTTCAACATTTGTCATTCGGACAAAATCTTTTGCAGAGGAGCGTTTTTTTGGCTCAAAAACGGATCCTCACTAAGAATGGTCATGTCAATTTGTGTAACGTTTTTGTGTTCCGCTCTTTCAAAAACAGATCATCAACGTATCGTCTGTTTTTTGATACATTATTTTGAAAAACTGATCCAGTTTTGCAGTTGAAAAATAGATCAAACACACTGTGTGAATGTAGCCTAACGGGAAAAGAGAAAAAAATACTAACACAATGCTGCTAAAGGTTACTTATTTGTTGCAGATTTACTGAACATACTGATTCAATCGGAAAATTATTCCTAGAACTATTTCTATGAAAAATATACAGGAATTGTAAATATAATAAAAGCTTTTGGCGATTATTCTACTGACGTTCTTACCAGAGTACGTTCTTGTGGAGTTCATTTTGTTGTAATCTTCAGCTAAAATAAATTCCTGCATAAAAAAGAAAAAATAATAATAAATTCACATTAACCTACGTGGGAAACAGAACTGTGCTCCAAATTAACTTTTAATCAACTGCAGCAACTTTTCTTGCCTCTTAGGCAATGGTCCAACTTTTCATTTCTTTACACAGGTAGTATATATATATTAAAAAAAAAAATCTAAAAAAAAGTTATGATTCTCATATAAACCAGACATTAAAAGTAACACATCAGAGGGAATTGTTTTATACATTTTTTAAATATTTGGATTATGACAAAATACCACTGATGGTCTTTGTGCTGTCTGAGCAACTACTCCCTCTAGAGGAAACTGAATCTTTGTAAAGTTGAACTTCTTGGCCCCGATTCATCACTGCATGTGTGCCTGATTTATGTCGAGTTTTGTGCCTTTTTGTTTGCACCCACTTTATTATTCTATACTAGATGTGGGCCCGATGCTATCGCATCAGGAGCGCAGTGACATCATAATGGGGTGGGCTTTGTGACGCTGGGGGCGGCGGACAACTCCCCCCACTGTCTGCTATATGTCTCCTGTGCTCGCTCTCAATGTTTTAAATGTATTTTTTAGTTAAAAACCTATTTCTGTGGTTTTTTAATAGATATTAAAGTGTTTAATTTCCGGCTAAAACACATGTAGGGCTTTGCTGTACTTTCTCTTGCCAGCACAGGTAAACCAAGCAGCTACTGGCTGCCAATCCCAGCTGCCTGTTACCTTCACTGGCAACGAAAAATACAAGGAAGACCTATTTTTTTAATTTCTTTAAATATCTAAAAAAAACAAACAAAACTATTGACAAGGGCTTCGCCGCATTTTCTATTGCCAGCCAAGGTAAACCAGACAGCTGGGGGCTGGAATTCTGAGTGTGGTAAGGCCCAAGCATTCTGTGCCCCCCACGTTGAAAATTGCAGCCAGTACCTGCCCCAGAATTGGCGCCTCCATGATAGACGCCAAAACTGGCTGTTCTGTTACCCTGCTCTTCCAACTGCCGTGTAGCGGTGGCAGGCTGGCTAATAAAGGGGTTGAGATCAGCTTTTTTTTGACAGCTGACGTCAAGCCGTATTGCTAATGTCAGCCGTCAGTATGACAGCCGGCCATTAGCAATATTTCCAGTAAAGATTGAAAATGCACACACAGAAAGAAATACTTTATTACAAAGCAGACAGACACCTCGTTATCCACTTTATTAGCTCCCACCAAGTTACCAGCCTACATAATCTTGTAATTGCTGTAATCTTGCGGTGGGGCGGTGTGATGCGTTACACAGCTGCCATCTTTGTATACCCGAGTGTCCAAAGATGGCGGTTGCTTGTGTATGTATGCGTGTCTGAATGTGTATGCATGTGTTGTGTGCGTATGTGCATGTATGTGTGTATATGTGTATGAGCATATGTGTGTATGTACAGGTGTGACCGTGTGTGAGTATATGTATGTGTGTGCATACGTGTGTGTGTATGTATACATGTGTGTGCGCATGTATGTGTATATATGCGCATGTGTGTATGTGTCTCTGTGTGTGGCGTGTATGTGTATGTGTGTATGTATATGTATCTGTGTTCATCCACATGTGAGTGCATGTATGCGCATGTATGTACATGTGTGTGCAAGTATGTGTATACACATGTATATGTGTGTATGAGCATGTGTGTATATGTTTGTGCAGGTGTGTGTATGTGTGTGCGTGTGTATTGCATATATACGTGTGTGTGTGTGTATTTGCATGTATGTGGGTGTATGTGCGTGTATGTATGTGTGTCCTTGTGTATGTGCGTGTATGCATGTGTGTCCTTGTGTATTTGTATGTGTGTATGCATGTACATGTGTGTATGCGTGTGCATGTCTGAATGTATGCATGTCTGTGCATGTACAGATGTGTGTGCATGTGTATGCGTGCATGTGAGTCCTTGTATGTATGTGTGCACATGTATGTATGTACAGTGCCTACAAGTAGTCTTCAACCCCTGAAGATTTAGGTGGTTTGATAAGATGCCAATAAGTTAGAGCCTTCAAACTGCAAACGAGAGTAGGATTTATTAACAGAAGCATAAATCTTACAAACCAAAAAGTTATGTTGCTCAGTTGAATTTTAATAAATTTTAAACATAAAAGTGTGGGTCAATTATTATTCAACCCCTATGTTTAATATTTTGTGGAATAACCCTTGTTTGCAATTACAGCTAATAATCGTCTTTTATAAGACCTGATCAGGCCGGCACAGGTCTCTGGAGTTATCTTGGCCCACTCCTCCATGCAGATCTTCTCCAAGTTGTCTAGGTTCTTTGGGAGTCTCATGTGGACTTTAATCTTGAGCTCCTTCCACAAGTTTTCAATTGGGTTAAGGTCAGGAGACTGACTAGGCCACTCCAACACCTTGATTTTTTCCCTCTTGAACCAGGCCTTGGTTTTCTTGGCTGTGTGCTTTGGGTCGTTGTCTTGTTGGAAGATGAAATTACGACCCATCTTAAGATCCTTGATGGAGGAGCGGAGGTTCTTGGCCAAAATCTCCAGGAAGGCCGTGCTATCCATCTTCCCATGGATGCGGACCAGATGGCCAGGCCCCTTGGCTGAGAAACAGCCCCACAGCATGATGCTGCCACCACCATGCTTGACTGTAGGGATGGTATTCTTGGGGTCGTATGCAGTGCCATCCAGTCTCCAAACGTCACGTGTGTGGTTGGCACCTAAGATCTCGATCTTGGTCTCATCAGACCATAGAACCTTGAACCAGTCTGTCTCAGAGTCCTCCAAGTGATCATGAGCAAACTGTAGACGAGCCTTGACATGACGCTTTGAAAGTAAAGGAACCTTACGGGCTCGTCTGGAACGGAGACCACTGCGGTGGAGTACGTTACTTATGGTATTGACTGAAACCAATGTCCCCACTGCCATGAGATCTTCCCGGAGCTCCTTCCTTGTTGTCCTTGGGTTAGCCTTGACTCTTCGGACAAGCCTGACCTCGGCACGGGAGGAAACTTTCAAAGGCTGTCCAGGCCGTGGAAGGCTAACAGTAGTTTCATAAGCCTTCCACTTCCGTATGATGCTCCCAACAGTGGAGACAGGTAGGCCCAACTCCTTGGAAAGGGTTTTGTACCCCTTGCCAGCCTTGTGACCCTCCACGATCTTGTCTCTGATGGCCTTGGAATGCTCCTTTGTCTTTCCCATGTTGACCATGTATGAGTGCTGTTCACAAGTTTTGGGAGGGTCTTAAATAGTCAGAAAAGGCTGGCAAAAGAGATAATTAATCCAAACATGTGAAGCTCATTGTTATTTGTGCCTGAACTACTTCTTAATACTTTAGGGGGACCAAACAGAATTCTGGTGGTTTGAGGGGTTGAATAATAAATGACCCTCTGAATTAACTTTTAACGCTTTAAAAAAAACAAAAAAACAAAACAAAAAATTTTTTTTGTGGCACTGCATTTCCCACTTCCAGGCTGATCTACAGTCCAAATGACACAATGCCAAGTTAATTCCGCATCTGTCAACCAGCTAAATCTGCAGGGGGTTGAATACTACTTGTAGGCACTGTATGTGTGTATGCATGTGTGTAGGAGTGTGTATGTGCATGTATGTACGTACATTCGTGTATAAGGGTGTATGTGTGTGTATTTGTGTGCATGTAGATGTGTGTGCATGTGTAAGCATGCTTATGTGCATGTGTGTGCGTTTATGTATGCATGTGTGTGTATGCACATGTGTGTGCACTTATGCATGTGTATTTGTGTCTGCATGTATATATGTGTGTGTGTGTGTGTGTGTGTGTGTATATGCATGTATATATGTGTGTGTGTGTGTGTGTATATGCATGTATATATATATGTGTGTGTGTGTGTGTGTCTCTATGTGTATGTATATGTGTGTGTCTGTGTGCGTCCCCGCACTGCTTACAGTTGTTCGGAAAGTCCGAGGCAGCCTGCATGCAGACAAAGATGGGGTGCGGCAACCTTTGTAGCCACCAGAGAGCGTCCACACGCACCCCATCTTGTCCACAGGCCGCAAACTGCCACTAGGAAAGTCTGAGGCTGTAAGTGGTGCGGCGGGGATGTCAGGCGGTGGCGATTTCAGGCTTGTTGTGCAGGTGGGTGCGCGGGCAGGTGTGCGATCGGGTGGCTGAGAGCGCGTGCGACAGTGAGGGTGGTGGGTTTTGAGGCATCGGTGACCAGCGCCATATTGAGATACCCATCACTTGGGTGTCCTAATATGGCGGTCGGAGTACTTCTGGCGCTTGGAATTGTGGGATTCTGACATCTGGACAAATCGGATGTCCAGACATCATAGAGCAATTATATATTAGATAGGCTCTAGTGTTGTATTATTATTTCCACTTTGTGGTCGAGCGCAGCAATTCCAGATTCTTTTAACCCGGTTCATCAATTGCAACGTTAAAAAAAAAAAAAAAAAGTCACAAAATTTACCACCTCTGTAATCCAGCCCCACCGGAGTGATTTTCTGCTCTCAACAAAAAAACAACCTCCCTCTTTGGAGGCACTTTGAGAAAAGTTGTGACTTTTTGATCATAGCAGAAAAACAGAATAAGAGACCCATGTTTTACTAGTGCCAATTTCAGGAGCCACATGCACCATTTTGATGAACTTATAGCAATAAACATCAGAGAATACAGACAAGACAAAAAACAAAGGGACTTTAAAAGAAAGACAAAGCACAAATGCTGAATGTGTGCCCTTGTATCTCCTCCCTCTATCTAACCCTGATAATGCCATTTCCGTGTGGCTCTACCATAGTTCCCGCAAAGTTGGGGTTCGGATTTGATCACTCGCTCAGGTCACCTTCACCTCAGAAACATCTCTAAAATCAGATCATTTCTTATCTACAAAACCTCTTATGGTACCTTTACACGCCGCTACCGAGGGTAGCAAAAGGTAGGCACCGCACGTGTTCAACGGTTCCTAACGGTACCTGATACCGCAATTACACGCCGCCACAAGGTGCTCCACAGAAGGTATTTTCGATCCCTGGAAGTGCCGATGGGTGCCGCAGGTTACCTTCTGTGGAGCACCTTCCCTCATTTACACGCCGCCACCACAAGGGAATCTGGGCGTACATATTGTGCACCGTAACTACATAGGCGTGACAGAGTAGTGTATTACGCGGCGCTCGTACGGTGATTGGACAATGCAATAACATCATGATTGGCCAGCGAGCGCAGAGAGGCTGCCTAATACATGACGCTATACCAAATGTGTATTGTGACTGGTCAGATCATTAAATATGCTGCCCTGTGCAGGGATAGCCAATGGGTACACAGCAGCCCCCACCAATGATAGCTGATGGGGCGCGGTATACATGACGCTGTGTCACGCCCCAGGGAACTCTTATACTGTACCTGTGCCCCGATTATATGCCGCTACCATAGGGGTTATACCTGCTTGTTTTTCAGCACAGCTGAAAAACAGGTATCCAAAGAGACAGGGAGGTACAACCTGAATTACATGCCGCCACTTCGCGGTGTTTTGAAGGTAAAAGGTACAATTGTCTCCGACACCTGCCGGTTTCTACCTTTCGGTAGCGGCGTGTAAAGGTAGCATTACAGTCACAATTATTATTTCTCATCTAGATGATTAGTACGACTTAATCGCCCTCCCTCTTACTAAACTTTCCCTGCTCCAAGCTATCCCAAATGCAGCAGCTAGGATCAGGAGAAGACTGAGAACAACATTTCTCCATCTTCTCCATTGTGAAAGTCTGTGGAAATTGGATGACATCCGAGTGCAGTCCGATGTTTTCTACACAACCATAGACTTGAATGGGAGAGTCTCATCCGACTCCAGACATGACACCATGCTGCAATTTTATTCACTGACAGATTCGATCAGAGAAAAAAAAAAATCTGACCCCAGCACGGCCTCATTGAATCACATTGGACCGAGCGCTATCAGAAAGCCTTTGTCCCATTTATAAACTCATGTGGCCATGGCATTATAGTGATACATTATTGCTACAATTCCTGCACAAAATGCTTCAGGGACTGGTATTGTGCAGGAAAAAGCTATAGGGTGGCTTTCATCAGTATTTTGTGTCATTTGTTTTGGGTCTAAATCTATAAGAAAAATACAAATCTTGCAATTTCCACACTGGGGATGAATCAATACATGTGTAATACGTAAAGTGAACCGGTCAGCAGTTATTTTTGGCATATAAGCTGCGGTCACCACCATAAGGCCTTATATATGGCATTCTCAGGGCCGCACCATCCATTGGACAGTGTGAGCCCTGAGTATCAAGCGGCAGCAGCCAGGGGGAGCGGCAGGGGATAAAGGGGCAGAGCCTGCATCACACATCGGCCTCCTGTGTGGTGGGCGCCGCCACCAGCACTGGTAAGATGCGCCTTCACCTCCCACACGGCTGCAGAGGGCGGCGGTACTCGTAATCAAACCCTCCCACTCCTCATTTACGGCTGCAGAGGGTGGCGGTGATCGCCACCAACAGCACACACCCCCCTCTTCCTGCGAGGCTGAGGCAGATTCCTGTATATAAGCCCCCAGGCCGAATTGCATAACATAAAAAAGAGCTTTTATTATACTCACCTACGGGGCAATCCGGTCTAATGGAAGTTGAAGGTCTCTGTCTGGCCCCTCCTTTCTTCTTGCGACTGCAGTCCTCCTCTGCTTCAGCATTTGACATGTCCTACATCACGAACATAGTGTCCTCCATTATGCTCCTGCGCACGTGCACTTCTCTCTGCCGTGCCGAGGGCAGAGCTACGTTTTGTAGTGCGCATGCGTGGGTATTCTTTCACCTTTTCGGCACCTGCACAGTACAATACTTTGCTCTGCCCCTAGCAGGGGAAAGAAGTGCCTGTGCGCTGGAGCGTAATGGAGGACACTGTGTGGGTAACTTAAAAGGTGTCCCATGCACAAAGTAGAGGACGACATCAGTCACAGGAAGAAAAGAGGCTCCATACCGAGACCAGTATACCTAACGGAATGGAAAGCTCCACCTCCCCCCTTAGGCAAGTATAATAAAAGCCGTTTTTTGCATTATACAGGTCGGACTGTATATTCCAGAATGTGTATAGAAGGCCCTACTGGTGGAGGTCGCAGCTTACTGCAAAAGAAACTGCTGACAGGTTCACTGTAAAAAGTCTAATGAGCGTGTGCAAAGGTCATTGTGAAGGGAGGAGTAGCAGGGTCAGCTGGGTGACATTTTTGGTTTTTGGTGCTGTGTATTTTTTGAGAACTGCACAAAGATGGATCAACAAAAAACAGAGCAGAAACGCTGTGTCTGAACTCAGCCTTACAGTGCAAATCTAAACATATCCACTGTCTGCAGCTGTGAAGAGCAACACAGGAGTCTACCAGATGTAAACTTTAGGGGCAGAAAGCCCTTGAAGAATTATTGCATTATTAATGGCACAGTTGGCAATGTGTATATTGGATTTTATTCCAATGCTGAGCTGCACTGACAGGAGCCCGCCATGCTGGAAACCAGTCTTTCCTTTTGCTCAGGTCAGCTATAATTGTCCTAAGCTAATGAGGACAAGGAGTGCAGGAGAGAGCCGAAAATGGCTAAAGAAAGACACAAATCAGAGCGAGGTATTCCGAGGACACAGATCTGATATTTAGGGCAGGTTAGGAATAGGACTGACGGACACGTATAAGACGTGACATGTGAGGAGAGTTAAAAATACCGTGTGTGCAGCACCAAGTATAGCATATAGGTAACCACATGCTAGGATCGGGGGGAAGCACGGAGAGGTTTGAGAGCTGGACACGTAACAAATACTCTGGCCTGAACCACCATTATCACATAGATCACTGTAATAGGCGGTGTTCACACACGGAGGTTTGGCTGCTTTTTTTTCTGCAGCGAAACCGGATCCCTTGGCAGTAAAAAAAAAAGCTACGTGCTAAAAGCTAAAAAAATGCCCCAAAAATGCATGTTTTTTTATTCACTCTTCATTGCTTTCAATGGTGAAAAATGCAGCAAAACGGCTGAAAGAATTGACCTGCTGCTTCTGTTAAAAAAGCAGCAAAAGTTAAGCAGTTTTACATATCATTTCCATGAAACCAATGGAAAAAACATGCAAAAAAAAAAAGTAATAAAAACGCCCTGTGTGAACAGCCTTAGGCTTGAGATAATTGACCGTCCTCCTTATAGCTGCCACCAAAGCTTATCAATAGTAAGGCAGAGGACACAAGGAATCCAATAAGTTTCATTCCTTCCAGCATCATCCCCAATCTAGGACTTTTTAGGTCTGGTTTGGTATAACACTTTATCTGAACACTACATATTATATGAAATTGACAGAAGCAGCTAATTACAGAAAAGCAATTTCACAATGAAACTAGAGCGCCCCCTCCCCCCTCCTCTCATGAAGAAAATGTCCCGTGGCGACATACTATAAAGAGAGTCCTCTTATGAACAAAACTGTGTCCTTTATGCCTCATTAAAGGGAATCTGTCAGCAAGTATTTGCTATGTAATCGTACTGCAGCATATCGTAGGGAAACTGACCCTGAATCCAGCAGAATATCACTTACTGGGCTGGGTTTCTTTCAATAAAATCAATGTTTAATCAGCAGCAGATTATTACTAGAGGACTAGATGTCTTGTGTCTCCTGGTCCAGCCACGTCTCCATCACTGATTGGCTGCTTTCTGTCAGTATACAGAGTACACAGAAAGCAGTCAATCAGTGGTGGGGGCGGGGTTATACAAGGCTCCACTAGATCTGCACTAGAGTAAAACTGATTCTACCAGAATTGTTGCACCCATTACGTTGAATGATACTGCCTGGACTGCCCCTATATCATGCTGCTTTTACCTAACGTGCTGACATTACTTGTCTCATTTCAGGACCCTGCCTGTAAAGCAAGCAGAGACCCCGAGTAACAGCTGCTATCATTATATTGAGCCTGGAGTTACAGGAAGAGGGATGTAAGGGTATAGGTATCTTCTTCCTAATCAACTGCAAGAACAGAGAACTTACCCATTGAGATCAGATGATGGTCAGACTTTATTAAAAAGTGTCTGTCCTCATAAAACACCTCAATTATATCTGTAAAAGAAAAAAGGTCCCCCATAGCCTATTACAAGAAAGAGACTCTCTCAACAGAGAAGGACTTTTCAAACCAAGCACAGGTGCATCCTTGGTCAGCCCAGTCAATTCAATGCACCTCCCACTGTTTCCCCTCCAGCTCCACCTGCTCTTCTTTGATTGACAGCAATAACTTTATAGAAGAGTTGAGATAGAGGGAAAACAAGCAGGTGGGAAGGTGCACGTAAATGTTTGGCCACACCAATAGTGCACAGAGGGCCTGTACATGGTTTGAACAGTCATCCTGTACAGAGAGGTTCTTTAAATGGAGTCTGTCACCACATAATGACTATTCAAACTGAGCAAAGGCGCTCAATGCACACTTGGTTTGACCAAAAAGTACAGCGCACCTTCCCATATTTGTCTCCACCCTACTAGGGCTCCAGTAAGGCCAGATCTGTCAATTAAGGAAGAGGAAGGATAATATAGATGGGAAACAAGTAAGGCGCAATCAGATGGCTATAGTACTGGAAGCATGGAGGAATGAAACGCACGGACTGGACGGTGGCTCTCCCTACCCAGGCGTGACAGCTTCAAATATTTCTATGTATCTGTCACGATTGGGTCGGCCAGTCCATGCCCCGTTCCGATCTCGCTTTGATGTATACAGCCATAGGTGGGATGGTGAACTGAACGGTTTGGTCAAGGGTGCCGGATCACTTGTGCTTGGTTTGAACAGTCCTGTGGTGACAGCGTCCCTATAATGACCCAAACATGAGTAGCAATTTGAGGAATTCATGTCAAAACAGCAATTCTCTGACTCATTTCTACAATTGGAACAGCTGCCTTTAGGAGTGGGGACAATCCTATAATAAATCTAATTACGTTCTCTGCCATTGCCCCAGGATACAAAGGGTTAACAGAAAGTGCTGGGTTTCATAGATCCACCACGCTGACCTCCAGTGAAGACAAACAGAGTGATGTATAAAACTCTGTTTAATGGGTAACTTGCCTACCGGTTTCGTGATTTCAGTTATCACTTCATCAGGGCAGGGCACTTCATCTGCCCTGATGAAGTGATAACTGAAATCACGAAACCGGTAGGCAAGTTACCCATTAAACAGAGTTTTATACATCACTCTGTTTGTCTTCACTGGAGGTCGGCGCGGTGGATCTATGAAACCCAGCACTTTCTGTTAACCCTTTGGATCCTTACTTTTGCTGGGCACCTGCTGCGACCATAACAGAGAGCGGAGTTAGTTGGTTGTGACTTGCACAACCAAATCAGGTGAGTCCTTCCACTAAAGGGGGGCACTGAGGATATTTGTACAAAAGGAAATTACTCTATGTGCGCTCCATTTCCCTTTTTATTGCCCCAGGATAGCCAGAAGTGTGTAACAGGCTTACATGAGGCGGAAGAAAATTTGATCTATTTGTCCTATTACATATTAGAGATGCAAAGTAACTATTCCGGAAATACTTTAGCTTCATCTTTGTTTCGCCAAAGAAAAATTACCATATGCTTCTTAAGCAATGTTACACCGTGTGTCCCAGAAAATAAGACCTGCCCTGAAAAGAAGTCCTAGCAGGATTTATTGGGGAATGCTTAAAATATAATTTCTACACCAAAAATAAGCCCCAGTTGCAGATCATCATGCTAACAGTATCCTGAAATTGAGCTTGGGCAGCCCTTTCAGGATATGTAACTTTTACTGCTATACATTGCCCTGTTAAGAGTTGCTGTAAGCCCCAGAATATTAAGTCATGCGCTGGCAAGTCAAACTTATCTTAAAACAAAATGAATATTCACCCCTGCCCTCCCCCATAATCTCGGCCACCTCTCTGCACCACCCCCAGCAATTGGGTGAAGTCAGCCTGCCATATTACTCGCCTGACAACTGCATCACAATCCTTGGACTGGCCATCTGCTCTCCTGACCTGAGAGTGACAGCATGTATTTCTGTGCAGCTGTCACACTCAGGTTAGGAGATCAGACAGCCAGTCTGAGAATTGATATGCGATCCTTGTGCAAGTAATAAGTCAGTCCGACTGTACCCAAATCACTGAGGCTGTTGCAGAAGGGTGAATATTCACTTTCTATTAAAATACGTTTGACTAGCCGGCGTGAGACTTAATGTTCTGGGGCTTACAGCAACACAACAGGGCAGCGAACAGCGATAAAAGTTACATATCCTGAAAGGGCTGCCCAAGCTCTATTTTAGGATTCTAGGTAAATATAAGACATTCCATGAAAATAGGTGCATCTGAAGCCTTAGCGCATCTTTCACAGGTAAAAATAATACAAGAGCCTGTCTTAGTTTTGTGGAAACATGGTAGTCATAGATCTGCATGACAAATGTCACCCTCTCTACAGAACACAAAATCATGTATGTGTACTGACAACTCACAAAAGAATACATGACGTCTGTCTCTATCAATTCTAAACTTTTCTACTGAAAACACAGCTCATAATGTCAAGAATACAAACCCAAGTGGGAACAAATGCAGCATTGTGGAGATGAAATGTGTGGTACAAGGACATCTAGTTACACTGGGTAATGAGATAGTTGTTTCTAGGTCAAGTGGAAGCTGACACATTGCAGTGAAATGTAACTGTGCCGCTTTACGCTTTATCACTATGCATTAGTAAACTGCTACTGTGAACAAATATGGCCAATCCAACACGACGCTGACCCCCAGATTTAGCATTCCTTACTATGTCTCACATGAATATAAAACAACTGAAAAAACATATAGCCGCTGTGTTGCACCATCCATTGCTGGCTGCAGAATGAGCTAACTGAGAATCTGTTAGTGAGCTCATTCTGTCATTGGAATAATGTGAAATACAGCTGTTTGAACCAGGCCTGACTAATTTACCCAATAACCCTTTCCCAAAACAGTGCATGTTTTCCTGTGTTCTTGATGTGCGGCTCACGGCTGTATTCCAGCTTGGTGCATAAGCAGCAGATCTAGCAGCAGATGGTGACTTTTGTGAGTAGTTCCACATAGCAAAGCAGATCTGAATGGGGGCAAGGTAGAAACCCCTGATATTGTGTGATTTATGGGGACAAGCTTCAGTTGTCATTATACCGGGAATGATGGCTCTAGGTGTCACTTCTGGGAGGGAGCAGGAGCTAGATGTAGCTTTTAAAATGTAACCGCCGTTGAAATTTTTATTTAATAATAAATGTAGAGCAAGAGATATTAATAAGCTTTCAAATATACTTCATAAGAGAATTCTGGAAGAAAACCATCCCCAAATCTTTTAGATGTCCCCACTATGCGGTTTATAAACCTCACATAAAAGAGTGAGGGGGCAGGGCCTACACAGTGTGACTGGGTACAGGAGATCAGTGTATTTAGATTACCTCTGACAAAGGACTCCAGGCTGTCAGCACAAAGACATTCAGATCTCTCTGCTCCATGCTACATCTGATACCCCCCACACAGCTCTGTCCTGATGACAAGGAGCCGAGCAGAGCATGTGGATGCAGGAGTTAAGATCTCCTGACTTTGTGCTCTCAGCCTGGAGCTCCGTGCCTGATGTAGTCTGATACAGTGATCAGCTGTGGATGCTGTGAAGGTCCTGTACCCTCCACCCCTATATGGTTGTATGTCCATGATACGGCCAGGGCAAAAGGGGAACTCAGTCACCGGGTCTGCTGAATAGGGAGTCACGGATGGACAGGATCCTGGTGCCGTGCCCTGGTGATCAACTGGGGTAGATATTGATGATGGGGGATAAAGGGATTATTTACAGGGATCGAGACGCCACCTGTAGTTTCCAGTAATTTGGTACCTGCGCTGCCAGCCGGCAGCTGAGGTGATGGAGGGGCAGCAAAGTGTGGTTCAGCTCCCCACAGGTAGAGCTTTACCTCAGGGCAGCAACTGAAAGAAGATGGTGAGGGAGGGCAGTGATGGAGATGGTGCTGCAGTTCTTACCCCTCTGCTAAGCTGCTGCTGATGCTGAGCCCTTCAGGCTGCGGCGGGTAGAATAACGGAAACCAGTTCAAGTTTAACTCCACTTCACTCGGTACCGGCTGATGGCATAAACAAAACACGGTACAGTTTGGTTTACAGGGTGGATGTTGCCAGCTCAGGGTTCCCCTTATGGAGTCTCTAGATGTCATCTCAAGTCATTCAGGGACTCCTTCTTTCCTTCTCAGTCTTTCCCACCCTTGCAGAGCTCTCCCGCCAGTCCCCTGATCTCCTTCAGTAAGGCACGGTTATCCTTTCCCGGATTTAAGAGGAGTCCATCCTCTCCCCCGACGTCGGTAATCGGGCCGTTACCCCACCGGTTCTGGATCTATTTTCGTCCTGAGGGGTGAGGTACCTCTGTGGGGCTGTAGCTCGTCGGTTTTGCAGTCAGGGCTAAACTCCTGGCTGCCTCGGCTTTCCGTGTCGCCGGTGTTCCCTCAACGTGACCAGCCGGCTCCTACCAGTCCTGGTCCATTGCCTTCTGTCCTTGGCCCCCCCACTTGAAGATGGGGCTCCCTCCTCTCAGCTGGGCTGTCAGGCCTGACCACTCTGCCTGCCTTCCCAGCACCGTCTGAGGTAAACTAAAACTGTCAAGTGTCACTTCTGCATCTACCCCTAGGCTCCACCCCCTTTTGGGACCTACCAAAATACTGGTTCCCCAGGTTCTAGTGGACTAATCCTAGGTGTGTGCACTTTCAGACCCCACAGGTTAAAACCCTGAACTGGCAACTTACAAAGAATATTACATTTTATAATAAAGTGCAATACCACTCTGTGGCGCCTAGCCGCAGGGGCGCCACATCCATATTAAGCGTGAAGGCAGATGTGACCGAGAATGATCATATGTCTGCTTCACACACAGTCTAGTGGGGACACCTTCTGGAAGGTTTATGAGTAGTAACTAACCAGAATTCTCCAATGAAGCGTAATGTAAAGTTTATTAAAATCACTTCTATACATAATTATTAAATAAAAATGTAAACGGCGGTTATGCTTTAGGGTCAGAAAGGTTGAGGACCTCTGATCTAAGTGGTAAAATGCTGCAATCCAGGCTAACTCTGATCAGTGTAGTTTAATTTGGGTGCGGATTACATAGCACAGCTGGTGCCAGCAGTGTGGGAAATGAGTCCTACCCCCTGCTCCATGCAGTTCATGCCCACATCCACTATACATGTACAATTGGTTATAGTAATAAGGCTGACAATTAATGAGAAATTCTGAATTAAAAAGAACATCAGCAAGTTTTTGCTATGTAATCTGAACAAAGCAGGCTGTATGGTTTAAAACACAGAATTCAACAATGCATCCTTTATCAAGGTGCTTGCTGGTGTTTACCTTGAGCCATTATTGTTTGAGCATCAGGACATTATCATTGCTCAGACTACATTGAATTGTGCTTGCTAGTCTGACATTTTCCCCTCTGTGATTAGCAGATCACAGTTCATAGACTTTGTACATAAAGAACCTGGTGTGAGCAGCTCTGTTACTTGCTAAATCTAAAAACTTAGATTTTTCAGAACCGCTGCACCGAGTAAACTAAAAGATACTTTGTTGGATTCAGGGTCTCTTTGCCTACATCATGCTGATCAGGTATGAGGTATGCTCAGATGAGGTAGCAAAAACCTGCTGACAGATTTCCTTTAAGGCTTAGGGTGGCTTCACACCACGGTAAGGTCCGATCCGGGGCTGTCAGAGATGACCCTGACAGCCCCGGACCGGATCAGCACACAGAACCTAATATGCCCACCGGTCTGGTGTGCTGCCAGACGCAGCTGCCGCCGCTGATTGATCAGGACCGCGGCTCGCAGGTGTCCGGTTCCCTGATCCTCCCCGACCGTTGCAATCCAGGATACGGCAATTTGGGAGATTTTTTCTCCCCGGACACAAAAACGTTGCAAACAATGTTTTTGTTTATGGTGAGAAAAATCCAATTTCTCCCGGATTCTGCCGGACAGATGAAAACCAGATGGCAGAGAGCTGCCATCCCGCTCCATAGGATACTATGGGGCCAAAATCCGGTCCAGGGCTGTCTGGTTTACACCGGACAGTCCTGGACCAGACTCTGCCGTGGTGTGAAGCCAGCCTTAGATTCTTAGCCCTTTTGAAACTCAAGGCAAAGCGGACTAAGGCTGGTTTCACATTGCGATTTAGTTAAATCCGATGCTGTCCGATGAAAATTGGACAGCATCGGATCTAAACTGAACCCTGCAATTGGATGCCAAATAGGCATCCAATTGCGACATTTTGCAGGATCAGTTTGGTCTCCTGTCACCTCGCTCCCCCTCCTCTCTGCCTCCTGTCATCTCGTTGCTCCCCTGGTGTCTCCGCTGTCCCTGTTGTCCTCTGCTGTCCCCTGTTTCCCTCTGCTGTCCCCCTGCTGTCCCCCTGCTGTCCCCGCTCCTCCTGTCATTCCAACATGAAAAAAATCTTTATTCTCACCTGCCAGCGCTCCCCCGGCGTGTCCGTAGAGCTCCGATCGGTTTTACAGGACCTGCGATGATGTCATAAGCGTCATCGGGTCGCATGAGCGGTTACCCTGCTCCATAGGGCCCCATGTTAAAGGCATCGGATCGATTTGGCATAATTGCCATCTGATTTGCCTCTGATCCGATTCTCTCCCATTTTTTTCAGGAGTTAAAAATCACAGCAGTCTACGATTTTTGCTCCTGCAAAAAAATCGGGCAGAATCGGATCGGAGGCAAATCGGATGGCAATTATGCCAAATCCGATCCCCATTGGATAACATGGGGGCTGATTCGGATCCGATGCTGTCTGATTTTCATCGGACAGCATCGGATTTAACTAAATTGCAATGTGAAACCAGCCTAACTCTATTGTGTGTGAAAAAAGAGTGAGGGTCAGATAATACTGCAGCTTGTGGAGATGCGAATATCGTGCACATGCAGAATGTGCAACCCGCAGGGTCACCGCATGTCGACAGCACGGCTTGTGCCATATCTTCATAGTAAGGATGAAGACAATACAAGACAGACACATTAGATCCTCAAATAGAAGAACACTGAGATTGCTGACATTTCCCTTCACCCACTAACAGTGGGTGCTGGAGGGTGCGACGGCCCTATGAGGTTGTAGTATCTGTCCTGTTACAGCAGAATGGATTCACAGAATAGAATTAATCTACTAAAAAAATGTTAAATAAGTACATAGAACCCAACAGGCTACCCTTAGGCCACGATAACACATTAAGCAGGGGCTGGCTGGCAAATGTCGCCTGGGGGGCAAGCACACAGCAGTGGCCCATGAGCAGTGAGCAGTCACGGGCAGAGTGGCCTCCCAGACCAATGCGACAGATAGCCGGGCGGCCCAAAAACTGCTGCTTCATCACTGGCCTGGGGGGCATGTGCCCCCCTGCCCCCCGGGCCAGCCAGCCCCTGAAGTTAAGTATTGGGTGAGATCTTTACCACCTAAAGTGATTTTTCACGGTTTTCATAGTGATGAACAAAAGTATTTATTTAAAAAAATAATTAAAGTTTACTCTGTAATCACTAATATATGAGAAGGCCATTGTGACGTTCATGAAGCGCTCTTATCTGCCAAATGTTACTTGGGATCCTCCTTCACCAACAGCAAAAAGAGAACATGTGGGAACGGTTAAGACACAACATAATCTGGATACATTTATAACGTCATTAAAACAGATTTAGGCCACGTTCACATGTTCAGTATTTTACAGCAGTATTTGTAAGCCAAACAGCCAGAACCAGGAGTGGAACAATCAGAGTAAAATCCAATAGAAACACGTCACCACTTCTGGAATTATCATCCACTTCTGGTTTTTGCAAATAAAACTAATGTGAAATACTGACCAAAAACTGAATGTGTCCCTAGTTAAATATTAGAGGAAAACCCCCTTAAACTAACTCTGCACCCTTTATATGGAGAATATACTTACTGAGATTGTACCATTGTCTAGCCCCACAGACAGCCTCCGGGTTTCCGGGTTAAAAGACATGCATGAACATGGAGCTGAAAGATATGAACATGTGGTGATGTTAGCAACAATCCTATACCTGGAGCTAGAATCAATTTATCACTGATATTTATGGATCTACTTCCCTTAGGCCCCTTTCACATCAGCGGTTTATGCTGATGGCGGCAGATGCGGTGTATTTACCGCATCTGACACCTAACCGTCACACTTGCGGTTCACCTGCGGCAAGCCCCATGCAATGTCTATGGGGCTTGTGGCAGGTGCGGTAAGCAGCGTTTTTTTCGCTGCCGCAAGTGCCAAAACCGCAACTATACCGCACTTGCCGCAAGCCCCATAGACATTGCATGGGGCTTGCCGCAGGTGAACTGCAAGTGTGACAGTTAGGTGTCAGATGCGGTAAATCCACCGCATCTGCCGCGATCAGCGTAAAACGCTGATGTGAAAGAGGCCTTACTGTACAATGGCAACCACTTAAAGCTCCACTACATAGGGGGAAGGAAAACAGCGCTGTAGTGGCGCTTTGAATGTAAGCCCCCTGCCCTATACTCACCCTCCAGGGTTTTCAGCCTTTTTGGTGCTGCTCTGGTCCTGCAGCGCCATCTTGTGTCTGTAATGTCTAACTGGCCAGAAGTTACATCACAAGCGCTCAATGGAGCGACAATAATTCAAGAATGAGGCTCCCATAGAGATACATTGAAAAGTGACCTCTAGTGCTCCATGGAACACTGGAGCTGCCAGCAGATCACTTTTGATCATAGATTGACTGGAGCGCTGCGGAAAAGGATGAAGGCGGCAGAAGGTGAGTATATGACAGGAGACTTAGATTTAAAGCACCACTCCAGTGGTGCAATAATAAAAAAAAAACACAACAACACTGTAGTGGTTCTTTAAACTATTAGCAGGCCAAGCCCCCCACAACAGGAGCACCCACCCCCTTTTATGTGCACCTGTAATGTGTATGAAGGCCTTCAGATTTCTCTTATCATATGTTTGAGGAGGGAGGGGGTGAGTGGGGAGACCCCATACTTATGAAATTTTGAACTACAAAACATCCAATTCTTTCTTATTTTTGCCATGAGAAAGAGCAACTAGGGTCGTCAGACTAGAAGAGACTTACGCTCTTTTTAGAAACTGGCAGAACCAAGCATGGATGTTATGGGGGAGACCGGAGACATGGTTGACGGGCCAAGAAGTCCTTGGCCCTCTGCTAAGATATATGGCATCCTAAGGGATTGCTGTATAGATAGGAATGGTTTTCTAGATCGTTATGTGTGGATAACTTTTTCTGTTTTTCTTTTTTTGACATTTTAAATCTCCAAGAACTTGGCTATAAAGTTGATATTGTAGTTGAACAAATTGTACAATGGTCATATGGTGGTGGTCTGTGGAGAACTGAAAATACTTAAAGGAGTTGAGGAAAGCAATAAAAGGAAGCGAGGGTGTTCATGACAAAAGTTCATTGTCCTAAAAATGGAGTCTGTTGGAGATGTGTTATCCCCAAATGTCTTTTCAATTTATATAAAACCGCATACCTGAAGGAAGCAAACAGACAACTGACGGACACACACTACTACAAGAAATTGCAGTCTGACCCCACACAGGACTATCACAAGGAATTAAACAGGCTGGTTTCTTGTCTACCTGACATTCTCAAGAACTAATGATCTAATACAAGAAAGTCCAAGAACAGGCACATGCTACATGCTTCCCAAAATTTCACAAATCAGGAAATCCAGGGAGACCAATCATTTCATATGTGGGCACCCTCACCGAACAATTTCTGGGTTGGTAGAGGGTGTTCTCAAACCCCTGGTAAAGGAGACACCCAGCTACATTCAGGACACAACTGACTTATTGAATAAACTATAGAATAGGTCCTCTACCAGAAGGAACCATCCTCGCCACCATGGATGTGGAATCTCTGTACAGCAACATCCCACACAGGATGGATTAAATGCTTGCAAAACCTTCCTGGAGAACTCAGGGATTGATGCTGACTCAGTGTGAAGCTTATAAAATTCATCCTCAGCACGGCTACTTACATTTGACGACAACATATATTTACAAGAGACTGGCACAGCAATGGGAACAAAATGGCACCACAGTATGCAAATCTTTTCATGGCCAAGCATGAAGGTGACCCTTTATCTCTTGTCCTATCAGGCCTCTGGTCCTACCACCGTTAATCGATGACATTTTAATCATCTGGACAGAGTCTGAAACAACAGCTGAAGACGTTCCATGAACACTTTAATCAGTTTCATCCCACCATCAACTTAACACTGAAAAATCAGCTTTCTGGACACCATCATTAAGCTACGGAACAATGAAATAGAGACATCACTGTACCGGAAACCAATTCACCGTCCAAGATATCTCCGATGGGACAGTTTTCATCCAAAACACATAAAAAAAAAACTATTGTGTACAGCCAGGCCATCAGATACAATCGGATATATTCCAACCCTACAGATAGAGACGATCACCTTGAGGGCCTCAGAAAGACCTTTTTGAACCAGATTCTTGGACAAAGTGCTTCAGTGTCCGCGCTGCTGCTCCGAGACCAAAGAAACACAGACACGGGAATGTCTGTACAGCTCAGCTTATTCGAGCGTCGACTTCAGTCCTTCCTAGGGAACTGTTAGAGAGCTCGGGAGGAGGCTCCGAAACGCGTCGGAAAATAAAGGCTGTAGCTGTACCAGACATTCCCGTGTCTGTGTTTCTTTGGTCTCGGAGCAGCAGCGCGGACACTGAGGCACTTTGTCCAAGAATCTACATCACGACCACGGTCACCGTTTGAGAGTGCGGTCCCTGCAGCAGCTGCTTTGTACGCTATTCTACCAGTTGTGGGTTTCACAACTGCTAAAGGTGAGCAATTCCACATCGACAAGTGAAAGTGTTTAATTGAGATAAGACCCTATATGCGCATTCTTTCTTTCACAGATTTTTACTTTTTGAACCAGGGCTACCATCCAAGAGCAATCGAGAACCAGATTACAAGAGCCACAAGAATATCAAGGAATCATCTCCTACATTACAAAACTAGAGAAGAAAACACCAGAGTTCCTCTCATAGTCACCTACAATTCAATCTGGAGGTGCTAAGAGGAGCTGCACGTAAACTGCAAACACTTCTATAAAAAGATGCCTTACTGAAATCAATATTTCCGGATCCCCCATTCTTGTGTTTTAGACAACCTCCGAATCTTAAAAACATCATTGTGAGAAGCGCCCTGTCCTCTCCAGCAACAACAGGAACCTTTCCCTGCAACAGAACAGGTGCAAAACCTGTCCATCTATAATAACAATGTACAAGATAAGATTCCTGGGACAGATCAGGACTACAAGATCCCAGGTAACTTCAGCTGCACCACAAGCAATGTGATGTGTTTAATTATATGTACCAAATGCCCAACAGGTGGGATGTACGTAGGGGAGACGGATAAAAATTGAGGTCAAGAATGAATTCTCATCTCCACTCAATAAAAGAAAAACATATGGCTCTACCTGTAGCAAAGCATTTTTGTAGCTCTGACCACAGTGAAACCGATATGGGGCTGCTCATCTTAAAAAGCAACTTCAAATCTCAGAAAAAGAAGAATTTGGGAATACAAATTGATAACGACCTTTGACACATTCAAAACAGGATTAAATGTATCACATGGATTCATGGGTTTTTATATAACATGAATGGACATTTGGGGACATCACAGATTCATGCGTTTTTATATAAATTGAAAAGACATTTGGGGATAACACAACTCCAACAGACTCCATTTTTAGGACAATGAACTTTTGACATGAACACCCTCGCTTCCTTTTACTGCTTTCCTCAACTTATTTAAGTATTTTTAGTTCTCCACAGACCACCACCATATGACAATTATACAATTTGTTCTGCTTATCTTATGGTGGGTTTACACACACCAACTTATCTGTCCAACTTCTGACCAACTTGCTGGTTGCAGTAAAATCATGGACACATTGTTCCATTGTACACAGTCACAAAATGGAGCAATGTGTCCATGATTTCACTGCAACCAGCAAGTTGGTCAGAAGTTGGACAGATAAGTTGGTGTGTGTAAACCCACCATCAGACTTTTAGTTTCAATTCCCCATCTCTTCCTCCCTAGCCTGAGTCTGTTTTCTGTTTTACTTCACCTGTCACATTTACTACAACATCTAAGGGCCTTTTCACATCAGAGGTAAAGCGCTGATCGCAGCAGTTGCGGTGAAAAAAAACGCATCTGCCGCAGTTACCGCATAATTGCCGCACTTGCGGTTCACTTGCGGCAGGCCCCATGCATTGTCTATGGGGCTTGCGGTAAGGGTGAGGCAAGTGCGGTTTCGGCACTTGCGGCCGCGAAATAACCGCGGCTGAACGCGTTTTTTTCCGTGGCCGCATCTGTCACAAGTGCCGAAACCGCAACTATACCGCACTTGACGAAGCTGCTGCAAACCCCATAGACATTGCAAGGGGCTTGCCGCAGGTGAACCGCAAGTGCAGCCATTATGCGGTAACTGCGGCAGATGCGTTTTTTTTTTTACCGCAACTGCTGCAATCAGCGCTTACCGCTGATGTGAAAGTGGCCCAAGACTGCTTCTTCCCCCCCCATTTGCTTATGTATATATGTGTGTGTCTTCAGAATCTGTGTCATTATCTGCCTGACGAAGGGGCCACAGCGTCCCTAAAGCTTGCTATGGTTACTATCTTTTCAGTTAGCCATTAAAAGATGTAAACCACTGAGGACTCTCAGACTCTAATATTTTTCCATCTACTGGCTGACACGGTCTAAACATTTTTTTACCTTATCAAAATGAATTTATGGAGTAATTCAGGTGTGTGGTACCAGGTCATCAGTAATTTCATTTGGTTTTCCTTATATAGCGTATTTAAAGAAGATCTGAAGGCTCTGGACCACACCACCTGCCACTTTTGTTGGGAAATCACCAGTCCCAGCCATCTTTCCCACCTCTGTATATAAATAAGCTTAATCAGGGTTCATGGGTCAGGTGCATGCAATAGACCATATATATCGGTTACAAAGCCCTTGGTTGAATGCCTCTAGAGCACAAAAACTCAAACGCTGTAGGGGAGGGATCTCTATGACCACCCATAGCAGATCTAGAATAGTGCACTATTTGCTGGTGTGAAAAAGACAAAAGTTAATGGTAGAGTATGTTTTTTTTTGAGAGATCCTCAAATGTTCTAGGTTTCCTAGTCAAGGGATCTACCAAATCTCTAAAACTAAAGAGAACTGCCTCTGCCCATCTATGGATCACCAAAGTACTCAGCAGTGGGGGTTTTTCGTGGCCACAAGTGCCGGATCTGCCACATCCGGCAGAACCCCATTTGCCGCACCGGACCGCAAGCCCCATAGACAAAGCATGGAGCCTGCCGAATTGGCCGCAAACATCAGCAAAACGCTGATGTGAAAGGGGGCCTGAGAGTACTAGTTAACGTTCTGCAAATTGTGAAAAGATATGGTGATTGCTCCTGCTTAGGACAGTGAAATAGATAACTGCCTCATCAATGCTGTACACTGCAGAATTATTAGGCTAGTGAGTATTTTGCCCAGATCATCATTTTTATGCAGATTATCCACTTATATGTTGTATAAACTTGAATGGTGATTGGATGAAGCAGATCTGATCAGATCAGGAGTATCTGTGTAATAAAGGAGCGTGTGGGCTGAAGATGCAACACCCTTTACCAAGGTGTGCAGAATGATTAAGGCAGGTTAGATAAAAATGGGACAAAGAAAAAAAAAAAAAAAAAGATTTTAAAGGGATCCTGTCACCTCCAGAACGCCTCCTAAACTACCAAAACATGTCCCTGCAGCATATTATCACTAATCTCACACTCCTTTTGTCTCCTAAAAGCATCCTGTGAAAATGGATAAAAACATTTTAATACTCACTCATTAGTGATTATAATTAGCAGGGGCTATATTCTTTAGCCTTTAGGGAGTGTTGTTTTGCAGGCTCCAGGATCCACCCTCTCTCTGTCTGTGTGCTCTAATTGTGCAGGCTTTACCTTCCCCCCTCTCTATCACTCACAGAATGCAAATCATTAGTCCTGCCTTCAGCTCCACATCACAACAGCACAGATAGAGAGAGGGTGGATCCTGGAGCTGCTAAACAACATGCCCTGGTGACTAAAGAATATAGCCCCTGCTAATTATAATCACTAATGAATGAGTATAAAATCGTTTTTATGCACTTTCACAGGATGCTTTTAGGAGACAAAAGAAGTGTGAGATTAGTATTAATATGTTGCAGGGACATGTTTTGGTAGCTTAGGAGGCGTTTTGGAGGTGAAAGGATCCCTTTTAACTGACTGAAAAGTCAAAAATTATTATATAGAGCTAAGATAATAGGGTGTGATCACAGAATCATCAAATGTTTTGTTGCACAGTCAACAGGGTCACAAAAAAACTATTAAAAAAACTATGCAAATTAGGTGAAGAACATGAGGTTACCAGGAATCCATCATTCTCCAGTACCATCATATTCTGCAACCTGATGGACAAGGTGTACAGTACTCAGAGACATGGCCAAGGTAAGGCCAAAATCCGACCACTACTGAAAAAGACACAGAAGTAGAATCGTCAAGAATGGGCCAAGAAATATCTGATGACGGATTTTCCCGTGGGTCCTGGTATGAGCTGGTATCATTAATGATGAAATAGTTGAACTTTTTCAGGTTGAAGATGGATTCTCATCAACTCCCAAACCTTTTGCCAGTTTCTTCAAGCAGTGGTACAAGAGAAAGTCTTCGGTCAAGAAAACCATGATTTCTATGCAGGACAATGCTCCAACACTTGCATGGAGATCTCCAAAGCTTGGCTGCCAGTAAAGGTCTTAATGATGAAAGAATAATGACCCGGGCCCTTCTTGACATATTCAGCTGCTATTTTTCAGACACAAAGTTGTAAAAACTAAATTTTTTTATGAAGTTAGGAAATAAATAGCAGCTTGAAATGAAGCAGGCTGATAGTGTCATCTCAGGTTATCATCCCTATTCATATGAACGGATCTTGTACTGGACCCATAGTCAGAGATGAAAGTAGATTCTTACATGGGATCTGCTTTTATTCAACAAATTACATAAATAAATAGAACAGACGAACTTAAGAAACTTTCTAATACTAGTACATCTTGATGAATTAAAATATCATCAAAAATCAATGTAATATTGCCACGTTTCAGGGCATTTCTGGGAGTCCTGAAATGCGTTGACTAATAAATATTTTATTCACCATTTGATGTCTCGTGGAATACAACAGCAGTTTTTAACCCTTCATCCTCCCTACTTTAATTTTCTGAAATAATGACCTTTGTGTTTTCATTGGCTGTAAGCCATAATCATCAACATTTACAGAAATAAACACATACAAAAGATCACTCTGTTTGTAATGACTCTATAGAATATATGTTTCTTGTATTGAATTACTGAAATAAATTAACTTTTTGAAGATATTCTAATTCATTGATATGCACTAGTGCAGTGTTTCCCAACTCCAGTCCTCAAGGCACACCAACAGGTCATGTTTTCAGGATTTCCTTAGGATTGCACAGGTGTTAGTTTAATCACTTGCACAGGGGATAATTCCATCATCTGTCTAATGATAAGGAAATCCTGAAAACATGACCTGTTGGTGTGCCTTGAGGACTGGAGTTGGGAAACACTGCACTAGTGTATCAAACCAGAGAATTTCTTGTCCCCTTATAAGTCACTTCTTCTCCTCACCCCCTGATCATCTAATAGGAAAAAAAAAACCTAAACTAAGTCTTGCTCAACAAAAGATGGACTGCCAGCACAGTGAGATAGAGTATTACAGGAGAATAATCTGCTATCAAGGAAAAGCAGGAATTAGGAGCAGAATTACTGTAAAAAAAAAATGCAGAAAAAGGCAAAAGAAAAGCATACTGAGCTTTCTAACAAGTCTTTTACCTATATTTAAGATTGATTCACATCTGCACTGCTCAGTAGTGCTGTAGAATTTCCTCCATGCTGCCGCTGAGTTCTTTTTAAGGACGAAGAACAGGAACGTCTCACTGTGCACAGTGAGGTGTATGGGAAACATCACAGCAGCCAGTCACCAGCTCAAAGTCAATTTATCGGCCAGAAATCGTATCATTCATCATGCACTCACACAAGAAAAAGTACACTTCCTGCTGGTCCACACCCCCTGACAAAGGCTAGTATCGAAACACGTGTCGGCACCTGGTGCCATTCTAGCAGGAGATGACCAAAGGTTAGTTATAACAGTGATAAAATTATATTTGTATGCATTTTATTGCAATACAATTTGCCCTTGTCCTTTATATATCACTTCAGTTGTGCCTTATATCTTCATATACAGTAGGTCTCTGTGCTGTTTATTTATATAGCCGTCCAGGGGCCCGGCTCCAGATTTTTGTGGGCCCCGGGCGAAAGAGTCTTAAAGGGCCCTTTTTACACGTTGCCTGCGCCCCTCCAAATTATATGTGACACACACAGCTCTGCTACATGCCCATAGACATAGATGGCTCTGCTACATGCACATGTAAACACACAGCCCTGCTACATGCACACTACACATAATACACACACAGTTCTACTACATGAACATATAGATACACACACAATGCTGGTACATGCCCAATTCATGTACATACAGACACACAGCTCTGCTACATACACACTACACATACAGATACACATATAGCTCTGCTACATGGACACTACATAACCAGCTCTGCTACATGCACATACAAACACACAGGTCTGCTACATGCACATACAAATATGTATGCCCCCGGAGCACACCTTTCCAGTCTCCAAATGGAAACTATATGTAAGTATATTTAAAAAAAATCTTATAATTATATCTTATAATTCTTTTTTGCTTATCTTATAATTCTACTTTCTCAATCTTTATAGGGCACTTTTAGAGCAGACAGGGATGGTTAGGGATCAAATGAGAAGGTGCAGGGACAGGTAGTGATAGCAGAGGAGGGTAGAACAACCTGACCGGTTACTTTTAATTCAGTGATTGTTCTATCAAAGGCCGGAAATATGAAAGGTCGAAGAAGAACAGATAAAAAAAAAACAAAAAAAAACTTAGTATTAACTCAAAAATACATTTTATAACTGAAATGATAATATTCTTTAAAGCAACGACTCTATATGGGACATTTATGGAATTTAGTGCATGTTAGTAAATGGAAAGCGCTAAGCAGCAGGTAATCGGTCCTGTGCTCAAAATATATACAGTTCCGAGAGACAAGACCCAAACCTACCCTGTGGACACAGTATAAATGGTATCATCTTGGATAATAACACTTGTAGAATAATTGTGTAATCGCTGGGACTATATGAATAGCAGACGTACCTGGCATAGAATGATATATACTGGGCCAGAACTGACCGCTGTCCCTCTTCATCCACACACGAACTGTCCTACAAGACACAAATACAAGGTTTACATGGTTATTCCTACAAAATAATTATCGTACATTGGGTAGTCATCAATCTTGTACTAACGCCATCAGTCACATCTGATCCCCTTCTTCATTCACACAGCGGCTTTATGTACAGATCTAATTAGGTCTGATTTGTGGGACCAATGGTGGACATGTCGGTGCAACCTGTGCAGCCGCACAAGGGCCCGAGAGATAAGGGGGCTACTTTCACCTCCAAAGCAGAGGGAATCATGCATTATGACGAGTTATGAAGATGTTGGCTTCAAATATTTTTTACGGAGGAGCCCTCCTCAGTCTGAGTCCATGTCTGGCAGATCTTCTAGGCACCAGCCTAGATTTCTATATGATAAAAGTGGATGTGATCTGGGAGGAAACTAGTTTGGTCTATGGCAGCTTCACGTGCTAAGTTTAGAGAGATCCAGTCACCCTTCCCGACATGTTGGCGATAGTAAATGCAAGCCATCCTCATTAGTCAGGAGTGGTCACTACCAGGCCCAGGAGCTCGGTACTCTTAAAAAGCAGTTGATGCTTGGATAGGGCGACTTGAGTACCGACTTTAATGAAAGTCAATTGGTACTCAAGCAATATTCTGGGAATTCTTCTGGAAAAATTCTCAAGTTCTTCATTGACTTCCATTATAATCTGTACTCTAGTTGCTCTCAACGGAGCATCAACTGCTCGTGGAGAGTACCGTGCTCCTGTCCTGAGCATGGTAGTGCCCACTCATGACTACTCATCATGTAATAGATCTTTACATTACTTACAGTTCCTACATCCAGCACTGGCTCTCTGCTGCCGTCCTGGTCTCTATTTGGCGGCAACAAAGACGTCACATAGTCAACGCTGCTGCCAATCACTACGGTCAGCAGCTCTGCCCAGGTAGATGGCAGAAGCCACTGATTGCCAACCACTACGGTCAGCAGCTCTGCCCAGGTAGATGGCAGAAGCCACTGATTGCCAATCACTACGGTCAGCAGCTCTGCCCAAGTAGATGGCAGAAGCCACTCATTGCCAATCACTGAGGTCAGCAGCTCTGCCCAGGTAGATGGCAGAAGCCACTCATTGCCAATCACTGAGGTCAGCAGCTCTGCCCAGGTAGATGGCAGAAGCCACTGATTGCCAATCACTGAGGTCAGCAGCTCTGCCCAGGTAGATGGCACAAGCCACTGAGCTCAGTAATTGGCAGCAGAACTTTTTAATTGACATGTCACATCTGCAGCCAAAACACTAACCGGACCAGCGGTGCAGAGTTGGTACTGGACTCGGGGAGAAGTATTTAATATTCATTGTGTTTTTCTTTAACTAACCCATCGTATGGCAATATGTTTTCTGAAGGAACACACTCCTTAAAGGGAACCAACCACCCCCAATGACCCCCCCGGACTATTAATATCAGTCCCTACACACAGCACATACATGTGCTGCAATGATTTTTGCTAAAAAAACTGTTTTTTAAAACTAAAGATAATGATTTTTAAAGTTTAAACCGGAGCGACGGATGGGCGGTACTTATCTGTGGCAAAAGCCGAGATCTGATGTCACTCATCCCCCCGTCTCCCCTCGCAGCAGTTATGGCCAGCCCTTTCTTCAGCGTCACTGCCTGGTGCACGGGATCTCATGCCCGTGCACACGTCATCATCTACAGCCGGAAAGCGAGCGCGCGCTCTGACTTCCTGCGCTCGGCTATGGAAGTCAGAGCGCGCGCTCGCTTCCCGGCTGTAGATGATGACGTGTGCACGGGCATGCGAGCCCGTGCACCAGGCAGTGACGCTGAAGAAAGGGCTGGCCATAACTGCTGCGAGGGGAGACGGGGGGATGAGTGACATCAGATCTCGGCTTTTGCCACAGATAAGTACCGCCCATCCGTCGCTCCGGTTTAAACTTTAAAAATCATTATCTTTAGTTTTAAAAAACAGTTTTTTTAGCAAAAATCATTGCAGCACATGTATGTGCTGTGTGTAGGGACTGATATTAATAGTCCGGGGGGGTCATTGGGGGTGGTTGGTTCCCTTTAAATAAGTACTCTCATAAAGATTTAAAATAAAAACTCTGTGTGTGATATGCTCACCTACCTTCTCCAGGATCCAGGGCTGATTAGGTCCTCTTCTCAGTGACAACACCGCTATTCAGACTTTCTGGCTCACGTGATGCGTGCCTTTTACAATGCAAGTCTATAGAGCCTCATTTTGACGCTCATAGACTTACACTGCAAAAGCCACTTCAGGGTCACACAAAGTGCAGTGCAACCCAGAGAGTCTGAAGTCTGGTAATGTCACTGAGAAGAAGAGAACAATGGTGCTGGATCCCAGAGAAGGAGTGGGAGGGTGAATATAGTAACACACTAACACTACATATACAGATTATTAAAAAAAAAAAATCTTCACGAGAGTCAGCAGTTAGATGAAGTTCTACTCTTAGAAAAAAAAAAATAGTATATTAGAAACTTTATACTTGAAAATAGTAGAATTAAAGTGCAATACTGCCAAGGAGTTAACCCCACTGCTCTCAACTGATCTGATACAAGTAAACAGCAGTGGTTCTCGTCCGGTGGTACAAGGTACAATGAGGTTTCCCTTTGCTCTTTCATATTACACAGATCACTCCCACTTGTAAAGGCAGAAATGTGACTCCTAGAAATGTCATTGATACAATTCCCAAATATATAAGAAAATCTCACCTAGATCACCTAGATGAGCGCCAGCTAATGTCTAGCTCTAAAGTAGTCACCACTTTTCTACAACACATTATTATCCTGATATACAAATGTTAAAGGGAAGGGACCGCAAGGAACACTAGGTATCAGAGGAGCTCCCGTCAGGTTAGGAAATTACAGAGTTTACATTTCTATTTTGGTTTAGGTAACACATAAAGAAGTCCATTCACCATGTGTGTTTGTCACCTTATCTGAGAGCAACATAAAGTAGAGACAGAGATCCTGATTCCAGCAATGTTAGATTGCCAAATGTGACATTTTAGGGATTGGATTCACAGCTGGCTGACACTTTGTCTTCTCTTGAGGGCTGGGAAAGGGCCAAAGAATAATAAGAAAGATCAGGCTGGACAGATCACTGGTGGAACCTGTGCATCTTCATAGGGGCAGAAGAGGTAAAGGCTGGAGAGTCGGTGAGCGAAACCTCAGATCTCTCAATTTCCCTGAATCCAACTCCACAGCCCCGGCTCAGGTAAGGGGGCCCATTTATACCTCCTAAGTAGAAGGAATTGTACATTACGATGAGCTGCTGGACTGCAGAGGGCCCATATCTTGATCTTGTGCAGGGGCCCTTGTCTGTGTCCATCAGTGAAAAACAGGTGATGACCGGTACAAAGTCAAAGCGATTATTGGACAACATTAGGAAGTACAACTCCTGCTTCCAAATAACGTCATTGAAGAACTAAGAATGTAGTCTATCAAAAGGCTCTGGAATAAGGAGTAGAAGATTACTTCACATTACTTGGCCAATTTGGTTATATCTGTGTGGAATAGCTGTGCTGTTGAAATATATTGTGAAATGCTTCTACTGGCTTAGTTTTTGTCTTTTAATAATTACATTTCTATCTATTTGCTTTGCAGAATACATTTTTGTTACCACATTCTATTTAGTTAACAGCAGTTATTGACCCAGATGAAGCCGGACAGTACAGCTACTAGGCTTATAAAAACGTACATGAATAAGCCATGGAGGCTGGCCCTTGTGCTGCAGCCTGCGTCTCTGTACGCCATGTCCTCGTGCCAGTCATGAAATCCTCGCTCTGATGTCAGAGTGCCTGTCCCGCCTCCGGGAGTGATGTCATAGCCTTTCCCCGCCCAGCTCCATGTTATGATATGGAGGAGGGCAGGGAAAGGCTCTGACGTCAGAGCAGGAGGCGGCGATGAGAAATACCTCGCTCTGCTCCTTGTGTCACCAGCACAGATGCACAGAGCAAGGATTTCATGACTAGCACGAGGACATCGGCGTTACAGAGACGCAGGCTTCAGCACAAAGGCCGCCTCCATGGCTTATTCATGTAAGTTTTTATAAGCCTATATATCGGGGTAGCAGCCCCCAGAGCCATGGGGGACCACTTGCCTGAATGCGGCAGATATGCTGCATTCAGTGTTGCACTTAGATTCACATCCATGGGAAGGGGGTGGGGGGGTGACAGGTTCTCTTTAATAAAGAGGTTTGTTAAACCTAAAGGAATTCCCTTGTCTGTGTGCCCCAGCGCTCCCCCATATAATCACATAATATTTTTATTTCTCATGCAATTCACCCTTTCTGGGTGTTGTGGTTTGGAGCGGTGTGTGCCACTGATTTCTACTCTGAAGCCACCCGGGTGTGCAGGACCTGCGGTGACGTAGTTCCTGTGACATACGGGTCACATGATCAGAGACCAACGTGAACGGCTGAAAGACCGCAAGAGCCTTTGCATAAGCCGGGAGCCCTTAAGACGTGCATTACTGCGGCTGTGCAGAGGTGCACAACCTCATTAGGCGAGAGACATCCCCCCCTCACCCCTAATCTGTCCCCCACTAGACCACCAGGTTCTCCCCACAGGGAGCTCTTCCCTTCTCTCTCATCTCTACCTGACCATGTGGATCTAAACTGACCTCAGTGTTGGAAGAACAGGGGACCAGTGCATTGATGAAAGCGGTGGTAAGAAGACAGATGAGTAATGCATTTTCGGACTTTTTAAGTGACACAATGCTGGAATTAGGGTCTCTACCTCCACATCTACATCGTGATCGTTGTTGTGTCGTGGCATTTGTGGCCCCATTTTTGCACCAAAGTCTTCACAATGTTGTACGTTTGTTGATCAATTGTGAGGAAGATTAAAGATGCTCTTATTTTGCACCTTTTTAAAGCAAAAGGTTATGTGATCCTTTAAAATATCTTAACCTGTTCCAAAAAATAAATTGGACAGATTGTGCAAAAGCTGTGTGACATTTAGAGAAGTCTGAAATGATGAATTGGGGTAAAACAACCGGATAAACATGGCAAAAATGCAGAACAATAAAAGAAAGAAAGAAACAGAAACTAGATACACTTACTAAAAAAAGTCACAAATAAATAATGAATAAAGTGCAGACATACGAGCCACTAGGAGAACCAACTTATATAAAAAGAAAAAGTAATTTGGGCCAAAAGTGTTGTAATATTGTCCCAGATGATTCCAGGACACGCAGACACGGCAGACGCTCTTCAGCACACTTGGCCGCCTCACATTATTATGGGTGGAGTCCCTTCTGGATCATCTACAACCACACAAGAAAACAGCACAATCCGACACAGATGACAAGTAATGCACTGCCATGACAGGCTTCCAGTTGTTGCAGATGCTGCACGTCTCGTATCTCCATAGACAATTGCCTTCAGATGAGTGAGGAGACAAACTTTTTTGTGACTGGTGAAGTTAACAAACAAAACCCCCGCTATTGGTCTGACACTAACCCACAGTGGATAGATCCCTCCAAGACTATTGGAACACAAATATTGATGGTATGGTGGGTATATGGGTACAAAGATAGTGGGACCATTCTTCATCAATGGAAACCTCAATGTTGCTGGATATCTGAATCATGTACGGTACCAATTTCATTAATCCAGTGACACATTGAGGTTTCCATTGATGAAGAATGGCTCCACTATCTTTGTATCCCATATAACCACACCATTCCATCAATGTTTGTGTTCCAACAGTCTTGGAAGGAGCTATCCACTGTGGGTTAGTGTCAGACCAATAGCGGGGGTTTTGTTTGTTAACTTCACCATTCACTACTAGAAAATAAGCAGCATCAAAAAAAACGTACCATCCATGCCAAAAAACAGAGACCAAGTGCACTTACAGGATGCAGTCAGAGCCCAAATGTGATGCAAGCCCAGCTGCAAGCTAATAAATCACCTCAACCAGCTAGATGTGGGAGGTGATCTGCCTGCATACAATGGGCCTGCATAGAGCACCATTCACACTGATACATATGGTGCAGAGTGTCTGAAAGCTACCCAACCGCTCTGCTGCCTGAGCATTGGGCCACACAGTACAATACTTCTGCACCACTAGATGAATGGCGCCCCATAGGGCCCAACTGCACCCTGGATAGATAAAAAAAGTGCAAAAAAGTTTATTATGCGATAAACAAAACACTTTTATAAATGGGATTTTGGTTCATGTTTTGGCCAAGACACTTAAAGTGAACTTCACCATTCACCAAAAAGTTTGCCTCATCACTCATCTGAAGCAATTGTCTATGCTGTGATGATACAAGATGTGCAGCATCTGAAACAACGGATACTGGAAGCCTGTGCAGCATTTCTTCTGTGGTGCTGCTATCCGTGTGTCAAGAGTGGGAGAAGAGGGTTGCATTGACAATCCAACACAATGGGCAGCACTTTGAACACATTTTATAAGTGGTCATAAACTTGTAAATAACTCATGAAAGAATGAAGTTATGTTTAAAACCAAGCACGTCATTGTTTTCTTATGTAATTCTCAATAAGTTTGATGTGTCACATGACCCTCTTCCCACTCAAAAAAAAAAGTTGGATCCAAAATGGCCGACTTCAAAATGGCCGCCATGGTCACCACCCATCTGGAAAACTTTTTCCCCTCTCATAGACTAATGTGCCACAAACAGGAAGTTGATATCACCAACCATTCCCATTTTATTTAGGTGCATCCATATAAATGGCCAACCTGTGTATGTATATCAAAATAGCGATTATTACAAAACAGACATTAGAACGGTCCTACATTCTATTTTTTTCATTGGAAAAATAAAGAAGAGTACACATTTTATAGGATAATAAATTGAAATGTATGGGGCATGCTGGACATCACTTATCATTACAACTCTATAGGTGCCTCATTCTGGCTCTCATAGAGATGCATTGAACTCAGGACATATTTTCTGACTTGTGGACACTTGGAAGCAAAAAGCACAACATAGCAACGGGACCGGAGTGGGGTCGGTAAAAGGTGAAGACACCGAAAACAAAACGTTTAGAATGCAACTCCAGCTCTGAAAATCGCCTATCGCCTCTAGGCCTCCTCCTGGAGTCTATCGCTCTCTAGGCCTCCTTGACCCTATACAGGGGCCTTAGGGGAATTATGCCGGGGTTGCCGTGACATCTAAAGAAGTGCGTGCCGTCCGGTTCTGCAGCTCGGGGATAAATGCCCGCACCGCCTCAGAGCTGGTCATCCGGTTTGGACTGGATCCCTCTGGCCGGGGAGATGTACCGGCATGGATTCAGGTGCACCTCAATACCCTAGGATCCCCTTCAGTTCCCGGGCCATCTCTCCTGAGGTTCCCTCCACTGCGCTTCTCGCAGGGTGCCCCTCCAACGACTTTCTCTGACTAACTTTCCCGCTCTCCACTTACCACCTAAGCTCCTCCCACCGGGATGGGTTCCCTAGCAACAGGTTAACCTATTGGTCCCCTGACCTAAGGTGCGTGTATGCGTGTTGTGAGGGTCCCCCATTAACATTCCAGTAATGATTCTCTCAGCAGAAATTTTCACCATTAAAATTAAAACATATAACCGTGATAAATTGTCCAAAAACTCAGTCTATGAACCCAAAATTAAAGCACCACTCCATTGGTATTTTTTCAGAGCTGGAGTTGCATTCTAAATGTCTTGTTTTCGGTGTCTTCACCCTTTACCGACCCCACTCCGGTCCCGTTGCTATGTTGTGCTTAAAGTGTCGGCAAGTCAGAAATTATGTCCAAGAGCTCAATGCATCTCTATGAGGGCAAGAATGAGGCTCTATAGAGTTGTATTGACAAGTGATGTCCAGCATGCTCCATACATTTCAATTTATTATCCTACAAAATGTGTACTCTTTTTTTTTTTTAATTTGGAAAAATAAAGAACTGTAGGACCGCTCGAATATCTGTTTTGTAATAATCACTATTCAGATTTCATTAGTTCCAAGAATCCAGACATTTTATAACTACGTGAGTAGAATAATTAGTAGTAGTAGATGTACCATTGCCGTGCCATTTACAGTAAGGGTGGAGTCACAATAAATTTGTATTTCTATATCTGCTGCGCCGGAGCTCACATCAAACCCTGGGAACCGGCCCATCACGTACATTTACGCCATGGGTCGTGAAGGGGTTAAAGGGAACCTGTCATGTCCTTTCTTGTTATAGATACTTAGATGTTTTCAATATCTAGCTGGGCATACAGTCAAGCAGTCAGCTGGGTGGTTAGCAGACATGTCAATCAGGTGAAAATATGCTGAAATTCATCTAATGTTCTACAAGGACCTGTGTGATGTTATGACCATGTGACTGTAGTGGGTGGAGCTAAGTGGGGCCTGCATGGGCAAATATAGACTTAGCCCTGCCCATTATGGTCACATGGTCATGACATCACACAGGTCCTTGTAGACACCATTAGATGAATTTCAGCAGATTGACATGTCTCCTAACCGCCCGGATGACTGCTTGACTGTACGCCGAGCTAGATATTGAAAACATCCAAGTATCTAAAGTGCTTTTTAGGGATAAACACAATGATTTAAAAAAAAAGTTTACTAAAGAACAGCGACTGCAGCTCTTGTGTAGCTTATAAACCTAGGATGTGGATACTTTATATAAATGGTAAATTAAATCTCCACCCCCACCTGCCCGTCTATAAAACGTGTTTATTATGGGTAAGCACTGCTGCCCTGTGCCTGCAATTGGAGGCTTCCTGAAGCAGCAATTTTCCTCTTCATCCGGCACTGCAGGAAGACAAGGAAAGTAGTGACCTTGCAGCTGTACCTTGCAGTCTCTGCTAAACAGCAAGAGGTGACTAACGTGTTTCAATACAATAAAGAAAAGCAAGAAGCGCCTCTATTCTTCATCCACATTCATGTAACAATTACCATTTCCAGAACATTAGAGAAGGTAAGTACTGGAAAAGTGGAGATATGTGGGAGGAAAGCGCTTGTCACAGTGAAAAACATCCTTAAATCAAAGATTTAGATATTACTAGCGGTAGAGCCCGGCGTTGCCCAGGTTGAATACAAATGCACGTCACAGCGTTCAGATTTAGACTTTTAAAATACCTAGAAAATTGTGTATCATTTCCTTTACACTTCAGATACTTGCTACTTTACATTTTATAGAGATTATGTGATATGCAGCAACACATTAAATTTGTGGGTGTAAAGTGAAAAAATGTGGAAAACTAAATGCAGCACTGAATGCAGCATGGCTGCTGCATTCAGGGAAGGGGTCCCCCATGTCTCTAGCCCCCCTGTAAGCTTTAAAAAAAAAAGACTTTAGAAACCTTACAGTTAATAGATCCCACCCAGGTGACCTCTTAAGAGATCCTGGCTGCTTCACAATCCTCCCTGCCTCTTCCACACCCCCTCTATGTGCCTGCTGCCACCTCCTCTTGTTATGGGTCTGCCCTCCTCTTCTCCTCCTGCTCCTTGTGACGTCAGGAGCAGAGAAGCAGAGGAGGAGGCGGCAGCAGAAACATAGAAAGGGCGGAATACACAAGGAAGAGGCAAGGAGGATTGTGCCAGCAGCCAGGACCTCTTAAGATCCCACCCAGGTGACCTCTTAACTGTAAGGTTTCTAAAGTCTTTTTTAAAGCTTACAGGGGGGCTAGAGACATGGGGGACCCCTTCCCTGAATGCAGCATAATTCTCACCCTCGCCTGCTGCATGCCAAGCTAAACACAGGCGCAGGAGAGGGATCGCTTGTTGTGCTGCTGGCCGTGGCATCGCCGCTTATACTCGCCCTGCTCCATGTTAACCATGGAGCAGGGCGGAGAAAGGTGGTGACGTCACGGCAGGGCAATGCTGCCAGCAGCACAACAAGCGATCCCTCTCCTGCGCCTGAGTTTAGCTTGGCATGCAGCAGGCGAGGGTGAGAATGAGTGACATAAGGGAGGTGGCAAAGGGCGGAAAAAAGATACAGGGGCGTGAAACTGCCGTGAGGGAAGTGACTTCAGCCACTAGACCCCACCTAACCGGCTCTAGTAAGTTTTCAAATTCAATTATCTCGGGTACAGAGGGGCTCAAGGTATGGGGGACCCCTTGCCTGAATGCAGCAGACATGCTGCATTCAGTGCTGCAATTAGATCACCATGCATGGGAGGTGACAGGTCCTCTTCAAGAAACCGGGGGGGGGCAAGTACGAGATCCCCGGTGGTGTGTCTCTCTCTGTCTTTCTCTGGTTCTGTTCCTCAGTGCTTCTGCCTGCATCTCCTTCGAGCGCCTCCACGCGCAAAGCCCCGATCCAGCAGCCATGGGTCTTGTATGGCAACCGGTACCTGTCACCGGACCCACATCCGGCTGCCTTCTTGGGGTAATGCGCCAGGTGTGGACCACAGCTCCTATGAAGTTCTTGGCCTCCAGTTCAGCTACAGTTTCTGTGTTGGACTCCCGCGCAGCGCTCAGGGCCGATCATTGCTTCTAGACCAAACCCCTCCATCTGGTATCACCAGTCCCGGATTCAGGCACATGGGTCACTCTCACTCTGCCGTTGCCCCTAGGGTTCCTTCCTTTCTGTTCCCTGGTCGAACCTCCTTCTGCTCAAGTCCCCTGCTTCTCAGTAAAAAGCTTGCATCTTTCTCCTCCTGTAGAGCTCTCCTCCGTCTCCTGCCCTTTTTCTCACTGTTCTCTGCTCCACACCGCACTGCTGTCTGTCATTCTCCTCCTCACTCGACTAGACCTCAAACTGAAACTACACTAAGGTTATGTGCACATCAGTCGTTTTCTGGGCTGTTTTTGGACGTTTTCCGTCGGCGTTTTCTGCTGAGTTTTATGTTAATTTATGTTAATCCTAGCCACCGGCTGGGTTAACATGATACTCAATGGAGTTTAGAAAACGCTGTCTTCATTAGAACGTTTTTCTTCTGGTCGTTTTCAGTCAAAACTGAGTTTTTCAGTCAAAACTGAGTTTTTACAACGTTTTTCAAAGAATAGAGCAAGTGACTTCTTTCCTCCGTTTTTCCAGCGCTTCCAGCTGATCAAATGCACAAAAAACTCAGTTTTCAAAACAGCCGAGAAAAACGCCGAGAAAAACGCTGGAAAACCCGGCTGAAAACGAGCAAAAAACGAGGGACACTGCTGAGCACAGAAAACTCAGTTTCTGCTAAAAAAAACCCAGGTTTTTGGACGTTCTGCAGAGATGCACAAACGTCAGATGTGCACTTACCCTTACACTCTTCTACCTCCCACCCACACTTCTCTACCCTATTCTCCTCCCTTGGATTGGGTCCTCCCATGCTCCCTAACTGGGGTCTACGTGTTTGGTGAGGATCCCATACCTACCATTCCCATCTCCCTAGACCGGGAATACCACATCCATGGCTTGGGTGCAGTACCCCTCGTGGCGTCCAGACCGGTGTGGTGCCACACCTGCATTCCAGCCCCCTCACACTTCTGTATGAACAGTACTGTAGAGAAAGCACACATGTAATTTGCACCCAAAAACACTACAAATAAACGCAGCATGAATGCTGAAAAGAATGCATAAATATAAATGCAAGAGCTGACATCCTGCAGACCTGAAGACATGCTTTGTAGGGTCATATCTGCGAGGAAAAAATAAGCAGCAGCAGCGAGACCATGACATTGTAGGGATGTGGGATGATCCTGGAGCCCCCGGTGTCCACACCCACAACACACCTTCTGTTCTCACCAGCAGCATGAAGCTGAAATTCTCAGACCCCTGAGGGTAGGTATAAATTTACTGATGTATAAGAGATCTATAGATTCTAGAACAGCAGTGTACAGCTCTGCTTCATCATGTAGGAGGGCAGGGACAGTACTAAAAAGTTCTCTTTCCCCGGAGTTCCCCTTAAAAGTATGAATACTTTTTCCAACGCACTGTGTGTGCTCATTTTTGGACTAATCGTCATCAATATGTAAGAAAAACGGCACTCACCAGGTCAGCGGGTTTGCCCCTTTTTCGTTTCTGTTGGATTTTTCATTTTTGGACTAGTTAGTACTGTCGATTAAGGGAGATGGAGGCAGACGTATGCAAAATAAGTGAAAGGAATGGTGCTCAGTCACTCCAGGGGTGCACAGAGCCGCTCAGTCACACCAGGGGTGCACTCTACTCAGCATACCTAAACACAGTTGATTTTTGAAAGAGCAGAAGAGGAGGGTTTGAAAGGAGCACTACAGTTTTATGGGGTCTGTATTCTCTACATGACAATATGATTAGTTTATGTCAGTTTGGGGTGACAGACTCCCATTAAATGTGTTTTCCCATAATCAAAACATACTTTCTGTTCACAGTGTACGTAAAGTGTCTGGTCTCTGGGTTCCTAGTGCTAGGACATGCCAATAACAACAACTGGGGGTTCCCAATTTCCTCATGTACAAAAAGTCAGCATGACTCCATCCACTGACTGACGAGTGGACCCGTTATCTTCAAGTCATGGACTATGAGCAAAGCAGCGGTCACGTGTGTCCTATCACACTCGGGGGACATGGGGATCCAGATTGGTGGAAGTCTCAATGGTTCCAACCCCACCAGACACAGATTGTTTTTTACTCATTTCAACCGGGAGTGTCCGAATTAGTGAGATTGACCACTTTAAACATTACCGTCCCTCCCCCATAGTAATGCTCTGCTTTCCTATTTAAACTTAATTTCCCGCTGGATTGATGAGCAGCGGTGGCTTTTAACAGGGTTTTACCTTGTAGGCAAATGTGACCCAGATTATAATTCAGTCGGTGCAGTTAAGCGTTTCACAAATGAAAAGTAATGGATGAAAACATGGAATAAAAAAAAAGCATGTACCGTATAGATTTTCTAAGAGCTAATAGTTCTACCAGAAAAACATTAAGATATACTATATATGAATAAATAAGAATGAACACACATCATTCATTATGTCAATACACAGTATCTATATAGGGGATCAGGGCATCACTGATGGATCCTACTGTATAGGACACTGGAGAGGCGCAGGCAGCCATCCTCGCTGTACTGGACATCAGCCGCCAACATTAACAGCCATCATGATAGATTACATCTCTCTTGGCCAAGTTCACACATCTGTATTTAAACACGTACAATGGGGGAAAAATGTATTTAGTCAGCCACCAATTGTGCAAGTTCTCCTACTGAGAGGATGAGATGAGAGGCCTGTAATTGACATCATAGGTGACCTCAGCTATGAGAGACAAAATGAGAAAACAAAGCCTGAAAATCACATTGTCTGATTTGGAAAGAAATTTTTTTTCAAATTTTGGTGGAAAATAAGTATTTGGTCACCTACAAACAAGCAAGATTTCTGGCTCTCACAGACCTATAATTTCTTCTTTAAGAGGCTCCTCTGTCCTCCACTCATTACCTGGAGCACCTGATTGAACTTGTTGTCACTATAAAAGACACCTGTCTACAACCTCAAAACAGTCACACTCCAAGCTCCACTATGGTGAAGACCAAAGAGCTGTCGTAGTACATTAAAACTAAATCATAGCTCTGCACCAGGCTGGGAAGACTGAATCTGCAATAGGCAAGCAGCTTGGTGTGAAGAAATCAACTGTGGGACCAATTAGAAAATGGAAGACATACAAGACCACTGATAATCTCCCTCAATCTGGGGCTCCATACAAGATCTCACCCCGTCGAGTCAAAGTGATTTCAAGAACGGTGAGAAAAAATCCCAGAACCACACAGGGGAACCTATTGAATGACCTGTAGAGAGCTGGGACCAATGTAACACAGGCTACCGTCAGTAACACCCTACGCCGCCAGGGACTCAGATCCTGCAGTGCCAGACGTGTCCCCCTGCTTAAGCCATTACATGCCGGGGCCCGTCTTAAGTTTGCTAGAGAGCATTTGGATGATCCAGAAGAGTATTGGGAGAATGTCATATGGTCAGATGAAACCAATGTAGAACTGTTTGTAGAAACACAACTCTTCGTGTTTAAAAGGAGAAAGAATGCGGAGTTGCATCCAAAGAACACCATGCCTACTATGAAGCATGGGGGTGACAACATCATGCTGTGGGGATGTTTCTCTGCCGAGGGACCAGGACAACTGATCCATGTACATTAAATAATGAATGAGGCCATGTATCGTGAGATTTTGAGCGCAAACCTCCTTCCATCAGCAAGGGCATTGAAGATGAAACATGGCTGGGTCTTTCAGGATGACAATGATCCCAAGCACACCATCAGGGCAATGAAGATGTGGCTTCATAACAAGCATTTCAAGGCCCTGGAGTGGCCTAGCCTATAGAAAATCTTTGGAGGGTGTTGAAAGTCCATGTTGCCCAGCGACAGCCCCAAAACATCACTGCTCTAGAGGAGATCTGTATGGAGGAATGGGCCAACATACCAGCACCAGTGTGTGCCAACCTTGTGAAGACTTACAGAAAACAATTGACCTCTGTCATTGCCAACAAAGGATATATAACAAAGTATTGAGATGAACTTTTGTTATTGACCAAATACTTATTTTCCACCAAAATTTGAAAAAAATGTCTTTCAAAATCAGACAATGTGATTTTCATGATTTATTTTCTCATTTTGTCTCTCATAGTTGAGGTCACCTATGATGTCAATTACAGGCCGACCTCATCTTTTTAAGTGGGAGAACTTGCACAATTGATGGCTGACTAAATACTTTTTTCCCCACTGTATGTGAAAAGCCGGTCCTGTGTCAGTGTTTTGGATCAGTGTACGGTCTGTGTGTCTGGTTTTTTAATATTAGTGTTCTACATAGATGGATCAATAAATAAATTACAGAACTTCTCCTATACTTTTCAAGGTTAAATACAGACCGCACCTGTATGACACACTCCTGCCATCCTTGTCCTGTACACAGATCTATAGACTTGTATTGGCCCTTGTCATCCATGATGCCAGATAAAAAAAAGACATGTGACCATGGATTTATAATAGGTACATGTTGTATCCATAAAAAAGAAAGATACAACACTGAAGTGTGAATGAGGCCAAGTTCACATAACCGTATTTGTCAGCTGAGTGCTGCTGTGAAAATAACGATAGCACCCGGACAGCACTCAATGGGGAGCGCTAAGGAGTGGTTTCTTTTTATATATACCAAATCTGTGTGTGGGAAGAAAAAAAAAAAAAATCATCATGCTCTACTTTTTTCCACATATTGGATGAGACTCCCCATTCTAGTCTATGAGTGCACATAGAAGTAGAAAAAAATAGTTTGGTTTACTGGAAGAATCCCAGATTATTATTTTTTTATACACTGGTGTGAACTAAGCCTTACAGAGGGAACGCCTGGGGGTCTTCACATTCCATTGTTAAATTAGTGCCTCTCTTAGGGTACCTTTACACGTCGCAACATTGCATGCAATTTCACTTGCAATTTGCTGGTTGCAGTGAAATCATGGACACATTGTTCCATCTTGTTGCTGTGTAACAAATGTAACAATGTGTCCATGATTTCACTGCAACCAGTAAGTTGCAAGTGATATTGCATGCAATGTTGCGACGTGTAAAGGTACCCCAAGAAAAAGGATTGTCTGTGGATAATCAAACCGTTTAAAGAGAATCTGTCAGCAGGATTTTGCTATGTATTCTGAGAGCAGCATAATGTAAAGTAGTGGTGGGCAACCTCAGTCTCCAGGCAGATTGCCAGGAATAGCGGTGCTCGGACCGAGGATTGCAGTTCTCAGGCTCCGGCCCTTTAATTGCTCCTCTCACTGAGCACCTGAACGCTGCATGCAATGCCAGTGCCAGGACATAATATATGGGCAGAGTCATTGTGCTCTGTGCTTCAGTCCTAGTGACAGCAGCACCCCCAGAGTCGCCTGCTGCGCCCTGTGCCCCCAGAGTCGCCTGCTGCGCCCTGTGCCCCCAGAGTCGCCTGCTACGTGGGTGTCCCCAGAGTGTCCTGCTATGCGGGGCCCCCCAGAATCTCCTATGTGATGTATATACAGCAGTCTTGATGTCCAACCCCAGTGATAAAGCTCTGCTCACAATCAGTAGATGTAGAACATAAATTATAACCTAGACTTTACACGCCAACATCTCTACAACGGAGAGGAGGAATTCAACAAAATTTAAAAAAAAAAAACAAAACAAAAAAAAAAAAAAAAAAAACACTATTTTTTTTTTTTTACTTAGCTCTGCAGCCGTTATAACGTGCTCCTAGTGGTGAAAGGTCCCTCTAACTAGTGTCAATCATCTAGGGCTTTCACAATTAATGTGCATGTCTACCATCAATCATCTGTGCCAGTCTACCGGTTTGCTCCATCAGCGGTCTATGACTCACATTCATCCCCTTTTTTTGATAAGTGATTTCAGAGTGTTTTTTTTATTGCCCATTGGTGGACAGATCTATTTTCCATCTAAGATTATGTGTTGTATAAAGAAAATTCTGCACATCAGTCTACCATCGCCTTGTTTCTAGCACAACAATGTGCCCACTAACTGGCGTGTGCTGTGGACACTTGGGTCTCACCATCAGGGTCTCGGTGCCCCATATTCAGAGATTTACACTTATCAGCACACTCACATTTCGACTGTTTGAAAGCCACAAACACTCACTTCCAGTTGTTTCCTTCCCTACTAATGTTACCAGGTCTGCACATTCAGCATGTGTATAACGCAATGATTCATGGGTATCCTGTACATTGCACAGAGTCAGCACAGACCGGTCCTGCTCAGCCCTATATGACAGCCCAACATCACTGGGCTCAGCCATTAATGACACCAAAATCATTACCTATTTGCGAATAGTAGAAATATTGGAGATGTGACATCTACTGAAACATGACGGCAGGATCTGACTACACAGGATCAGCTTGTGGTCTGTGCAGACCTAGATCAGCTCGGCCCTGTATACAGCAGGAGATGGTACGGAGACTATCTGCACTGTAAGGCCGCGTTCACACCATCCTGATGTCATGCAGAAAAACTGGACAATTTTCACCCTATTGTCAATGTATTATACATCAAGTAAAACTTACAAGCCCAAAGACAGTTTTCTGTTAGAGAATTTATAGGTTTCCATAAAAATCAGATGCTGCATGGATTATCTGGACGGGATCTGATCTTTTTTTCGCAGCCATAGACTTTAACCCCTTCATGACCTTTGACAAGTTTACATCATGATTGGGAAGGGATTCACAAGTCATAAACTTATGTCATAGGAACCTCTGGTCAGAGTCTCCTGTATCTGACAGTAGGGCACCTGTGCACATGGCCATGGGGTTTTCAACCCCCTCCACAATCGCTGCGATTGGCTGTTCAATTCTAAACAGTTCAATGTTTTGGGTTTTGGCAAATGAAGTTGCCTAAATCACTGAAGTCTAGCTATAACAGACCCGATCATAGGCTGTCGCCAGGAAGCAACAGCGCCAGCACTAAATGGTGTGATTGGACGTTATCGTCCAATCAGTGAGCAGGAAGGCAGTAGGACCCCCCTCATAACTGCTCTGTGCCGCCTCATTCCAGCTTGGAGACGTGAGTAGAGGGGTCATTGTGGTTGTTCTGCTGCCGAGGTGCTGGGACTTGTAGTGCCCCAGACTATTTTAGCCTGTGCCACAAGAAGACATTTGTGTCTAATGTTCTCCAATCCATCTCTCACCACTCTCCTCCTCTTCCCCTCTCTCCCTAACCCCCTACTGTCACTGAGCGCTGATCAGTACTCGATTGCTCTATTTTAGGCAGTTTTCTTTGGCACCACCCTTGTGTGCACCCCCCTGCAGCTACCGAGCACTGATCAGCGACGCACATAAGACAGCAGCATCCAGTTGTTGGGGTTTTGGTTTTGACTTTTCTCAAAAAGTATTTAAAAAAAAAAAAAAAAAAAGGATAAAATAATTTAGGTTAGTTTATAGGGCAAGATTAGGGGCAGTAAAAATATACTGTAGTAAGCAGCGCCTATGACAGTATGTTTAACTAAACTATAATCACAATTAGTGACAGTTGTGGGCGCTCAGTAACTTGTTTTACTGATGTCTATCTAGTAATTGACGTTTCAGAATTTTAGTGGAAAATTCTTGTAGTAATTAGATTAGTTATTTTCTACTGCACAGAACTGCAGTTAGCGGAATTGAGTTGCGGTCGCTCAGTTATTGTTTTACTGTTCTCCATTTACTAGATTTTGTTTTATATTTTGCTTTATATTTCCATATTCTTTTCTTCCATTCTTTTTTTTTTACCTTTTCTTTCTTCGAAATTTAATAAATTAATAAAAGAAAGTTGACAAACACACAACAAAGACACACACCACCCATGTGAATAATAAAAACGACCCACTCTTCCCAAAGACGGTATTCTGCCGAGAAGGGCTGTGGAGTCAGATTCAGGGAAATTGAGGAGTCGGAGGCAGATGTTTGACTCACTGACTTCACGACCATGGTTGTGGAGTCGGTGTCTATTTTGGCAGAGCTGGAATCAGATTTAGGGAATTGAGGAGTCGGATGTTTGGCTTACTGACTACACGGCCATGGTTGTGAAGTTGGTGTCTATTTAGGCGGAGCTGGAGTCAGATTTAGGGAATTGAGGAGTCGGATGTTTGGCTTACTGACTACACGGCCATGGTTGTGAAGTTGGTGTCTATTTAGGCGGAGCTGGAGTCAGATTTAGGGAATTGGGAGTCGGATGTTTGGCTTACTGACTACACGGCCATGGTTGTGGAGTCGGAGTGGGTGTGCATTTTGTTAGAGATGGAGTCAGATTCAGGGAAATTGAAGAGACAGAGTCACAGTCGGAGTCAGATGTTTCACTTACCAACTCGACAGCCCTGCCGGCAAAGAGGCATACTCCCTCCATGCCTCTGATACTGATAGCAAGGCCGAAGATCAAACCTTACTCTGTTTTTCCTCCACTTCTTCTTCAAGTAATATTGAGTCCCCACACAGTTCGTGACCCATGTGTACCCACCTTCTCCCTGCATCCCCAAACTCCCCCCCACCAAGATTGAGCCTCAGATTCCTGATTTTGTAGCCCAATCAAGGAATCCAATTTGATACTACGCAGAAATCAATCTTTTCCTCTGAGAATTTTTGAAATCTCAAAGTTGATGAGAAATTTATACTCCTAACAAGTTTTGGCCCAAACCCCACTTCATCATTTCTACTGCATCGATGGGAGTCCATTAAGCAAACGATGAAGTTCTGGGGCCTTGTCCTTCATATGGAGATCGAGAACAAGCCAGATGTGTGTCAACATTGGAGAGTTGAGGTTTTATATTACAATCCAGGTTTCCGCATATTTATGACCCAGAAATGCTTTGAGGCCACTTGTAAATTTTTGCATTTCAAAGATCATGCACCGAGTCCACCCGAGACAACCCCAGCGCCATGTGGAAAGCGAAGGTGTGGTGCAATAAGCGGACCGTGCACATTGCACAGGTGGCAATGTGTAACACTTATGTGCCATCACGAAGTGCCGGCCAGACCACCACATTCCTTCAGTTCCAGGAGGTTGTGATCAAGGTCCTAATATCTGGAAGTCAGGAAGGAGCGGGCCCCACTACGTCTAAAACTGAGGGTGCCCGACCCCGTATAGTACCAGAGAAACATTTCCCCGGTGGTGAGGTCCCTCGGATCTGGAAAGAAAGGTCACAGAAAAGAAAAGGTGCAAATTGTGTCACAGAAGAGGATAAGAAAGGACACCATTCATCAATGTGTCACCTGCCACAACAAACCTGTACTCTGCATAAAGGCTGCTTCAAACGCCACCACTCATCCATGGACTATCACATCAATTCTTAATTTATTGCACAACTTCATGTCCTCTACAAACTTACATTTGCCACCACATTATAAACTTTACATACCAGGGAAACAAGAGATCAATATCAATATAGGGTCACTTTGTGGGGGTTTCTACTATTTTGGCACTGCAAATGCGACCTGGCGCCAGCAAACAATTCCCTCATTGTCTGAACTCCAAAACATCACTCCTTCCTTTTGCAGCTTGACAGTGTGCCCAAACCATTGTTTTACACAATATATGGAGTATCGGGTTCAGGGTGCTCACCACACATCTAGACAAATTCCTTGATTGGTATAGTTTCCAAACGGGGTCACTTGTGGGGGGTTTCCACTGTTTAGGCACATCAGGGGCTCACCAAATACAACAGAGTGTCCACCAATGAATCTAGCTGTTTCTCCATTCGAAGTCAAATGTCACCCCTTCCCTTCTGAGCTGTACAGTGCGCCCAAACAGTAGCTTCCCACCATATGTAGAGTATCAGCGTGCTCAGGACAAATTGTACTAGACATTTTGGGGTCCATTCTCTCCTGTTACCCTTGTGAAAATAAACGAATTGGAGCTAAAGAAACATTTTTTGTGGGAAAAAATAGTTTTAAGGCTATGTGCCGAAGCTGCACAAATTAGACCCCTTTCACATCAGCGTTTTTGCTGATTGTGGCAGATCTGGCAGACTTACCGCATCTGCCTCCTAACTGCCGCACTTGCAGCACACTTGCGGCAGGCCCCATTTATTGTCTATGAGGCTTGCAGCAAGTCTGGTATTGCTGTGATCCGGCACTTGCGGCCGCGAAAAAAAAATGCGGTCAGCTGCTTTTGTTTTACACAGCCACAACTGCCAGATCGCGGCAATACCGCACTTGCTACAACTGAGATCACAAGCTCTCCTCACATCACGCCTACATATAGCGGAGGCCCTAGCCCTGCAGTGTAAATACATAACACATTGCGGGGCCGGGATCTGGGGCCTCCGCAATAATCAGGCGCGATGTCAGGAGATCATGTGAGCTCAGTTGTCGGGCAGCACACACTGCGCGTGCCTGAGACATGATTGCACAGCGCAGGCGCTGGGGACGTAAGGAGCAGAGAGGAGGCGGCGCCAGGAGCCTAGAGGGGGGATGATGGATAGCAGAAAGTCAGTTGAGAGCTCGGTAAAGAACATACCCACCGATCCAAGCACAGGTATGGAGCCAAATTTATAAAACTCATTATTTCAGTGTCCCTGGGGTCATTACACATAAGGGCCACCTCCACAGAATGCAGCCTTAGTGCTGCTGAAGGTGGCTCTTTCACCTTCATGGGCCCTGGAGAGGGGAAAAAGGTTCCCTTTAATCACCTGCAAATCAGTGCAGTAGGTAATTAAGTTGTGCACCATGACATCACTGTGTTTTTTGTTTTTTTTTAATTTCCCCCCCCCCATGGGCTTGTCTTTCTGCTGTAAGCCAAACCATTCTCTGCCATTCAGGCTCATCCAGTGGGAAGGAGGGGGCTGGCTTACAGCGGAAAGACATGTCCACAGGGGAGGAATAAAAAAACAACCCCAAATGTCATGCTGCACATGTCAATCACCTGCTTGCACTGATTTACAGGTGGTTAAATCCTGGTGGTTGGTTCCCTTTAAGTTTGTGAAAAAAATGTGGAAAAGTTCATGGGGTATCAAGAAGGGGTTAAAGAAAGCCTGTTGGTTCTGCTGACCTTTCTGTTTTAGCAAATACCTGTATTTCTCATTATTCCAGGTCTGGAGCATCTTCTCTAATTACTTTGTGCTCTTCCTCCTGCTAGAAATTTATGAGTAAATTAACACCCGAGTGTTACTGGACAGACCCAGACCAGTGAGTGCTGACCCCGGGGACACATTGACAAACTGGACTACGGCAGACTTTCTTGATAAAGAAAAACGAATTGTGGATAGTCCTATAAATATTACAGTTCATATTCTCAAAAATCTCTCCAAATCTAGTAAGAACATTTCATAATTTTATTCTTTTTTACTGGGTTAAGAGTTGTCCACAAACAACATTACCCCCCATTCATAGGAGAAGTGATAAGTGCATGCTTATGGCCACTTTACACACACCAACTTATCTGTCCAACTTCTGAACAACTTACTGGTTGCAGTGAAATCATGGACACATTGTTCCATTGTACACAGTCACAAAGTGGAGCAATGTGTCCATGATTTCACTGCAACCAGCAAGTTGGTCAGAAGTTGGACAGATAAGTTGGTGTGTGTAAAGTGGCCCTTACCGGGGTCTGACTGCCGAGATTCCCTCGAAGCCGAAAAAAAGGGGCCCTATATAAGTGGAGCAGTAGAGCGTTATCACTTCTTTGTCTATGACAGCGTACAGCGCATACCTGATCTACACTTTAAACAGTAAATTGTGCCGTATGTGCAAAGGGCTCTGTTCACACTGGAGATTGGTAGCCAACTGTCAGCATCCTGTAAGGAAAGCCCACAGGCAGACACGTTGCTGTTATCAAAAGGGATAGGGCACTGTTAGAATATATTGCTTCAAGACTGGGGGGGCGGAGGGGGGGTCTCACAGGTGAACTGATCACCAACCAAGACAATAAAGGGGATCCACTACCCTGCACAGAGACATCACGGCCTGTACAGCCCCCGCTGCCCTCATCCTAAGTAGGGTCCCACACGTCTGACCGAACCCATCATGGAGGGATTACATACCCTGGTACTAGGCCGAGAGCTGGACGATCACAAGGGGTTTTCTTCGGCTGAGGGGCTGCCATAATAACTCCACACCTCTAGGGTCACACGGAGCTGTAGACTCATGTCATACTGGGACTCAGATTTCAGCAGGGTCCCAAGTGGTCATGTTGTGACCCGCAGGGGGGCCGTACCCCAAATTCCAAAACTGATGGATTTCTGGTCATAAATCCCACATAGTTCTGCCAGCATGCACTTCTATATAAGTAACGTGGTCAGGCGAACGCCCCCTCTACACACAATTGTAGAATAGTCACACAACCCAAAAATCACAAAATACACGTGTGCGGCTCATCAGGCAACGAGTGAGAGAAGGGAGGAAATGTTCCTGCCCAGGAGACCAGCGCCTGACCCAATCACTGATGATAATCTGCACAATGCATTGCTGCTAGAAATGTCAACATAAACCCCCTCCCATGCCCATAAATGACAATGCATGCCCCTTCCCTCTGTGCCCAAGGATGCCAGTATTCACCCGCCCCGTGCCCAAGGATGCCAGTATTCACCCCCCCGTGCCCATGGACGCCAGTATTCACCCCCCCCGTGCCCATGGACGCCAGTATTCACCCCCCCCGTGCCCCATAGGTGTCAGTGTCCCCCCTGTACCCATAGATGCCAGTGTCCCCCCTGTACCCATAGATGCCAGTGTCCCCCCTGTACCCATAGATGCCAGTGTCCCCCCTGTACCCATAGATGCCAGTGTCCCCCCTGTACCCATAGATGCCAGTGTCCCCCCCTGTACCCATAGATGCCAGTATTCACCCCCTGTACCCATAGATGCCAGTGTCCCCCCCTGTACCCATAGATGCCAGTATTCACCGCCTGTGCCCATAGATGCCAGTATTCACCCCCTGTGCCCATAGATGCCAGTATTCACCCCCCTGTGCCCATAGATGCCAGTATTCACCCCCCTGTGCCCATAGATGCCAGTATTCACCCCCCTGTGCCCATAGATGCCAGTATTCACCCCCCTGTGCCCATAGATGCCAGTATTCACCCCCCTGTGCCCATAGATGCCAGTATTCACCCCCCTGTGCCCATAGATGCCAGTATTCACCCCCCTGTGCCCATAGATGCCAGTATTCACCCCCCTGTGCCCATAGATGCCAGTATTCACCCCCCTGTGCCCATAGATGCCAGTATTCACCCCCCTGTGCCCATAGATGCCAGTATTCACCCCCCTGTGCCCATAGATGCCAGTGTCACCCCTGTGCCCATAGATGCCAGTGTCCCCCCTGTGCCCATAGATGCCAGTGTCCCCCCTGTGCCCATAGATGCCAGTGTCCCCCCTGTGCCCATAGATGCCAGTGTCCTCCCTGTGCCCATAGATGCCAGTGTCCTCCCTGTGCCCATAGATGCCAGTGTCCTCCCTGTGCCCATAGATGCCAGTATTCACCCCTGTACCCATAGATGCCAGTGTCCCCCCTGTGCCCATAGATGCCAGTGTCCCCCCTGTGCCCATAGATGCCAGTGTCCCGTCCCCCCCCCTGTTCCCATAGATGTCAGTGTCCCCCCTGTGCCCATAGATGCCAGTGTCCCCCCTGTGCCCATAGATGCCAGTGTCCCCCCTGTGCCCATAGATGCCAGTGTCCTCCCTGTGCCCATAGATGCCAGTGTCCTCCCTGTGCCCATAGATGCCAGTGTCCCCCCTGTACCCATAGATGCCAGTATTCACCCCTGTGCCCATAGATGCCAGTGTCCTCCCTGTGCCCATAGATGCCAGTGTCCTCCCTGTGCCCATAGATGCCAGTGTCCACATAGATGCCAGTGTCCCCCCTGTGCCCATAGATGCCAGTATTCACCCCTGTACCCATAGATGCCAGTGTCCCCCCTGTGCCCATAGATGCCAGTGTCCCCCCTGTGCCCATAGATGCCAGTGTCCTTCCCCCCCCCCCTGTTCCCATAGATGTCAGTGTCCCCCCTGTGCCCATAGATGCCAGTGCCCCCTCTGATCCCTCTCACCTCTGCATTATTGAGCCTCCCTGCTCTTCTTACAGTAACTCTAGCCCCGCTCATTAATTGATGGAGCTGCAGAGCTCGGTACCTGTCCTCGGACACGCTGATCAGCCCGTCCTCCTTGGGCACAATCACTGCCATGGTCACCACGTCCTGGGACCCCTCCACCTTGGTGAGCAGCAGCGGTTTCCTGGTGAGTGCGGTGGGGGTGATCTCGGCCGCCATCCTGTACCTGGTGCCAGGTGTGTGGTGCCCGCTCCGATCAGCCGCACACGCCGGGCACACACACACTGGCTCAGCACAGCCAGCCTCAGCCTCTGTCAGCTGACCGACACGTCACCGCTCAGGACACGCCCCAACATTATTATTTATTTATTTTTTATTTCAATTCACTCATCTTTATTGACAGCTGTGGTGTTCGTGTACTAGGTGGCCGCGTGCTTTGTCACGTGACGCGTGTTGCTGTCCCCAGGTCACGTGACGGCTTTTCCTGGTTTGGAATGTGAGGAGTCCTGATGGTGGGTTTACACACACCAATTTATCTGTTCAATCTCTGAACCAATCTCTGGTTGCAGTGAAATCATGGATACATTGCTCCATGTTGTACACAGCCACAAAATGGAGCAATGTATCCATGATTTCACTGCAACCAGAGATTGGTTCAGAGATTGAACAGATAAATTGGTGTGTAAACCCACCATGAGGACAGAACGTGTGGAATTGCTCCGGTCACATGACTGCAGGTACACAGCCTCAGACCTGCCACACAATCATCACATAAGGGCTTACATGCAGGCTATAATGTGCCAGATGATAATGCTGTACAGATCGGCCTCCCTCACCCTCCTATTTATAGGGGACCAATCAGCAGCATTTAGGACCCTAAAGTGAAGCTGGTGCCTTACAGGCTCTGGGATACTGAGTGCAGTCATACCATTACTTCAATGACACCGTATGATTGCATAGAAAAGTGTCCTAAAACTCCTGGAAAACAGGGCAGCAGATGATTGATGTGTGCAGCACTGAGTCATTGTTTGGGGTTGTTTTATCTCCCCTGTGTGCTCTAAAGGCCGGGTTACATATACCGATGTTCCAGCGACCCAATCAACGATTCAACCGGACCGGGATTGCTGGAACATCGCTATGTGATCGCTGGTGAGATGTCAAACAGGCAGATCTCACCAGCGATCACCCAGCGATGTGCTGACACCCGATGGTCGCTGGGATCGGTCAGGGTGTCGGGCGCACACTAGGTGTGGCTGGTCGTTTCACCTGTCACACATGCCGATGCATGCGTGACAGAGGGGAGTCAAACGATTGAAAAATGGTCTTGGCCATTCCACAACGATCAGTGATCTGATTGCTGGTCGTTGTGGCATGTCACACATAGCAACTTCGCTGGTGAGGTCGCTTCAACGTCACAAACCTTGTGACGTTGCAGGGATATCGTTACCGATATCGCTACGTGTAACACGGCCTTAAGCCAAACTCATATCTACTTTCAGTTTCAGTATTTTCAGATGAGATGAAGGGGTGGAGGGTTTGGCCTACAGCCGAAAGCCATGCCCACAGAGGAGTAATAAAATGAAAACCCAAACAATGACTCAGTTCTGCACACATCAATCATCTGCTGCCCTGTTTTCCAGGAGTTTTATGACACTTTTCTCTGCAATCAAACATGGAATCATTCAAGTAAAGGTATGATTGCACTCAGCATCTCAGTGCCTGTAAGGCTGCTTTCACATCAGCGTTTTTTAATTTTGCAGCAGATGTACCACATCTGCCACATAACGGCCGATTTGCGGCAAGCCCCCATTCATTCTCTATGAGACCTGCAGTGGGTGTGGCAAGTGCAGTTCTGCCGCAATCCGGCACTTGTGGCAGAGAAAAAACACATATAACCGCATTTTTTTGGCTTGCTGCAAGTGCCGTATTTCCAGATCACAGCAAAACCGCACTTGCCGCACCTGCCGCAAGTCTCATAGAGAATGAATGGGGGCTTGCCGCAAGTCTCATAGAGAATGAATGGGGGATTGCCGCAAGTCTCATAGAGAATGAATGGGGGCTTGCCGCAAGTCTCATAGAGAATGAATGGGGGCTTGCCGCAAGTCTCATAGAGAATGAATGGGGGCTTGCCGCAAGTCTCATAGAGAATGAATGGGGGCTTGCCGCAAGTCAGCAGATTTACCGCATCTCCCACAAAATTAAAAAAACGCTGATGTGAAAGGCCCCTAAGGCCCTGGCTTCACTTTATAGCCCTAAATCCTGTTGGTTGGTTCCTTTTAACCTTTTGAGATATCATCAATAAACATATGATTAAAGTATTCCCATCTCCAAGATCCTATCCCAATATGTAGCTGGTGTCATAATATTAATATTAGCAAATACCTCGAATTAGAAATGTAGTGTAGTTCTTCTGATTAGCTGTCACTTACCTCATGTGCAGGGCATTACAGCTTTGGTATCCATGGTTACGACCACTCTTAGGGTACCTTTACACACGGCTACATTTGTAGCTTGTCACCAGGTAACTTACTGGTTGCAGTGAAATCATGGATACATGATTCCATTTGTTCACAGCAACAAGATAGAACCATGTATCCATGATTTCACTGCAACCAGTAAGTTACCTGGTGACAAGCTACAAATGTAGCCGTGTGTAAAGGTACCCTAACAGTTAGTTGCTCGTGGTTGTGACCATGGATACCTAAGCTGCAAAGCCCTGCACAAGAGGTGACATAGCTAATCAGGAGAACTATACTACATTTGTTTTTCTGATCATCATAATGGGAGACCCAGACAATGGGGTTTAGGGCACTGCCCTCCGGAGGCCACACTAGGTACTACAAGCTTGTAGTAAACGCCCCCTCCGCTTATAAACCCCTACCGCAGGAGATATCCTCAGTTTTAAACCTAGTGTGCTCGGAGGATCACACGCTTTGCTTGCACATCACAGCATTCTCTCAGCTCACGTGATGGCGTATGAAGACAAGGTAGGTCCCGGTCGGGGACCTCCGGCAGTCTCCCTGCTCACCCTTAGGGAACACGCAGGTTGAGGTACCGGAGGGCCTAGAGCCTGGACATGTTGTGTCCTCCCGGTACGCTGCCGCGCTCCTTCCCATCCTTCCTTGGGGGCTCTGGGAAGTGGGAGTCAGGAGCCTTGCACAGCTCCGCTCCGTCCGAGGCCTCCCTAAATGGTGCTTACAGACCGGACTGGAGCCAGCCCAGTCCGAGGCCTCCCTAAATGGTGCTTACAGACCGGACTGGTGCTGAACCCCCGTCCGAGGCCTCCCTTAATGGTGCTTACAGACCGGACCGGCACTGAGGTACCATGTGTATCTCCGGTGTGCCTGGGGGTAGTGTCTGGACCTTATGTGTCTGACACTCAGACCGCGCGCAACCCTCGGGTCCGCGGTTCTGGCGGTGTACCCTGTGCTGGGGTCACCTTGGCTGACCGCCCTGTGGGTCACAGGGGCTGCGGCTGTGGGCTACAGATTTTTTGTCTGCAGCCCGGGGTATAGTGTTGTCACGATACCTCCCGCGCTGCGGGCTTCGGCACCAGATTTACTAAAATGGCTGCCTGGAGAGACGAGGAGCAGCCCAGGGGATGACGTCATCGCTGGGCGTGTGTGTGTGCTTCCCGCGTGTTTTAGGCGCCGCCCATAGCTTGTCCGGCGGCGGCCATTTTCCCCTCACTTCCAGACTGGAATTGATTGAGTGCACTACTGCATTTCTGGGGAGACCGGTTATAACCCTCGCGGAGGCCACACACACACTGCTCCTCTCCACCGCATCGAAGCGGTCGGTAAGCCACCGGTGTACCGGTTTCTGATTGGCTTATTTTTCCCCGGCTGCGGGTATGTCCTCAGCAAGGAAAAGTGCTGCTAAGGCAGCCAGTACCACCACTACCTGTGCTACATGCAACGGGACGCTGGTTGGGGGGTCCTGCAATAACTGCGGACGCCCAGATGCCTGGACTGATACTGCAGAGACTGCAGCTCCGGTGCTGTACCCTGAGGTTCAGGTGATCCCAGGGCCATGGGAAACACAGAATAAGATTAATGAATCTGTGTTGTCCAAACTGTCCTCTATGTCGCAATCCCTGGAGGCACTAACGAGGAGGCTGGAAAACCCAGCTGCTCCTTCAAGTTACCCCCGGGTGTCACCCTTGTCAACTGCGAGACCCCTTAAGCGGGCTCGCCGAGATGATTCACCCGAGATCCAGGCTCTCTCTGAGGAGGAGCGTCACTCTGATGGTGACGAGGATGATGGGGGTTCAATACTTGAGTCGGTGTCCGAATCACCAGACGGGGTGAAGGATCTGGTATCCTCCATCAACGAGACTCTGCATCTCGTGGCACCCCCTGAGGAGGTGGAACTCCACCCGAAGGAGGTGTATCAATGGTTGCAGCCGGAGGCTCGACCATGTGGCTCCTTTATGGACCACACTAATTTTGGAAGGGTGGTCAGAGCTCCCAGGATTCATCCTGGGCGGCGTTATGTCCGCAAAGCTAAGGACACTCGTTTTCCCTTCCCTCAGGAGGTGCTTCAGGAGTGGTCGCAGTCCCCAAAGGTGGACGCTTCCATGACCAGGATTGCTGCACGCTCCCTTTTCTCTGCCTCTGATAGCTCCTCCTTGAAGGACGCAACGGATAGACAGGTCGAACAACTCGTCAAGTCTTCTTATGAGGCTGTGGGGTCTTCATTTGCCCCTAATTTTGCCACGGTCTGGACCCTGCAGGCGATCACCGCCTGTTTGGATGGTGTCACTGACCTAGCGGGTCCAATTCAGAGGTCCTGGCGCTTATCGATAGGGCAAGAGCCTATGCGGATTACGCCAGGACAGCGACCTTGGAGACTGCCAGTCGCTCTGCTGTGGCTTCGGCCAATGCTATAGCGATCCGCAGGTTGTTGTGGCTGCGTCTATGGGATTCAGATGCCACGTCAAAGAAGATTTTGCAAAGTCTTCCTTTCTCTGGTGATAGGCTGTTTGGAACCGAGCTGGATAAACTGATAAAGGATTCTGCGGAGTCTAAGATCCCACAGAATAAGCCTAAGCCACGGTATACGGTTAAAAGGAACCCTAAACAGTGGTCCTTTCGTTCCAGCTCGCAATCATCAGCATCGTCCGCTCGCGTGGACAGAGGGGGCAAGCCCTCTACTCAGTGGCGCCCCAAGGGTCGCCAGAAGAAGCCAACGGGGGCAGCAGCTGCCACCCCCAAACCCGCTTCCGCATGACTCGCTCTCTTGTCCTGCCGCCCCACAAGTGGGGGGCCGCCTGTCACGATTTCAGGACAGATGGTTACTCCACGTTCAAGATCAGTGGGTCCGAGACGTAGTCTCGCGCGGTTACAGGATAGAGCTGACGTCGCGGCCGGCGCACCGATTCCATCGGTCTGTCCCATCCCCAGAAAAGGCGCAGGCTTTTTATCGGGTGTTGGAGGGACTCCGCAGAGACGGAGTAGTGGTCCCAGTGCCTTCCGGGGAGAGGTTCCGGGGTTTTTACTCCAACCTCTTCATTGTCCCGAAGAAGGACGGCTCTTTTCGCCCGGTTCTGGACCTCAAGTTGTTCAACCGTCACGTGTTGGTTCGGAAGTTCCGTATGGAATCCCTGCGCTCCGTGATCGCGGCGGTGTCACAGGGAGACTTCCTAGCGTCCATAGATATCCGAGACGCTTACCTTCACGTGCCCATTGCACAGGCTCACCAGCGCTGGTTGCGATTCGCAGTGGGGGATGAACACTTCCAATTCGTGGCGCTGCCTTTCGGGTTAGCCTCGGCACCGCGGGTGTTCACAAAAGTGATGGCGTCAATGATGGCTCTCCTACATGTGCAGGGACATGCCGTCATTCCCTATCTGGACGACCTGCTGGTCAGGGCTCCGTCGGAACACCTTGGTCGGAAGAGCCTGGAGGTGACCATGCAGTCTTTGGAGCAGTTTGGGTGGCTTCTCAATATTCAGAAGTCAACCCTGGTTCCGACCCAGTCACTGACATATCTGGGCATGGACTTCCACACGGACTTAGCTCTGGTGTCTCTGCCGCGAGCAAAACAGCTGGCCATCCAATCAGGAGTGCAAGATCTCCTCCTGTCACCACACTCATCTCTACGGGTTTTGATGAAGCTGGTGGGGCGCATGGTGGCAGCGATAGAGGCGGTGCCTTTCGCGCAGTTTCGCCTCCGTCCTCTCCAGCTGGAAATTCTCCGCAGGTGGGACAAGAGGACGGCCTCTCTGAATCGGCTGGTGGTTCTTTCACAACCGACCAGGGATTCCCTACAGTGGTGGCTTCAGCCGTGTCACTTGTCAAGGGGCCGGTCTTTCCTCAAACCGTCATGGCTAGTGGTGACCACCAACGCCAGTCTCAAGGGCTGGGGTGCGGTGTTCTTACACCACAGGGCTCAAGGCCTCTGGACGCAGTCAGAGTCGGCGTTGCAGATCAACATGCTGGAGATCAGGGCGGTCTATCTGGCACTCCTGGCTTTTCAGACCTTCCTGTCAGGACAGCCTATTCGGGTTCAGTCCGACAATGCGACGGCCGTCGCCTATATAAACCATCAGGGAGGGACCAGGAGTGCTCAGGCCCTAGCCGAAGTCCACCGCATTCTATCCTGGGTGGAGGACAACGACTGCTTGATCTCCGCAGTTCACATCCCAGGGGTCGAGAACTGGGAGGCCGATTACCTGAGCTGGCAGGGGATGGACGCAGGAGAGTGGTCTCTGCATCCGGACGTCTTCCGGGACATCTGCAGCAGATGGGGTATCCCGGACGTGGACCTGATGGCCTCACGGCTGAATCATCAGGTGCCTCACTACATGGCAAGATCGTGGGACCCTCAGTCTCTGGGGGCGGATGCCCTGATCCTGTGTTGGTCCGATTTCCAACTTCCATATGTGTTCCCTCCTCTGGCACTGATTCCCAAGGTTCTGTGGAAAATCAGGACGGAGTGCCGCGAAGCCATTCTGGTGGCGCCGGACTGGCCCAGGAGGTCCTGGTATCCGGATCTGTGGCAACTGTCCGGCGGGAACCGGTGGGCTCTTCCAGACCACGCAGATCTTCTCGCGCAAGGCCCTTTCTTCCACCTCAATTCCAGGGCCCTCAGATTGACTGCATGGCTCTTGAGGCCTGGCTTCTGACATCCAGGGGGTTCTCTCCTACTGTGGTTGACACTATGAATCGGGCTAGAAAGCCCGTATCACGGAGGATATACCACAGAACGTGGAAAATCTTTTTCGCCTGGTGTGCTTCTGGCGGACGTTCACCGTGGCCCTTGTCAATTCCGACTCTGTTGGGTTTCCTACAGTCGGGTTTGGAGTTGGGGTTATCCCTCAGCTCCCTGAAGGGACAGGTATCAGCGCTTTCACTGCTGTTTGACAGGCGCTTGGCGCTCCTTCCGAAGGTCCGTCAATTTCTGCAGGGTGTGTCCCGGGTGGTCCCGCCATACAGGCGTCCACTGGACCCCTGGGACCTTAACATGGTTCTGACGGCCCTGCAGAAACCGCCGTTTGAGCCACTGAGGGATGTCTCCCTCTCTCGTCTGTCCCAAAAGGTTGTCTTTCTGGTGGCAATTACATCTCTGAGACGTGTTTCAGAATTGGCTGCACTGTCGTGCAAGTCACCCTTCCTGGTTGTCCACCAGGACAAGGTGGTGTTGCGCCCGAGAGCAGAATTCTTGCCGAAGGTGGTTTCCACTTTTCACTTGAACCAAGAGATTGTTCTCCCATCATTTTGTCCCGCTCCTGTTCATCAGGTTGAGCGCGACCTCCACACTCTGGATCTCGTGAGGGCTGTACGCATTTATGTGTCCAGGACGGCCTCCTTCCGGAGTTCGGACTCTTTGTTCATCCTTACGGCGGGTCGCTGTAAGGGGTCCGCGGCGTCCAAATCGACCATGGCCAGATGGATCAAGGCGCCCATTCAAGAGGCCTACCGTTCTACGGGTCTGCCTCTCCCGGTGGGCTTGAAGGCACACTCGACCAGAGCCGTTGGTGCTTCCTGGGCTTTGCGACATCGTGCCTCTGCTCTGCAGGTGTGTCAGGCGGCCACGTGGTCCAGCCTGCACACTTTCTCTAAGCACTATATGGTGCATGCCCATGCCTCTGCGGATGCAAGTTTGGGCAGGCGGGTCCTCCAGGCGCCGGTGGCCCACCTTTAAGGGGGACCGCGTCTTTAAACATTTTGTGAGGAACTTTTCCCGCCCTGGGGTTTGCTTTAGGACATCCCCATTGTCTGGGTCTCCCATTATGATGATCAGAAAAAAGAGAATTTTGTTTACGTACCGTAAATTCTTTTTTCTTGAATCATCAATGGGAGACCCAGCACCCACCCAGTTGTTCCGTTGGATGTTTTTTTTCCATGGACTGTACCCAGTTGGGACAGTGTTGTTTTTACGGGTTGTTAGACCGTCAGTACACGGTTTTTCCCGATGGTTCGGGTGTGGTTGTCTCCTCACAGCTTATGGACCAAACTGAGGATATCTCCTGCGGTAGGGGTTTATAAGCGGAGGGGGCGGTTACTACAAGTTTGTAGTACCTAGTGTGGCCTCCGGAGGGCAGTGCCCTAAACCCCATTGTCTGGGTCTCCCATTGATGATTCAAGAAAAAAGAATTTACGGTACGTAAACAAAATTCTCTTTATTGGAGGTATTTGCTAATATTGTTATTATTACACCAACTACACATTGGGATTGGATCTTAGAGATGGGAAGACCCCTTTAAGGTTGCTGAGCTCTGACTCTGGGCTGCAAACATTTTGCCTATATACATCTATAATGATCAAATACAGTAGTTAGGGGCAGTGCTTTTTTTGTAACAAAATATTTGCCAGTACGCATTTCTGATTAATTTCTCATTATTATTATTATCTATTATGTCCCATAGGGCTCACATCTCATCTACAGCCCCCCATAGGGCTCCCATCTCATATTCAGCCCCCCATAGAGAGCCCTTGTGGACAGGATATCTGCCCTAATGTACCTGTATGATTTAGTTGTCGTTATTTATGTTCTCATCCTTGTTCTGCCCTTACACATGTAAAGCGTCATGGAACCAATGGCGCTATATAAATAATAATAATAATAATATCATCATATACAGCCCCCTTATAGGGCTCCCATATATCATATATAACCCCGCCATAGGGCACCCAAATCATATTCAGCCCCTCATGGAAGCCCTATGGGGGGTTGTATATGATACGGGAGCCCTATGGGGTGGGCTGTATATGATATGGGAGCCTTATGGGGGGGGGCTGTATATGATATTTGAGTCCCATCTCATATACAGGCCCCCAATACCCCATACAGTCCCCATATCATATACAGCCCCCCATAAGGCTCCTACAGTTGTGGCCAAAAGTATTGACACCCCTGCAGTTCTGTCAGATAATCCTCAGTTTCTTCCTGAAAATGATTGCAATCACAAATTCTTTGGTATTATTATCTTCATTTAATTTGTCTTCAATGAAGAAACACAAAAGAGAATGAAGCAAAAAGCAAAACATTGATCATTTCACACAAAACTCCAAAAATGGGCCAGACAAAAGTATTGGCACCCTCAGCCTAATACTTGGTTGCACAACCTTTAGCCAAAATAACTGCGATCAACCGCTTCCGGTAACCATCAATGAGTTTCTTACAATGCTCTGCTGGAATTTTAGACCATTCTTCTTTGGCAAACTGCTCCAGGTCCCTGATATTTGAAGGGTGCCTTCTCCAAACTGCCATTTTTAGATCTCTCCACAGGTGTTCTATGGGATTCAGGTCTGGACTCATTGCTGGCCACCTTAGAAGTCTCCAGTGCTTTCTCTCAAACCATTTTCTAGTGCTTTTGATGTGTGTTTTGGGTCATTGTCCTGCTGGAAGACCCATGACCTCTGAGGGAGACCCAGCTTTCTCACACTAGGCCCTACATTTAGCCCATTTTTCACTTTTTTAACAAATAGGACAACGTATGATCCTTCTTTCTGTAATTGCAGTTTATTTTCAAATGGATATGTACAGCATATGAGAGTATGATGGTGGCTTTACACACACCAACTTCTGTGTCCAATATCTGAACAGATCTCTGGTTGCAGTGAAATCATGGACACATTGCTCCATTTTGTGGCTGTGTACAAATGGAACAATGTGTCCATGATTTCACTGCAACCAGAGATCTGTTCAGATATTGGACACAGAAATTAGTGTGTGTAAACCCACCATAAAGATTTTTTGCATCCACTGAGGAGGAATAGTGGTGCAAAATAACACTCGGGTTTGCTTCAATATCATTTATGATTCCTGAATAAGTGTCTTATACTACTTTTTTCAAAAAAATTTTTTTTATTTTTTAAGTTTCTTTATTGATACATGAATAATCTCTGTGGTAGATACACGTATTGGTTCGTATTTTGCAAAACATTTTTTACATATTAACATAATATAGAATTATTCTGATCTCTAATTAGGTGACAATCCAGACATATTTTTTTCACGTATTTTTCTCTGTAACCTGATAGTGAAGTCAATTGTTTATGTTTTGTGGAGCAGTAATGATGGAACTTTTGTTAATAACTTGTATCTTGTTTTGTATATCCCTCTTTCTTTGTGAAGTTGTCATAACTGATGAAGACCACATGGTCGAAACGTTTTTTTGAAGAAAATTAATGATTACAACTATGCTCCCACAATAAAAGTGTGACTCAACTGAAAATACGAAAGACTTGTGTACTCATTTTTGGTGTGCCAGATTGCATTGATTATTGTATTACAAAAATAATCTGAGCACCCTCCCAGAAAAGTCCGTAGAGCCATCCTTCTTTATATTGATAAACCTATATCATTAAGATGCACGCCATCCTGCACCATCAAGGGGCGGTTATCATCCTCAAGCTGTCTGTGCCTCACTACCACCCCTTCCTTCATCCAAATAATCCAGGCCATCCTGCAGTTCACAGTTCTTTGCTCCCCTTCCACCACTATGGCGTCCCTGACGCCTTACCACGTAACCTGGGGAATAACCTGAATCACGCTAGTTCCGTGAGCAAGCCCATCATGCTATCAAGGTTTGTCTTCGCAAGCGTCATCAGCTCCAGCTCTTGGGAGTGCACAAGTTGTTCCCACGGCATGGATGACCAGTATCACCAGTGAGTGCCCAACTATGCTCAATTCCATCACTTCAGGGAGTACCGCAAACTCCCTTCCAAAACACCTCAATATTCTGGAATCCCACAGACCTTCCACTGGGTCTGGCCACCGCTCTGTGCGCTGCCCAGAATATATAGAAGTGACCGAGGAGCAAAACCGTGGTGGTGCACCGGGAGCCTAGAGCAAATTAACACACACAATAGTAGCTCAGATCTGATATATGACGCGTAACAGTCAGATTTCCTCTAAACGATGGGCTGAACCTCCTGATTTGACAGCCCGGCACGGGCCACCTTTGTAGCGGCCCCAATTCTAAATGAATGAGTCCCAAGTTCCCTGGGGGTTGTGCTGACCAAAGAAGACTTTTTTTATGTATTATTTATTTATTTATTCATTTATTTATTTTAATACAGCATGGAACTGGTACCATATTAAAGGGCTGCCTTCCTGGTGCACCAGAAACAGATGCTGTATTCCGTGTACAATGACACAGCACGGAAAGTAAAAACTACGCCATTAATCTGGCTAAGGGGCCATTCACCGTAACCGAACTGATCAATTTTTAATTGACAAACCGTGATTCGAATTTCGCTGGTTTCAACTACGCATTGTCCGCAAGTAAGCATCCAGTTTTCTCATTGGATTGCGTCGCAAGCTCACCGGTGTGTAAAGCACCAAAAAACGCCAGACTGCACAGGTTAAAATGACGGTTCAAAATCATTAGCGCAAACAACATACGTAGCTGACATAATGCAACAAAGCAAACTATAGTACACTGGACACCTGCGTTCCTTTTAGCGTACTCTTTTTCCCATCCTTTTAGTGCTTGCCGAACGACAAAGGCTTTAGTTACGTCGAATAACCTCTCCCTGGTCTTGGGCCTGGATCCTTCCCAGCGACCAGCTCCTCACCCCAGCTCTCTCCAACTCTAACTGGAACTCACTACTGGGATTAACTCCTCCCCTCAGGTCTGGATGTTTTAAAGGGGAACTGACTTAAGGCAGCAAGTAGAGCTCCCCCTTCAGGTCTGGGGTGGATGGTGTGTGCGAACCAAGGTGTAACTCCCTCCTTGCATCGGTGGATCCTGTGGCAATCCCCCGCAGGGGTGCCACACACACATAGCCTAAAACAGGGGTGGGGAAGCTTCAGCCCGCAATTACTTTTTATGCAGCCCGTGGGCAGGATCCCAGGGACCACACTGCTCATGCTGATGGCCCTCCACTCCTACGTGCATGCAGCTTGCACTACTGAAAGCTGCGTGCACGTTCATTATTATTATTGTTAAATATTTATATAGCCCCATTAGGTTCCATGGCGCTTTACATGTGTAAGGGCAGACGAGGACAAGAACGTAAAATTACGTCAATTGAATCATACAGGTACAAAAGGGCAGAGGATCCTGTCCACGAGGGCTCACAGTCTATAGGGCAGTGATGGTGAACATTTCAGAGGCCGCAACCCAAAACCAAATTAATTATGGCGAAGTGCCAATATGGTAATGTAAACTAAATTACAGCAGTGGTTATCTATCACAAGCGCTGCCAGGGGGGAGAGCCAGCAGATGCTAACTCTCTTCCCTGTACAGGGCATGTAGTCCTGAAACATGATGATCAATTCAATTATTTTAACAATTAATTGATTTTAAACTTACCTTTGCAGTCTTTTTCTCTCAGCAGTGGTCAGACAGCTCATGTGTACTGCACATTGAAGCTGAGCTGCTGCCACTGCCCTTTCTAGAAACAGCAGGTGGATTGATCTGTATGGAAAAATGCAGAATATTAGACAATTAGGAGATAGATTTTATCATGCAATGCAAGCGAATTTCATACTGAAATCCTGGTCCTCATCTTGTGGTAATATCTCCATCCTGACCCTCTCCTTGCAGTTATGTGCTCCATCCTGATCTTCTCCTTGTAGTAATGTGCCCCATCCTGACCATTTCCTTGCAGTTATGTGCTCCATCCTGACCCTCTCCTTGTAGTAACGTGCTCCATTCTGACCGTAGCGCCAGCAGATCAAAGCTGCAGTGAAGAGGCGAGGGCGCGTGCCAGCGGAGACATCTCTGCGTGCCCTCCCTGGCACGCGTGCCACAGGTTCCTCATCACTGTTATAGGGGATGGATGGGGAGACAGTAGGAAGGGGAGAGCGGAGGGTGAGGTGGTGCAGTGGATCAGGTCTCAGTGTGGACTGTAGGCTTGAAGGAAGAGGTTGGTCTTCAGGTTTTTCTTGAAGGTACCCAGGGTAGGGGAGTGTCTGATGTGGTGGGGGAGAGGGTTTCAGAGTATGGCGGATGCACGAGAGAAGTCTTGTATGTGGTTGTGTGAGGAGGAAATGCGAGGGGAAATAAAAGGAGCTCTTGAAAGGAATGCAGATTGCGTGAGGGGAGGTATCGGGAGACCAGGTTGGAGATGTAAAGAGGGGACAGGTTATGTATGGCCTTAAATGTCAGGGTTAGGGTTTTGAACCGGGATCTCTGGGAGGTGGGGAGCCACTGAATGGCCCGGGAGAGGGGGGGAGACAGGAGAGTAACGGGGAAATAGGTGGATGAGTCGGGTAGCGGAATTGAGGATGGTGCGGAGAGGTGCGAGGGAGGGAGCAGGGAGGCCGATGACCAGAAGGTTGCTGTAGTTGGGGAGTTAGATGATGAGGGCGTGTGAGATTGTTCCATGAAGATACGTTCATGAAAGATTGCATCCTCATGCTGGCATGTCAGTGTGGGGGCGCACTGTGTGTGGGCTTACCATGGCTGCTGCAGCATCAAACAGGGCTCTTGTGCCTCCTAGTGATCTGTGCTCCCTTTCACCTCTGTGCTCCCTGTCATCTATGTGCCCCCTCTCTGTGCCCCTCAGTGGTGTCTGTGCCTCCCCAGTGATGCCTGTCCCCCAGTGATGCTTGTGCCCCCTAGTGATGCCTTTGCGTCTCAGTGTTATGTGCCCCCTCAGTGATAGCTGTCCCCCCCCCAGTGATACAAAAATATAGGGAAACATCTTGGACTCACATGTTTAGCAACTCAAAATACATTTAAAACCTGAGAACCAGTGATGCCTGTGCCCCAGTGCAATGTGTCTCCCCAGTGATGACTCTCCCCCCCAGAACTATGTGCCCGCAGTGATGCCTGTGCCCCCCAGTACTATGTATCCCCTAGTGATGCTAGTGCAACCGTGCTGTATATACTGTATGCCCCATTGATGTATATACCCTCCAGTGCTGTATGTGCCCCCTAGTGATGTACAGTATATGCCCCCAGTGTTGTATATATGCCACAGTGCTGCATATTCACCCCAGTGCTTTATTTTCACCCCATTGATTATATATATATATATATATTATATATATATATATACCACTGCTGTATGATGTCTTTGCCCCAGTCATGGCTGTGCCTCCCAGTTTTGTATATACCCCTGAGTGATGTCTATTCCTCCCACTGATGTCTATGTCCCCGAGCCTCCACAGTATGTTTTATGATGTATTTGCCGCCCTGTCTCCAGTGATGTATACCCAGCGGTCCCAGCATCTTATGTGTGATGTACAGTTAGGGCCAGAAATATTTGGACAGTGACACAAGTTTTGTTATTTTAGCTGTTTACAAAAACATGTTCATAAATACAATTATATATATAATATGGGCTGACAGTGCACACTCCCAGCTGCAATATGAGAGTTTCCACATCCAAATCGGAGAAAGGGTTTAGGAATCATAGCTCTGTAATGCATAGCCTCCTCTTTTTCAAGGGACCAAAAGTAATTGGACAATGGACTCTAAGGGCTGCAATTAACTCTGAAGGCGTCTCCCTCGTTAACCTGTAATCAATGAAGTAGTTAAAAGGTCAGGGGTGGATTCCAGGTGTGTGGTTTTGCATTTGGAAGCTGTTGCTGTGACCAGACAACATGCGGTCAAAGGAACTTTCAATTGAGGTGAAGCAGAACATCCTGAGGCTGAAAAAAAAGAAAAAATCCATCAGAGAGACAGCAGACATGCTTGGAGTAGCAAAATCAACAGTTGGGTACATTCTGAGAAAAAAGGTATTGACTGGTGAGCTTGGGAACTCTAAAAGGCCTGGGCGTCCACGGATGACAACAGTGGTGGATGATCGCCGCATACTTTATTTGGTGAAGAAGAACCCGTTCACAACATTAACTGAAGTCCAGAACACTCTCAGTGAAGTAGATGTATCTGTCTCTAAGTCAACAGTAAAGAGAAGACTCCATGACAGTAAATACAAAGGGTTCACATCTAGATGCAAACCATTCATCAATTCCAAAAATAGACAGGCCAGAGTTAAATTTGCTGAAAAACACCTCAAGAAGCCAGCTCAGTTCTGAAAAGTATTCTATGGACAGATGAGACAAGATCAACCTGTACCAGAATAATGGGAAGAAAAAAGTTTGGAGAAGAAAGGGAACGGCACATGATCCAAGGCACACCACATCCTCTGTAAAACATGGTGGAGGCAACGTGATGGCATGGGCATGCATGGCTTTCAATGGCACTGGGTCACTTGTGTTTATTGATGACATAACAGCAGACAAGATTAGCCGGATGAATTCTGAAGTGTACCGGGATATACTTTCAGCCCAGATTCAGCCAAATGCTGCAAAGTTGATTGGACGGCGCTTCATTGTACAGATGGACAATGACCCCAAGCATACAGCCAAAGCTACCCAGGAGTTCATGAGTGCAAAAAAGTGGAACATTCTGCAATGGCCAAGTCAATCACCAGATCTTAACCCAATTGAGCATGCATTTCACTTGCTCAAATCCAGACTTAAGACGGAAAGACCGACAAACAAGCAAGACCTGAAGGCTGCGGCTGTAAAGGCCTGGCAAAGCATTAAGAAGGAGGAAACCCAGCGTTTGGTGATGTCCATGGGTTCCAGACTTAAGGCAGTGATTGCCTCCAAAGGATTCGCAACAAAATATTAAAAATAAAAATATTTTGTTTGGGTTATGTTTATTTGTCCAATTACTTTTGACCTCCTAAAATGTGGAGTGTTTGTAAAGAAATGTGTACAATTCCTACATTTTCTATCAGATATTTTTGTTCAACCCTTCAAATTAAACGTTACAATCTGCACTTGAATTCTGTTGTAGAGGTTTCATTTCAAATCCAATGTGGTGGCATGCAGACCCCAACTCGCGATAATTGTGTCACTGTCCAAATATTTCTGGCCCTAACTGTATATACAGCGGTACCAGCATCTCCTGTATGATGTATATACAGCAATCCCAGCATGTCATGTATGATGTATATTCAGCAGTCCCAGCATCTCCCGTCTGATGTATATACACTAGTCCCAGCATATTCTGCATTTTGTATAAACAGCAGTCCCAGCATCTCCAGTGATGTGTATACAGCAGTCTGTGTATCTTATGTAATGTATCCAGCAGTGCCAGCATCTCCTTTGTGTAATATATAAAGCAGTCCCAGCGTCTCCTATGTGATGTATATACAGCAGTCCAGTGTCTCCTGTGTGTGATGTATATACAGCAGTCTCAGCGTCTCCTATATACAGCAGTCGAGCATCTCCTATGTGATATATATACAACAGTCCAGAGTCTCCTATGTGATGTATATACAGCAGTCCCAGCATCTCCTATGCGATGTGTATACAGCAGTCCCAGTATCTCCTATGTGATGTATATGATGTAGAAAAATTGTCACACAGAGTTGACTGCTTTCTGGGCCAACACAAACCAGGAAAAGCAGTTGTGATAAGCAACAAGATGAATATCTCCTAACATCACAGCCACACCAAAGAGAAGCAGCTCCAGCCTTGATATAAGGGGCGAGTTAATTAATTGTTTTACCAAATATACTGTTTCCCCGAAAATAAGACAGTGTCTTATGTTAATATTTGCTCCAAAGATGTGCTACGTCTTATTTTCAGGGAATGTTTTATGTTTCCATGAACAAGAATTCACATTTATAATTGAACAAAAAAAAAAGAACATTTATCATGTCCTTGCAGCCCCCATCATTCCCTTGCAACCCGCATCATCTCTTTGCAGACCCTAATACGGTACCCCATCATCCCCCTGCAACCCCCAATACAGTATTCCCATCATCCCCATCATCTCCTTGCAGATCCCATCATCCCCTTGCAGCCCTTATCATCTCCTTCATCCCCCAATATGTATCCCCTTCATCCCATTGAAGCCCCCAATACAGTATCCTCATCATCCCCTTGCAGCCCCAATACAGTATCCCCCCATCATCCTACTTGCAGCCCCCAATAAAGTATCCCCATTATCCTCATCATCCCCTTAGAGTCCCCAGTATGGTATCCCCATCATATACACACACTCACACAGCTTTTTTCTCACTGGTCTGCTGCTGGCACCAGGACAGCGGCAGGCACTAGGACAGCAGCGGGGGGCTGGAGGATGAGTCAAAGCTGCATGCCCGGTGTTCTGATTGGTGGGCATGCTGCTCTACAAAAAATTGGTATGCCTTATTTTTGGGGGGTGCCCTTATATTAGCAAACCCCACCCCCCCTAGTATGTCTTATTTTCGGGGAAACGCAGTAGTAGGGCAGATTTCTGGTTGATAATTTTGTGTGGCCCTCGAAGGTTGGTAGAAATTTCCAAATGGCCCCTGGCAGGAAAAAGGTGCCCCACCCCTGTCCTAAAAGAAGAGATCTTAATGCATGTCATTCTTCTTATCTATACAAAGACTTGAACACTGTGTCTATACAGAAGAGTTAATACAGCTACTTCTACATGCCAAACTCCATGCTGCTATCTGGGTATAAATCAACAATGAAAATCGGTACAACGAAGTCCTGGGAAGCTTGTAAGTGACAGCTTCGGAAAGAATCACTACTTAATTGAATCTGCTGACATTTACAGCTGATAAATGGAAAGAGAAATAAATAACACAGGGTACGGCATCTGGCCTCTGTGTGCTTTGGGAACACTCTGTGTTTATAATAGAAGTGTATGGCAGGTACGATCCCTAGAGGAAGGCAGGGCTGGCACCGTATTCCAGGATTACCAGTCAAACTAGAAAGTTTAGAGGTGAAACGGGTGAGGCTCCAGACAAAGTGATCATTGTGGTGTAAAATTAATTCTATGGTGTCTAGTAAGACCGCACCTAAGAGTGTTAACCCCGACTTCTTCATTACATAAATATCGACCAGACCATTGTCATCAGGACAAGCACCCATCTACCGTGCAGATGTTATCCTGACTATCCTCCCATGCAGTGGCGTAACTTGAAGCTCATGGGCCCCAATGGAAGCTCATGGCCCCAATACTGCAAATCCTTAATAGCATTAGTCTTTTGTCATAGGCCAAAAGGACTTTTGGGGCCCCCTAGGCTCCAGGGCCCGGGTGCGACTGCAACCCCTGCACTTATTTGTAGTTATGCCCTGCTTTCATAGGGAGACGTCAGGGAAGGGAGGATCAGGCTTTGTGGCTGTCAACATGATCTTGTTCCTAAGAGCAGGTTCACACAAAGTTATTTTGCAATTATTTCCCTGTAGTGTTTTTGGTGCTATTTAACAAAAAAAAAAACAGTTTTGAAGCTGTTTTTATTGTTTCTTATGTATGGGTCATTTTTTGTGGCTTAAAGGGAACCTGTCACCAGGTTTTAGCCATCCCATCTGAGAGCAGCATAATGTGGAGACAGAGAGCCTGATTCCATCGATGTGTCACTTACTGAGCTGCTTGCTGTCATTTTGATAAAATTAGTGTTTTCTCTACTGCAGATTTAGCAGTTTATGAATATGCCAGACTACCTGGCAGCAGGCCAAGTAGACTGCTAATGATAATCTCCAGCTGATTAAACAGTGATTTTAATCAAAACTATAACTGAGCAGCCCGTAAGTGACACATCGCTGGAATCAGGATCTCGGGTCCTATATTATGCTACTCTCAGATTAGGTTCAAAAACCTGGTGATAGGTTCCCTTTAAGGGCCCATGCAGACTACTGTATTTTAAGTCCAAGTGCATTGCACTCACACCATTGTTATTCAATAAGGCACTGCGCATCTGATATTTTTAACCATTTGGTCCTAGGAAAAATAATGTCAGCATGCACGATTTGCCTGTGTCAATCAGATGGCCTCGGGTATCCGAGAGCGGCCCGATTTTCACAAACTGGCAAAATGGAGAAGATGAAGAATCTTTTTTAACTCTTCAACACATCCGAGAAAACTAGATCCTTCTCTGATCAGAGTCTGGGTTAGCACAATTGGACCGTGGTTCTGGGTTGGAGAAAACACAGCTGATTGACTCCAGCCTAATGCAGTTTATGTACAAGGATTTTACACCAGATCTTGCTCTGAAATCCACATTTTGATATACAGTAGTCATGTGCTATCGCCATGCAGATTTACTGTGTTTCCACAGCTGAAATATTCTAAATAAGCAAATGCATATTTTATCTGCGGATTTTCCGCATCTAGTGCAAATTAATTCTGTTGGGAAAATCCGCACATAAAACAGTCTACCTACAAAAAAATTAACAAGTTGCTGATTTAATTTAAAAAATCACCGCAGGACAGTTTACGTAGCTTAAAGGGGTAACTCTGGGGAGATAACAACCTTTGCACCGTCCCTGCTCTCCTATACTATAATGCTAAGCTGCCTGTTACACTTGTTCAATATTTAGAACTAGATGGTGGCCCGATTCTAACGCATCGGGTATTCTAGAATATGTATGTAGTTTATTTATGAAGATTTAATAATAATGCAAGGAATACACGATATCTATCTATGGCCACGTCACACACACAGATAATTGTGCACAGATTGTTCGCAGATCTCTGGTTGCAGTGAAATCATGGACACATTGCTCCATTTTGTGGTGGTGTACAAATGTAACAATCTGTCCATGATTTCACTGCAACCAGAGATCTGTGAACAATATCTGCACAATTATCTGTGTGTGTGACGTGGCCCTATCACCTACCTATGTGTCTATCTTGGCGGCGACCAATCAGAGACGCGGCATTCAAACCACGCCCCGCTCCTCTGATTGACCGCCAAGTTCAGCAGCGACCAATCAGAATAGCGGCGCACGCCATGGCGCCATATTTAAAATATACTGTACACAGTGAATTTTAAATATGGCGCCATGGCGCGCACCACTATTCTGATTGGTCGCTGCTGAACGTGGCGGCCAATCAGAGGAGCAGCACGTGGTTTGAATGCCACTCCTCTGATTGGTCGGTGCTGAACACGGCAACCAATCAGAATAGCGGCTGGCGCCATATTTAAAATACACTGTACTCAGTGAATTTTAAATATGGCGCCATGGCGCGCACCGCTATTCTGAATGGTCGCCACATTCAGCAGCGACCAATCAGAGGTGCAGCATTCAAACCGCACGCTGCTCCTCTAATCATCTAATCTAATTTCTCTGATCAGAAAAGTACCGTGGCTTGGCGCGCAGTTTGAATGCCGCGCGGGGCACTACTGCTGTGGGCAGCTGGGATGACTGGCTTACGCCGGTCATCTCCAGCTGGCTCGCCGCGGACCTCTGTGTGGCAGGTGTCCGTGGCTGAGCTACTGCTGCACAGAGGTCAGCGGCTCGCCAGCCGCGAGATGACTGGCTGACGCCGGTCATCTCCCGGCTGGCTCGCACGCGCTGCGGCCACCGTTGGGAGATCCCGCTGATCTCCCGACGATGGCCGCGGCCAGACGCGTGTATCCCGGCGACCGCTGTCGCTGGGTTTCAGCTTGGCGCAAATTTTGAATGCACGCGGCTGTTTTGCATACTCCTTGCTCATTGGTGGCCATCGGAGGCGGCCACCAATGAGCGCCCTGGCGCGTGATTTCGGCATCAGACAGACATGATTAGGAGATTATATAGTAGATTAATATATAGTCCTTGAAACGCATTCCTACCTATGCACTTCAAACAGTGCCAAGGGTGCTGCCCAGGCGTCCCTTCGGGTAAGGCCTGCTTCACACCACAGTTTTTGTCTGTCAGGGTGGATCCTGTATTTTGCAGGATCACCCTGACAGGACCGGACAGAACCTGAAGGGTTGAACTGGATGGCAAATAAGCACCCTGATCCTGTTTTTTGCAGGATTCATTTCTTTCATTTCTCCATTGAAAAACATTGTGAATTACTTCTCCATAGGCTATATTGGATGGAGCAGCTGTCCATGGGGCTAAAGGAGCATTGAATGCTCAGTGCTAAAAACCGGATCAGGGAATCAAATCAGGTTTTTTACCGGATCTGGCACCACAGACTCCCATTATATGGAAACCAGATTGCACCGGATCCAGTTCAGTCCGGTTTTTGCACCGGAGACAAAAAATGCTGCAGGCTCCGATTTTGGGGATGGTGAAAACCTGACAAAACCGGATCAGGCTCAGAATACACAAAACCTGATGGCCAAATAGGACCAATTCAGCACCTTAGGAATACATGCGAGGCAAAACTGGATCAGGTTGTGTCTGGTTCAAACCAGACACAACCTGATGCTGAAAACCGTGCTGTGAAGCCGCCTAAGGGGTATCGATATGGTATGTGGTACCGTCAGGGGACCTTAAACAACTCGTGGCCCAAATGGAAACTCAGTTGATCGTGGTTCTTGATACATTAGTCCCCGAAGGCCTCAATGAGAATGTGATATTCTCTGCATTTCCATAAGTGTGTTGGTCATCCCCACTCCATTCTTTTTTCTGTTTTTAATATATCTTTTTCTTCTTTGGTTCTATATACACTCTAGGTTTTACTTTTACCCACTTTGGAGTGATGCAACCATCCAACCATAGTTGATGCCCTGGCGTGCACCCTGATTACATCGCTGTAGGAGTAATGAATGTCACCATCTTGGATACAACAATAGATTCCTATTTCTCTTAAAAACTATATTGGTTATCCTTTTCTTTAAAAGGTTCCCACCTATGATGTTGGTTATGTTAAGTTGTTATCTGGCCATAAAGTCTTAATTGATTCTGTGCCACTTTAGCTGTGCTGTTTCGTTCTTGACTCCTCCCCTGCAGGCGGACGCCTCTGTCCCCGCTGTTCTGCCAGGTTGCTACATTGACGCGTACCAAACCCATGCGCATGCACGGTAGTGAGCGAATATGACGTCTCAGTGGGGAGTGAGGATGGACGTCTGCGCATGTGCAAGTGATGTCAGCCGAAACCGGAAGTGCTTAACTCAGCACCTGGGAGTAGTATGCTTTATAATGAAACTCATGGGTGGTATGCAGCTGCATCCACTACGGCACACTACTTTCCCCTGAGGAAGCCAGCACTTTGGCATGAAAAACACATGTAGATGCTCTATAAAAGACCGGTCCTCTACTGGGAATCTCACCTTACTGTGGTTTGTTTATAAAGTATGAGGCTTTGCCTCTGATGAAATAACTTCTCTATGCACTAGCACTTTATGTCTTACTGTTGCTAGGTTGGGTTTTTCTGATTGCCTCCATTGTACTTGTCTTACCTTATGTAAACAGTTCCTGTACTATGTAATGTGCAATATTGTTATGTATGTGCAAGGGAGCCTATGTTTTTGTATTTACCCAGCTTGCCCTTATCTGTGACATTGGGTGGTGCTTATATGACTTTTTGTATTTCTCACCACAAGAGGGGCATGATTTCCCAAATATTCTTTGTCTCCTCTTTTATCATGCATTTTTAAAAACTCATTAAAAAATAGAAAGCTTCAGTGCAAAATACTCTATGTTTCTCTTGTTTGAATATTTAGAGTTAAAGGGAACCTGTCACCTCCTAAAAGCCACCTAACCTATCAATACATGTCCCTGCACCTGCTTATTAGCATTATAACCATCCCTCTCTCTGCTAAATGCTTGTTTTCAATGTTTAAAAAACGTTTTTATACTTACTCATTAGGATGATAATGAAGTGGGGGCTATATGCAATAGTCCCCCTGGGCGTGTTGGTTTGCAGCCTCCATGATCCTTTATCACGCTCTGATGGGCGTGATACTGTAATAAGATTCATCTCTGGCCCAGCCTCTCTGTGCTGCTTCTGCTGTGATGGCTCTGCCCTCCTCCTCTCTGTCAGACACAGTATACAAATCATTTGTCCTGACTTCAGCCACAGAGTCCTGTCCTGACAAAGCATAAGCAGCACAGCAGAAGCAACACAGAGAGGCAGTGGGAGATGGAATGGCCACCATCAATCAAGCTCACTCCAGCCACAGTGACTGCCTCCATGGCTTCTAGCTGTAAGTTTTACAAAGGCTATATCTCGGTGTACACAGCACACAAACACATGGGGGACCCCTTCCCTGAATGCAGCAGACATGCTACATTCAGTACTACATTCAGATTGCCATGCACCAGGTGGGTGACAGGTCCTCTTTAATATAATCAATTATTCACTAATGCTGCTTACCAGTAACCACTCCCGTAGGGGACAATGTATCATGCCTGATTGAGCAGCTCTTCCCCCTCCCTCTCAGAAAGCTTTACTGCCATCCGACACTTCCTCATTCCTCATTCAATCACGTGGGTGTGACATCACAACAGGTCCTAGCCTAAGCTGGTGTCTGGAGATCTCATTCTGTACAGAGAGCAGGATGGGAGACCTGTGTGTCGATAGGGCCTTATGTTACATCCCATCCATGTGATTGAAGGAGGAAGTTATTGTTCTCGGACTCACTGATGCTCACTGCAGAGGGGGGCTGCTCAATCAGGTATGACGTATTGTCCCCTATGGGAGGGGTGACAGGTAAGGAGCAGTTAGTGAATAACTGATTTATATTGATTCTAAACATTATACAAGTGTAACAGGTAGCTCAACATTATAATACAGGACTGCAGGGACATACAAAAAAATGTTTCTACCTGGAGTTCCCCTTTAAAAGAAAGGAAAAGTGGATTCGAGCTTCCTATAAACCCCATCATTTTTTGCTGAAATTGTAAGATGTATGTTGTTTTTTTTTTTGTGCAGCGAATAATACACAGCATCAAAACCTCAACACATTATGGGAATTTAGCCCAAAGCTTCATTACCACAATGAGAATCTGATCAGGTTTTATCGTTAAAGATAGGATTTCCATCAATAGAAAAGTGAGATACCCCAATTTTTGGGGTTCTCACTCCACAGAAGCTACTCCAACAAGATTAACATAAAAACAGAGTGAAAAGCTTCAATATGCACAAACAAACAAGTTTATTGTTTCCCAAGTCAAGGAACAAGGACAGTGGGAGAAGGTGTAAAGTGCACCAGTGCTAGGTACCAAAACTATTACCATGTCCATATAGTGACATTATTAATCACACTCAGCTCATGAATTACATATCATAAAGCACATAAAATACTTCAACAGGCACTAATACAGATATGAGGTCAGTTAACATCATAGATATACAGTGGCTTAATGCATGTACAACAGCATATCATACTGATCCTTCACATAATAAAGTGCATGTGCTTACAGACAGAACATTACATTGGCTGTCAGAGAAACAATATCACCAGAGGCTCATACTACACATTATTAGCAGCTGTTACCGAGCTGTCACTGGCCATCAGGCACTGGGCACACAGAGGGGGAGGATACCGGGCCACAGGACCCCAACGCATTTCGTGACCCTGCCTTAGCAGTTGGGTCACTTCATCAGGGAATACATGAAGTACCGTCCGCCAGCGGTTTAAATGTGCTTCTTGGCTCCCCGTCACCGGAAGTGACGTTTCGCTCCCAGTACCGCATGACCGGAAGTGACGCGCTGACCTGCCCGGCGAGCACTGCACTCCTTTTCTGAAGGAAACACTGTCTGAACGTCCTTTAATGACTGCATGCTTTTTACTCAGCTTTTCATGTTTTATGGTTGCAGATTTTCTTAGAAATATCTAATATATAAAGCTGAATGTATGTGTGTATGTATGTGTGTATATCCGGGATTGGCATCTGCACCGTCGCAACTACAGCCACAAAATTTTGCACAGTCACACGTCTGGACCCCGAGAGCATCATAGGCTATGTTGTGAGGCGAAATTTTAACCCTGCGCGTTCCAGTTCACCAAATAATTTTGCCCCTATCTACATAATGGGGAAAAGTGAATGGAAAAGTGTTGGAGGAAAATCGACAGCGGCAGCTATAGCCACAAAATTTTGCACAATCACACGTCTGGACCCCGGGGGCGTCATAGGCTATGTTGTGAGGCGAAATTTTAACCCCAAGTCACCAAACAATTTTGCCCCTATCTACATAATGGGGAAAAAGTGACAGTTACCAGTTGACTGTTGTGAATGAGAGGGGCTTAATGATAGCGCCAAAGACTAACAGCATATACCAGCATATAGTCACTAAGGTGGGGCCCCAACATGAGATATTCACCACGCACGGGGACATGTATACACACCACACGCACACAAAGAGTAACAGTGTATAGTCGCTAAGGTGCAGCCCCAACATTGGAAACTCACCACGCACCCGAACAAACACACACACACCACAAAGAGACACACACACACCACAAAGAGACACACACAACACAGAGACACACACACTTCCACGGGGACAAACCCTATAGCGACACATGCACTCACCCCACAGGGACACACACACACCACAAAGAGACACACACAACACAGGCACACACACCACACAGACACCCCCCCTCACAGGACACACACACATAGCCACCCTATAGGGACACATGCACTCACCCCACAGGGACACACACACACCACAAAGAGACACACACACACCACACAGACCCCCCCACAGGGACACACACACATACACACCCGATAGGGACACATGCACTCACCCCACAGGGACACACACACACCACAAACAGACACACACAACACAGATACACACACCCCACACAGACACCCCCCCACAGGGACACACACACATACACACCCTATAGGGACACATGCACTCACCCCACAGGGACACACACAACAGAGACACACACCACACAGACTCCCCCCCCCCAGGGACTCACACAAATAGCCACACTATAGGGACACATGCACTCACCCCACAGGGGGACACACAACAGAGACACACACCACACAGACCCCCCCACAGGGACACACACAAATACATACCCTATAGGGACACATGCACTCACGCCACAGGGACACACACATACACACCCCAGGGACACACACACCACACAGACAGATACAGATGTGCATAAATCACCTCACACAACTCGCCTCATACGTGTGCTTTCTTTATTTTCCAAACATAAACATCTGATTAAAAACAGCCAATGTGCAACACATGTGCCATATAGGGAATTAAGGCAGATGTTAGTCACATGAGCTGTCTATTATGTGTATGTGTGAGGTAACATATACTGCCCGGTTTACTGTTGGCTGGAGATTTATTAGGCTGCCTATAGCAATCAATCACAGCTCAGCTTCTATTTTCTTACAGGTCATTAATATGACATATTCAAATTCTACTTTGTTATAGCTAACAGCAGTTATTTATTAACCCGGGCGTAGCTGGGTACTACAGCTAGTATATTTATAAAAATGAAGTATATGTATAAAAATGAAGGTAATCTGGTTTGAAGAGACACAGAAAGGTATGGTATAATTCAGAGATCACCTCTTGCACCATTCTTTTCTTTTGGTACTATAGTAAATTTGCACTGATTAATAACTGACTGGATGTCATTTCAAATGTCATTATAGTTGCTTGCGTCTTTGTTTTCTCACCTATTTTTTTGCCAGAAGCAAGTAGACTGGGCTTTTATTAACTATTGATTTTTAACAACGTATTAGTTAAAAATGGATGAAATTTGGATGAAACTGTGAAGTACAAAGTCTGTTTTCTTCTCTTAACAATGGGGCAAGACTTAATAGTGATGGGTGAACACGAGCTGTAAAGTTCGGAGTCCGTATCGAACACCTTGTGCTCGTGCACAGACCACCCACACAAACTTCCCTGAGAAGTCCGTGTTAGGGTATGTGCACATCGGACTTTTTGTGGGCTGTTTTTTAGCGTTTTCCGTCGGCGGTTTCCGCTGAGTTTTATGTTAATTTATGTTAATCCTAACCACCGGTTGGATTAACATGCTAGTCAATGGAGTTTAGAAAACGCTGTGTACATTAGAACGTTTTTTTTTGTCTCCTTTCCAGTTTCTTCACCGGTTTTCCACCGGTTTTCAAAGATAGAGCAAGTGACTTCTTTTGAGCGTTTTTCCAGCGGATCTAGCTTACAAGTGCACCAAAAACCAGTCTGGAAAACGCTAAGAAAAACGCCGGGGAAATCGCCAAGAACACGCTGTACAAACGCTAATAAACCGATCGCAAAACGTTAGCAAAACGCTAACAAAACGAGGGACACTTCTGAGCTCAGAAAACTCAGTTTCTGCAATTCTGCACCGGTTTTAGGACGGTCTGCAAACCGACCGGCCACCCTTAAGGCCCCGTCACACCATCCAACATCGGCTGCGATGTCGGATGCGATGCCGTTGGTGCACGCTCGCTTCCGACATCGCAGCCTAGCTGTCACACGGCAAGATTTTGCCGGTGACGGTGCTGCGATGTTGGCGCTGCGATCGCTCGCTGGGCTGGGATCAACACAGCGAGCGATCCGCTGCAATGCAGCAAATAGGCGGGATCGGCCATGACATCGCTATTGCGGTGTCACACTGAACGATCCCACTGGTTGTTTAAGTTGAAGTTGACAGGTTTTCCTGCAGGCAGGAAAGTCTGTCAACTCCGACTTGAACAACCATCGTTGTTGAATCGTGCGTTTACACGCAACAATGCAACAACGATGTCGTTACAACATCGTTCCTGATGTCACTTTTGAACGATGTCGGAAACGATGTTAAAAGGTCTGACAGTACCTTAACTGTTCGGGTTCAGCTAGGGGGGTTGCAAAAGGAACAAAATGGTGATTAAACACTTAAATCGTACTTAACGGGCCTCTATGCCGTTCTTACATTTGCTTCCAGGTCCACTCAGTAGGCCTCATACATATTCACTGCATCCCCCAACTCATCCTCTGTGACAGCATCTGTGATTAACTGTGTGGCGTCCTGCTCACGCAGGTAGCCACAGACTTAATGCACAGCTGGGTTTCCACAGCAGGTACCTACTACATGCAACACCTTCCACCCCGACATAGTAGGGGAGCTGCACTCACCGACTTTAGGTGAGTTCCCCTATAAATACTGCTGCTGGGGGAGGAGTTAGAGTGTGCAGACGCTAGGAGAGCTGTGAAGACGTCCTGGTGATTGTTGCTGCGGTTAGGCCCGAACCAGTGACCCGGAGTGGCCCTTCTGCCATCCAGCCAGCATAGGAGTGGGGACAGAAGGCAAGGAGCAGAGCCAAGGGAGTGAGGAGCTAGAGGAAGTACACCCAAGATGTACCGGACTTCGGGGATCCGCACCTGCAGGATTACTTCAAGACTGCAGAAAACCCTGTCATACTGTGGAGACAAAGGGAGCCAGACACTGCAGTGTAATACAGCAGTGATCAGAGAGGGTAACCCGTGGACCGTGCAGGAGGAGAGAGAGAGGACCCGAGAGGGAAGGAGGCCAGTCTGGCTGCAAGCAGACAGGGCTTTAAGAACCGTAGAGAAGCTGAGGAGGCCTAGACCCACTTGCTGTGGAAGCTCATTGTGCACCTGGTCACCCAACAGTGCCCTGGACATCTTTACCTGATCATACCACCAGTAAAAAGGTAAAAGACTTTCTACAGTGTGTGTGCGTCATTCCTCTCCGCTCCTGGTGCCCCTTATAGACTGCTCCATTGCTCCCGATCCTGACTTAAGATCCCACTCCAAGCTGCCTCTTTCCACTACGCTGCCCCAGAGGTCCAGCTCCACCTGTAGGGAGCTTTGCCATCTCAGCCGCATTACTATCGACCTCCTGAGGACTGTGGCGGTGCTAGTGACTCATCACCAAGTACTACAGGTGGCGTCACATGACAAATTCTAATCCCCTGTACATACACCCCTTATTGAAGTGTCACCCAGGCCACAGGCTTAGGCGCTGCCACCCGTGACATCCCCGTGAAAATCACCCACCGAGCCTGATACCCGAGTACCCCAGGGCCTGGGGCTCGACAGCTGCCGTCAGACGCCCTCTGTGATTGGTTGCCATACACATTAGTGTATGGCAAGCAAGCTGCTGTTGTTTTAGTTTAGAAATAAATAACTCAGTTGTAGTACAGATGTCCCAAGGAGAAAAAGGGACATAGTCGACCTTATTTGTTATTCAGTGTTGAATGTAATATGAGACGAAAAAGGATCAAAGAAAATAAGGAGATTAAGTGCTGAATTGCTGGGATTTTTCTTGGTGTGCATTTTCTGTATTTAGCGTGCTTTTAATAGTGGCCCCTTCATTCTCAGGATTGGTGGGGTCCCAGCTCCAGGGGTTGGAAAACACTGATCATAAAGTGATAATATGTTCTAGTTTTACACTAGACACTGACAACAAGATTCATCTGCTTTTTCAGTAAGATTCGGAATAACTAAAGGAAACCAGATGTCAACTTGACGGGCCACAAATAAATGTACTGTATGCAAGATAAGCAATGTCAGGAACTATGCAAAAGTTAGGACGCAGCAAAGCAACTAAAATCATGAACTAGAAGAATGCTATGGGCGGACGAAACAGGATACTGTCAGGAAACAAGCTGAAGAACCCAAAAATCATTCAGACATGATTTATTACAGGGAATCTGGCACCAAATATCACAATACAAACTGCATAGATTAATAAGTAAACAGATATTTATTTATCTAGCGCCATTAATTCCACAGCGCTCTACATCCAAACCAGAAACCAGAAGTTTCCATACACTATATAAAAAGTCAAATTACCGTATTTTTCGCTTTATAAGACGTACCTGATTATAAGACGCACCCCCAAATTTGGTGAAGGAAAAGAGAAAATAAAATTATTTTTAATGTTAAATGCGGTCCGTCTTATAATGTCAGTGTCCGTCTTACAAATCAGTATATATGTCCCTCATCCTGGTACATAATCCCCCCCATCATGGTATCCCGGTATATATGTCCCCCCCCATTCTGGTATATATCCCTAATCCTTGCATATATGTCCCTCATCATGCCATACATGACCCCATGCTGTAAATATGGCCCCCCACCCTGGCATATACATTCCCCCATCTTATATCTATATATTCCCCATCCTGTATATATGCCCCCCATCCTGTATATATGCCCCCCAAAGTGTATATATGTCCTCCATCCTGTATATATGCCCCCCATCCTGTATATATGCCCCCCATCCTGTATATATGCCCCCCCATCCTGTAAATATGTCCCCCAACCAGTATATATGCCCCCATCCTGAAACTATGTACCCCCATCCTGTATATATGCCCCCCATCTTGAAACTATGTCCCCCCATCTTGTATATATGTCCCCATCCTGTGTATTGTCCTGTTTGTGTACTTTTGTGCCTCTTCCAAACCCCCCCCTCCCGGACCCCAATGGCTTACCACATTCGGCTGCTGAATGGGGGTCCCGGAGGCAGGTTCAGGACGGTGAAAGGCACAGGTGCAGGACTGATGCTGTGGGGGAACTCGGGTGCAGGAACGGAGTACCGGGGGTTGAGAGGCGGCAGCGAGCGGTGGGCGCCGCCATATTCTCTCTGCCCGGCTGCATTCACTGCTGCTAACTGTGCAGCCAGTCGGGAGAGACTTCAACAAAATGGCCGCAGCCATAACGGAGACCCGCGGCCATTCTGGAGTCTCTACCTCTACCAGCCGGCTGCACACTACTTAGTGAATGAAGCCAGGCAGAGAGAATATGGCGGCGCCCACGGTTCGCTACCGCCGATCATCCCCCGCAGCTCCAGTAGTGCAGCTGTGCCCCATACCCTATGGAAGCTGCCTCCGGCACCCCTACTCAGCAGCCGCACACACACCCTCCTGGTAATATATATAATTTTTTTTATTACTTATTTTTGCACATTCGCTTTTTAAGAAGCACCCCCTTTTACTCCCCCCAGGTTGGGGGAGGCAAAAGTGCGTCTTAAAAAGCGATAAATACGGTAAGTTTCTCGCTATCTGACATGAAATCAGTATAAACCTTTCCTGTTTTAGGTCAATTAGGATTACTATAATTATTTATATTTGCCAAATGCCAGATTAATGAGGTTTCAAGGCATTTTTATTATTTGCTGTGAAGTCACAAGTTTACATACACTAAGATTAGCCCATATGAAAATGCCATATGTTTGGAAGCTTCTGACAGGTTTATTGGCAACATGTGAATTAATTAGAGACACACCTGTGGATGTATTTTAATGCACACTTGAAACACACTTCTTTGTGTAGCATCATGGGAAAGTCTAAAGATATCAGGAAGAGAATTGTGGATTTTCAGAAATCTGGTCCTTGGGTGCAATTTCCAGATAACTGAAGGTGCCTCGTTCCTCTGTACAAACAATTATATGCATAAGCAAGATGGGAATGTCCAGCCATCATACCGCTCAAGAAGGAGATGGGTTCTGTGTTGCAGAGATGAACATGCTTTGGTCCAACATGTGCATATCAACCCAAGAACAAAAGCTAAAGACCTTGTGAAAATGAGGTTGGAATCTGGTGAGATTCTGTCAGTATCCACAGTGAAAGGAATATTGTATCAACACAGGCTAAAAGGCCACTCTGCCAGGAAGTAGCCATTACTCCAAAAGAAACATAAAAAAAAACTGATTAATTTTTGCAAATGCACACAGGAACAAAGACCTACACTTTTGGAGACATGTCCTGTGGTCTGACAAAACTAAGATTGAACTGTATGGCCATGATGACCATCATTATGTTTGGAGGAAAAAGGAAGAAACTTGGAAGCCTAAGAACACCATCCCACCATACACTGCACAGTACCACTTCAATTGTCCTGAATACTGGGTGTAATTCTCAGTATCTGTATTATTCTGTATATATACACTGCACAGTACCACTTCTCCTGTCCTGTATACTGGGTGTAATCCTCAGTATCTATATTATTCTGTATATATATACTGCACAGTACCACTTCTCCTGTCCTGAATACTGGGTGTAATTCTCAGAGAGAAAACAGGGGGAGCCAGCACAGCCAAAAATTGCTGAAAAAATAAATGTGTAAGTACACCTGTCACTACCGTACTGCATACAAATAAAGACATTTCGCAAAAGATTACCGAAATAATTAGAGGACCACACTATCTGAGACATTCCTTGACATGGGAGAGTGGCTCAAAAGATTATTTCGGTAATCTTTTGCGAAATGTCTTTATTTGTATGCAGTATGGTAGTGACAGGTGTACTTATACATTTATTTTTTCAGCAATTTTTGGCTGTGCTGGCTCCCCCTGTTTTCTCTTGGGTGTAATTCTCAGTATCTGTATTATTCTGTATATATACACTGCACAGTACCACTTCTCCTATCCTGTATACTGGGTGTAATTCTCAGTATCTGTATTGTTCTGTATATATACACTGCACAGTACCACTTCTCCTATCCTGTATACTGGGTGTAATTCTCAGTATCTGTATTATTCTGTATATATACACTGCACAGTACAAATTCTCCTGTCCTGTATACTGGGTGTAATCCTCAGTATCTGTATTATTCTGTGTATATACACTGCACAGTACAACTTCTCCTGTCCTGAATACTGGGTGTAATTCTCAGTATCTGTATTATACTGTATATACTGTATACACTGCACTGTACCACTTCTCCTGTCCTGTATACTGGGTGTAATTCTCAGTATGTGTATTATTCTGTATATATGCACTGCACAGTACCACTTCTCCTGTCCTGAATACTGGGTGTAATTCTCAGAGAGAAAACAGGGGGAGCCAGCACAGCCCCAGTATACTGGGTGTATGGTAGTGACAGGTGTACTTATACATTTATTTTTCAGCAATTTTTGGCTGTGCTGGCTCCCCCTGTTTTCTCTTGGGTGTAATTCTCAGTATCTGTATTATTCTGTATATATACACTGCACAGTACCACTTCTCCTATCCTGTATACTGGGTGTAATTCTCAGTATCTGTATTATTCTGTATATATACACTGCACAGTACCACTTCTCCTGTCCTGTATACTGGGTGTAATCCTCAGTATCTATATTATTCTGTATATATATACTGCACAGTACCACTTCTCCTGTCCTGAATACTGGGTGTAATTCTCAGAGAGAAAACAGGGGGAGCCAGCACAGCCAAAAATTGCTGAAAAAATAAATGTGTAAGTACACCTGTCACTACCGTACTGCATACAAATAAAGACATTTCGCAAAAGATTACCGAAATAATTAGAGGACCACACTATCTGAGACATTCCTTGACATGGGAGAGTGGCTCAAAAGATTATTTCGGTAATCTTTTGCGAAATGTCTTTATTTGTATGCAGTATTGGTAGTGACAGGTGTACTTATACATTTATTTTTTCAGCAATTTTGGCTGTGCTGGCCTCCCCTGTTTTCTCTTGGTGTAATTCTCAGTATCTGTATTATTCTGTATATATACACTGCACAGTACCACTTCTCCTATCCTGTATACTGGGTGTAATTCTCAGTATCTGTATTGTTCTGTATATATACACTGCACAGTACCACTTCTCCTATCCTGTATACTGGGTGTAATTCTCAGTATCTGTATTATTCTGTATATATACACTGCACAGTACAAATTCTCCTGTCCTGTATACTGGGTGTAATCCTCAGTATCTGTATTATTCTGTGTATATACACTGCACAGTACAACTTCTCCTGTCCTGAATACTGGGTGTAATTCTCAGTATCTGTATTATACTGTATATACTGTATACACTGCACTGTACCACTTCTCCTGTCCTGTATACTGGGTGTAATTCTCAGTATGTGTATTATTCTGTATATATGCACTGCACAGTACCACTTCTCCTGTCCTGAATACTGGGTGTAATTCTCAGAGAGAAAACAGGGGGAGCCAGCACAGCCCCAGTATACTGGGTGTATGGTAGTGACAGGTGTACTTATACATTTATTTTTCAGCAATTTTTGGCTGTGCTGGCTCCCCCTGTTTTCTCTTGGGTGTAATTCTCAGTATCTGTATTATTCTGTATATATACACTGCACAGTACCACTTCTCCTATCCTGTATACTGGGTGTAATTCTCAGTATCTGTATTATTCTGTATATATACACTGCACAGTACCACTTCTCCTGTCCTGTATACTGGGTGTAATCCTCAGTATCTATATTATTCTGTATATATATACTGCACAGTACCACTTCTCCTGTCCTGAATACTGGGTGTAATTCTCAGAGAGAAAACAGGGGGAGCCAGCACAGCCAAAAATTGCTGAAAAATAAATGTGTAAGTACACCTGTCACTACCGTACTGCATACAAATAAAGACATTTCGCAAAAGATTACCGAAATAATTAGAGGACCACACTATCTGAGACATTCCTTGACATGGGAGAGTGGCTCAAAAGATTATTTCGGTAATCTTTTGCGAAATGTCTTTATTTGTATGCAGTATGGTAGTGACAGGTGTACTTATACATTTATTTTTTCAGCAATTTTTGGCTGTGCTGGCTCCCCCTGTTTTCTCTTGGGTGTAATTCTCAGTATCTGTATTATTCTGTATATATACACTGCACAGTACCACTTCTCCTATCCTGTATACTGGGTGTAATTCTCAGTATCTGTATTGTTCTGTATATATACACTGCACAGTACCACTTCTCCTATCCTGTATACTGGGTGTAATTCTCAGTATCTGTATTATTCTGTATATATACACTGCACAGTACAAATTCTCCTGTCCTGTATACTGGGTGTAATCCTCAGTATCTGTATTATTCTGTGTATATACACTGCACAGTACAACTTCTCCTGTCCTGAATACTGGGTGTAATTCTCAGTATCTGTATTATACTGTATATACTGTATACACTGCACTGTACCACTTCTCCTGTCCTGTATACTGGGTGTAAATTCTCAGTATGTGTATTATTCTGTATATATGCACTGCACAGTACCACTTCTCCTGTCCTGAATACTGGGTGTAATTCTCAGAGAGAAAACAGGGGGAGCCAGCACAGCCCCAGTATACTGGGTGTATGGTAGTGACAGGTGTACTTATACATTTATTTTTCAGCAATTTTTGGCTGTGCTGGCTCCCCCTGTTTTCTCTTGGGTGTAATTCTCAGTATCTGTATTATTCTGTATATATACACTGCACAGTACCACTTCTCCTATCCTGTATACTGGGTGTAATTCTCAGTATCTGTATTATTCTGTATATATACACTGCACAGTACCACTTCTCCTGTCCTGTATACTGGGTGTAATCCTCAGTATCTATATTATTCTGTATATATATACTGCACAGTACCACTTCTCCTGTCCTGAATACTGGGTGTAATTCTCAGAGAGAAAACAGGGGGAGCCAGCACAGCCAAAAATTGCTGAAAAAATAAATGTGTAAGTACACCTGTCACTACCGTACTGCATACAAATAAAGACATTTCGCAAAAGATTACCGAAATAATTAGAGGACCACACTATCTGAGACATTCCTTGACATGGGAGAGTGGCTCAAAAGATTATTTCGGTAATCTTTTGCGAAATGTCTTTATTTGTATGCAGTATGGTAGTGACAGGTGTACTTATACATTTATTTTTTCAGCAATTTTTGGCTGTGCTGGCTCCCCCTGTTTTCTCTTGGGTGTAATTCTCAGTATCTGTATTATTCTGTATATATACACTGCACAGTACCACTTCTCCTATCCTGTATACTGGGTGTAATTCTCAGTATCTGTATTGTTCTGTATATATACACTGCACAGTACCACTTCTCCTATCCTGTATACTGGGTGTAATTCTCAGTATCTGTATTATTCTGTATATATACACTGCACAGTACAAATTCTCCTGTCCTGTATACTGGGTGTAATCCTCAGTATCTGTATTATTCTGTGTATATACACTGCACAGTACAACTTCTCCTGTCCTGAATACTGGGTGTAATTCTCAGTATCTGTATTATACTGTATATACTGTATACACTGCACTGTACCACTTCTCCTGTCCTGTATACTGGGTGTAATTCTCAGTATGTGTATTATTCTGTATATATGCACTGCACAGTACCACTTCTCCTGTCCTGAATACTGGGTGTAATTCTCAGAGAGAAAACAGGGGGAGCCAGCACAGCCCCAGTATACTGGGTGTATGGTAGTGACAGGTGTACTTATACATTTATTTTCAGCAATTTTTGGCTGTGCTGGCTCCCCCTGTTTTCTCTTGGGTGTAATTCTCAGTATCTGTATTATTCTGTATATATACACTGCACAGTACCACTTCTCCTATCCTGTATACTGGGTGTAATTCTCAGTATCTGTATTATTCTGTATATATACACTGCACAGTACCACTTCTCCTGTCCTGTATACTGGGTGTAATCCTCAGTATCTATATTATTCTGTATATATATACTGCACAGTACCACTTCTCCTGTCCTGAATACTGGGTGTAATTCTCAGAGAGAAAACAGGGGGAGCCAGCACAGCCAAAAATTGCTGAAAAAATAAATGTGTAAGTACACCTGTCACTACCGTACTGCATACAAATAAAGACATTTCGCAAAAGATTACCGAAATAATTAGAGGACCACACTATCTGAGACATTCCTTGACATGGGAGAGTGGCTCAAAAGATTATTTCGGTAATCTTTTGCGAAATGTCTTTATTTGTATGCAGTATGGTAGTGACAGGTGTACTTATACATTTATTTTTTCAGCAATTTTTGGCTGTGCTGGCTCCCCCTGTTTTCTCTTGGGTGTAATTCTCAGTATCTGTATTATTCTGTATATATACACTGCACAGTACCACTTCTCCTATCCTGTATACTGGGTGTAATTCTCAGTATCTGTATTGTTCTGTATATATACACTGCACAGTACCACTTCTCCTATCCTGTATACTGGGTGTAATTCTCAGTATCTGTATTATTCTGTATATATACACTGCACAGTACAAATTCTCCTGTCCTGTATACTGGGTGTAATCCTCAGTATCTGTATTATTCTGTGTATATACACTGCACAGTACAACTTCTCCTGTCCTGAATACTGGGTGTAATTCTCAGTATCTGTATTATACTGTATATACTGTATACACTGCACTGTACCACTTCTCCTGTCCTGTATACTGGGTGTAATTCTCAGTATGTGTATTATTCTGTATATATGCACTGCACAGTACCACTTCTCCTGTCCTGAATACTGGGTGTAATTCTCAGAGAGAAAACAGGGGAGCCAGCACAGCCCCAGTATACTGGGTGTATGGTAGTGACAGGTGTACTTATACATTTATTTTTCAGCAATTTTTGGCTGTGCTGGCTCCCCCTGTTTTCTCTTGGGTGTAATTCTCAGTATCTGTATTATTCTGTATATATACACTGCACAGTACCACTTCTCCTATCCTGTATACTGGGTGTAATTCTCAGTATTTGTATTATTCTGTATATATGCTGTGAGGCACCGGCCGGGTCGGTATGCTGCGACCGGTATGTGCCTCTTTGGGTGCGTGCTCCAGTGCCTCAGGATGTACTCCATCCCAGGTATTAGATGGGATTCCTCTTCTCAGAGCAGAAGGGGTTAAGAGGACATAGGAACCCTGGGTGTGGTTCCTTGAGTCTGGAGTGAGATTTTCTCCAGTGCAGAGCCTGATTGAGGAGCTCTGAAGGAAAGTTGAAGTGGTCCCAGGAAGGGATTTTCTCCGGTGGGGCTGATAGAGCCTGTCAGCGGTCGGGAGATACACCAAGCGGTGTGAAGTGTGCCGGCTGCGCTCCGGATCTGTGTTTTGGTGACTGTAACCGGACGGAGATCAATAAATCGTGAGTTGAGAACTGTCCGTGCCTGGTTCCCTGCCTCCCCGACACCGCTACACCTCACATATGGTGGAGAATGCGGGCATTGCCGGCCCGGTGAGGTGTAGCCTGCACTACCGTTGCTCTCTGTTCCGGTGGGGAAGTGACTTTTCATGAGGCTAATGAGCGGCTGCTAAGTAAGAGGAGCAGCAGCCGTCATTGCGGCCAGTCTCTTGCGGGGTGCCCGGCATCGCATGTCCTGGATTCGGCCAGCTACATTACAACACAAACCAGCAGCCAGCATGGAGGAGGTGCTCAAGCACCTGGTGCTGGCCCAGCAGCAGCAACAGGAAGCTCAGCAGCAGCAGGAGAGGAGGCACCAGGAGCAGATGGCCCTGTTGATCGAGGCTGTGCGGACCATACCGGGGGATCCGCCTCGAGGACCAGGTGACGACTGCAGCGTCCGGAAAGCGGTAAGACAAGCGCTGCAAAAGATGACCCCGGGGATGATGTGGAGGCATTCCTGGCCGTGTTTGAGCGGGTGGCTGAACGGGAGAGACTGCCGGTCGCCCAGTGGGCCGAGGTGCTGGCGCCCTATTTGACTGGTGATCCCCAAAAGGCATACATAGACCTGTGTACTGAGGATGCCCTGGACTATGGAGCCCTGAAGGGGGAGATATTGGCCCGTACCGGGGTCAATACATATGTGAGGGCCCAACGGGTGAGCCAATGGGCCTATGAGGAAGGCAAACCCGTGCGCTCACAGGCCTATGATTTATTGCATCTGGTTAAAAAATGGCTGCAGCCTGAAGCCCTGAGTCCGGCTCAGATGGTAGAGCGGGTGGTGGTGGATCGCTTCGTGCGTACGCTGCCCGTCCCAATACAAAAGTGGGTGGGACACAGTGACCCGGGTTCCCTAGACCAGTTGGTGAACGTGGTGGAGCGCCATGTGGCCACACAGGAACTGATCCGGGACACTGGGACAATGCGGGCTACCCGCAAGGCCGTGCCCACCACACCAGACAGTAAGGACCCCCAACCCGGTCCCCGGGCGGGCGAGCGCCCGGCTCAGGCTGAAAACGGGCCTCCCCATGCAGCAAAGCAGCGATCCGGACAGCCGCGGTTTGGCCCCTGGTATAGCGGGGAACCACCCCGATGTAGAAGATGCCGGGAGGTGGGACATATGATGGCGCAGTGTCCCCTCAACGGGGAACCAATGGACTGTGACTATTCCCGGAGGCGGTCCATGTTCGCCCACCTCGTCGGAAAACGGGGCTCGGCCCCCCGGGATACTGAGAATGTACTGTGCCGCGTACGGCTTAACGGTCATGAGGTGACGGCCCTACTGGACTCAGGGAGCAACGTGACCCTCGTGTGTGCCTCCTTGGTCTCCAAGACCAAATCCACTGGCCGTACGGTCAGGGTGATGAGTGTCCATGGGGATCATCGCAGGTATCCAATGAAGCGTGTCACGTTTGCTACCCCAGCCAGGCGGGTTCAACATGTGGTTGGGGTGGTAAAGGATCTCCCTTATGATGTTGTGCTGGGGAGGGATATGCCCTTGTTCCGGGTATTGTGGAACGGGTATATGGCCCTTCGGATGAAGGATAGACAGGGCCCGGAGCCCGAGGATCCCGCCCCCGGGATACCCAGAGGACTTGATGTGACTAACCCCCGGGTGCAGAGCCCCGTGCGCCGGCCGCGCCAACTCCCCGTCCGGAACGGTGCAGCAGTGCCGCGCGCCGACCCCGTTTTCCTCGTAGGGCCCCAGGGCTCTGTCGTTGGTACCCGTCCGGGGTTGGTGGGTGCCAGGAGCCCGAACGGGTTGGTTGCTCGTGGGGTCTGGCACCGCTGGTACCCCCGGGTGCCCCTGCTTGGCTCCGCCGGTGCTCCACGCCGTGACGTGGTCCCCTCACAGGGCCCAAGGTTATGGCCTGGTGTTCAAACCCATACGCTTGAACATAGGGGGGGGATATGTGAGGCACCGGCCGGGTCGGTATGCTGCGACCGGTATGTGCCTCTTTGGGTGCGTGCTCCAGTGCCTCAGGATGTACTCCATCCCAGGTATTAGATGGGATTCCTCTTCTCAGAGCAGAAGGGGTTAAGAGGACATAGGAACCCTGGGTGTGGTTCCTTGAGTCTGGAGTGAGATTTTCTCCAGTGCAGAGCCTGATTGAGGAGCTCTGAAGGAAAGTTGAAGTGGTCCCAGGAAGGGATTTTCTCCGGTGGGGCTGATAGAGCCTGTCAGCGGTCGGGAGATACACCAAGCGGTGTGAAGTGTGCCGGCTGCGCTCCGGATCTGTGTTTTGGTGACTGTAACCGGACGGAGATCAATAAATCGTGAGTTGAGAACTGTCCGTGCCTGGTTCCCTGCCTCCCCGACACCGCTACACCTCACAATGCACTGCACAATACAACTTCTCCTGTCCTGAATACAAGTTGTACTTTTGAATGACATCATTAACCCCTACCCGACCCAGCAATTTTCCATTTTTGTACTTTTTTTTCTACCCCTTATTTCAAGAGACACAGATTTTTTGCATGCAGATTTTCCACACCTATTACAAGTCTATGTGAAAAATCTTTGCATAAAACTTAGGGTACCGGCAAGAGAAATTGACTTCTTGCAGATTTGGAACACACAGCATGCACCGCATATCAGTTTACGCTCAGTAAAAGCACAGTGGACAGGAGATTTCTATACATCCCATCCACTTTGCTGAATCTGTAAGATGCTGTGTTTTTGGCACAGCATTAAAACTCACTAAAAATTTGTTGTGGGAATATAGCCACAACAGTTATGCGGAGTTGGGGGTGACCCAAAAAACGCAAATCTAAGGTTTTGATTTTTTTTCCTCTACAGTTTTTTCTAATCAGGTGAATTAATTTTATATTTTGATAGATTGACCTTTTATGGATGCAGTAATACCAAATATGTCTAATTGTTACGTTTTTTAAAGAAAATTGTGTCATGATTCCTTAGCTCTGCATTCTGGATGTGCTGGGCTGGGTTATTGACAGCTAAATCAACCTATCTGGAGCTAGGATGTGCTGAGCTGTTTGTGTTCTGATTGACAGCTCAGTCACCCAATCTCTTTCTAGCTTGTGCTGAGATGCTGCAGCTGCTCCTTGTCTCATTTAATTGCTCTGCCTTTTTGCTCTGCAGCTTCTCCAAAAGAACTGCCAGTCTTAGTTTCAGCTCTGAGGTGCTAAGTTGGTCTCTTGAATCTGTGCTCTGGGAATTGATCTTTTGCTGCCTGGCCTTGCCTGTCTTTGACCATCCTTTCATCTCATTCCTCTGTTCTGATTCACTCCTCTCCAGATAACAAACTTTGGACCGTGACTTTAACTCCACATCTGTTTATCCCCTCTGCCTTGACGTGCTCTCTTGGTACCTGACCTGAAAGTTTGACTACGCTACTGTTTCTTGTCCTTGTGGTCACAAAAACCTTTATTTCTATAGGTGGATTTTAGGTTTAATTTTTCATAACAATACTTTTTTATTCCCCTTTAGAAGAATTGAATCTGCCATGGACTTATCGCTTATACTATACACAGCATTACTATTGTATTGCTGCATTTAATGCAAATCATGGTCTAGTATGAAAATCAAGCACAGGATGAGATCAGTGCTGAAATTGGTATGTAATACCTGCTGACGGTAAAATTAGAGACACAAGTCCCACAATGAAATGAGAAAGAAGGGTCTGGGGAATTCCTGTATTCTGATCTCACATCTTAACCTGAATAATATGAAGCGAGGCACAACTGGAATTCATTACAAGAAATTGAAAAAGATGAATTAAACAATGAGAAGCTCACAGATTCCCAGTTGTCCTATCCTGTATTCAGAATTTCCTGTGCCGTGAGATATGGAACATACTCCTCATTCTTATCATTAAATGCACCTTAGGAGCCACTTAAAAGAATACATAAAAGAAACACATAAGCAGCAATTCCATAGTTTTTTGCCAGAGTCAGAAACCTGCATTTAGCTTTCTAATAGACATGCAAATCTGTCAGGAAATGTAAAATGCTAAATGTTTTTGTTTTTTTTGCTAACCTGTCAGCATACACAGCGTGGTTTACCTTTAATGCACAATTGTCATTTCAGGTGACTTATCATATAACACTATTTCACACCGCTCTGACTCATATCCTACATTTTTCCCTTCTGCAGACTCCCTCTCTCTAATTTTTAGTTATCGCTGAGCTGGTGGGTAAAGACTAGTTGCTGTGATGTCTCCCCTACAAAGAGGCATTAAGGATTCTGTGGAGCACAAAGGGCTGGAGTATCCAACATCTGGGACAGTGGTCAGGATCACGGTGGCTGCACCCAATGCTGTGGCCCTGGCTCACATTCAAAAGGTGAGAATAAAAAAGTAGAAAAATAAAAGAAAAATGATAAGTTTGTAACGCCAGTTGGGATTTTAAGCCAGTAGGTGGCCGACACTACACTGCAAGATCGGTGGTGTAGCAGTGTAGATGTTAGACCCTTCCCAATCAGGGACGGCTCCCAGGGGTGAGGAAGATGAGAGTTGAAGTGGAAGTGATGATGCAGGAGGAAAGGAGGCACAAAAGACAGTCTTTGAGTTCTTTAACTCTTTACTGTACTTGCAACAGGTCCAGGTTACATGAATCACCAGGTTCGTGGTCCAGCCAGTCTGCGGAGAAATGTAGTCCACTTTGCTGTGTGAAGTATAGTGGCCTACCTGCTGACTTCCTCTAATTAAAGAGGACCTGTCACCAAACCAGGCATGGTGATCTAATTACAGCACTGGATGCAGCATGTCTGCCGCATCCAGGCAAGGGGTCCCCCAGCACTTGAGCAGCCCTGTACACCGAGATAAGACACTTAGAAAACTTACATGCTGCAGCGATTAAGGAGGTGGCCAGAGGCTGGAGCCGAAGGGCAGATTCACACCCCCTGCATGTGTAATCTGCCCACCGCTGCCAATCATTCTCTCCCTCTTCAGCAGCATTAAACAGAGTTTTTTTTTTTTTTTCCAGAACTTGCCGTTTGGCACCGCCCTTCAGGGGACGGGGCCAAACGGCAAGTTCTGAAAAAAAAAAACTCTGTTTAATGCTGCTGAAGAGGGAGAGAATGATTGGCAGCGGTGGGCAGATTACACATGCAGGGGATGTGAATCTGCCCTTGGCTGCAGCCCCTAGCCACCTCCTTAGTGGCTGTAGCATGTAAGTTTTCTAAGTGTATTATCTCAGGGTACAGGGCTGCTCAAGTGCTAGGGGACCCCTTGTCTGGATGCTGCACACATGCTGCATCCAGTGCTGTAATTAGATCACCATGCCTGGTTTGGTGACAGGTCCTCTTTAAGGTTTTTATGCGCTTGTGAGATCTCCCATACTCACTTCTGTTTCTGTGGGTACCTCCAGCCAGGCAGGCAACACGAATCCTGTGGTTAACCTCACTCTCTTTAGTGCAGGTCCCTGATCCTCTATGTTGCTGTGCCTCAGAATGTCCCACTGGAGTATGACTATTAAGCATAAAACCCAGCAGCCTCCAGTTTCTGTTACTCGGCCATGAAAATCAAGCAACCTAAGCCTGGGACCCTGTACTGCAGCTGGTCCATCAGAGTGGTCTCCCGACTCTCTTCAGACTCAACCTCTCCTCTTGCCTACCTCTACCCTACTATCCTAACTCCTCCCTGTAACCAGAAACTGGGACTGGCTTATTGGGGCCTTTTCAGTTCTCAGCTTTCTGATTGAAATTTGGATTGTGTTAGATGCTTCAGGCTTCCAGCAGAGGGCTCTTCAATTCTCCCCAAACATGATATTACAATCAATAAATCCGAATTACCGTCTGTGGCAGCCAATCCGCAGGGTTGCCACAATTCCTGCCCTTCTCTACTTATTACATGTTCAGAAGCAGAGGCCCTCAGGCCATTATACAGCAGTACTGCGCCATGTAGCTGTCAATCTAGCACATGATTAAGATAAAATAAATACTAAAAGCTGTAAAACCATCCATCAGTTGTTCTCCCTGTGTCTCACTATAGTACTTACTCCCTCCTCAATTCCCCACCACCCCTCTACATGAAACAGAATCTGTCAGCAGGTTTTTGCTATGTAAGGTGAGGAAAGAATGATGTAAGAGTTAAAAAAAGAGAAGGTGGTTACATACGAAATACATTACACATACAGAGGGGAATAGTAAAGAAAGAAGTGTTAGCAGAGAGTCCACAGAGGAGGATGTTGCAGTAGTCGAGGCAGGAGATTATGAGGGCATGCAGCAACAATTTAATACATTGTTGGTTGAGGAAAAGACAGATTCTGGAAGTATTTTTAAGTTGGAGGTGGCAAGAGCTTGGATGTGCGGTTTGAAGGACAAGGCAAAGTTGAGAGTTATTCCAAGGCAGCCAATTATACAAGGCTGCTTTTGGCATACACATGTGAATGCTGCTGGGTTGGAGGGAATATGGGACCTGCAAGTTCCCTTTAAATGTATTTTGTAACTTATTTATACTAACATCATTTCCTTTAGTTTTTTCTATTCCCGGGGAACCCCTTTAATGAATACAACTTCTGGCATGTGCTCCAGCTATTCTAATTTACATGGTTATTACATGATAGAGTATATATATACATATATCAGCACTCCCCCTCCTACTGTATCCACACCCATCCCTCGTAGACTGTGAGCCCTTGCGGACAGGGTCCTCTCCCCTCCTGTACCTGTATGACTTGATTGTCCACAGTTATTGTACTTGTCCTCGTCTCCTATTTCCATATGTAAAACGCCATGGAATGCAATGGCGCTATATAAATAAATAATAATAATAATATTCAGAAAGGCAGCTACAAATCCTGTTAAAATAAATAAAGCTTTGTAAGGGCCCTTTCACATCTGCGTTTATTTGAAATCGCGGCAGATGCAGTGAAAAAACCGCATCTGCCGCAATTGCCGCATAACCGCTGCACTTGCGGCGCGGTTGCGGTAATCCCCATAGAAAGTATAGGGGGACTTGCGGCAGGTGCGGCAAGTGCGGTTTTGCACTTGCGGCAGGTGCGGCCGCGAAAAAAAACCGCGGCTGACCGCAGTTTCTTCGCTGCCGCATCTGCCGCAAGTGCCGAAACCACAACTATACCGCATTTGCTGCACCTGCTGCACGCCCCATAGACATTGTATGGGGCTTGCCGCAAGTGAACCGCAAGTGCGGCCGTTATGCAGTAATCGCGGCAGTTGCGATTTTTTAACCACAACTACCGCGATCAGCGATTACCACTGATGTGATAAGGCCCTAAAATTGTACATAAGGAAAATGAATCTACATAATCTGGCTAATACTTATATTTTGTGATAGAGTAAACCCAAATTCTACTATAACAAGTGGCGGGACCCAAACCCTTCATCGATCTGCTGACAATAACAGGCTGCATACAAGTCTTGGGTATTTATTATATCTCTACCTTATTTTATTAATCCTGTTCGTAAAGGGAGAGTTCAAGCAGTATATTAGGCAATTGTAATTATGCAATATTACAGTATTAATGCAAATGATTAATGCTTTATTTCCCTTTTTTTTGCTTAAAACTATAGACAAATGCAGCTCTGTTTTATAGTTACAGAACAATATATAGGCAACAATATACTATTTAGCAATGTTCATGAACAGGTCAATATATTTGACTTTAATAACTAAGTAGTCATTTAGGAGCCACAAATCACTATACTAACTACTTGTCATAGGTTTTCTACTTAAATGCAACTGATAAATTGCTGTGTCCAGACAAATTGCTCTGGCCTGACTAATAGTGTGATTTTATTGTGTCAGTGAGATCAACCAGCTACAAAATCTATAAATGACATCAACAATATCCCAGATTCCCATTCATCTTCTCATAGCTACATGGCCGGGAGCTACCAGTAACAAGTCATAACAAAACACAGGGACATAGCCTGGAACCCGGACCAACATACCTGACAACAAATCACAAAAAACTACCTGTTCACTCACCACTGGATTACGCCACATTAGGATTACTGGAACACAGATACACTCTTGACTAAATAGTGCAAAGATTTCCCAGAATTAACATACCAAACAATATTAGCAGCCAAGGACCAGGCACATAAAGGCCAGATATTTTGATGCACTACTTAAAATCAGTCACAGAGCATACTTGACCCGATTAGAAGGCTTCAGGACAGGTATTTAAAGTGTAACCACCAATAAAATTTTTATTTAATAATATTAATGTAGAGCTAATGATTATAATAAATTTTCAAATATACTTCATAAGTAAAATCTGGAAGAAAATCTTTCAAAAACCTTCCAGACGTCCTTACTAGGCTGTTTCTAAACCTGACATATGCTGGTTGTCAGTGATAGCCGTCTTCAGCTCCACACACTGAATACGGCTACACAGCATTCACACTACAGATGATCATAGACTCAGGTTTCTTCAGGCAGGGACAGTGCTGAGCTTAGGCTGTCAGCACACAGCTGCTGTGATCTTTTATCTGACTCCTTCATTCACATCGCTATGCTCTGTGCAATTAGCTGATAACACGGAGCAGTGCGATGTGAATGGAGGAGTCAGATAAAAGATCACAGCAGCTGTGTGCTGACAACCTAAGCTCAGCACTGTCATGGCCTGAGGAAACCTGAGTCCCTGATCAGCTGTAGAGTGAACGCTGTGTAGGTCCCCACCCTTATATAGCTGTATTCATATGTGGAGCTGCAGACGGATTTTTCTGACAACCAGCATATGTCAGGTTTAGACACAGCCTAGTGGGGACATCTCCTGGAAGGTTTTAGAAAGGTTTTCTTCCAGATTTCACTTATGAAGTATATTTGAAAGTTTATTATAATCACTTGCCTTACATTGCCTGTTCACCCTCGACAGCCCCGGACCTGATTCTACCGCAGTGTGAAGCCGGCCTATGCCATCTGTTGTCATCAGGACTCGACATTACACATGAAACAGTATGACACCATCAATAAATACAGAAGAATGCTAACAAGGGTGAAAAATCTAAATGAATAGCGTACTTTGTAATGGTTTGAATGGAGAAAACAACATTTGCCCCGCAGCAATTTAACTTGTTTTCACAGGAACTTGGTCTAAAATTGAGACGCAGTAAATACATTCTGGATTGTAAATGACTTCACTTAAACAGAGGACAAATGCACAATTTGTGAAGCTATTAAAGGAGTTGTCCGGTCTAAAATAATTCAAAGTCATTCCATGTGACTGCAGAATTACTAATCTTCCCAGCCCAATATTCACCTGTTATTAGAAGTCCAGGTCATTTCTTATTTTCATCATTCACTAACATGGTCTTTTATCAGCTTCGGAGCGTACAGTGTTTATTTAAAGGCAATCTGCTAGCAGGTTTTTGCTTTTTAATCTAAGATCAGAGTTATGTAGAGCAGGGGTCTCAAACTACAGCAAGCTGCGAAGCACATGACACATCCCTGGAATCAGACTCTCTGCCTCTACATCAGGGGTCTCAAACTCCAGGCCTCGAGGGCCGCACTCAATGCAGGTTTTCAGGATTTCCGTAGCATTTGACAGTTGGTAATTTGATAATTAATCAAATTATACCAACTGTCAAATGCTAAGGAAATCCAGGAAATTTGCATTGTGTGTGGCCATTGTGGCCTGGAGTTTGAGACCCCTGATGTAGAGGCAGAGAGTCTGATTCCAGGGATGTGTCATGTGCTTCGCAGCTTGCTGTAGTTTCAATAGAGTGTCAGCAGGAGATTATCATTAGAGGACTAGGTGTCACATGCAAACCAGTCAGGCTAATCTGTGTCACCCCACCCCACCACTGATTGGCAGCTTGATCATAATGTACACTGTGCTCAGCCTTTTTTGCAAGAAACAGATGTGGCAACATTGCAGCAAGATTGCTTTCTGGCTAATGCATTTTGTATCGAAGTTCCGGATATGTGCGACACTTGCATTTTCATTGCGATCCGGCACTTCAGGGACCCGGACAAATACAGCTGCTAACTGCGATTTTAAGACAAGACGGAAGTGCTGGAAGTGCCGCACATCTCCGGAACTCCTATACAGAATGCATTAGCCAGAACACAATGTTGCCGCAAGTGTGCCACATCCGGTTTTTGCTATAAAGGTGGAATTCTGCTGGATTTGCAAAAATGCAGATGTGAAAGTACCCTTAGCTCTGCTACATCTACAGCAGAGAAAACAGGGATTCTATCAAGACTGAATCAAGCAGTGCAGTAAGTGACATATTGGAATCAGGGTCTCTCTACCTATATCATGCTGCTCTTAGATTCCATAGCAAAAACCTGCTGACAGATTCCATTTAAGACTTTGTTGAAATCACGTTTTAGTCTCACATCAATAGCACTGTTGGGAGCTTTGTTGAAAGCCCTAAAAGATACATAGCATTAATATTAGAGCAAGCAAATGTACTCTACAGCAGGGAGTTCTGGATGATTTTTTTTCCTGTTTCACTTTAGATGTCACATCATCAACCAATATGAAGGCAATTTTTCCACAAGTAATATTAATAACAGAGTGAAGAAACACATAGAAAAATGATTTACTGTCTTGCTGTAACTTGATGAGTTACGCGCTTTTCCACAATAATCTTCATGATGAACTGGAAAACAAGACATTTAACCACTAGGTGGCGCATTTCTCTATGATAACTGAAGTTCAATAATGACAGCTGGTAACAGCTCGGCTACATTCACGTGTCCCTGCGAAATGTCCTAGTGCTGAACAATTTTTTTACTAAATAACACATGGACTCATGGAGTTTCACAAATCTAGTCACACATCTGTGAAAATCCGGATTGAAGTGTGAGACCTGTGAGACTAAGATTACGTCCAACTAGATGGGAGCCCGATGCTATCGTCTCGGGAGCGCGGTGCCCCTCTTTGCCCCCTGTGCTCTTTTCCTTTGCTCTTTTTGGACCCCCTGCCCTCTCTTTGGGCCCAACTGTGCTCTCACAGCCCCTGCGCTTTTTTTCCCCCTGCGCTCTCTTTGCCCCCCTGTGTTCTTTCCCCCCTGCGCTCTCTTTCCCCCGTATTCTTTTCCCTCCTGCACTCTTTGACCCCCTGTGCTATCTCTGCTTCCCCCTGCGCAATCTTTGCTCCTCCCTGTGCTCTCTTTGCTCCTCCCTGTGCTCTCTTTTCTCCTCCCTGCGCTCTCTTTGCTCCTTCCTCTGCACTCTTTGCTCCCTCCTGCGCTCTCTTTGCTCCTTCCTTTGCTCTCTTTGCTCCTCCCTGCGCTATCTCTGCTTCCCCCTGCGCTCTCTTTGCTCCTCCCTGCGCTCTCTTTGCTCCTTCCTGTGCTATCTCTGCTTCCCCTGCGCTCTCTTTGCTCCTCCCTGTTCTCTCTTTGCTCCTTCCTTTGCTCTCTTTGCTCCTCCCTGCGCTCTCTTTGCTCCTTCCTGTGCTATCTCTGCTTCCCCCTGCGCTCTCTTTGCTCCTCCCTGCGCTCTCTTTGCTCCTTCCTGTGCTATCTCTGCTTCCCCTGCGCTCTTTGCTCCTCCCTGTTCTCTCTTTGCTCCTCCCTGCGCTCTCTTTGCTCCTTCCTGTGCTCTCTTTGCTCCTTCCTGTGCTTTCTTTGCTCCCCCTACGCTCTCTTTGCCCCTTGCACTCTCTTTGCTCCCACCAGGGCCGGCCCTAGGCATGTGCGAGTCGTGCGGCCGCACAGGGCGCCACGCTCCAGGGGGCGCCGCAGGGAGACAGCTGTCACTGTTATTTGCTGCCCTGCTCCCGCTCCCAGGTGCTTTGGTAGATCTGTGCGGCTGCTAGTAGACAGGGGGCGACATCCACAGGGGCACCTGGTGGTAGCGCGGCCCCCTGCTGATGCCGCTCCCTCTACTATAGTCCTGGCCGCTTCGTTATCCCCCCCCACCCTGCAGTGTGAGCCCACCTGTGGAGCTGCACAGGCTTGTGCTTACAGGACCTGTGATGATGTCAATGAAGGGGGAGGAGTCAGGGATCACATGATCAGCATCTCCGAGTATGCAGGGCAGCTTCCACCAAGCAGCATGAAGTGAAGAAATGGATGAGGTGAGTGTGAATGTAGCAGAGGTGAGTGTGAATGTAGCAGAGGTGAGTGTGAATGTAGCAGAGGTGAGTGTGAATGTAGCAGAGGTGAGTGTGAATGTAGCAGAGGTGAGTGTGTATGGGGTGTAAGGAGTGGAGCCGCTTGTGCACAAAGTGTACAGAGCGGAGCCACGTGTGCACAAGGTGTACAGAGCGGAGCCACGTGTGTACGAGGTGTACGGACCGGAGCCACGTGTGCACAAGGTGTACGGAGCGGAGCCGTGTGTGTACGAGGTTTGCGGAGCGGAGCTGAGTGTGTACGAGGTGTAAGGAGTGGAGCCGCGTGTGCACAAGGTGTACAGAGCGGAGCCACGTGTGTACGAGGTGTACGGAGCGGAGCCACGTGTGTACGAGGTTTACGGAGCGGAGCTGAGTGTGTACGAGGTGTACGGAGCGGAGCCACGTGTGTACGAGGTGTACGGAGCGGAGCCGCGTGTGTACGTGGTGTACGGAGCGGAGCCGCGTGTGTACGTGGTGTACGGAGCGGAGCCGCGTGTGTACGTGGTGTACAGAGCGGAGCCGCGTGTGTACGTGGTGTACGGAGCGGAGCCGCATGTGTACGAGGTGTACGGAGCGGAGCCGCGTGTGTACGAGGTGTACGAAGCGGAGCCGCGTGTGTACAGAGCGACGAGGTGTACGGAGCGGAGCCGAGTGTATACAAGGTGTATGGAGTGGAGCCGAGTGCATACAAGGTGTGTGTACCAGTGGTAGCCCCCCGCGGATCCTGCTCTCACTACTATAGTCCCAGCCGCCTCTGCCAGCAGCATTCTTCTCCCGAGTCCCGGCCGCCGCTGTCTACCCTCTGCAGCTCAGCACAACGGGGCACGATGATGTCCTCAGTGAGTCCCACTGTGCTGAGACGTGCAGAGCAGATGCTGAGGAGACTGGAGCAGCGAGAAGAGAGGTGAGTATTTACTTTTTTCTTCTTAATCAGTGAGTACACTGCATTATACTATATGGAGGACTGTGGGGGTGTATTGTACTATATGTCATGCTTTAAGGGTGCAATATACTATACGGAGGACTGTGGGGTGCATTATACTATATGGAGGACTGTGGGGGTGTATTGTACTATATGTCATGCTTTAAGGGTGCAATATACTATACGGAGGACTGTGGGGTGCATTATACTATATGGAGGACTGTGGCGTGCATTATAATAAATGAAGGAGTTTGGGTGTGCATTCTAGATGGAGGACTGTGGGGTGCATTATACTATATGGAGGACTGTGGCGTACATTATAATAAATGAAGGAGTTTGGGTGTGCATTCTAGATGGAGGACTGTGGGGTGCATTATACTATATGGAGGACTGTGGCGTACATTATAATAAATGAAGGAGTTTGGGTGTGCATTCTAGATGGAGGACTGTGGGGTGCATTATACTATATGGAGGACTGTGGCGTACATTATAATAAATGAAGGAGTTTGGGTGTGCATTCTAGATGGAGGACTGTGGGGTGCATTATACTATATGGAGGACTGTGGGGGTGCAGTATTCTATATGGAGGTTTTTTTTCAAGAAAAACACTTGCTGCAAATACACAACGTAGCCGTAATGCTGTAACTTTTCAGGATCTGGGGCTATGTGAGGGCTTGTTTTTTAGGCCCTGAGCTGATGTTTTTACTGATATCATGTTTGGGTAGACACAATGTTTTGTTCGCCTCTTATTGTATTTTATTGCAACGTTACAGTGGCCAAAAAAACTATTCTGCAGCTTTATTTTTTATTTCACTACAATATTTACTGATCGCATATCGCATTAATTTAATTTATATTTTGATCACTTTTATGAATGCAGCAATACCAGTTTGTGTATTTTCTTAATGGGGCAAAAAAGGCGTGATTTGAACTTTAGTTCCCGTTTTAGAAAATTGTTCATACTTTTAATAACTTAATAGTCTTGTTAGTGTTGAAGCTGCGTTTGTCTCATCACCTGTGCCATGTATACCAGTGCATCATCAGCACTGCTATGTATAGGAGAAAACACCTCTATGTACAGTAGATAACACAGGATCCACCATTCACATTAGGTGATGTCAAAGCTCACCTCCTCCTGTACAATGACTGATAACACCTGTATATACAGTAGATAACACAGGATCCACCATTCACAATAGGTGATGGCACAGCTCACCTCCTCCTCTATAATGACTGATAACATCTCTATATACAGTAGATAACACAGGATCCACCATTCAAAATAGGTGATGTCACAGCTCACCTCCTCCTGTACAATGACTGATAACACCTGTATATACAGTAGATAACACAGGATCCACCATTCACAATAGGTGATATCACAGCTCACCTCCTCATCCTGTACAATGACTGATAACATCTCTATATACAGTATATGACACAGAATCCACCATTCACAATAGGTGATATCACAGCTCACCACCTCCTGTACAATGACTGATAACACCTCTATATACAGTAGATAACACAGGATCCACCATTCACAATAGGTGATATCACAGCTCACCTCCTCCTCCTGTACAATGACTGATAACGCCTCTATATACAGTAGATAACATTATCCACCAGTCACAATAGGTGATATCACAGCTCACCTTCTCCTGTACAATGACTGATAACATCTCTATATACAGTAGATAACACAGGATCCACCATTCACAATAGATGATATCACAGCTCACCTCCTCCTGTACAATGACTGATAACACCTCTATATACAGTAGATAACACAGGATCCACCATTCACAATAGGTGATATCACAGCTCACCTCCTCCTGTACAATGACTGATAACACTTCTATATACAGTAGATAACACAGGATCCACCATTCACAATAGGTGATATCACAGCTCACCTCCTCCTCCTGATAACACCTCTATATACAGTAGATAACACAGGATCCACCATTCACAATATGTGATATCACAGCTCACCTCCTCTTCCTATACAATGACTGATAACACCTCTATATACAGTAGATAACACAGGATCCACCATTCACAATAGGCGATGTCACAGATCACCTCCTGTACAATGACTGATAACACCTCTATATACAGCAGATAACACAGGATCCACCATTCACAATAGGTGATATCACAGCTCACCTCCTCCTCCTGTACAATGACTGATAACTCCTCTATATACAGTAGATAACACAGGATCCACCATTCACAATAGGTGATATCACAGCTCACCTCCTCCTGTACAATGACTGATAACACCTCTATATACAGTAGATAACACAGGATCCACCATTCACAATAGGTGATATCACAGCTCACCTCCTCCTGTACAATGACTGATAACACCTCTATATACAGTAGATAACACAGGATCCACCATTCACAATAGGTGATGTCACAGCTCACCCCCTCCTCCTGTACAATGACTGATAACACCTCTATATACAGTAGATAACACAGGATCCACCATTCACAATAGGCGATGTCACAGATCACCTCCTGTACAATGACTGATAACACCTCTATATACAGCAGATAACACAGGATCCACCATTCACAATAGGTGATATCACAGCTCACCTCCTCCTCCTGTACAATGACTGATAACTCCTCTATATACAGTAGATAGCACAGGATCCACCATTCACAATAGGTGATATCACAGCTCACCTCCTCCCCCTGTACAATGACTGATAACACCTCTATATACAGTAGATAACACAGGATCCACCATTCACAATAGGTGATATCACAGCTCACCTCCTCCTCCTGTACAATGACTGATAACACCTCTATATACAGTAGATAACACAGGATCCACCATTCACAATAGATGATATCACAGCTCACCCCCTCCTCCTGTACAATGACTGATAACACCTCTATATACAGTAGATAGCACAGGATCCACCATTCACAATAGGTGATATCACAGCTCACCTCCTCCTCCTGTAAGATGACAGGTGACACCTCTATATATGGGAGGGTTGGTAATGCCAGGTGGGAGGGGATATAGGTCTTGGGGTTTGGGTCCCTGATTTTTTCTGACCCTAGCATAGCAACGCCCCTCCCTGCTCTCCTTGAAGACCATGAATAGATCATGTACAAACATGTATGCTCATGTGTTCTGAGTAAGTAATGGCGTGGGGGCGCCATAAGGCAAATTCGCACAGGGCACCATTCAACATAAGGCCGGCCCTGGCTCCCACCTGCACTCTCTTTGCCCCCCTGCACTCTCTTTGCTCCTGCCTGCACTCTTTGCCCCCCCGCTGAGCTCTCTTTGCTCCCCCCTGCACTCTTTGCCCCCCCCGCTGAGCTCTCTTTGCTCCCCCCTGCACTCTCTTTGCTCCTGTCTGCACTCTCTTTGCTCCTGCCTGCACTCTTTGCTCTCCGCTGCTGAGCTCTCTTTGCCCCCTGCGCTCTCTTTGCTCCCCCGTGCACTGTCTTTGCTCTCCGCTGCTGAGCTCTCTCTGCCCCCCTAACCTCCTTCCCAGCTGTGACGGCTCTGGTCATAGCTGGGAAGCACTGAAGACTACACTAGCTGCGATCATGTGACAGTCATGTGACTGATGACATGACTGTGACATCACCAAAGGTCATATCCCATTGGTAGATTGCAGATTATTGGTGGAGTGGTGGGAGGCGTGCAGGGGTCTGCGGGCACTGGGGGGGTCTGCGAGTGGCGGGAGAGGTGCAGTGGGAGATGGCCGGGGTTCTGCGGCGACGTGTAAAGTGTCAGCTTCTGTTGCCTGTGCCACTGCCAGCCTTTGCCATATTAGCACACTCATTACTTGGAAATGCTAATAAGGCGTGGCTTCCAGGACAGCGCAGTGCATTGTGGGATTCATGGACATCGCAATGAAAGTGGATGACACACAACACTAGGTAAGTATATAATAGATTCTGATCTAATTAGGAAGATCAGAATAGGACTCAATGGCTCTGTGTGCTGTCCCTGTACAGTCAGACACATCCATTACACAGTACATAGCAGGGACACATATATAAGATTATCTCAGAACAGGAGATGTGGTATGATCACACCATGTCCCTGTACAGTCAGACACATCCATTACACAGTACATAGCAGGGACACATATATAAGATTATCTCAGAACAGGAGATGTGGTATGATCACACCATGTCTATGTACAGTCAGACACATCCATTACACAGTACATAGCAGGGACACATATGTAAGATTATCTCAGCACTGTAGATGTGGTATGATCAGACCATGTCTCTGTATGGTTAGGCACATCAATTACACAGTACATAGCAGGGACACATATATAAGATTATCTCAGAAAAGGAGATCTTTTAAGATAAGACCTGTATGGTCAGACACATCCATTACACAGTACATAACAAGGACACATATATATAAGATTATCTTAGCACAGGAGATGGTATGATCAGACCATGTCCCTGTACAGTCAGACACATCCATTACACAGTACATAGCAGGGATACATATATAAGATTATTTCAGCACAGGAAAAAAACATTTTAAACATCCAATTTTGTAAATTATTACACGTCTACAAAAAATATTATTTGTAATCATCACAGGTGACTTTGTACTTTTCTGAATCATCTTTTTGTCTTGATTTAAAAAATATGTATAGTTTTCTGTAGTATATATACCGTATTTTTTGGATTTTAAGACGCACTTTTGTTTCTCCCAAACTGGGGGGGAAATGGGGGTGCATCTTAAAATGCGAATGTAAAAAAAATAAATAAAAATGACAAATTAAATATTACCGGGGCGGGGGTTGCGGCTGCCGAGCGGGGGTGCCGGAGGCAGTTTCCGGATGGTGAGGGGCACGAGTGCAGGACCGGAGATGCGGAAGATGAGCGGCAGCTGCGAGTGGTGGGTGCCGCCATGTTTTTTTTTGGCCGGCTGCATTCACTCGCAGTGTGCAGCCAGCCGGAAGAGGCAGAGACTTCAAACTGGCCGCAAGTTTCCATTATGGCTGCGGCGGTCATTTTGTTGAAGTCTCTACCGACTGGATGCACATGCATCCATCAATGCAGCTGGCCACAAGAAACATGGCGGCGCCCACCACTCGCTGCCGCCTCTCATCCCCCGCAGCTCTGGTCCTGCACCTGTGCAACCCCCCCGAAGCTCCAGTCGTTCACCTATGCCCCTCACCCTCTGGAACCTGCCTCCGGCAGCCCTGTTCAGTGGCCGCATTTTTCCCGTTGGTAAGCCATGTAGGTCCAGGGGAAGATGCATATACAGGATGGGGACATTTATACAGGATGGGAGGACATATTTTCAGGATGGGGACATTTATACAGGATGGGAGGACATATTTTCAGGATGGGGCATATATACAGGATGGGGGGCATATATACAGGATGGGAGGCATATATACAGGATGGAGACATATATACCAGGATGAGCAATATATATACCAGGATGGGGGCATATCTACAGGATGGGGACATGTATGCCAAGATGAGGGACATATATGCCAGGATGAGGGATATATACCAGAATGGGGTGGAAATGAAGTGAAAATTCTCTCACAATGACAACTGTCCGCTGCCTTCCCTTCTATCTCCCCAGAGAGGGCTCAGATCCCTATAGGGGCCCATCTCCTGTCAGAGTCTCACATACCAGTCCTTGCTGCCATAATCATCCTTTTCTGACTGAGTCAAATGTTACCACCTCATAACAGTTATCTCCCCCCATAACATGTAACCTTCCTAGAAGCAGTCATTGGTTGACAGTACTGTCAATCCTCCTTCGCAGAAAACTCACTAAATCCTTTACTGATGTTGTCCTTGTAAGAAAATTCACAATTAAGTAAAACAAGCAAAGAAATGGGAATAGGAAAACACACACCCATTGAAAATGCTGAAATAATGTAATAAAAACACTTCTATCTCAGAAACTTTGTGATAGAGCAAAATTAAGCATATTTTTTTGAATAGACACATCAAACTCCCTACAACAGACATATTACCTTTTTCTGATGATTATTTGTGTTGACCAGTGTTATAATTATTCCATGATCTATTGATTAAAGTGAACTTTAAAACTAACTTTGTACGTGGGAAGCCCCTTTATTGGTAAACCTTAATTTTTTAGCTGGAGCTCCTTTTCCTGTTTCCAGTCACATGTTTAAGGGTCTGTGTGTATTGAGTCTTTTTGCAGAGTTTTCGGAGCAGACACTGAGTGGAAGCTCCAAGTTTTTGAGGAGAATTTGGAGAGTTTCAGCTCAGGCTACTTTCACATTAGCGTGTTTGAACACTGCGTATGTTGCGCATGCCAAAACGCATGCAAACGCATGCTTACGCAGTGTTTTTTATCTGCATGAGTGTATGCAAGACATGAAATAAAACGCAGCGCATGCATGCGTTTGTTTGCGTTCTGGCATGCATTTACGTTTTTTTTGCGCATGCGTTCAATATTTCCAGGAATGTTTTCATGAATTTTCAAGACAAGACACTCCTAAAGGGCGTGTTTTAACGGAAATCGCTTCCTGGGCATACGCTGTGTGTCATACGCATGCGCATCGAACGCAGCCATGGGCAAGCCATTATGCACCAATGCGCACCCATAGAGAATAATGTGTTGTTATGCACTCGTGCACATGCTTGTGAATTTTTCAGTCATCAAAATTGCAACATGTTGCGTTCGCCGGGCGCCAAGAAACCACGCACAGGGATGCATTTGCAGACTTACTGACGCTAATGCAGGTCCCTGCGTACACCTGTGCACACTATGTTAAAGATAGGTGCGCAATACGCTTGTGGATTTAAAAAAAGAATTACACAGTATATGCTGCGTTCTAAAATGCTAATGTGAAACCGGCCTTACAGACAAAACCTCCTAAAGAAAATTTCCTGTGCGCGTATCCAAAAATGGTGTATACCAGCAGATTACAACTACAGGTGCATCGCAATAAATTAGAATAGCATCAAAAAGATAATTTATTTCAGCAATTCAATGCATAAAGTGAAACACATATACAGGGTGGACCATTTATATGGATTCACCTAAATAAAATTGGATCCAAAATGGCCGACTTCAAAATGGCCACCACGGTCACCACCCATGTGGAAAAGTTTACCCCCTCCAATATGCTATTGTGCCACAAACAGGAAGTTGACATCACCAACCCTTCACATTTTATTTAGGAGTATCCATATAAATGGCCCACCCTATAAATGGCCCACCTTGTATCATATAGAGTCATTGCACACAGAGTGATCTATTTAAAGTGTTTTTTCTGTTGATATTAATGATTATGGCTTACAGCCAATGAAAACCCAAAGTCATTATCTCAGAAAATTTAAATGATTCACACAAAACACCTGCAAAGGCTTACTTAGCATTTAAATGGTCCCTTAGTCTAGTTCAATAGCCTACACAATCATGGGAAGACTGCTGACTTGACAGATGCCCAGAAGGCAGTCACTAACACACTCCACAAGCCACACAAAGTCATTAGAAGTGATTGGATGAAGAGTGGAGAGGACACAATCCAAGTTTTTTTAGGTCTAGTGTGAAGTTTCCACAATCAGTGCTGGTTTGGGGAGCCATGTCATCTGCTGGTGTAGGTCCACTGTTTTATCAACACCAAAGTCAGCGCTGCCGTCTACCAGGACATTTTACAGCACTTCATGCTTTCCTCTGCGGACAAGCTTTCTGGAGATGGAGATTTCATTTTCCAGCAGGACTTGGCACCTGTCCACACTGACAAAAGTACCAATACCTGGTTTAATAACCACAATATCATTGTGCTTGATTGGCCAGCAAACTCACCTGACCTAAACCCCATAGAGAATCTATGATGTGCTGTCAAGAGGAAGATGAGACACCAGACCCAACAATGCAGAGTAGCTGAAGGCTGCTATCAAAGCAACATGGGCTTCCATAACACCTCAGCAGTCACAGGCTGATCGCCTCCATGTCACGCTGCATTTATGTAGTGATTCATGCAAAAGGAGCCCCGACCAAGTATTGAGTGCATTACTTTTCATTAGGCCAACATTTATAAGTTAAAAATATTTTTTTTCAGTTGGTCTTATATAATAATCTAATTTTCTGAGATAATGACTTTTGGGTTTTCATTGAATGCAAACAATAATCATCAACATTAACAGAAATTAACACTTGATATAGATCACTCTGTTTGTAATGACTCTACACTGGCGATTAAAATTAGAGAACAATACACAATTTCCTTAATGTTAAGGTCATTGTGTTGTCCTTTGTGAAAATCTCCTAACATGAGAACAATAGCAGTATTTTACGCTTATTTCATAAACTGAATATATTCTAAAGCACAAAATAAAAATGTAAATGAGATAAATGAAAAAGACACTGATCAAAATTAGAGAACACTTTCAGATACCTGTAAATTATTGGTGTTAATCTGGCACCTGGTGCTAATTTCCTTAATAATTTGACAAACCCTATGTAACTGGCAGCCTAACTTTCCAGTTTGCACTCACTTTACAAAAATGTTGTGCTGTTCCTAAGTGACTGAAACTCTCCAGCAGCAGGTTGTCTAGATGAAGGCCAAAGGGGTCACCCTATCAGCCATAGGAACAGAAGCTGGTCATTCCAAGTCTGTGATTTATAGAATATTGCATCTTTGTAACATCACAAACTCTTTGAAGATCTCCAAGAAGGCTGGTTGCCCTCGTAAGATAAATGTAAGAGAAGACAGGATAGTGTGGAGAATCTCCATAGGTAATCGTTTCAAGACTGCAGCTGGATATAGCTCGCCAGTTCAGGTAAGAATCTGTCTCTTTATAGAGTGCCATGAGGTTTAAAAGCATTTGGACTGAAAGCCCCCTTTGCAGTGACCAAACCTCTCATTAGCAGAAAGAATCAAAAGGCTAGACTCACCTTTGGTGAGGAGCATGTTGTGTGGACAGAGAAGTGGTCCACAGGTCATTTTAGTGATGTAAGCAAGTTTAATTTATTTGGGTCTGATGGGAAACATTATGTTCATTGAGGAACTGGGAAAAACTGAACCCAAAGTGTGTAAAGAAGTCAATGAAAGGTGTTGAAGGAAGTGTCATGGTTCAGGGAATGCTTTCTGCTCCAGGGTTTGGATCTCTCATACAGCTACATGGCAGAGTGAATGTAAGTGTGTGTCAGAACCTCCTTCAACAACTTGCGGTTCCTTACTTGTGTTCAGCACTCAATCAGCAGGCAATTTTCATGCAGGACAATGCCCCCTGTCAAACAGCATAACGGGTAAAGGAGTTCCTTGACACAGAAAACAATGAAACAATGAAATGGCCACCCAAAGTCCTGATCTAAACCCAATAGAAAACCTCTGGAAAATCCTTGGTGACAAAATTATGGCCAAGAAACCACAACAGTCACAGAACTGTGGAAGAGGCTGGAGAAGAGTGAGTAAAATCACAAAGAGCAGTGTGAGAGACTAGTGATGTCCTATGGCTGCAGAAGTGCTGAAGTCATTCAAAGCAAAGGCCTGTACAAAGCAAAGGTCGGCACACTTCCTATTGATTGGTGACTGTTGTAATCTTCACATTTAGTTTTAATCTTTCTCTGTCTACTGTTATTGATGTTCTCTAATTATGATCATCATGTTTTTTTGTAAAAAAAAAGGTTTTACGTTGATAAACTTTGGTTATTTTGGAAAACACTGTTCTAGTGGCAAGGTGCACCCCTTACACAAAAACTGCCAAATGTTCATCAATGTAGATTACATACTGTGTTAAAAAATCAAGTGATCAGACATTGTTCTCTAATTTTGATTACCAGTGTATATAATATATGCATTTCATTTTATGTATTGAATTACTGACATAAATGATCTTTTTATTATTATTATTATTATTATTACTAGATGGTGGCCAGATTCTAACGCATCGGGTATTCTAGAATATATATGTAGTTTATTTATAAAGATTTAAAAATAATGCAATGAAAACATAGGATTTTCCCCAATCAGCGACGCGGCTTCGTTCAATATATCTGCACGTGTGACACCTCACCAGTGATCAGTAAGGTACTGTCACACTTGGCGACGCTCCAGCGATCCTGACAAATGAAGTGACCTGATAGGGATCGCTGGAGTGCCAGTACGTGGTCGCTGGTGAGATTGTCACACCTGAGCGAGATCGCTAGCGCCGGTCGGGGTACTTCCGCTGCGGGTGGCCGAGAGATGACCGGCTAGCGCTGGTCATCCCCCGGCTGCGTCACCGCTGACTTCCGTGACAGGATCAGCTATCTCACAGCGGGGACCTGGTCGCTGCTGCGTGTCACACTGAGCGAGATCGCTAGCGCCGGCCGGTCATCTCCCGACTGAATCGCCGCTGACCTCTGTGCAGCAGGAGATAACCCTGACGCTGACGGTAGCAGTGGTGTGCATGGTTCAAATCCTGCACCAATTCACTGCCGGAATGCGCCAGTCGCTGATTGGCCGTTGCTGATTGATAACTATTTTTTCAAAAGTCCTATGTACTTGTATATATTTTATTCATTTACATAGCACTTTACATACATCAGTAATGCTGTCCCTATTCAGGCTCACAATCTAAACATTATGTCTTTGCAATGTGGGAGGAAACACATGCAAACACAGGGAGAACATACAAACTCCTTGCAGATGTTGTCCTTGGTGGGAATTGAACCCAGGACCTTGGGACCTCAGTGCTGCAAAGGCTGCAGTGCTAACCACTTGAGCCACCATGCCACCCACAATAAGGTAATTATATAGTAGGATTATTGTTATATAACGCCATTAGATTCCATTGCGCTTTACATGTGCAAGGGCAGACGAGGACAAGAACATTAAATGACGGCAATCAAATCGTACAGGTACAGTAGGGCAGAGGACCCTGTCCACGAGGGCTCACAGTCTACAAGGGATGTGTGTAGAGACAGTAGGAGGGGGAGAACTGAGCGTGAGACGGTGCGCTGGATCAGGTCTCAGTGTAGCTTGTAGGCTTGACGGAAGAGGTGGGTTTTCAGGTTTCTCTTGAAGTTTCCCAGGGTAGGCTAATGTCTGATGTGTTGGGGGAGAGAGTTCCAGAGTATGGTGGATGCACGGGAGAAATCTTGTATGCGGTTGTGGGAAAGGAGGAAATGAGAGAGGAGTGGAGAAGGAGCTCCTGGGAGGAGCGCAGGTTGCTTGAGGGTAGGTATCGGGAGACCATGTCAAAGATGTAAGGAGGGGACAAGTTATGGTTGGCTTTGTATGTCATGGTCAGGGTTTTGAACCAGGATCTCTGGGAAGTGGGGAGCCAGTAAAAGGGCTTGGCAGAGGGGGAGAGAGGAGAATAGCGGGGAGAAAGGTGGATGAGTCAGGCAGCAGAATTGAGGATAGATTGGAGAGGTGCGAGGGAGGTAGAGGGAAGGCCAGTGAGCAGGATGTTGCAGTAGTCAAGGCGGGAGATGAAGAAAGCACGGACAAGTGTTTTAACAGTGTCGTGGTCAAGGACAGAGCGGATTCGGGAAATGTTTTTGAGCTGGAGACGGCAGGCGGTGGCAAGTGCTTGGATGTGGGCCTTGAATGAGCGGGAGGAGTCAAGGATTACCCTGAGGCATTTAGCATGGGGGACAGGCCGAGAGTGAGCAATCTTTTTGATATTCTAATTTATTGAGATGCACCTGTATGGCGCCCCTATGGCAAGGCACCACAGGGAGGTACTACACTCCATACAGAAGGTGTAGTGCCTCCGTAGTCACGGATATAGAGGAAACGGCAGAGTCTGCACCCATCACCCACACAACAGGACACCTTAGTACAGGGGACCGTATATTCAGTAGGCCCCAGGGGGTGGAGCCTAGAGAGCGGGAGACGTGGAGTGACAATCAGATGGTGTGAGACAGCAAGGATGACAGACGCAGGGGACCCTGCGACTGTGACAGGAGGGCACCTCTTAGGAGAGGGGTGACCAGACATAGAAGGGGGCCACTCCAGGACTGCTCGGAGCCAGAGCCGAGGCGGTTAGTCAAAGGTCTATCCCTAACTGCAGACTGTGGGCCCGACATAAGGGAGCCACAGCACCCCTAAAGAAGTTCAACATCGGTCCCGCAGCTGGGTCCACGACACCGACAAGTAAGAGTCTTTAGGTAACAGACCCCGAGGACTAGAGACTTGACTCAAGAGGGGGAAGCACAGAGAGAGAGGAACAGGACCCGGAACGCCATATTAAGGGCACCACTGCCAGACTCTGGAAAATCCTCCAAAATCTGCGGCTACAATCCCTGTTAAACCAGACTGTAGGGTGTACCCTTTTCCATCTGGTGCATGTAAAGAACTGTTTGAGCTGATCTGATGTCTGGTCTCCTTCCATCCGGCGCCCGGAGGGCTTCTACAATATCAGCGAGGTGAGGACTACTACTCCCCTCATCCACTCTGCTGCCCTGAGGTAAAGCTCCGCCTGTGGGGAGCTGTACTACCAAAGCTGCATTCCCATCACCTCAGCGGCCGGCCACAGTTCTGGTAACCCTATTACCAGATACCACAGGTGGCGTCACATTACAAATCCCCCATCATCATCAACCCCACCCCAGACACTGAGGTCCAGGGCACGGAACCAGGAACCGACCAGCCGTGATCCCCACTGAAGTAGCCCCCTGTCCCGGTTTCCGATTACCCCTACCCTGTCGACCGACTCACTTGTATCTCTGGAGGTAAATACTAGTTTTTTCTAACAGGCTCTGTGTATGGTTGGTGAGAGGTCTGGCTGTTTAGGGTCAGTTTTACTTACAGAATTTAACAGTTTTCTTAGAATACCAGTTTATGAGCTTCTTCAGCACAGAGGTGACTGACCAAGGACAAGAATTGTTCTCAGCAAAATGAAAGTTACTCTTAAGGTTATGTGCACATGGACTTTTTAAAGAAGTCTTTAGAGAGCAAACTCTTCATGAATCAAGGGTCTGACAAGTGACATGTGTTTCACTGTGCTACACCAGAAATTTCATTCATGTCAGTTGTAGGAATGAGATTTCTGTAACACAGGACTAGAGATGAGCCACCCCCACGGTGTTCGAATTCGATCCGATTCATCGAATTTGATGCGTGTTCGTCGAACGTTCATTGAACACCATTGAAAACAATGGCAGACAAACACATACAAAGACATAGAAAACACCTTCTAAGGTGTCCAAAAGGTGACACACTACTCAAAACACACAACAAACACATGGAAAAGTGACAAGTACATATAAAAATGCGAAAAGAAAAGAGATGGATGAGTAAAAGGAGGAGACACAGATATAGGCATGTCATGCCCCTCTAAAATCCGTTTTTCCTCCAGTATTTGTAAGGCATCATGCACAGGATGAGTATTTGGTGAGTTTTACTTCACTATCTGTAAGGGTACCTTTACACGCCGCTACGACAGGATGGATACAACCCGCTACTTCACGTGCACGAGCACGCTCAAACGGTTACAAACGGTAAACACAACACCTTTACACGCCGCCACAAGGTGCGCTACGCTACGTTACATCTATAGCTAGCTACATCGCCGGGTGTCTCAAGTAGCCATCTGTAGCGTACCTTACCTCATTTACACACCGCTACAACAAGCTAATATGGGCGGACCTGGTGCAGCAGGGACAGCACATAGGCGTGCCACAATTGTGGATTACGAGACGTCCGTATGATGATAGGACAAAGCAAGAAACCCATGATTGGGCAGGCATCGCAGGAGGCTGATTAATACATGACGCTCGAGCAATTGTGTAGTGTGGCTGGTCAGCTCCTTAAATATGCCTCCCTATGCAGCGACTGCCAATCATAACGCAGGAGCTTCCTCCAATGATCGCTGAAGGGGCGCGGTATCCCGGAGCCTGTGTCACGCCCCAGCTACATACCATGTACTTAGCCTGGTGTGTAGACATCCCTTCTGCTCCTTCTTTACACGCCGATACAGCTCGCTACAATCGGCTTTGTAGCCACCTGTTTTCGAGCAGTGCTCGGAAACAGATGTATCTGTTGCCGGATGCCTCCTACCGTCTTCACACGCCGCTACTACGGGCTATATTGACGCTACAAGCTACATTTGTAGCCTGTAGCGTGTTGTATCCATCCTGTCGTAGCGGCGTGTAAAGGTACCCTAAGGCAACGTTCAGATGATGAGTATTTGGTGATGTTTTTCCTCACTATGTGTAAGGCCATGTTCAGACGATGAGTACTTGGTGAGTTTTACTTCAGTATCTGTAAGGGCCACTTTACACACACCAACTTATCTGTCCAACTTCTGACCAACTTACTGGTTGCAGTGAAATCATGGACACATTGCTCCATTTTGTGGCTGTGTACAAATGTACGAATGAGACGATGAGAACTTGGTGAGTTTTACTTCAGTATCTGTAAGGCCATGTTCAGACAATGAGTATTTGGTGATGTTTTTCCTCACTATCTGTAAGGCCATGTTCAGACAATGAGTTCTTGGTGAGTTTTACTTCAGTATCTGTAAGGCCATGCTCAGACGAGGAGAACTTGGTGAGTTTTACTTCAGTATCTGTAAGGCCATGTTCAGACAATGAGTATTTGGTGATGTTTTTCCTCACTATCTGTAAGGCCATGTTCAGACAATGAGTACTTGGTGAGTTTTACTTCAGTATCTGTAAGGCCATGTTCAGAAGATGAGTACTTGGTGAGTTTTACTTCAGTATCTGTAAGGCCATGTTCAGATGATGAGTATTTGGTGATGTTTTTCCTCACTATCTGTAAGGCCATGTTCAGACAATGAGTACTTGGTGAGTTTTACTTCAGTATCTGTAAGGCCACGTTCAGACGAGGAGTACTTGGTGAGTTTTACTTCAGTATCTGTAAGGCCACGTTCAGACGAGGAGTATTTGGTGATGTTTTTCCTCACTATCTGTAAGGCCTCATGCAGACGATGAGTATTGTGTCACATTTAGGGGACTACAAGAAGAGTCTCCATTTTTTCCAAAAATTTGGGCACAGACACCACTTAAGTGGCATCAATTGCCCCACAGTTGCAAACTTTAAATGGTTACTTTTAGGCCAAAAACCACAAGGCTTTAGTCTCCCCAGGATGACACAGGGTAGAAAAGTCCTTGCGGATCCATGCCTTGTTCATCTTTATGAACGTTAGTCTATTCACATTCTGGGTGGACAGACGCGTGCACTTTTCTGTCAGCACACCACCAGCAGTGTTGAAGACACGTTCCGAGAGAACACTGGCTGCAGGGCACGGCAAGATCTCCAAGGCGTGAGTGGCGAGCTCAGGCCATTTTTCCAGTTTGGAAGCCCAAAATGAGCAAGGCTCCAGTTCCCCAGTCATGGCATCGATGTTAAGTTGGAGATTCTCATGTACCATCCGCTCCAGGCGTTGACTATGTGTCAGACCTCTCGTGTCTTCAGGCCTTGAAAACGATGGTCTGAAAAAAGTGTGAAACGAGACCACGAAATTGGTGTTACCACCACCAGGTACGGTGTTACTGGTACGGTGTGAGTGATGATGACTCGACAGTCCCATGGTTGACAAGTGAGAACTGTGAGATTCACTCTGTCTACCACTGGTGGTTTGTGGAAAAGCCGATCTGAGATTATGTATCAGCTTCCGCTGATACTCCTGCATGCGTGCATCCCTTTGTATGGCAGGAATTATTTCGCCAAATTTGGTCTTGTACCGGGGATCGAGGAGTGTGGCAACCCAGTAGTCGACATTGCTTCTAATTCGGACAATCCGAGGGTCATGTTGCAGGTAGTGCAGCAAGAAGGCTCTCATGTGTCTTGCGCATCCAGGAGGACCAAGTCCTTGATGTGTTGGTGGTGGGGAGGTGAGAATGATGCTTCTTTCCTCTGCCCTCTCCCCCCAACCTCGCACAACAGAAATGTCATCAAGGTCTCCCTCATCTGCTGACTCTTTCATGCCCATCGCCAGTTCGTCCTCCATTTCTTCCTGGGCTCCTGCACGTTCCTCAGCAGTTTGGCTGCTACCATGCGCTCTCGTTAATCCCTCTCCACCACCTCTCCGATGCCTGCCGTCTTGTTGCTGCCGACCGTGAGGACCTTGGAGATGTTGTCATCCCTTCCGCATAGGACTCCTCCTGTACTTCCTCCACCTCCTCTTGTCCCACCACCTGACTCCGAATATTGTTTACAGCAGGGGTGCGCAACTTCAGGTCTCGAAGGCCGTGCACAGTGCAGGTTTTCTGTATATCCTTAGCATTTGACAGTTGGTAATTTAATCTCCTGCACAGGTGATGGTTCCAACTGTCAAATGGTAAGGATATCCAGAAAACCTGAACTGTGTGCGGCCCTCAAAGCCTGGAGCTGCCCACCCCTGGTTTAGAGTGTGCTCCAGCATGTAGATGATCGGAATAGTCATGCTGAAAATGGCATCGTCAGCACTAAACATCTTCGTCGCCATCTCAAAACTGTGCAGAAGGGTGCATAGTCTTGATCTGAACCACTCATGCAGCGTGATCTGCCCCACCTCTGGATCTCGTTGGCCCAAGCTATACGTCATAACTTATTGCACCAGGGCTCAGCGGTGCTGCCACAGACGCTGCAACATGTGCAGAGTAGAATTCCAGCATGTCGGCACATCGCATTTTAGCCAGAGAATGGGCAAGCCAATAGACTTCTGGAGGAAGCAAGTTGTTGAGCTGTGGATGCGAACCCCGGAAGTGAGCACACAGCGACCGTGCCCTCTGCAGAAGCCCATCTAGGCCAGCCAGGATAGTGTGTTAAAAATTGCTGGACAACCAGATTCAAGACATGAGCCATACAAGGCACATGTGTGATATTGCCCCGGCGAAGGGCTGCAACCAGGTTTGCAGCATTGTCACACACAGCCTTCCCTGGCTGCAGGTTGAGTGAAGACAACCATTGCTGAAACTTGGTCGCCAGAGCTGACCACAACTCCTCAGCTGTGTGACTCACATTTCCCAGGCATTTGAGGGTAAAGACTGCCAGACAGGCTTTGGGCGGAGGGTGGAGGACCGAGACGAGGTTGAGGAGGCAGAAGCAGTGGAGGAACTCCTACCTACAGAGGATTGACGCACAACTCGTGGGGACGGCAAGACTTGGACAGCAGACCCTTCTCCAGCTCTCACCATAGTTACACAGTGCCCAGTCAGCGCCCCTGTCCATGCTTACTGGTCCAAGTGTCTGTGGTGAAATGCACCTTGTCACACACAGAGTTTCTCAATGAAGCGGTGATGTTGTCTGCGACCTGCTGGTGTAGTGCAGGCACACCTTTCTTGGAGAAGTAGTGGCGACCGGGCATCTGGTACTGGGGCACTGCGACGGACATAAGGTCACGAAAATCCTCCAGGCGGAAAGGCAGCATTTCTGAAGCCAACAGCTTGCAGATGGTGAATTTCAAGCGGTTAGCTTTCTCATGGCTAGGAGGAAATGCCCTTTTACTTGTCCACATCTGAGAGACAGAGGGCTGGCTGCTGTGCTGAGATGGGGTTGAGTAGGGTGTCCTCGGCAAACTGCAGGTCTTCCCCCTGAGGAAGCTGAGGGAAACGCGTTGGGATTTCCTTGTGTGCCTTCTACGTTCAGCAGTCGACTATGGGTAAGGAAGAAAGTACTCCATTATTGGTGTAGTGAGTTCAGAGGTGGTGAAGGGTGACTTTATACCTGAGAGGTTTTTGGGTTATAGAGGGCATGGTGACTATGTGTGAGATAGTTCTTGTGGGAACCCATACCCATTTGCCTATACCTGTACTTTGGATACCGCTATATATAATCTTGAGAGATGTTTGTACCCCTATTGTCACTTGCTGATAGTAGTAACTGGCCATTAACCTGTCTCTAAGAAAACCGGATTGTATTACAAGTTTTAATTACTTCTGTGCAAAATATAGCTTGTTTTTATCGTGTGCATTAATTAATAAAAAGCATTGAGATAGAACAGGTCTTGTTGCAATTACTGATGGTCTAAACTCTCCGTTTCCGCAAACTATGTTTGGGATGGTGCAGGCGAAGCTGTAATGTTGCCTTCATCCAAAGGTGGTGCTCTCGATGTCTGAGATAGCTCAACACCAGCAGCATTGTCCACTTGGAAACCAAGTGACAACCTGCCAATCACACTGCCTGTTGCGGGTAAAGAGGTGGAAGGTCTACGTCCAAAAGCATGTGTGACAGCTGTCCCCACAGTCACAGATGATGAAGAGCACACGGATGCACTTGATGGGGCAGATGGTGGTAGGCCCGCCCCGCTAGCCTGCATTCTAGGACGGTGAGCTTCCCACTGCGACTTGTGCTTCATGACCATGTGGTGGTTCATACATGAAGTACTCAAGCTATTGAGTTTTTGGCCTCCACTCAGAGATTGGTGACAAGTCTTGCAGATGACATGAGTTGGGAGATCCTTGGCGATGTCAAAGAGGGCCCAGGCTAGGCAAGGCTTAGAGCCCATGCGAGCTGCAGAAGCATCACGACTTGAAGTTGACATCTTACTTTGCCTGGAAGATTGTCTTTCTTCAGCAGATGTTAATGTAGATTTAGCATCTACCCCACGGACTCAAACTTTTTTTCCCTTTCCACCACACCTATTCCCGTTCCCAACAGCAGCAGGCCTTTTGCCACTCGTTTTGTATGTGACAAAATTGGCAACTGTACAGTTGTTGGACAACAAAAAGTTGGATGTAAATCAAGCAGAGGTGACTGAACCAACACTGCTACTTGACCCGAGTGAGACCTGGGCAAGGTGCAGTTAAAACATTAGAAGTAACTAACTACACAGGCGGTGTAGTTGTTTGTATTAGAAGTGGCCTACACTACTTCTTTTTTGGGGCACTGCTACTTGACCTGAAGTGAGACCTTAGAAGTAACTACTTCTTTTTGGGGCACTGCTGCTTGACCCGAAGTGAGACCTGGGCAAGGTGCAGTGAAAAATTAGAAGTAACCAACTACACAGGTGGTGTAGTTGTTTGTATTAGAAGTGGCCTACTGCTTCTTTTTGTGGCACTGCTACTTGACCTGAAGTGAGAACTGGGCAAGGTGCAGGTAAAAATTATAAGTAACTAACTACACAGGCGGTGTTTGTATTAGAAGTGGCCTACACTACTTCTTTTTGTGGCACTACTACTTGACCTGAAGTGAGACCCGGGCAAGGTGCTGGTAAAAATTAGTACCAACTACACAGGCGGTGTAGCTTCTTTCACAAGTGGACTACACAACTGTGTAAGTGACACTGGTACAGTACTAGCTCGAACAAATTGCCTGGACTAGCTGCAGCCATAAAATGCCTACTAAGGCAGGTGGTGTAGCTTTCTTCACAGCAGTGCTACACTACCTGCCCTAATGGATTCAAAGAGCTAGATGTGCGAGATGCTGTGAAAAACACTTGCACAGCACTGGCACACACCTGCCTGCAAAAACTAATAGAGACTGCTCTAACCTAGCCCTCAAAAAGGCTGAAATTAAAACTAGTCCCTCTTTCTATGAAGTAGCCCTGAAAAGGGCTGATAGACTACTAGTCCCTAGTCCCTAATCGCTACTCCTATGTAGCGTCCACTTCCGCTTGCGTTCCAACAGACCAGAAGCGGCCGGGAGCACGTGAACGGGGGCGGTCACGTGACGCAAGGCGTAGTGATGGCGCGTACGTGCGGCTGTGCACACCGGCTCCAGGCAAGCTGATAGAATGCCCTATTTAAGACCACCAGGGGAGCCCTAAAACTGGCGCACTGACCCCCTGAAGAAGTCTCACCAGACGAAACGCCGTCGGGGTGACTGGAGCTCTAACCACTCAGGTCGGTACTATTCTATTGAGTGACATGTGAATGATTGATCTACTTATTATAGGGCAGCAATGAGCTTAGCTACTGAAGATGAATTTATAAATCAATGGGTCCTGGTGTGTGTGACTGGGCATTAATAAGACTGTGGCTTTGAACCTTTGTGTAGATGCCTGTGCTTAAATAGTATACGGGCAATGATAAAGATTAGCCACAGAGACCAACCAGCTGATACAGCACAGTTATACTAAATAGCAAACCTAGTTATGACCATTGAATTGGAACATTACACTTCATCATCACAGTGATGAGCAGTAGTTGCTGAGTATAGTGGGGGGCGGTCACATGTCATGTCAGTGAGACGGAGTATGGTTATCTTCCTTGTGAGCCCGGAGGTACCTAATACAATATTCTGACCTCTTTTTTGACCTTTCTATACTGAAGTTTATCCAGTTTTCCTCAGCGAGTAACTGTATTGTATTTTGAAAAAAGTTTTGTAAATGAATTATGCACTGTAGTGCTTTTAAAAGCTCTTTAATAAAGAATTGAGATTTTTAAAGACATTCTATAGCCCCTTTGGGTCTTTTTGATAATCATATATGTAAGGAATGCAATTAACTGAAAAAGTTGTGATCTAAATAGTTGTTCTGTTTTAAATACAGATTTTCTTTGATTAGAAAACAGATGAGTCCTGCACACAGAGAACAGGTCTGTAGGAACCTGTTCACACCGCCAGCATATTTGGAAACAAAAGCTAAATGCGACCAAAAACAACAGTACACTGCAGTAAAAGTATTAAAATGCAAGTGCAGTATAAAAAATAGTATAACAAATACAGGGTACTTAGTCCATCCGTTTTTTTGCGCAAAAAAAGTTATTTCAAGCCACGTCACTAACTTCAAAGTATACCCATCTCTGACGCGGTCCTAACTGTTGTATTAAAAACCTGACTAGTGTGTATACTTACTAGTAAGCAGGAGCCAGCAAGACCAGTGTCTGAAATGGATTGAAGGCGACGAGGCTATATGTGTGCAGGGCCCAAGAGAGGGGCGGGAACTCCATCTCTTGCATGGTAAGAGGCAATTAATTAGAAAACAGATGAGTCCTGCACACAGAGAACAGGTCTGTAGGAACCTGTTCAAAACCGCCAGCATATTTGGAAACAAAAAGCTAAATGCGACCAAAAACAACAGTACACTGCAGTAAAAGTATTAAAATGCAAGTGCAGTATAAAAAATAGTATAACAAATACAGGGTACTTAGTCCATCCGTTTTTTTTGCGCAAAAAACTTCACGTGACGTGGCTTGAAATAACTTTTTTTGCGCAAAAAAACGGATGGACTAAGTACCCTGTATTTGTTATACTATTTTTTATACTGCACTTGCATTTTAATACTTTTACTGCAATGTACTGTTGTTTTTGGTCGCATTTAGCTTTTTGTTTCCAAATATGCTGGCGGTGTGAACAGGTTCCTACAGACCTGTTCTCTGTGTGCAGGACTCATCTGTTTTCTAATTAATTGCCTCTTGCCATGCAAGAGATGGAGTTCCCGCCCCTCTCTGGGCCCTGCACACATAGAGCCTCGTCGCCTTCAGTCCATTTCAGACACTGGTCTTGCTGGCTCCTGCTTACTAGTAAGTATACACACTAGTCAGGTTTTTAATACAACAGTTAGGACCGCGTCAGAGATGGGTACACTTTGAAGTTAGTGACGTGGCTTGAAATAACTTTTTTGCGCAAAAAAACGGATGGACTAAGTACCCTGTATTTGTTATTCTATTTTTTATACTGCACTTGCATTTTAATACTTTTACTGCAGTGTACTGTTGTTTTTGGTCGCATTTAGCTTTTTGTTTCCAGATTTTCTTTGATACTTGCAGAAAAGCAATATGGATATGAGGAACAGGAACTTAGTTGGAGGACGAAAGCGGTGAATTTGTTTAAAAAGGGTGCCCAGGGCAGCCAGTCAGAGGTGTCGACGGTTAACAGAGAACTCATGTACAAATACAAAAACGCCCTGTATAGGAAAACCAAATTATGGTGGACCAAGACTTCTATAGATAATTACATAACCAGTAAAATCGTACCCAGGGGCCCCTGTATACAGTTGTACCCCACATTCACTCTGGAAAATGAAACCCTTACAAATAAGTGGATGGAAGCAGCTACCACTTGCTCCATCTCATTTATGGGGATCATTAAAGGGATCCTGTCACCCCCAAAACACCTGTAAACCTATTAAAACCTGTCCCTAGAGCATAGTAACACTTTCCCTACACTCTTTTTACCTCCTAAATGCAGTAAATGACATTGCCTAAAAACGTTTTATAAGTACCTGATTACTGATGATAATGAGTGACTATGCTATTCATAGTCACTCATCAAGACTGCCCCTCTTCTTCATATCACGCCTGAATAGGCGTGATCTTCATAGCAGATTCAAATTGCCGCCTCCCTGCTGTGCCCTGTGTTGTCCGAGGCTGCTGTGTGGCTGGGTGACGCGATCCGTGTCATTCCCGGCGCCGGGTGACGTATTTACACCGGCGCCGCCCTGTCAGCTTCAAAATGCGCACTGCGCATGCGCATGGGCATGCGCAGTGTGCATTTTGAAGCTGACAGCGCGGCGCCGGTGTAAATACGTCACCCGGCGCCGGGAATGACGCGGATCGCGTCACCCAGCCACACAGCAGCCTCGGACAACACAGGGCACAGCAGGGAGGCGGCAATTTGAATCTGCTATGAAGATCACGCCTATTGAGGCGTGCTATGAAGCAGAGGGGCAGTCTTGATGAGTGACTATGAATAGCATAGTCACTCATTATCATCAGTAATCAGGTACTTATAAAACGTTTTTAGGCAATGTCATTTACTGCATTTAGGAGGTAAAAAGAGTGTAGGGAAAGTGTTACTATGCTCTAGGGACAGGTTTTAATAAGTTTACAGGTGTTTTGGGGGTGACAGGATCCCTTTAATGAACATAATACTAAGAATTTACAAATTTTGGATGATGAGATAGAAGAAATGTCAAAAATCTTAAAAGCAGGCATGTCCAAGGAATCTCTGGAGGTATATACGAAGGAAATAGACAAAGAGATGGAAAAATGGGAACAAGACATCAGTACCAGTAAGATGAAGAAATTCAAAAGGGATGTGGGAGATTACGAGCACAACAAGATATTTAGGTGGCAATTTAATAAAACACCGAAAAACCCGGTTGTTCCACCTGAACCTCGCAGGATTCACAATCGTCAGTATCATCGAATGCAGATAGCATAGTGAATCAAGATGGTCATAGGAGCGAAGCTAGTGAACGACCACATGGAAAATCAAAAGTGAGACCCTCCCCTGATAAAGGGGGTGACAAAAAGAAGGTCAATAAGGAGCAGAAACAGGTAATAAACCTGTCACTCCATAATTTATCAGAGGCTCAGGTTGATGTGTTGAGTAAAGGTCTAACTTTTTCTCCTTCTCGTTCAATAGATCCGTTCTTGACCATCAAGGATATCCATCTCTTCGCTAGAAAAGGTGATCCTAAAAAAGTTGCACTTTAAGGCTGACCACAATCTTAGCACAGACAGTGAAAAGGAAACATTGAGAGCACTGGAAGCCCTGGTGGAGGAAAATACTGACCCTGAACCATTTGGTAAGTTTCCAAGTCAACTGTTTAAGAAATCAAAAACCTTTCCAGCACTGAGTACATGTGCTAGTGTTGATGTATTTACAAAAATGGTTACAGCTGACATAAAGAGACTTGCTGAGAGGAGGAACTGGGGTCACAATCTGACCGCTGAGGAAAGAGGAGCTTTAAAAGAACTTAGAGAGTGGGAAGATGTGTGTATACAAACCAGCTGACAAAGGGGGAAATATGGTGGTCTGGCCTAAGGATATGTATTTAAGACAAGCTTACAAATTACTATTGAATACAGATTGCTATAGGAGACTGCCATATAACCCACTCGTGCAATTCAAGGAGACCCTAATGGGGATTCTGATGAAGGCATGTGCAGCTAAAATTATACCTAAAGCGATGGTGAAGAAGTTTAAGGAAATGAAACCGAGGATGCCAACTTTCTACATTATCCCGAAAGTGCACAAGAACATCTTAGACCCCCCTGGGAGACCAATTGTCTCGGGAATGATGGGCTTTGTGAACTTATCTGCAAAGTTATCGATGAATACCTAAAACCACTGGCCTCTTCTTTGCCTTCGTACATTAAAGATTCCACGGACGCACTTAAGAGATTAGAAGGCATACAGATGTCGGAAACAGCTCTTCTTGTAACGGCGGATGTGGAAGCACTATATACGTCTATCAGGCATGATGACGGTATAGCCGCTACACAGTGGTTCCTACAAGGAAGCGACATAGAGCCACGGATGGCGGAATTGATCTTGGTCTTGGTCAAGTTCGTACTCACGCATAACTGCTTTGTCTTTGATAGCCGGGTGTTCCTGCAGCTTCAAGGTACGGCAATGGGGGCCTCCTGTGCACCCTCGTATGCAAATTTATTCTTGGGTACATGGGAGAGAGAAGTATTTACCAACAACCCCATTGCTGGTAGTGAGAGGATGCAGGGATGGATGCGCTTCATCGACGACGCTTTGTTTGTGTGGGAAGGGACAAGTGGTGAGCTGGACAACTTCATGCAAAATCTCAATAACAATGAGAGGAACATCAAATTAACGTATCAAAGTGGCCGGAGAATAAATTTTCTGGACATATCAATTGAGACCATGATTGATGGGGGGTTGAGAACTGATATTTTCAGAAAAGAGACTTCTACGAATTCAGTTCTCAGAGCAGATTCCTCACACCTACCTTCAACGATCAGAGGGATCCCAGTTGGCCAGTATATTCGAGCCCGGCGAATTTGCTCGGATGAGCAATCGTTTGAATTTCAGGCAAAGGATCTGAAAAGCAGGTTTCAGGAGAGGGGATATGGTTGGAAAACCATCAAAAATGGATATAAGAAAGCAAAATCTTACCGTCGGGTGGATCTCCTTCATAATACGAAGAAGAAGGAGGGTGATGTGGAACAGCATCCTCGCTTAATTATGTCGTATAATAAACAATGGAAGGAATTAACACAGTTGGTGGGTAAGCATTGGAATATCCTATTGAGTGACCCAATTCTGAAATATTGTTTATCTGAAAAACCATTGATTACCGCTCGACGATCCCAAAACCTAAAAGACATACTGGTGAGCAGCCACTTTGTACGTGAGAGACCAAAAGGAACTCAATGGTTGGAAGTAAAAGGATGCTACCCTTGTTTAAACTGTGTAGCATGTCCGAACATAAGAAAGAGCAAGACGTTTCATAATAGCGACAGTACAAGAACATATGACATCCGCCACCATATCACATGTGACACGAAGGGAGTCATTTATGTGCCGAATGCCCCTGTGGCAAAATCTATGTCGGAATGACGACTAGAGAACTACGAGTACGGATACGTGAGCACGTACTTGATATTGAGAGAGGAGCAGCAGCAGAAGATCTGTCAGCCTTGAAGACAATTCCGAGGCACTTCTACCTCAAACACCAAAGCAATTCCAGTTTATTGAAAGCAGTGGGTATAGATAGGGTCAACATGGGACAGAGAGGAGGCAATATGGGAAAGAGATTGGGGATGGTGGAAAGTAAATGGATCTATAGATTGAATTGTGTCACACCTAATGGGTTGAACGAAAACTTTGGATTCGGGGCGTTTTTGTAGGTACTTGAGTATTTCTCTGTATATAATGTTGACACTTCTGTCTCAGAAAGCGGTCATTTAATTATGTAAGTCTTTTAGTATTTGATTTTAACGATGATGTTTTATTCTTTACAGTTATTTCTACATCGTTATGCTGTATCTTATGACTCTGAGTCCTGTTCTGGACTTGAACTGCGGCTGGAAGATTTGAGGATATACGTGACGTCCTATTGTTGTGATGAATTATGGGGACAGCTTTTCTTTTATTGTCTCTCACTTTAATCTACGTAATTATTAATAATGAATGTGATATATCATCAGAGTAGTATGATATAAATATGCACAGTATATGTTATATTAATGTGGTATTTTATAACAATTCTAGGTTATATGGCACAATGCACTTTACAGCAACTTAAATTTCTTATCAGTGCACTTTGAATTATGATATATGTGGCAATGTACCGTATATACTCGCGTATAAGCCGAGTTTTTTCAGCCCAAAAATTGGGCTGAAAAGTACCCCCCTCGGCTTATACGCGAGTCAGTGCTGTATACCGATGTATACATCGGTACATACCGGTGAAATACATCGGTATACAGCAGCCCCCGTAATCCAGGGCCCCCCCAGCCTCTCTCCGGTCACCTGGAAAGGAAACTATACTTATCAGTGTCCGCTGTCCGCGCCCGCCGCTGCCGACATCGCGATCCTCCATCTTCATGCGGCGTCTTCCTGTTTTCTGTGCTCGTCGCAGCAATGACGTCATTCCTTGCGACGCGCACAGGAAACAGGAAGACGCCGCATGAAGATGGAGGATCGCGATGTCGGCAGATGCGAGCGGGCGCGGACAGCGGACACTGATAAGTATAGTTTCCTTTCCAGGTGACCGGAGAGAGGCTGGGGGGGGCCCTGGATTACGGGGGCTGCTGTATACTACCGCGGGGCTGCAATATACTACCACTGGGGCTGTATACACTGCTGGGGCTGCCTGTATACTGCTGGGGCTGCCTGTATACTGCTGGGGCTTCCTGTATACTGCTGGGGCTGCCTGTATACTGCTGGGGCTGCCTGTATACTGCTGGGGCTTCCTGTATACTGCTGGGGCTGCCTGTATACTGCTGGGGCTTCCTGTATACTGCTGGGGCTGCCTGTATACTGCTGGGCTGCCTGTATACTGCTGGGGCTACCTGTATACTGCTGGGGCTGCCTGTATACTGCTGGGGCTACCTGTATACTGCTGGGGCTGCCTGTACACTGCTGGGGCTGCCTGTACACTGCTGGGGCTGCCTGTATACTGCTGGGGCTTCCTGTATACTGCTGGGGCTGCCTGTATACTGCTGGGGCTGCCTGTATACTGCTGGGGCTTCCTGTATACTGCTGGGCTGCCTGTATACTGCTGGGCTTCCTGTATACTGCTGGGGCTGCCTGTATACTGCTGGGGCTGCCTGTATACTGCTGGGGCTACCTGTATACTGCTGGGGCTGCCTGTATACTGCTGGGGCTACCTGTATACTGCTGGGGCTGCCTGTATACTGCTGGGGCTGCCTGTATACTGCTGGGGCTGCCTGTATACTGCTGGGGCTTCCTGTATACTGCTGGGGCTTCCTGTATACTGCTGGGGCTTCCTGTATACTGCTGGGGCTGCCTGTATACTGCTGGGGCTTCCTGTATACTGCTGGGCTGCCTGTATACTGCTGGGGCTTCCTGTATACTGCTGGGGCTGCCTGTATACTGCTGGGGCTCCTATATACTACCACTGGGGCTGCTGGGGCTCCTATATACTACCACTGGGGCTGCTGGGGCTCCTATATACTACCACTGGGGCTGCTGGGGCTCCTATGTACTACCACTGGGGGGGCCTGTATACCACACTGCTGGGGGCTATATACCTGTGCTGGTATACGTTTTAATACTTCTGTGTCAATAGCTTTTTTATCGTTCAATTTTAAGTAAAAAGCATGGTAGAAGGTTTGTTGCATTACTGATGGTCTAAACTCTGTTTCGCAATTGTTGATGTGCAGGCGAATGAACTGTAATGTTGCCTTCATCAAAGTTGCTCTGATGTAGTGAGATAGTCAACAAGCACTATTTCCACGGAAACAAGTGACACATGCCAATCACACTGCCTGTTGCGGAAGAGGGGGAATCTACCATCTAAAAGCATGTTTGCAGCTGTCCCCACATTCACAGATATGGCACACGGATCACTTGATGAGGGCAGTGGGTAGCCCGTGCCCGCTAGCCCGCATTCTAGACGGTTGAGCTCCACTGGACGGCTTCATCATGTGGGCGTCAACTGAAGTCTCGCTTGAGTTTTCCTCCACTCAGAGATGGCGACAGTGCTTGCAGTGACAGAGTGGGAGTCCTTGCAGTGTCAAAGAAGGCCAGCTAGGCGGCTGTAGACCCATGCGACTGCAAGCAAGCGATTGAATGCTGACATCTTACTTGCCTGGAAGTGGTCTCCGCAATAATTGAGATTTAGCATCTGACCCCGCTCAAGAAGTCCTCACCACATACCGAAACAGCAGCAGGGCTTTTGCACTCTTAACATTCAAGTCAGTGTTACAACAAAATTGATGTGAACAAGAGATGATGACTACATGTATTGAAAGTGGCGGGCAAGTGCAGTTAAACATTAGAAGATGAAATTAATCAAGGTTAGTTTAGTATTAGAAGGGTCACTCTCTTTGGGGCACTGCTATTGATGAAGTGGACCTTAGAGTAACTATCTTTGGGCATGCTGTTAAACCTGTGTGAGACCTGGCAGTGCGTGAAAATTAGATACCAAAAAGTGTATAGTGTTTGTCATTAGAACCTACGCTTCTGATGCACTGTATGACACAATGAAACTTGGGCAAGGTTTGCGAACAATTACAATAATAACACCAGTGCGAGCGTGTTGTAGTATAGAAGTGGCCGTCACATTCATTTGTCATCTAGACCTGAAGTAGAGAAGTGTGTAAATTTACCTCTACCAGCCCGGTGTAGCTCTATACAATGACTGCACACTGTTTTGACCTGTACTACTACTGAAGTGTATCAGTTTCCTCAGGCAGTGTGTAGCTTTCTTCACAGAAGTTTTGTAAATGGAATTAAGACTGATGTGCGAATGCTTGAAAAACTCTTCTACAGCATGACAATTGGAAAATTTAAAGGAACTTCTATACCACCTTTGGGCTGAAATTATAATAGCGCTATGAATAACTGAAAAGGGTTGATGATATTTCTAACTCCTATGAAGCAGCCCTCAAAAGGGTTGATACTCCTAAAATTCGCACCCTCCCTCCAGTCCCTACTCCCTAAACCTATCTATCTACCTTTGTATTCGCTCATTAAGCTGAATCAGAACACAATTGCTTGAGCTCATTCTATATCGCCCACAGCAGCAGTAGCAGTGCGGTCTGACACAGAACTACAGCAGTGAGCAAATGGTGGCAATGGGGAAAATGGTTAGGTCTTATAGTGCTAGGACATGTGACTTACACAGCCAATGATGCCTGACCTTGCTTGTGTGCAAAAAATGCACTTTGCTGTGTGTGTGTGATTGGCTGACAGCTGCACCGCCCCACTGTATATGGAGTTAGGAGAAAAAAAAATGAGATGATTGTCTCATTGTCTTTCTCTACATGCATTGATGTGTTAACCCCCACTGCACATTATACACTGATAGCAAAGATGGCATTACTGAACATATCATTAATCAAGGTTAGGGCTAAGCTCTTGGTGATCGAAGCGTTATCGAACATAACCTCGAACTGTCGAATTTCAAGTTAATTGTTCTAATTCATCGAATGACTCGAACACCGCCCAAAACAGCTCGAATTTGAGATTGGTGAACAATTTGAATCGAACACCGCTCATCTCTACACAGGACGCCATAGCTCATCATGAATAACACAAGCTATGTCATCCTGCCCTATCAGTGCTGTGAGAGACTGGTGTCAAAGCGCCAAAAGTTGTAAAATTTAGGCACAACTCTGAGTTAAAGATTTATTTTAGTTTCCATACATTTCTGCAGTCACCCTATTTGTTACAGAGAGACAATACATGCCCCTCTATTTCCACCTTGAGCTGGCAGCGTAATGACTGGTGGTACTGTGGTTTCCATTAATGTTCTGTAGGGTGAAGCATATTGGAAGCCTGTTGGCAACCAGGCAAATCGTATATATGTGGTCACGTGACTGCCTAAGGAACAATCACAGAGGAAGAGAAATCTTTACAGTGAACATATTACAAGCAGGCAGGATTCAACAATCTGTAGGCAGACTGATTGCAGACATTTTAAGTGCAGCCCAGGGAAGCCTTTTAACTAAGTTAATTGAGTACTCATAAAAGATTGATTCTGGATTTTAAAGTTGTTATAGATACTTTGCAAGTAATTATTCACCATGACTACAAAGATGTTCTTCAATGACCCAAGTAATTCCACATCAGTATGTACCTAGATCTCCTGTAATCTTTCTTTTCTAAGGCATGGTTTACAATTTCATATTCTCATTTCCTTTTGTGGACATCTGCCGTAAATTCTGAGCAGCAGTGGAAATTTATACAAAATAATTTTCCAGCCTTCCTTCCCAGGGAAGAATATACCACAGTCAGTCACATTATAATAATTTATTTGTTTTATGATTCAATGCGTAAGCTCCACCAGCTACATGGAGGATGAGTTTGACTTTGTTGGTGAGAGCTGGCACCCTGTTGATTATGACCAGTCCTCAGATGTGACACCAGATATCATAAGTAAATCTGAGTAACAATCAATAAGTTCATACAACATATATTAGATGTTATATGAATCATAGTTTTGATGTCCATAGACTGCTTACAGGCCTATACTGTACCCAGGGGTATACCTTTACACTCAGGGCCCCAATGGAAAATCTCTAACAGGACCTGCAATTATTAAGAGTCTGTAATACCATATTTTTGGACCATAAGACACACATTTTCCCCCCAAATTATGGGGGATTGTAGCAGTGCATCTTATGGTCCGAATATACGTGGCTGTACTGTGCTGGAAGGTGGCAGCTTTCGAGAGGCTGGAGGAGGCTGCGCAGAAATCAGCGGGAGGCCACATGCCCCCGCTGTTAGTCCACTGTAATATTCACTGCATCCTGCTGTAGCATCACCTCTTAGTGCTGAAGCTAGTGCTGAGAGGTGAGCAGGGGCAGTGCAATTAACCATGTATTTCCCCCATCTGTAATGGACCCCTGTGCTGACATTAAATAATTAATGGTGACATAACCTGACTGGCCCCCTCTACTCTTCGGGGGGGGCCTTACATTGGGTGCCCCAGCAGTGTGGCCTACAGGCCCCCTACTGCTGGGACACTGAGGGAGCGGGTCGCACGTCACGTGCGCCCGCTCATTACATATGCACTGCATCCCCCTGTCAATCAGCGACAGGGGGAGCAGTGCATTATACTGTATATATGGGCCCCCTATTGCTGGCACACTACCCCCCCCTGTTCTGAGGCCCCACACCGCTGCTGCTGCTGCTGCAGAGATCTTACCCTCCAGGGTCTTCTTGCAGCAGCCAGCGCATCCGTCCTCTGTCCTCGGCTGTCTTCCGGATCATGTGACCCGTCGCAGCGCATGACGTCATCGCGACTGCGACCGGCCGGTCACATGATCCGTAAGACAGCCGAGGACAGAGGACGGACGCGCTGGCTGCTGCAAGAAGACCCTGGAGGGTAAGATCTCTGCAGCAGCAGCAGCGGTGGGGGCCTCAGAACAGGGGGGTAGTGTGCCAGCAATAGGGGGCCCATATATACAGTATAATGCACTGCTCCCCCTGTCGCTGATTGACAGGGGGATGCAGTGCATATGTAATGAGCGGGCGCACGTGACGTGCGACCCGCTCCCGCTCCCCCCCCCCTCCGCTAGGGGCCTTACATTGGCCCCCCCGGTTGTAAGGCCTTATAATCGGGGGAGGCCTTACATTAGCAGGCCCCCCCTTTACCCCTAGGCGGCCTTACAATCGGGGGGGCCTTACTATCGGGGAAACACGGTAGTATAGTAGACCATGTATATTAACCCCCCATCCTGTATATGTTCCCCTGCTGCTGCACACATTAAAATAATAAATGGTGTAACATACCTGTCCACTGCTCCCCTCATCTCTTCCTCTGCAGCATTGATGTCTTGCTGTGTGTGCCGGTATCTGATCATGTAAAGTGAAAATCCGCTGCAACACTAGACAGTATATGTGTGGGAAATAGCATAATGGCTGCATGTGAATAGCAGGGCTGTCTGCACAGCTAACAAAGACAAGGGAAAAAAAACATGGCAGAAACTGCTTATGAATCTATGAGAAATTTGAGAAATCTTAGCTTAAAGCAGCGGCCGCTGCGTTCAAGAGCCCGGTAACCTCGTCACGGTTTTTCTCATTATACCGGGTCCTAACCGTGTGCCTCTCTCATGGTATAAATGCTGTATGTGTGGGTTTTTATGCCTCTATCTACAATTAAAACCAGCTGTGAGGGTTATAATGGACATGACTACAATAAAATGGATACCAAACATGGCCACCGGGCGGGGGAAGGGAGCTCAGTCAAAAAGTCAGTACTACAATTACATAATATAAGACTGGCTTCAACCTTATGTCTAGGTGCAAGCAAGAAAAAAAACGACATTTAAAGTGAAAATCCGCTGCAACACTAGACAGTATATGTGTGGGAAATAGCATAATGGCTGCATGTGAATAGCAGGGCTGTCTGCACAGCTAACAAAGACAAGGGAAAAAAACATGGCAGAAACTGCTTATGAATCTATGAGAAATTTGAGAAATCTTAGCTTAAAGCAGCGGCCGCTGCGTTCAAGAGCCCGGTAACCTCGTCACGGTTTTTCTCATTATACCGGGTCCTAACCGTGTGCCTCTCTCATGGTATAATGCTGTATGTGTGGGTTTTTATGCCTCTATCTACAATTAAAACCAGCTGTGAGGGTTATAATGGACATGACTACAATAAAATGGATTCTTGCTTGCACCTAGACATAAGGTTGAAGCCAGTCTTATATTATGTAATTGTGGTATCTGATCATGTGACCGGCTCAGCACAGTCATGTCATCGTTGTGCATCCCGGTCACATGATCGGATGCCAGCCACACAGGAAGAGATTGATGCTGCAGAGGGATGGGCAGAGCAGCGGACAGGTATGTTACACCGTGTATTATTTAAGTGTGTGCGGCAGCATGAGGGCCATATACAGTGATTGGGGAAGGTGCAATATCCCAGGATGGGGGGGCTATATACCAGGATGGGAGCTATATACCAGGATAACAGGCCATATAACAGGATAGGGGCTATATACCAGGATGGGAGGCTATATACAAGGATGGGGACTATATGCCAGGATGAGGGGGCTATATACAAGGATGGGGTTACACACCAGGATGGAAGGCTATATACCAGGATGGGGGGTTATATACCAGGATTAGAGGCTATATATCAGGATGTGGGCTATATACCAGGATGGGATCTATATACCAGGATGGTGGGGGCTATATACTAGGATTAGAGACTATATTCCAGGATGGGAGGCTATATACCATTATGGGGGACATATATTACCTGGAAGGGGCCAGGGATGGGGACATTACCCAGTAAGGAGCAGATCCCCCCCATAACAGTTAATTACAACCACATTTTTAACTTAATCCTCTAAAATCTGGGTGCGTCTTATAGTCCGGTGCATCTTAGGCGGCGTTCACACATTGCGTATTTTTGCGCGCTTTCTTGCTCGTGCTTTTCAAAATACGCAATGTGCTTTTTGTCTGCCGGCAAAGTGAATGGTAAAAATACACCCGCGCTTTTATTGGAAAAAGCGCCTGCATAAAAAGAATGACCCTGTCAATTCTTTACGCAGCAGCGACAGCGCTTTTTCCTATAAGGGCGGACGCTGTTGCATCTTACGTCACAGAGGGGAGGAAGAATCCTGCTTTCTCCTCCCATGTGTGACACCTGTGACCGCCCATTTGATTTTGCAGTGTATTAATATACACTGCAAAATCAAAGTTAAATAAAGGCAAATGTATTAAAAATAATAAAGAATTAAATACTTACCTCTCCGACGGGTGTACCGGTGTCCGGGAGCCAGGAGCCGCCGCTGGATTGGTCCTGCTAGAACCTGTGGTGATGTCAGAGGGCGCTCCGGTCATGTGATATGTATCACATGACCGCAAGCGGCAAATCAGCGCCCGGAACGCCCTCTGACATCACCACAGGTCTTTTTTCGGAATCTGCGGCTGCTCACCGGTCCTGGCTCCCAGACACCCGCAATCCACCTGCCGGACGGTAAATATCTATGTTTATTATTTTAAAAACCTCTGGCTTTATTGAATTTAGATTTCACAGTGTATAATAATACACTGTGAAATCTTTAGGAAGCAGGATCCTTCCTTCCCCTGCAGCACATAAAAACGTGTGTGAATGCACCCACGTATTTTGTTGCGCCTTTTTGCATGGCCAAAAATCGCGGCAAAAGGCGCAACAAAATACGCAATGTGTGAACGCAGCCTTATAGTCCAAAAAATAGGGTATTTTGGTATTTTAATATAGGCAAAATGGTTAGTTTGAGCCCCCTTGACCCCAGATCCGAGGTGTCACTGCAACTCCTACACCTATTAGTTATACCCTCATTGTACCCTCCTATGCCTACCATTTGTTTAGATTGTGAGCTCCAATTGGGACAGTAGTACAAATGTACGTAATGCGCTGTAGAATTATTACCGCTATATAAATGAATAAATATTATTTTTATTTTAAATGTACGGTAGGTACAAACTGATGTTTTGCATACTTCCATTCATTTATCTGCCCCTCTCTTTTACCTAAACATTATTTGAACATATAACATAAAAAAGAACCCCAATCCATGAAGGGAGAAAAAAATTAGAAGTGACAAGGTCTATCCGTAGTAAAACATTAATTTTTATTATAAAATTAAAAAAAATAATAATACATCAATAATAAGATTATAAATTGACAAAGTGTTTCTATCCAAAAAGCAGGGGTGCAGATTGGTGAAAATATAGTAGGGGTCTTTACCTCTATATGACAGAAATAAGATTCATGTATATGTAATTGTGTCCATAGGCAGCCCTGCTTTTTTGTATGGAAACACATTGGCTGCTAATTTTTTATCTTATTGATGTATTATTTTTTTAAAATATTTATAATAAAAATTAATGTTTTACTACAGATAGACCTTGTCACTTCTAATTTTTCCCTCCCTTGGTGGATTGGGGCTCTTTTTTCTGTTTTATGTATTTTTGGAATGCTGGCTATCAGACATAATCTGGACTACGTGTATAAAACATTATTTGAGCAGTATTTATTACTTTAATTTTTTTTTCTTCCAATAGGTTTGACAAGATCACACACCTATGATCATCAAAATCCAGCACCAACTGATATCATTTAATATTCTTGCCTTCCACGTCACAGATAAAGGTCATGTTTCTCGGACACCAACTTATTTCATAGAACGCACAGGGACTGGAGAGGTCGATCATAGAAACCAGCATGGATACTTGTAACACAAAAACTGTGCATCTAAATGGATTGGACCAATGCACCAGCATTTAGTGTGAATCCAGTAGATCTGGAGATCCAATATGAAATAAATTTATATTTTCCTGACTGGCTTAATCACGGGTGGTGGCAGAGAGATATGGTGATGATTTGAATGTATATATACATTTGTGCCCAATGCATTCCAATTTATACATACTAGTGAAATGTTTACCTGTTCATACATTGATTTTCCTTATTCTTGTTGGAATGTGTTATACACATTGTACATTCAAACTGAAAGCAGCAAAACCAACAAAGGAACAAATATAGAAACAAGAAGCAAAATAATAAACCCCTGTTCGAAACAGACCAGAATGTGAATACAGTATGTGCATATGACAGGCAAACTGGTTACTGCTTGCACTGGTGAAAATGCACACAGGCATTGCACAAACAAACATTAATCAAGTAACTTGGCGTCATCCCAAGGTGAGGGAACGCCAGCTTGTGGCACAAGAGGATGGGTAAAACAGGTTAGATGTAATGGAAGACCCTGATGATAGGGAGAGGGGAGAAGGATCACCACCTGACTCACCTGAGGCTGATCCCTGTGCTCCTGAACATCCCCAGACGGGTCCTATCCCCTCCGTGTGTGGTTAGGTGTCAGGCCCTAGCCCTAACTAATGTGCAGGAGAGCAAGCACTAGTCTTACTACTAATCAAAGATTACAGAGGGAAGGGAGACAAACAAGTGAGACAAACAAAAGAACTCCAATTCTCCAGAAAGGGACTCCCACCTGCTGGAAAGATAACCATAGCTTTCTTCCGAGACAACTCCTGACCTTCACAGGTCAGCTTAGAGTTAACTATATCCGGCATAGGAGAGAGTAAAGAGTGGATGTGTATAGTGGAAGGGGGTGGCGCCCCTGCGACCAGGGTGGCCACATAGGGAACTGCAGCCAGGCAGGAGGACAGACGGTTTATGCACTAAACACCCTCACAGAAGACCACACACCACTGGAGGCGGCACCCAACCCGGAGCCCGGAACTCTAGGCGGGCAAGGGGTGGTGGGTTTAGAGGACAGTGGGTGGGAAGCATGTAGGTGAGGTGACAGAAGGTACAAATAGAGGAAGAAGAGGAGGAAGGAGTTAGTAGGCCAGAGTGAGCTGAGCTGAAAAGACTGAGTAGGCAGAGGTAGGTTCAACAGCACAAACATCAAGAAGACAGAGGCACACGTCCCGGTGGGGTTGGGCTTGATGGAGATGCAGAATCCACAGAGTAGCAGAAACCATGGAGAGAAAGCTCGTCCATAGCCAGCATCCCAGAGGAGTGTGAGGACAGAGACCGGACCAGCAGCACTTGGTCCGAGGAACTTGGCAGCACCGACCAACTACAGGCGGAGTAGTCTTCCCTATTGAAGCTGGAGTCACACGGGTTAGAAGGAGCCTGGTAGTGCCTTGCAGGAGAGTGCTATTGCAGGCTAGGCACAAAGCAGAGTGTCGGCTCTGAAGGGGACCGAAGATTCACCCGGTATCCCCAGATTCACCGACGGGGAGCCCCAATTCCAAGTTGGAGTTCCCACAACAAGGGTGAAAGGCACAGCAGCAACCACGAGGATCCCAAGGGTCCGAGCTGCCGCCATACAACCCGGAGAAACACTTAAGAATAGCCTGAAGGGACACTGGAAGGAGTGAGGGGTCTCAGAGAGACAGCCTGGCTGCAGTGGGTTCAGCAAAACCGGAGTAAAGTGACTGTAACTTGTGTTGAAGAACTGTACTGAGAACTGCTGTAAATTGTTTGGAAGAGCTGACAAGTAAACCCGGTGAACCCTGCCTGTGTGTCCGTGTTTGATTCCAGGTACCCTGAACTACTTAAAATTACCTTTTATTCCTGTCAGGAGCAGCCCGACCCGCGGCGGGCTCATCCATCTGGCTGCAGCCCATCCATCCTCCTGGCAGAGAAGCGCTGCAGCGGTGGTCCTATTACTGACCAAAAACTGTGGGTGGCGTCACGACAGACATTTATCCCTTGTAAATATTCCCTTTTACTTGTGAGAACCCGGGACACTGTCCGGACCAGGACCTCCGTGACATCCCCCAGCAGTACCCCGGGGTCCCCTACCGAGTACCCCTTCCCAGTGGGCTCCACAGCAGCAACTGAAATTATAACTACATGTTAATCACAGCAGGATAGAAAAGGAACCTTAACCTTAACTCCTCCTATTCAGGATAAATGAAGAGAGGGCTATAAAGAGCATCTGCAATCAACTAAATGCTGTGACCTTCTTATCCCAGATTGCCCAAAGTCTCATCAGTCTGCGACACACTTGTGACACTTGCAAAGGCATTGGTGTTAACAGCACCTGTATTAACTGAGATGAGACCAGGGTTGAACCCGTTGAAGCGCAATGTAGCGTGAAACGGGCCGTTGTTCATTTTGCTGTCATCCTCCGTCCTGTTCCCATGTCCATGTGGTTTTAGCCATGTCTAATAAATGATGTTCTACCTGTCATCTGGTAAGTGCTGTCTTTTTCCTTAAGAGGCTGGATTTGACACATGAAAGTTATATTATCTTACTTTCATGTTATGGGTTAAAAAATGTTTCTATGACACTCATTCATGTCAAAGGTTTATAAACTGTTATTGTATCCAGTGATATAATTAATAAAATCTTGTTTTTCCAATTGGGTGTACTCATTTATGCTCAGAAATTAATACTGCGCCAGGTAGCAGGGTAGCAAACATGCACAAGCATTTTGGCTTATATTTTTGGGGGGTGGGTGGTGACATTAGGGGCTGGGGTGGGCCTGTAGCAGTCTGGGGGTGGCTGGGCATGTACAAAAAGAAGTGGAGGTCCAGCTCCCAGAGTTTAATATGAATGAATTCATTAAATCTTCATCAGGCTTCCCATATACAGCAAAGTTGACATGCAAGAAAATATGGTAGGAAGAGTCGCTAGGCAATATGTTTCGGACCGCAGTCCTTTGTCAAGCCTGACAGTGTGCACTAAGTCAAATGCTATATAGGCTACCAATCTAAGCTGCAGCTAATTGATGCAGATGTATTAAATTAGTTTGTCTAATTGCAGTGCGAAAGGGCAAACGTACATTTTTAACTAGGTACAAAACAGTTTTGAAATATATAAATATTAAAGAGGAAAAGAAAACAATCAAAATGTATTGAAAAAACTGCAAATTTCAACAAGTAAACATTAAAATGAAAAGAAAAGACATGATTACTTACCGGTAATTGTGTTTTATGGAGTCCACGACAGCACCCACATGAGAGAGGGGATCCGCCCACCAGGACAGGAAACCTACAGATAAAAAGGGGCGGTCCCCCTCGCTCCCTCAGTTTGTTTACAGAGTATGAGGGGAACCGCAGAGTTAAGAGAAGCATAACACATCTCAAAGAAACATCACACGTACAAACTCAAGAAACCCCGGGCAAGGCCCAAGGAGAAAAGTGCACACACACCAATTAACGTGACAAGGGAGGGAAGTGAGTGGGTGCTGTCGTGGACTCCATAAAACACAATTACCGGTAAGTAATCATGTCTTTTCTTCTCGCCACGACAGCACCCACATGAGAGAATTGCAGAGAGCAAGATTTAGGGAGGGACAACCGTGCTGAGGACAGATCTCCCGAAAGCCAAGTCAGAGTCAGAAGACAAATCCAAACGATAGTGGGAATAAAAGGTAGAAGGGGATGACCAAGTGGCAGCCTTACAAATAGCTTCAATAGAGACCGCAGCGCGCTCGGCCCCGCGAAGAAGCCATAGCCCTAGTCGAATGCGCCCGCACACCTTCCGGAGGATTGCGTCCCGTCACCGAGTAGGCCAAGCAGATGGCATCCCGGATCCATCTAGACAACGTGCTCTTAGCAACAGCAAACCCCCGACGAGGACCCTGAAAGGACACAAACAGAGCCCTACTCTGTCGATAGGGCCTAGTCCTATCAAGGTAGTGTAACACTAATCTCCTGACATCTAGCGTATGAAACCGTTGTTCCTCAGGAGAACCCGGAGTAGGAAAAAAGGAAGGGAGGAAAATCTCCTGACTCCGATGAAACCGGGAAGCGACCTTAGGGAGGTAGGAAGGATCCGGCTTCAAGACAAGTCTATCAGGCAAGATGGACAAAAAAGGAGGATCTATAGACAAAGCCTGGAGATCACCCACCCGCCTAGCCGAGGTAAGGGCCACTAGCAGAGCCGTCTTGAGAGACAGGGACCTAAGGGAGGCTGCCTCAAGGGGTTCAAAGGGGGGCCCCATCAGGGCGTCAAGGACCAGATCCAAATCCCACGGGGCCAACCGAGCAACATGAACCGGGGTGCTACGCTCACAAGCTGCTATAAACCGAGACACCCATCTGTCACCCGCCACATCTGATCCATACAATGCTCCCAAGGCCGAAACATGGACCTTAAGGGTGTTGACTGAAAGCCCCAACTCCCGACCATTCTGAAGAAACTCCAGAATAGAAGGGATGGGAACAAGTGGAGTAAAAGGAGCAGTATGGAACTGAAGAAATTTCCGCCAGACCCTAGCATAAATCCTGGTTGTAACCTCCTTCCTACTCAAGAGAAGGGTGGAAATAAGCTGTTCTGAAAACCCACGCAATCTTAACAGGCTCCTTTCAAGTTCCAAGCCGTCAAGTGGAGCCCCTGCATCTGAGGGTGACGGCAAGGACCCTGAGAGAGCAGGCCTGGAACAGAAGGAAGTAGCCACGGGTCGGACACTGACATGACTCTGAGCCAGGAAAACCACGGCCTCTTGGGCCAAAATGGGGCAATGAGAATCACCCTCGCCCCGTCGTCCCTGATCTTCCGGATGACTACTGGAAGCAAGTTCATGGGAGGAAACGCATAGGCCAGCCGAAAGGCCCAAGGGAACTGGAGGGAATCCAACAACTCCGGCTCGTCCGTGAAATCCAGGGAGGCAAACCGGCTGACTTGCCTGTTGGCCCTGGTTGCAAACAAATCTATTTCCGGAAGACCCCACAAGGCAACTATCTTCTGGAAGGTCCGACGGCAGAGGGCCCACTCGCCCTGATGGAGGGTATGGCGACTCAGAAAGTCCGCTGTTGAGTTGTCGACACCCCGGATGTGGAGGGCCGAAAGGGACAACAAGTTGGTCTCTGCCAGGTTGAGGATAGTCATTGCAATAGACAGCAGCGTCCGGGATCGAGTACCTCCCTGCTTGTTGATATATGCCACCGACGTGGTTGTTGTCTGACAAGATCCGGACGTGCGACCCCCGCAGCTGTGGGAGAAAATGAAGGAGAGCAAGGTGGATAGCCTTCAATTCCCGTACGTTGGAAGAATCTGAAGAGTCCTCCGCCGACCATTGACCCTGAGCTAAACCGGTCCCCAGGTGAGCCCCCCACCCATCTGGACTGGCATCAGTCAGAAGGATCTTAGAAGGCCTAACTACCCAGGGAACCCCCCTTGAAAGGTGAAGCGGGTCTACCCACCAGGTAAGAGATTCCACAGCGTCCGGAGGCAAGGTAAGACGACCCTGAAGCCGACCCTGCAAGGCAACCTCCGCCAGCAAAACCGCCTGCTGCAACGGCCGCGTATGAAACTGCGCCCATTGAACTGCCGGGATGCAAGACGAAAGGGAACCCAACAGGGACATGGCCTCCCGCAATGATAGGGAAGGGTGAGCAATAACCTGGCTGACCCTAGTCCTGATATGAGAAATCTTGTCATCTGGAAGGAGGCAGAGCTGACTTACAGAGTCCAGAAGGAGACCCAGAAAAGATTGACGAGTCACGGGAGTTAGTCTGGACTTCCCCCAGTTGATGATCCAGCCCAAGTCCTGCAAAGATGAGATGACATGAAGTACACGGGCCTGACACTGTCCGAAAGAGTTACCCACTATCAAAAAGTCATCCAAATACGGCACAATGAGCGTGTCCTGGTGCCGCAAAAAAGCCATCACCTCGGACATTAGTTTGGTGAAGACACGAGGAGCCGTTGAAAGACCAAAAGGCATTGCCGTAAATTGGAAATGTCGAGTCCGTCCCTCCCAGACGACTGCTACCCGCAGAAACTGCTGGTAATCGACGTGGATGGCGACATGATAATAAGCATCCTTGAGGTCCAGTACTGCCATGAAACATCGAGGGAATAACAATTTGATCGTGGAATTAATTGATTCCATTTTGAAGGACCGGACCACCAGGAAGGAATTTAATTTCTTTAAATTAATTATGGTCCGAAAGGAACCATCTGGCTTAGACACCAGAAACAAGGGGGAGTAAAACCCCTTTCCTTCCTGGCCTACCGGAACCTCAACAAGAACACGTTTGGACAACAGGGATTGAATTTCCAGGACCAGGGCACGCTGATGATGCAACGGAGGGGAGGTAAGGACAAACGAATCTGGAGAAAAACGGGCAAAGTCCAGAGTAAGACCGGAGGCGATCAACCTCAGAATCCAGGGACTAGAGGAGATAACAGCCCAACGATCAGAAAAAACCGACAACCTACCCCCACTGGGAGATCCGACCTAACGGTACTTCTTTCCAGGTTTAAAGGAGGAGGACCCCCCAAACAGGGCACCCCGTGGTTTACCCTCCTTGGGTTCCCAACGGTCTCGGTTCTCCCTGTACGACCTCTTCTGGCCGAATGGACGTCTCCTGAAGGCTCTCCTATAAGACGGAACAGGAGGGTTAGGGAACCCCCTCTTACGGTCAGCTGCCTTAGCCAGAATCTCATCCAAGTCAGGGCCAAAGAGGTACTCACCACGGAAGGGGAGCGTACATAACTTGGACTTGGATTGAGAATCGCCCTTCCACCCTTTAAGCCATAGGGCCCGACGAGCCGAGTTGGTCAGACCCGCAGACCGCGCTGCCAGGCGCAGGGAATCAGCAGACACATCCGCCAGATAAGCCGAGGCCCCACGGATCAATGGAAGAGATGACAGCAACTGGTCCCTGGGAACCCCTGACCTAATCTGATCCTCAAGCTGATCCACCCAGACCAACAGGGATCTGGCAGTACATGTAGCTGAAATAGCGGGTTTAAAGGCCCCTGTGCAGGATTCCCAAGTGCGCTTAAGCAACATCTCGGCTTTTCGGTCTAGCGGATCAGCCAGCAACCCAGCATCCTCCACCGGGAGGGTGGAACGCTTAGACGTGGAGGCGACCGCAGCGTCCACCTTCGGAATCTTGGACCACGTAGCTAAGTCCCCATCATCGAAGGGATATCTCCGCTTGGAAGATGAAGGAAGAGCCCCCCGTCTGTCCTGCTTATCCCATTCCCGATAAACCAGATCTTTTAGGGCCGCCACCACCGGGATAGCACGCCTCTTTTTTTCCGAGAGGCCGGTGAACATGATATCCTGCGCTGAACGAGATTCCCTCGAATCAGGCACTTCCATCGTGTGGCGGATGGACTTGACAAGATTGTCCACACCGTCCAGGGGGAAACAGGACTTTCCCTCATCATCCGATGAGGAAGAAGAAGCAGGAGAGGCTGACGGGGACCGGAAGACCCCCTGAGACCTAACCGGGCTGCCCTCTGGGGAGGACACACTAGGGGACACAGGCTTCCTAGCCCTGGAGGAACACGGCCGAGAATGAGCCACCTCGCTGAAGGACAACAACTCCTCCCGGATCATAGAGCGAATGTCCGCCGTCTTAACAGAGGACTCCTCCTGCAAAGTCTGATTAATACAGGCCTGACACAGACGCTTCACATATGTCTCGGGAAGAGGCTGCGTACACAAAGCGCATTCTTTATGCTTCAGCTTTTTACCCTTCTTAGCCGGCTCAGGAGGTGTAGGACCAGCCTGTGATGGTTGACCAGCCTTAGTCCGGTCACTTCTGTCAGCAGACCCAGCCTCCTTGCTGCGCCCACTGCCACCACGAGTCTTGCTGGATGGCTGCACATCAGTGTCAGGCTGCTGCAGCCCTCCTGCCCCAGGAGACGACATCATAGGGATCAGAACACCAGCGGCGCTGCTGCCGCACTGTCTATTACCTCCCGCTCTGGGGCCACCTCCCCGGCCGCCCGGAAGCACAGCCGCAGTACTTCCGGGTCAGAAGCGCTTCAGGCTACTGCGCAGGCGCCGGCGCGGCCCGGAAGCCGGCGCAGCGATTTTAGAAAGGCGGCCGAACGCCGCGGCCGCAGACTCCCCACACTCCCCAGGAGACCCGGACTCCACCGCGCCGACACCACGCCCCAGCACCGGGAGACACGGACCCGCCCGCCACCGGGCACGGCCCCCATCCCCCGCGAACGGCGGCAAAATGACCGCGCCATAGAGCCACAGCCCCCCAGGAAGTGCAGGCACTGCGACTGCCGGAGACAGCCAGCTAACCAGCCCGTCATACATACCTCTGGGCCCCCTGGCTGCCCCTGGAGACCACCATGGATGAATGCAGCTTGTCCAGACTGCACCGCGCTCCCACGAGTCAGGGTGGAAATCCAGCGCTGACATCGTGACATCCCAGTCAGACGAGGGGAGAGCCGGAAACCGGACTTCCCGACGCTGCTTCTGGAGTTCCAGGCCCTGCCGTTCGCAAAGATACCGCACAGAGGCTGATTGAACCCAGGTAAGCCTTTCTGCTGCAGGTTCCCCTCAGGACAGGAAACCAAACTGAGGGAGCGAGGGGGACCGCCCCTTTTTATCTGTAGGTTTCCTGTCCTGGTGGGCGGATCCCCTCTCTCATGTGGGTGCTGTCGTGGCGAGAAGAAAATAATGAACAATTGAATAATAAAAAATAATAAAAACTGAGAACCCAGACAGGGTATAAAAACATCTATAGTGAGAAATCAAAAATATAGAAAAAACAATGGACATATGCTTAAAGAAAATATACATGAAGATAACAAGTAATTTATCCATTTTACACGTAGACCTGGTATTAGCCACTATTCTAGCTCCCGACTATAGAATTGTGGCCAAGAAAGCCCCATCGTTGGGCAATATTTTGTCTCTTAGTTTCTTCAGTCTGCCACTTCTTTTTGCACATTACGTTGATGCAGCATCAGGACGCAAGTCTGTGCAGACCAGGATTGCATGGTGAGCTGATTACTCTTCTATGCAGTGGCGTAACTTGAAGCTCATGGGCCCCGATGCAAAAGCTACAACGGGCCCCCAATTATTACAAATCTTTAACAGCAAGTCTTTTTCTATAGGCCAAAGGGACTTCTGCAGCCTCCGGGGCCCGGTGCGATCGCAACTCCTGCACCTGTTGTAGTTACTCCCCTGCTTCTATGGTGGCTGGGAATACTGTGGACTAGGGGACAGGGCGTGTTTGGAGGAGTCTGGGTGTAACATCCAGTTCTGTATTTCCATGAAAGCTTCAACACAAACACACCCCCTGGCTGCCACGAATAGGTTATATCTGGGTAACTATGCAAAATGTTGACAGCATGTATATTACAAACTGTCAACATTTTGCAGCCTGGATACACATAGAAATTATACAAAAAGCCCAGACAACCCCTTTAGCCCCTTCCCGACCCGTGACGCAGCATACGCGTCATCAAAACAAGTTAGTTCCCGACCCGTGACGCATATGATGTGTCATTGTGGGTTTCCCTTCCAGCGACTCTATTAACTATGTGATCACCCCCCCAGTGATCCCCCCTGCGCCTAACAGCCCCATTCTGCCGCAGTGATCTCCCAACCCCCCAGTGATCCCCTGCCCCAGTGATCACCCCCTCCCCCTCGTGCTGCTGGCTCCTGCCCCAGTGATACCCCAACCCCCCAGTGATCCCTCTGTGCCTAACAGCCCCATTCTGCCCCAGAGATCCACCAAACCCCCAGTGATCCCCTGCCCCAGTGATCACCCCCTCCCTTTGCTGCTGCTGGCTCCTGCCCCAGTGATCCCCCAACCCCCCCAGTGATCCTCCCTGCACCTATCAGCCCCATTCTGCCCCAGAGATCCCCCAAACCCCCAGTGATCCTCTGCCTCAGTGATCACCCCCTCCCCCTGCTGCTGCTGGCTCCTGCCCCAGTGATCCCCCCAACCCCCCCAGTGATCCCCCCTGCACCTAACAGACCCATTCTGCCCCAGTGATCCCCCAACACCCCCAGTGATCTCCTGCTGCTGGCTCCTGCCCCATTCTGCTCCAGTGATCCCCCAACCCCCCTGCACCGACCAGCCCCATTTTGCCCCAGTGATCCCCCTGCCCCAGTGATCACCTCCCCCCTGCTGCTGCTGCCGGCTCCTGCCCCAGTAATCCACCAACCCCCCCAGTGATTCCCCCCCCTGCTGCTGGCTTCTGCCCTCAACCCAAGTGATCAACCCCCTTGCTTCTGCTGCCAGCTCCTGCCCACCCCAGCGCCTGACAGCCCCTTGCTGCCCCCCCCCATGCCTGAAAGCCCCCTTCTGCCCCAGTGATCACTCCCCCCACCCCAGTGGTCACACCCCCGCTGCTGCTGCCGGCTCCTGCCCCCCTGCGCCTAACAGCCCCCTTCTGCCCCAGTGTTCACCCCCCTGCTGCTGGCACTGGCTCCTGCATCTCCTCAGCCCCCTCGTGCGCCTAACTGCCCCTCGTGCGCCTGACCGCACCTTCGTAGCGCCTGATTGCCCCCCTCACGCCTGACCGTCCCCCCGCACCTGAAAACCCCCCCATGCCTGACCGCCCCCTATGCCTGACCACCCCCAGCGCCTAACCGCCCCCTACGCCTGATCGCCCCCACACGTGACTGCAGTAAAGTTACATCAAACATTCACACGTACACTCACATAATAATAAAGTTTACATTTTTTTTACACACGCACAAAGCACACAAAATGTCCCCAAGTGACCCCATTTTGAACTAGATACATTCCTTGGGGTGGAAAGTCTAGTTTCCAAAATGGGATCACTTGTGGGGGAGCTCCAATTTTGGGCACACAGGGGCTCGCCATACGTGACATGGTGTCCTCTAACAATTGGAATTGTTAGCGGACACCATGTCGTGTATGGAGAACCCCTGTGTGCCCAAACATTGGAGCTCCCCCACAAGTGACTCCATTTGGAAACTAGACCCCCCAAGGCATGTATCTAGATGCAAAGTGAGCATTTTGAAGCCCCAGGTGCTTCACAAATTAATCCGTAAAAATGAAAAAGTACTTTTTTTTCCACAAACATATTCAGTTTTCATTTTAACGGATCAATTTGTGAAGCACCTGGGGGTTCAAAGTGCTCACTATGCATCTAGATAGGTTCCTTGGGGGGGTCTAGTTTCCAAATGGGGTCACTTGCAGGGGATGAAAAATTAGCTCAAATTGTTAGCGGACACTATGTCACGTTTGGAGAGCCCCTGTGTGCCTAAACATTGGAGCTCCTCCACAAGTGGCCCCATTTTGGAAACTAGAACCCCCCAGGGAACTTATCTAGATGGGTGGTGAGCACTTTGAACCCCCATATACTTCACAAATTGATCTGTAATAATGAAAAAGTACTTTTTTTTCATAAAAAGTTTCTTTTAGCCTATGTTTTTCCTTTTCACAATGGCAACAGGATAAAATGCAACCTAAAATGTGTTGGGCAATTTCTCCTGAGTACACTGATACCTCATGTGTGGTCATAAACCACTGTTTGGGCGTATGGCAGGGCTCAGAAGAGAAGGAGCGCCATTTCAATTTTTGAATGGAAAATTAGCTCCAAAAGTCAAATGTCGCTCCTTACCCTCTGAGCCCTGCCGTGCGCCCAAACAGTGATTTATGACCACATATGAGGTATCAGTGTACTCAGGAGAAATATCCCAACACATTTTAGGATCCATTTTATCCTGTTGTCCATGTGAAAATTAAAGAATTGAGGCTAAAAGAACATTTTTGTTAGAAAAATTAAAATGTCCATTTTTTCCTTCCACGTTGCTTTAGTTCCTGTGAAGCACCTGAAGGGTTAATAATCTTCTTGAATGTAGTTTTGAGTAGCTTGGGGTGTAGTTTTCGGAATGGTGTCACTTTTGGGTGTTTTCTGTCATGTACACCCCTCAAAGGGACTTCAAATGTGATGTGGTCACTAAAAAAAGGGTTTTGTAAATTGTGCTGGAAAAAACAAAAATTGCTGATGAACTTTGAACTTCCTACCCAAAAAATTTTTTTATTTACAAAATTGTGCTGATGTAAAGTAGACATGTGGGAAATATTATTTAATAACTATTTTGTGTCACATAACTCTATTATAGCAGAATAAAAATTCTAAATTTGAAAATTGCACAATTTTATAAATTTTTGCCAAATTTTGGATTTTTTTTCACAAATAAACACAAAAATTATCGACCTAAATTTACCACTAACATGAAGCCCAATATGTCACGAAAAAAAATCTCAGAATCGCTAGGATCCGTTGAAGCGTTCCAGAGATATAACCTCATAAAGGGACACTGGTCAGAATTGCAAAAAATGGCAAGGTCTTTAGGGTCAAAATAGGCCGGGTGGTGAAGGGGTTAAAAATGATTTATCCACAACAAGGCATCTGAAATGAGGAAGACAGGTAGAATTCTTTTCAGCATTCTATCACCTGTGTGCCCATATTAATAGTTTCAAAAAGGTTAAAGTGGTGACATATTCCCTTTAAAAATCCTCATTCTTGGCAGTGTGAACAACATGATGATGTAGGTGAATAAATAATCTTTAACTTTTTATTGGAAAGTCTAAGCTCTCCCCAATTCTGCTGTCATTTTTCCCACATGTTTAATTTTACACTTTTAATTTGCTGCAAAAATAATTGTTAATTGCATTCACTGGGTCAACGTGATAATGCAATACCAAATTGACATACATTTTCTAATTTTTTAGAATGTTTACTCTGAAAAAAAATAAAATTGGTTTTGCATCACAATATTCTGAATGACATAAATGTATCACTTTATTGTAATATAGGTTTATGAGGGTTTTATTTTGTATAACAAGATGTAGTTTTCATTCGTCCTATGGTCAGGTAAATATGACTTTTTGATTATTTTTTATTACACTTTAGGCAACATAGCAATAATTCTGGAGATGTATTTATTTTTTAACACCACTTACCAATAAGGATCATTTACAAGCGACTTTCTTTTCTGTAGGTTGATACATTAATGAGAATACCAGATGCCATTTTTTGTTATACTTTTAGTGTATTTTGTCATCAGTGTTTGGTCAGTTTTCACCATCAGTGTTTTGTCATTTTCATGTATGAAAAAATAAATTTCAAAGTTTCTCCTATTCAATGCAATGTTAAAGGGATCCTGTCACCTCCAAAACGCCACCTAAGCTACCAAAATTCGTCCCTGCAGCATATTATCACTAATCTCACACTTCTTTTGTCTCCTAAAAGCATCCTGTGAAAGTGCATAAAAATGATTTAATACTCCCTTATTAGGGATTATAATTAGCAGGGGCTATATTCTTTAGCCCTTAGGGTGTGTTCGTTATGTGCCTTGTTGGGTGACGTCAGTACACCCACGCCGCTGTTTAGGCTTCAAGCATCGCATTGCGCATGCGGTGCTTGAAGCAGAACACAGTGGCATGGGTTGTACTGACGTCACCTGATCCTGGAAATGACACCAATCCCGTCATTAACGCCCAGCCAGCGCCGTGGAGAGCAGAAAGGGCGGCTGAATAGAACATGAATAAAAGATCACTCCCATTAGGGCGTGATCTTATGACGAACAGGGCACATAACAAACACGCCCTAAGGGCTAAAGAATATAGCTCCTGCTAATTATAATCCCTAATGAGTGAGTATTAAATCATTTTTATGCACTTTCACAGGATGCTTTTAGGAGACAAAAGGAGTGTGCGATTAGTGATAATATGCTGCAGGGACATGTTTTGCTAGCTTAGGTGGCGTTTTGGAGGTGACAGTATCCCTTTAATCACGTACTGTGAAGAATCAGGGGGGCACAGGAACTAAAATAATACCAAAATGTAGACATCTTGGAATTATTGACATATTCTCTTTAAAGGGAACCTGTCACCTCCTAAAAGCCACCTAACCTATTAATAAATGTCCCTGCACCTTCCTATTACCTGTCACGCCACCACTGGTGGAGCTGACTAGTGGACCCTCTGGACCACGGAATACCATGGAAGCAGATACCAGAAAGCGAGCCGGACACGGACGTCAGATTCAATAAACGGCTTTATTAAGCTTAAAGCAACACAAAAAGGAGCAGAACCACCAGGGAAGTCCACAGGGCTGAAACGCCGGGGTCCCCCTAAGGGAGCACAAGGAGGGTTACCCCTATACAGGGATTCCTCCAAGCACAACCATAGAGGGTCCAGTAAGCCAGTCAACTTGTGGGTCCGACCCTGGGCAGTACAGGTTCGGGTCTCTGGGTGAATAGCAGGATGAAGTCCAACACTGCAAGTAAGGAAAACAACACAAGTAAATATCACAAGCAAAATGAGACAACGGAAGCGCTGCTCTGACCTGAGCTGGAAACAGACTAACAAGGAAGTTGCCCAGGCACCTCCCAAAGGAAATGGGAGCATTAAATATCCACCTACCTCACAGCGATTGGCTGAGAGGTGGTGACAGGAAACAGGAAGTACTGGTCCTTTAAATTTACAGTGTGCAGCATGCGCGTGCCCTATGCGTGCTCCCAGCACAGTTAGGAAGAGAGGAGGAGGAAGCAGGGGGCCGGGGAACCGCAGCAGATGGAGTGGGCAGCATGGGAGTGCGGGTCAGGTAAGAATGTTAGCGGTGCACAGGGAACCTGCTCCCCCTGCACCTTGAGATTGGGTCCCGCTGGCCGCAGGGTGAGATTACCATTATAACTATCCCTCTCTCTGCTAAATGCTTGTTGTCAATGTTGTAAAAAACATTTTTATACTTACTCATTAGGATGATAATGAAGTGGGGGCTGTATGCAATTGTCCTCCGGGCGTGTTGGTTTGCAGCCTCCATGATCCTGTATCATGCCCCGATGGGCGTAATATTGTAATAAGATTCATCTCTGGACCAGCCTCTCTGTGCTGCTTCTGCTGTGATGGCTCTGCCCTCCTCCTCTGTCACTCACAGCATGCAAATCATTTGTCCTGACGTCAGCTCCACAGTCCTGTCCTGACAGAGCATAAACAGCACAGCAGAAGCAACACAGAGAGGCAGAGGGAATGGCCACAGTCAATCAAGCTCACTCCAGCCACAGTGACTGCCTCCATGGCTTCTAACTGTAAGTTTTACAAAGGCTATATCTCAGGGTACACAGCACACAGACATATGGGGGACCCTTCCCTGAAAGCAGCAGACATGCAGCATTCAGTGCTGCATTTGGATTGCCATGCAGCAGGGGGTGACAGGTCCTCTTTAAAATGAATCTGTCTCCAGGGATTTGAAATCTAATCTGACTGCCTGAATCCAGAAATGTGACACTTCATGGGCTGCTTTGCTGTAGTTTTGATTTTCTAATGTATATCACCGTATAGACATACAATGTCATCTGTACCCGTAAGCTTCCTTGTAAAAGAAAAAATGAAGTGTGGCATGCATTTTTTTTTTGCTAGATGCCTCCATATGTAATATATCAGCATCATAACAGTGAAATAAAAAATAATACGTATATATGTATCTACGGTAATATATAAAGCTGAGTGTGTGTATGTATTTATGTATCGTAGCTCCATCCACTCCATATAGCCACACCCACTCCACATAGTCCTGGGACTATATGGAGGGGTGGACCTATGAAGGGGCAGAGCTAAACGGAGTGGGCATGGCTGTAAGGGTGGAGTTACTAGGAAGGGCGGAGCTATGATACATACATACATGCACAGTAACACACTTAGATGGCGCTGACATTGTTGGATGCTGCTGTGTATGTTTGTCTTTAAGATCTGCATGGTTGATAGTTGTGAAGGTCCTGGCCTCCTGTGGTGTGCTGTAGAGCTGCAGTCACTATTATGTTCAAATGCTGGTTCAGGACTTAATGTGTGACTCACCTGCAATCTCCTCCCCCTGGTTTTATATAGCTTTCCCTCTCCTCTGTCAGGTGCTGCTGATAGCTATTTGCTCTAGGTCTTGGTGCTGTGCTGATGCTTAGCTGCTGGGCTAAAGTCTTTCCTTGGGAGAAGCTGTGATTCCTGACCCATGGGTGTAGGTAGGGGCCCTCAGCCTAGGGCTAATCAGGAGTTTGAGTACAGGGTGGCAGCTCAGAACTCCTCACCATCAAAGGTAACTCTGAGATCAGGGTGAGCCAGGGACCCCAGCATCAGGGTCAGATTAGGCTCTCCTGACCCCCTTTTGCCCAATTCACCTACCTACTACCCGATTCCTTTACCTCCCAAGCATGACACACACATACATAACCATATAAGGGTCATATTGCCATATATGGGGATTACGTCCAGGCAGTGCTGGGCTCTACAGCTAGTGTGTATGTATGTGTGTGTGTATATATATATATATATATATATATATATATATATATATATATATATATATATATATATAGATGGTGGCCCGATTCTAACGCATCGGGTATTCTAGAATATGGTTAGCAGAGTATATGGGGGCTCAGTGGCCAGCACAGTAGAAGGCGGATGAGTGGACAGCACAGTAGACGGCGGCTCAGTGGCCAGCACAGTAGACGGCTGCTCAGTGGCCGGCACAGTAGACGGCGGCTCAGTGGCCAGCACAGTAGACGGCGGGTGAGTCGCCAGCACAGTAGACGGCGGCTCAGTGGACAGCACAGTAGACGGCATGTGAGTGGACAGCACAGTAGACGGCGGGAGAGTGGACAGCACAGTAGACGGCGGGAGAGTCACCAGCACAGTAAATGGCGGGTGAGTCGCCAGCACAGCAGACAGCACAGTAGACGGCGGCTCAGTGGACACACACACACATGTGAATGGGGCCAGAGGTGGGCGGGCAGGAGGAGGCTGAGGACGTGTCTCTGAGGGCCAAATCCCGCGTCGCGGATTGGATCGCGGCTGTTTTGCATACGCTGCGCTCATTGGTCGCCACGGCTAGCGGCGGCTAATGAGCGCTGGTGCGCAATTTCGGCATCAGACGTAAGTGGCCGCTAGACAATTATATAGTAGATTATATATATATATATACACATACACATATATATACACACATACACGCACACAAACTGTATATATGAGCCTGAAAGGCTAAAAGACCATAGGAAATATCTGGGGGCTTAAAATTATATCTGCCATATAAACTGTAAGCTTCACTAGTGCAGATGACAAACACTAAAGTATGGGTCCACCCAAAATATTGCTGCCCAGGGCTTTTGCAAAGCTTTATCTGAAGTGTAAATCAAGTGTTTAATAGCAAGCCTGAAATACAGCCGATATAAGTCATAACCTCGATATGTTATCATAACATAAGCATTTAGTCAAGAGGATACAAGTTCCTCAGTAAACAGCCATGACCTCACACTTGGGTGGGGTGTGACAATTTCTATATTCCCAGGCCTGGAGTCACTGCTTATTCCGTATTCACTTTCACTATTAAGAGAGCACAAAGAAGCAGGCAGATCATATCGGAGCCTGGCTGTGGTGCAGACATTAAGCCATTAATATTATTTTATGGGTTCCCTGAATCTTCACCATACAACAGAAAGACAACACATTCGGATATGTGGCATGTAAATCCAAAGCAACCCGCAGATGAACTTGAATCCCCCTATATCTATTTAACCTTGACAGATGCTGAAGACTTCTATACTCAAGTGGGTGACCAACCATGCTGGGACCTGTACTTGCACAGAAGGAGGCATGTACAGTTCAAAGGTGGTCTAGAATATGCTACTTTATAAAAGCCTGGATGGTGTCTGTGCAGCCATCATATCTCAGCTCTTGGGAGGTATGACATTCAGGGCGGCATTTATTTATATGTATGTGCTCCTATACAGTCTGGAGCAAATCCACCTCCCTCTCTGCAGGCTCAATGTTACATTATACTATTTGGTTTCTTATATTACAGTACACTACACTGGTTTAATATCTATCTATTTAGATGTTATTATAGTGCCATGTATTCCATGATGCTTTGCATGTGAAAAGGGGCATACATAGACAAGTACAATAATCATGAACAATACAAGGTACAGACAAGTACAGAAGGGGAGAGAGGACCCTGCCTGCGAGGGCTCACAATCTACAAGGGATGGGTGAGGATACAGTAGGTGAGGGGAGAGGACCCTGCCTGCAAGAGCTCACAGTCTACAAGGGATGAGTGAGGATACAGTAGGTGAGGAGAGAGGACCCTGCCCATGAGGGCTCACAGTCTACAAGGGATGGGTGAGGATACAGTAGGCGAGGACCCTGCCTGCGAGAGCTCATAGTCTACAAGGGATGGGTGAGGAGAGAGGACCCTGCCTGCAAAGGCTCACAGTGTACAAGGGATGGGTGAGGATACAGTGGGTGATGAGAGAGGACCCTGCCCGCGAAGGATCAAGTCTACAAGGGATGAGTGAGGATACAGTAGGTGAGGAGAGAGGATCCTGCCCACAACAGCTCACAGTCTACAAGGGATGGGTGAAGATATGCTCAGAAGGGATAGAGATGGTCGTGTGCTGGTTCAGTAGGCTGAGGATCACTGCAGGTTGTAGGCTTGTCGGAAGAGGTGGGTCTACAGGTTCCTTTTGAAGGTTTTCATGCTAGGCGAGAGCCTGATGTAATGGAGTAAGGGTATGTGCACACTGGGAGTTTTGTTAGCTGTTTTTTAGCGTTTTCTGCTGAGTTTTATGTTAATTTTATGTTAATCCTAACCACCGGTTGGATGAACATGCTAGTCAATGGATTTCAGAAAACGCTGTGCACATTAGAACTTTTTTTTTTCTCCTTTCCACTTTTTTCACCGGTTTTCCACCGGTTGTCAAGAATAGAGCATGTGACTTCTTTTTAGCGTTTTTCCAGCGTGTCTAGCACAAAAACCAGTCGCCAAGAAAATCGCTGAGAAAACGCTGTATAAACGCTGAAAATCGCTAGGAAATCGCTAGAAAATCACTAACAAAACGAGGGACACTGCTCAGGTTTTCTGACGGTCTGCAATGATGCAGAACCGTCCAATGTGCACATACCCTAAGAGTTCCAGGGTATGGGAGAAGCACGGGACAAATCTTGTATGCAGTTGTGGGAAGACGAGATAAGAGTAGAAGGCTGGGGTCACACACACAGATATCTGGGCAGATATTGTTCACAGATCTCTGGTTGAAGTGAAATCATGGACAAATTGGTCTATTTGTATATGGCCACAAAATGGATCAATTTGTCCATGATTTCACTTCAACCAGAGATCTGTGAACAATATCTGCCCAGATATCTGTGTGTGTGACCCCAGCCGAACAGAGATCTTGAGAGGATTGGAGGCTGCATAAAGGTGAGTACTGGGAGACCATGTTACAAATGTATGGAGGGGAAAGGTTGTGAATATAAATATTTATACAAAATATATATATGTATAATAAAATGTACTATTAGATTATGTATACTTGTATGGTACACTGATATACATTACAATAAAAAACATCACACATGAAAAAGGTGCAATATTTACCTACTACAGGTTAGGCTACTTTCACACTACGATTTTTGTAAAATCCGATGCTGTCCGATATAAATCGGACAGCATCGGATTCTTCTAATGCCTGGAATCGGGACCCAAATAGGCATCCGATTCCGACAGAAAATAGGATGCCCGCCCTCCTGTCAGATCGCTCCCTGAGAGCTGTCAGTCTCTCCCCCGGTCCTCTTCTTTATCCCCTGTGTCTCCCCTCTTGGCCCCCTGTCCTCTCCTCTTATCGCCCGGTCCTCCCCTCTTGGCCCCCGGTCCTTTCCTCTTATCCCCTGTGTCTCCCCTCTTGGCCCCCGGTCCTGTGTCTCCCCTCTTGGCCCCCGGTCCTGTGTCTCCCCTCTTGGCCCCCGGTCCTGTGTCTCCCCTCTTGGCCCCCGGTCCTCCTATGCGTCCTCCTCCTCTCCTCTTGTCCTCCTCCTCTTGTCCTCCCCTCTCCTTCTCTCCTTTCTCACCTGTCCACGACTCCTGCACGGTCCCGCGCGTCTCCGGTGCCTTGCTGTTCTATCTCAGTGCTGCCAGGACCTCTCGTGATGTCACAATCACATGACTGCCGGCTATTGGTTCCCGGCAGTCATGTGATTGTGACATCACGGCAGGTCTTATCAGCACAGACGGCAAGATACCTGGAGACACCGGAGACGACGTGGGCCTCGTGGACAGGTGAGCATAGTTTTGTTTTTTTTTATTAACCCCTTAATTTACTTTTAGGAGCTATTTTAGTGTACCGAGCATGCTCAGTACACTAAAATCGGTCCGAGGAGACATCACGTTTTCTCGGACCCTGCTCCATAGGGCCCCATGCTAAATTGATCGGGTCGGATCGGATGTGCACTAAATGCCATCCGATCTGGTCCGATCCGAATCTGTCAGATTTTATTTTCGGTGCAAAAATCGGAGCAAGCTCCGATTTTTGCACCGATAAAAAAATCGGACAGATTCGGATCGGACCAAATCGGATGGCATTTAGTGCACATCCGATTCGGTCCGATGCCCATAGGCCTGCATGGGGTCCGAAAATCGGTCCGATGCTGTCCGATTTTTATCGGACAGCATCGGAACTGAAAAAATCGTTATGTGAAAGCAGCCTTACAAAGCTAATGCCCAACAGGATGCAGCCTAGTATAATGCATGATAAAGGCAGAGGCAGCTCAGATGCAGAATACTGATGAAACAACCACTCACCAACCTATTATGGAAGGGGTTGGCACCTAGTATTATTAATGCACATGGATAAGGCTTGTATGGGGCGTCAGTCACACAGATGTAGTGCAGTGTCTGGCCTAGTCTATTAATCACACCTATGCTGTTACATCAGGTAGTGCAGTGTTTCCCAACTCCAGTCCTCAAGGCACACCAACAGGTCATGTTTTCAGGATTTCCTTAGGATTGCATAGGTGATAATTTAATCACTTGCACAGGGGATAATTCCATCATCTGTCTAATGATAAGGAAATCCTGAAAACATGACCTGTTGGTGTGCCTTGAGGACTGGAGTTGGGAAACACTGAGGTAGTGCACCCAATTTCCCCAGCTACGGTAACACTACTTGATGTTTTTTCTACTTTTATGCCCTTTTAATTTCAGTGTGAAAAATTGCAAAAATATGAGGAGCAAAGACATAGGCTGCAAGATTTTGGCCAAAATATCGAGCACTTTGTGATTTTACTAGTGCTGTTTTTTTGTTAATTGTATGTCCTTTTCGGTGAGTTACTTTATGGGACAGACCTTTACACTGATTTCATGTATATTACAAAATTTTAGTTAATATTATACTCTATTGGTTTATTACATATATTTCAAAGTATACTACCGTATATACTCGTGTATAAGCCGACCCGTGTATAAGCCGACCCCCCTACTTTTGCCCCAAAAATCAGGAAAAACCTATTGACTCGTGTATAAGCCGAGGGTGGACCTCAGCATAGGTATACAGCCCCCAGCAGTGTGGTATACAGGCCCCCCCAGTGGAATACAGGCCTCCCCAGTGGAATACAGGCCTCCCCAGTGGTAGTCTACAGCAGCCCCAGTGGTAGTATATAGCATCCCCAGCAGCCCCAGTGGTAGTATACAGCAGCCCCAGTGGTAGTATATAGGAGCCCCAGCAGCCCCAGTGGTAGTATACAGCAGCCCTAGTGGTAGTATATAGCATCCCCAGCAGCCCCAGTGGTAGTATACAGCAGCCCCAGTGGTAGTATATAGGAGCCCCAGCAGCCCCAGTGGTAGTATATAGGAGCCCCAGCAGCCCCAGTGGTAGTATACAGCAGCCCCAGTGGTAGTATACAGCAGCCCCAGCGGTAGTATATAGCATCCCCAGCAGCCCCAGTGGTAGTATATAGGAGCCCCAGCAGCCCTAGTGGTAGTATACAGCAGCCCCAGTGGTAGTATATAGGAGCCCCAGCAGCGCCAGTGGTAGTATATAGGAGCCCCAGCAGCCCAGTGGTAGTATACAGGAGCCCCAGTAGTATACATGCAGCCCCAGTAGTATATACAGCCCCAGCGGTAATATACAGCAGCCCCAGTAGTATATACAGCCCCAATGGTAGTATACAGGCAGCCCCAGTAGTATATACAGCCCCAGTGGTAGTATACAGGCAGCCCCAGTAGTATATTGCAGCCCCAGTGGTAGTATACAGCCCCAGTGGTAGTATACAGCCCCAGTGGTAGTATACAGCCCCAGTGGTAGTATATTGCAGCCCCAGTGGTAGTATATTGCAGCCCCAGTGGTAGTATATTGCAGCCCCAGTGGTAGTATATTGCAGCCCCAGTGGTAGTATATTGCAGCCCCAGTGGTAGTATATTGCAGCCCCAGTGGTAGTATATTGCAGCCCCAGTGGTAGTATATTGCAGCCCAGTGGTAGTATATTGCAGCCCCAGCGGTAGTATACAGCAGCCCCCGTAATCCAGGGCCCCCCCAGCCTGACTCCGGTCACCTGTAAAGGAAAATATACTCAACAGTGTCCCGCTGCCGTCCGCGCCCGCATGTGCCGACATCGCGATCCTCCATCTTCATGCGTCTTCTTCCTGTTTCCTGTGTTCGGCGCCGGCAAAGACGTCATTGCTGCGACGAACAGAGGAAACAGGAAGAAGACGCATGAAGATGGAGGATCGCGATGTCGGCAGATGCGGGCGCGGACGGCAGCGGGACACTGATAAGTATATTTTCCTTTACAGGTGACCGGAGCATGAGGGGGGGGGGGGCCCTTGGATTACGGGGGCTGCCGGTCCTGCCGTATGACTCGCGTATAAGCCGAGGGGGTACTTTTCAGCCCAATTTTTGGGCTGAAAAACTCGGCTTATACGCGAGTATATACGGTAGTCTCCATATATATATAGATCAGTACACTATGCCGTCTTGATACATTACAGTGCGCTGCTGCACCAGTATATTACAAAGAAAATGCTGCACTTCTAGAAGTTGAATATCGATTTATTGAAAGTGACATAATACAAAAGACATCTAAAAACTGCCAAGAGGCAGGAGAGAGACTCTTCCTTGCAGCCCCCTAAAACTAGGTGCTACAAAGCTCCTGCATATGAAAACAATTTCATTTCGGAGGATGTCCATTCAGTTGTTTAATGTTGTAGAAAAAAGCAGATCACAGACATGGCACAAACCTAAAGTCATTTCAAATGGCAACTTTATGGCTTTAAGAAACACTAAAAGAAATCAAGATAAAAAATTTGGTAGTCAGTAAGGGTAATTTTTTCAGACCAAGCAGAGGGAAATAATTATGGAAGCACCCTGCAAATTTTCATTCCCAAAACTAACACCTGAATCAAATAAGATCGGCTTGTAAAGGGCCCATTACATGCTACAATATCGTTAACGATATCGTTTGTACGGCACGGCTTTTTGGGTGGAGCAACGATGTCATTGCGTGTGACAAGTAGAAACGATCAACGATAAGTCGGCTGATCATTGATCGGAGGTTTTTGAACTGGATCTAAAAACCAGACGATCATCGTCTGTCCAACCTGCAGCATCGGTGTGTGTGACACCTTGATAACGATGTTGTTAACAACATCGCCTATTCAGAACTGAAGGACGTAGGCGATCAAACGACCACAAGTATCATTCACTTGTTGCGGAATCATTGCTGGGTCGTTAAAGATATCTGTACATGTGACATTTCACTAGCGATGATTGAACGACGTTCAAGCAATCTAGGTCAAGTCAGATCGTTGGTCGGCTCGTTCGACCATTGAAGCGTGCAACGGGGCCTTAAGTCTGCATCTAAAAAGGAGTGATCACACCTTGGAGAGCTGCTGCACCAATTGGACTGACATGAATCATGGCTCCAACATGAAACAAAGGAGAGGATTATCAAACTCTTAAAAGAGGGTAAATCATTACGCAATATTGCAAAAGATGCTGGTTGTTCACAGTCAGCTGTGTCTAAAATCTGGTCAAAACACAAACATGGGAAGGTTGTTAAAGGCAAACATACTGGTAGACCATGGAAGACATCAAAGCATCAAGACCGGAAACTTAAAGCAATAGGTCTCCAAAACAGGAAATGCACAACAAAACAAATGAGGAACGAACGGGAGGAAACTGGAGTCAATGTCTGTGACCGAACTGTAAGAAAACACCTAAAGGAAATGGGACTTACATAGAGAAAAGCTAACCAAAAGCTATCATTAACATCTAAACAGAAATAAAAACAAGGTTACAATGGGCTAAAGAAAAGCAATTGTGGACTGTGGATATCTGGATGAAAGTCATATTCAGTGATGAATCGCAAATCTGTATTGGGCAAGGTGATGATGCTGGAACTTTTGTTTGGTGCCGTTCCAATGAGATTTATAAAAATGACTGCATGAAGAGAACATGCATATTTCCACAGTCATTGATAATATGGGGCTGCATGTCAAGTAAAGGAACTGGGGAGATGGCTGTCTTTACATTTTCAATAAATGCCCAAGTTTACTTTGATATTTTGGATAGTTTTCTTATCCCATCAATTAAAAGGATGTTTGGGGATGATTAAATAATTTTTCTAGATGATAATGCATCCTGCCATAGAGCAAAAACTGTGAAAGCATTCTTTGAAAGAAGACACAAGGTCAATGTCATGGCCAGGAAATAGTCCAAATCTCCATCCAATTGAAAATCTTTGGAGGAAGTTGAAGAAAAAAAAAGGTCTGTGACAAGGCTCCAACCAGCAAAGCTGATGTGGCAACAGCAATCAGAGAAAGTTGGAGCCAGATTGATGATGAGTACTGTTTGTCACTCATTAAGTCCATGCCTCAGACTGCACACTGTTATTAAAGCCAGAGGTGGTGCAACAAAATACTAGTGATGTATTGGAGTGTTCTTGTGTGTGTTTGTTTTTCAGGATATCATAATTTTTTCTTCAGAATTGAGCGATTCCTTAATTTTTTCCCTCTGCTTGGTCTGAAAAAGTACCCTTGTTCAGGAATGAAAATACCAGTATTGAGATTCTCCAGGTCATCTGGGACTTTTTGGAAACCCACGCACTGATATAATCCTTTACAATATGATTGGAACCCTTACAAACACCAACTAGATTACTGACCCATGTATACAAATGATATCTACCAGGACTTTGTCCATCATACTAATGTGGCTTTTCTGAACGTTCCAATGGATTACATTAAGTCATCTGAGGGGTGGTTTGGGTAGTCCTCCTGCTTTAGATACCCTCTTATCCTCGTTTAGGATAAACATTTTTTTCCCTGCATCTTATACATTGTCACTCTTCATAAAGAAAATATTCATCATATATTCATCTTATTCTTGACATGTATGGTTATATTGATTAAAGAAAACGCTTTCTACACTATGACTTTTACATGGGCTCATCTATCTTTATTTTACTTTTCTTTTTTACATAGTTCCTTTCTTTATGCGATTTGTTATTTTCATATATTTGTGGTCATCACAAAACTGATCTGGGCAACTATATGCGACTAGAATATGATCTTATCGCCATCCTTTGCTCATATGAAAATTTTCTTAAGGCTGTATTTTGTTTGTTATACACTTGCTTGTAATCATATGTCCACAGGTCCTTTCATTAGATATCCTTTATATTACTAATTCTAATTTCTTTTATATTTCTTATGCCTGCATTATACTCATATTTGTTGGTTACTTTAAATTATATGCATGCATGGATATTTGGGCAGCACCATACAGGGATCTTCACTTGGGTCCTGGGATTATGTGGTGTAGGGGCAGCACTGGGGTCATGCGTTCATATCCCACCTAGGACAACAACAGCAAAGAGTTTGTATGTTCTCCCCGTGTTTGTGAGAGTTTCCTTCGGGCTACCTGGTTTCCTCTTAGATCTACTGATTGGGGCTCACAATCTAAAAATCCTATTTGGACAGTGATGATAAGCTCTGTAATATGATGGCACTATATAGGCAATGCATGATAATAAATATGGTGAGGTGGCATAATGTACAGCAGCCGGACCTCTCTAGTACTCATTCCTGGTACACTAACAGCAATTGGTGGAGGAGCCAACACTGACCATTTCTCAAAGTGTCCCAGGAGCCATTTTTCCAGCACAACTCCAGGGCACATGTTGTTCACGTTCAGTGAGGCCTAAAAGTATTACCATGGCCTGTGCAACTCCAAACTTGTCCTCCATAGAGAACATCTGGGACCTCATTGATAGGCAATTGCAAAAGAAGCAGAGATGTATCATTTCCCTGCCCAAATGCACTCAGCGTAGAACATTCTTCAGACAATTGAGGACTTTTCAACATACTTTTTATGTGGCACTGGCCACACAAAAACGTGCGTTATCAGTTTTCACTGTGCAATACTGATCATTCATAAGCAGGAATCAGCACTCAGAGTGAAAGAACACCTTCAGCAGAGCTCAGACCAGGTTCTCAATGTATGAGATGTAAGGATACAGCCCTGCTCTTAACTCCTGTGTCAGAAGTAAATGAGACCCTGACTCTGATTTCACTGCAGAGTACAAGTTGAGCACAACGGACATAAGTGTGATACTGTCATCTCCATGCAGGCAGTGTGGAGAGGCAATACAGCAGAGACGACAATGCTATTCAAGGAGAGCTGATAGAAGTTTATAATATGACAAAGCAAACTCAGCTGTACTGCTTGTTACCCATCTGTAAGGTGCTAGTCATCTGCGCACTATTAAAGCTGGGAAGGTGTTCTTTCCTTTCTGTGTTGCTGCCTGCTTAGATTGGTCAGCATTATACAGGGGGAAGAATTACACAATACACCTTCTCCTCCTAAGAAAACTGAGAACACTCACTTGCTCTTAAAGTTAACTTATTAGGTGCCACACACTTGATTGCCAACATCTCTGCCACATAGGCAAAAGAAAAAAAGTCTTATTCCACTCTGCAGCCACTATTGTGTCCAGTTCAACACAGAAAATGTGGTTAAATGTCCTCGTTAAAATAACATCACAAGACATGAAGAAGTGTGAGGGGAGATGTATGTGTGGCGCTCATACTTGATACTGAACAAATCAAGATTTTTTTACCATTTTATTTTCATCATTTGCAGATCATCACCTTACCATGTCTATCCATCCTCTGAGTTCAATGATTTTTGCTTCATGGTGTTCTAATCTCTGTACGTAGCTTTATACTTCACTATGCTGGATTATATTACAACACAATGGACTGTTTATTCTGCTGGTTATTTATGTGAACTGCTCTGGTCACATATGTAGGATGAATCTGATGATCAGACAAGATTGATACAGGCAACTGTGTGTGATTAGGCAGTTTGATCTCATTATCAGTGTTGCTGTTCTTCAAGCATTATTTTAGTACACTGCACCAATGCTGTGGAGTCGCAGTTAGGAGTCATGGAGTCGGTGTTGAATTCAAGGAAATAGAAAAGTCGGATATTTTGCTTACAGCCTCGCACTACACAGGGATATTATATATTACAATACACTAAATGATAGATTCTAGGATGCTACACTGAATTATTCTATAATTAACTATATATGACAGACTATAGTGAACTATCATATCACAAATAATACATTACATAGGTTTATACATTATAGGACCGTGCTAGATTATTGTACATTACAGAACTCTACATTCATTATATATGAGAGCATACTACACTGGATTATTTTACAGCACTACTGCCACCGCCATGGACTGACAGGAGCCCCCATTGCCGCCGCGGACTGACAGGAGCCCCCATTGCCGCCGCAGTCATGGACTGACAGAGGGAACCCAGCCCAAGACAGAGTATCCGCTCGGAGTGCAGTGCAGGAAAGTTTAGCACCGAGCTGCCAAACCCGGTGAGTTGAAGGCCTTTTATATAGCACCGACACGCATGTCCCCACCAGGAGCTCCAAACCGGGTTGAGCCCCTTAGAGAGAACGGTAATCTCTACATACCCAACGGGCCTGGTAAGAAGAGGGCTCCGTACAGGGCCACGCACGGATAGTAAAGGAGAGCGCAGTGAGTAAAAAGGACAGAAGTTGTTACCAGAAGGAACATCTTGGAGGGCCTCTGAGAGACATGGCATCCTTTGGTGACTACCCGACTTGCTACCCGTGACTGTGTAACAATGAGAACTGCCTTGACAAGTTGCCAGTAAATACCCGTGCAAAGCAAGAAGGTCTCCTGTGTCTCATTTCTAAGTTGGTCACCTGTGTTCCAGTCTCAAGGAGAAACACTGCGCCTCTCCCAGTGTGAAACCATTTATTTATTTACCTCACTGCCTGGGAACTTCGCTTCGCCTGCAGGGAGCGACATCATCCAGCTGCCTACCCATCGTCCCCGGAGGTCTGCTGGCAGCGCTGGTGCAGTCACGTTAAAAAAATACTTTTATTATTCTATTTTTACTAAACCCCTTTTTCATGACCACCAGGGCCACGGATCCGGGCACCGGCCGCCAGTGACAGTGTGTGTCCCTGCCACCAGCATGGCCCGACAGGAGCACCACCCGCCACCATCATGTGATGACAGGAGCACCACCCGCCACCATCATGTGATGACAGGAGCACCACCCGCCACCATCATGTGATGACAGGAGCACCACCCGCCACCATCATGTGATGACAGGAGCACCACCCGCCACCATCATGTGATGACAGGAGCACCACCCGCCACCATCATGTGATGACAGGAGCACCACCCGCCACCATCATGTGATGACAGGAGCACCACCCGCCACCATCATGTGATGACAGGAGCACCACCCGCCACCATCATGTGATGACAGGAGCACCACCCGCCACCATCATGTGATGACAGGAGCACCACCTGCCACCATCATGTGATGACAGGAGCACTACCTGCCACCATCATGTGATGACAGGAGCACTACCTGCCATCATCATGTGATGACAGGAGCACTATTACCACCATCATGTGATGACAGGTGCACCAGTACCACCATCATGGACTAAAAGAACTATTACCACCTCGTAGACTGTGAGCCCTCGCGGTCAGCATTTCTCCCCTCTTGTTTCTGTACAACCGAATTGTCCACGTTTACTGTTACTTGTATTGTTACTATGTTACGTGTCCTAGTCTGCCCCTTTTAGCATGTAAAGTGCCATGGAATATAATGGCGCTATATAAATAATAATGTGATGGCAGCACTATTACCACCATCATGCGATGACAGGAGCCCTATTACCACCATCATGCGATGACAGGAGCCCTATTACCACCATCATGCGATGACAGGAGCCCTATTACCACCATCATGGCCTGACAGGAGCCCTATTACCACCATCATGGCCTGACAGGAGCCCTATTACCACCATCATGGCCTGACAGGAGCCCTATTACCACCATCATGGCCTGACAGGAGCCCTATTACCACCATCATGGCCTGACAGGAGCCCTATTACCACCATCATGGCCTGACAGGAGCCCTATTACCACCATCATGGCCTGACAGGAGCCCTATTACCACCATCATGGCCTGACAGGAGCCCTATTACCACCATCATGCGATGACAGGAGCCCTATTACCACCATCATGCGATGACAGGAGCACTATTACCACCATCATGCGATGACAGGAGCACTATTACCACCATCATGCGATGACAGGAGCACTATTACCACCATCATGCGATGACAGGAGCACTATTACCACCATCATGCGATGACAGGAGCACTATTACCACCATCATGCGATGACAGGAGCACTATTACCACCATCATGCGATGACAGGAGCACTATTACCACCATCATGCGATGACAGGAGCACTATTACCACCATCATGCGATGACAGGAGCACTATTACCACCATCATGCGATGACAGAAGCACTATTACCACCATCATGCGATGACAGGAGCCCTATTACCACCATCATGCGATGACAGGAGCCCTATTACCACCATCATGGCCTGACAGGAGCCCTATTACCACCATCATGGCCTGACAGGAGCCCTATTACCACCATCATGGCCTGACAGGAGCCCTATTACCACCATCATGGCCTGACAGGAGCCCTATTACCACCATCATGGCCTGACAGGAGCACTATTACCACCATCATGGCCTGACAGGAGCACTATTACCACCATCATGTGATGACAGGAGCACTATTACCACCATCATGGCCTGACAGGAGCACTATTACCACCATCATGTGATGACAGGAGCACTATTACCACCATCATGTGATGACAGGAGCACTATTACCACCATCATGGCCTGACAGGAGCACTATTACCACCATCATGGCCTGACAGGAGCACTATTACCACCATCATGTGATGACAGGAGCACTATTACCACCATCATGTGATGACAGGAGCACTATTACCACCATCATGGCCTGACAGGAGCACTATTACCACCATCATGGCCTGACAGGAGCACTATTACCACCATCATGTGATGACAGGAGCACTATTACCACCATCATGGCCTGACAGGAGCACTATTACCACCATCATGGCCTGACAGGAGCACTATTACCACCATCATGTGATGACAGGAGCACTATTACCACCATCATGGCCTGACAGGAGCACTATTACCACCATCATGTGATGACAGGAGCACTATTACCACCATCATGGCCTGACAGGAGCACTATTACCACCATCATGTGATGACAGGAGCACTATTACCACCATCATGGCCTGACAGGAGCACTATTACCACCATCATGGCCAGACAGGAGCACTATTACCACCATCATGTGATGACAGGAGCACTATTACCACCATCATGTGATGACAGGAGCACTATTACCACCATCCTGGCCTGACAGGAGCACTATTACCACCATCATGTGATGACAGGAGCACTATTACCACCATCATGTGATTACCACCATCATGTGATGACAGGAGCACTATTACCACCATCATGCGATGACAGGAGCACTATTACCACCATCATGGCCTGACAGGAGCACTATTACCACCATCATGCGATGACAGGAGCACTATTACCACCATCATGTGATGACAGGAGCACTATTACCACCATCATGTGATGACAGGAGCACTATTACCACCATCATGGCCTGACAGGAGCACTATTACCACCATCATGGCCAGACAGGAGCACTATTACCACCATCATGTGATGACAGGAGCACTATTACCACCATCATGTGATGACAGGAGCACTATTACCACCATCCTGGCCTGACAGGAGCACTATTACCACCATCATGTGATGACAGGAGCACTATTACCACCATCATGTGATTACCACCATCATGTGATGACAGGAGCACTATTACCACCATCATGTGATGACAGGAGCACTATTACCACCATCATGGCCTGACAGGAGCACTATTACCACCATCATGTGATGACAGGAGCACTATTACCACCATCATGTGATGACAGGAGCACTATTACCACCATCATGCTGATACAGGAGCACTATTACCACCATCATGCGATGACAGGAGCACTATTACCACCATCATGCATGACAGGAGCACTATTACCACCATCATGTGATGACAGGAGCACTATTACCACCATCATGGCTGACAGGAGCACTATTACCACCATCATGGCATGACAGGAGCACTATTACCACCATCATGGTGACATGGACAGTACACCATCATGTACCACCAATCATGGCATGACAGGAGCACTATTACCACCATCATGGATGACAGGAGCACTATTACCACCATCATGTGATGACAGGAGCACTATTACCACCATCATGTGATGACAGGAGCACTATTACCACCATCATGGATGACAGGAGCATTACACATCATGTATGACGGACACTCATTCCACATGGATGACAGGAGCACTATTACCACCATCATGTGATGACAGGAGCACACTAATACCACCATCATGGATCGACAGGAGCACTATTACCACCATCATGGCCTGACAGGAGCACTATTACCACCATCATGTGATGACAGGAGCACTATTACCACCATCATGTGATGACAGGAGCACTATTACACCATCATGTGATGACAGGAGCACTATTACCACCATCATGTGATGACAGGAGCACATTACCACCATCATGTGTGACAGGAGCACTATTACCACCATCATGGCTGTACAGGAGCACTATTACCACCATCATGTGATGACAGGAGCACTATTACCACCATCATGTGATGACAGGAGCACTATTACCACCATCATGTGTGACAGGAGCACTATTACCACTCATGTGATGACAGGAGCACTATTACCACCATCATGTGATGACAGGAGCACTATTACCACCATCATGTGATGACAGGAGCACTATTACCACCATCATGTGATGACAGGAGCACTATTACCACCATCATGTGATGACAGGAGCACTATTACCACCATCATGTGATGACAGGAGCACTATTACCACCATCATGTGATGACAGGAGCACTATTACCACCATCATGTGATGACAGGAGCACTATTACCACCATCATGTGATGACAGGAGCACTATTACCACCATCATGTGCTGACAGGAGCACTATTACCACCATCATGTGATGACAGGAGCACTATTACCACCATCATGTGATGACAGGAGCACTATTACCACCATCATGTGATGACAGGAGCACTATTACCACCATCATGGCCTGACAGGAGCACTATTACCACCATCATGGTGACAGGAGCACTATTACCACCATCATGTGATGACAGGAGCACTATTACCACCATCATGTGATGACAGGAGCACTATTACCACCATCATGTGATGACAGGAGCACTATTACCACCATCATGTGATGACAGGAGCACTATTACCACCATCATGTGATGACAGGAGCACTATTACCACCATCATGTGATGACAGGAGCACTATTACCACCATCATGTGATGACAGGAGCACTATTACCACCATCATGTGATGACAGGAGCACTATTACCACCATCATGTGATGACAGGAGCACTATTACCACCATCATGTGATGACAGGAGCACTATTACCACCATCATGTGATGACAGGAGCACTATTACCACCATCATGTGATGACAGGAGCACTATTACCACCATCATGTGATGACAGGAGCACTATTACCACCATCATGTGATGACAGGAGCACTATTACCACCATCATGGCCTGACAGGAGCACTATTACCACCATCATGTGATGACAGGAGCACTATTACCACCATCATGTGATGACAGGAGCACTATTACCACCATCATGGCCTGACAGGAGCACTATTACCACCATCATGGCCTGACAGGAGCACTATTACCACCATCATGTGATGACAGGAGCACTATTACCACCATCATGTGATGACAGGAGCACTATTACCACCATCATGTGATGACAGGAGCACTATTACCACCATCATGTGATGACAGGAGCACTATTACCACCATCATGTGATGACAGGAGCCCTATTACCACCATCATGGTGACAGGAGCACTATTACCACCATCATGTGATGACAGGAGCACTATTACCACCATCATGTGGACAGGAGCCTATTACCACCATCATGGTGACAGGAGCACTATTACCACCATCATGTGATGACAGGAGCACTATTACCACCATCATGTGATGACAGGAGCACTATTACCACCATCATGTGATGACAGGAGCACTATTACCACCATCATGTGATGACAGGAGCACTATTACCACCATCATGTGATGACAGGAGCACTATTACCACCATCATGGCCTGACAGGAGCACCACTGCCCGCTCCTGCGCTCTCTATTCCCGGCCTGGCTCTCCCCGGTGTCCGCAGTGTGGTGAAGGCCCCGCTCTCCCCCGCCATCACCTCCCCTACACTATTATATAATGATGGCGGGACACAGGCAGGCCGGGCCTTTATATAACGTCTTCCTTGTCCCGGAGCTCCCGGGCGGCCTCTCCTCCTCCTCCGCTCCTCTGCTGACGACTGAAGGAAAATCACCGCCGCCGCCCGTTATAGCCGCGCGCTCCGGCTCGCTCCCGCGCCCACGTCCCCGCCTCCTTCCCCCGCCCCCACGGTGAGCATTTAACCCTCTCACGTCGGATACCTGCTATCATTTTCCATTGCGCACCCGCGCATGCGGTGACGGTCGAAAGAGTTAACCGCAGAGCGCGCCGCCGAGCCGCTCATTAATATGTTAACTAGGCGCAACACGAGCGACCAATAGGAGCGCCGGGTCCTCTGTCACGTGTCCAGTGACGTGCGCTCCTCGGCCCCTCCTCCTCCCCTTAAAAGCCGCGAGTGCGAAAGGAAGCGCTCAGTAGAGGGAGACAGAGGCTGCGGGAGAGAAGTAGTGACCGCCGAACTCATTCAAACTTCTGTCACATCCACCGGGGCACAAACAAGTGCGGCCCACAAACACCAGTGTAACAGGCCACAGTGTAACTGACCCGACCAGGGGCCTCCACAGGGGCCCGGGGACACAGCCTGACACACAAAGAGGCGGACATGGGGCTGCGGTGCAGGGGCCGCGCCGCCTAGTGTCAGGGAGGCTCCTCGGTGCACCGCAGCACTATGCCCATACTACTATTCCTGCTAGACACGTCCGGCTCCATGAACCAGCGCAGCCACCTGGGCACCACATACCTGGACATAGCGAAGGGCGCTGTAGAGACCTTCATGAAGGTATAGTAAGTACCCCGCGGTGAGCAGCGCCCCCTGCAGGCGGGGAGGGGAAGGGGAGGCAGAGTGCTGCCTGGAGGAGGGCAATGTGGGGGGAGAGCAGTGCTAAGGGGAGGGGGAGCACAGTGCTGCCCGGAGGGGAAGGGGGGGGCACGGTGCTGCCTGGAGGGGCCCCGCACTCACACACATCTCTCTGTCTCCCAGCTCAGATCCCGGGACCCCGCCAGCAGAGGAGACCGGTACATGCTGGTCACCCTGGAGGAGCCGCCATATGGCATCAAGGTAAACAGCGCGTCCTCCTGCCCACCCGGGCCACTGCTGCCCACCACTGACGGGAACATGGCCGACACCCCCTCCCCGGCTGTGCTGCAAGGCATTGTGGGAGGCCGGTGATGAGTGACACTCCCGGGGGCCCGGGGACATCACACCGCTCCACCTGTGCACAAACACTTGTTGCTAAACTACATTTCCCAGCATGCCCTGAGGGCTGCAGGCTGACCCTGACTGCTGGGAGTTGTAGTTCAGGTTGGGGATCCCCTGTCACTTTCATTTTGTGACCCCACTGTCCTGGCAGGAGTTTGTTCAATAACAAGCTGATCTTCCCGCTCCTCCCCAGGTCCAGTGCTTGTGGATGTCACCTGTGGCACAGCTGCTGGGGTCACTGATTGGCTGCAGACAATAAGGGTATGCGTGTTGGGCGCAGTGCCTGTGGGAAGCCGCGGGTGAACGGAGCCACCATGTGCCCAAGATCTGCATTGGGAGCAGGGCAGCTTCTCGTCACCCGCTGGAGATCGCATCTGACTGCAGCAATAAGTGAACATGCTGCGAAGACCCACGACCCGCACCACAGCTGACATAACGCTGCAGAGGGGAGAAGCACAGTGAGCATGGGACTTCTACACACCTCATTCACTGTGCTTGTACTGTACAATGCAGTGTTATGGACACAGCGGTAATACGTTGCATACATACCCTGATTGTGTGCTGCCAAAGTCTCTGTTCACACATTGCACATTTTTGAGGGTTTTTTTTTGTGCGCGCTTTTCAAAAATGCACCATGTCCCTTGTGTCTGAATTTCACTTTGCTGTACTGACACGGAGTAATTTTACACAGTGCTTTTATGGAAAAAGCACCGGTGTAAAAAGAGTGACCATGTCCATTCTTTACACAGCAGTACCTGCACTTTATCCCATAGAGGGCGGCGCTCCTGGATCTGATGGCAGGGGGAGGAAGAATCCTGTTCCTCCTCCCCTCTGTGACATGTCTGCCAGCCCCCATTTGATTTCGCAGTGTTAATATACACTGCAAAATCTAAACTGGAGAAATGCAGAGGTATTACAAATAGAGAATTAATTCCTCCGCCGGCTTGTTCATTCTATCCAGAGCCAGACACCGATCTGACAGGACCTTGCATGATGTCATGGGCTCTGATTTGCTGCTTGTGGTCATGTGGTATGCGAGTGGCCAATCACAACGCCCAATGTCATTATGACATAATGCAAGGCCCTGCTGGCCGATGCCGGCTGCTGCTCCCGACTCCGGAACACTCAGCGGAGGGAAAGTATAAAAATATTACTTTTAATACATTTGGCTTACTTTTACATTTGATTTCACAGTGTATAATACACTGCAAAATCAAATGGGGTGGAGGAACAGGATTCTTCCTCCCTTCTGTCACATCACTGAAGAAGTTGCCCCGTAAAAACACGCGGTGTGAGAATGCACCATGTTTTTTTGCGTGGCTACTAAACACTGAAAAAAGTGCTGTGTGTGAACATAGCCTAAGGCACAAGATCGGGGGCAGCATTAAAGGGAACCAACCACCTCAGATGACGTCTATAAGCAGTTAATACATGTCCCTGCACCCTACCTACACCATTCCAGCTATGTTTTTGCTAAGAATATTGATAAAAGCAAACCGAAATATGCACTTTGTAAGCTTACATGCCTGCGTACTTGAGGGCGTCTCCCTCGGGCTCTCGTACTAGAGGGCTGTGTCTCCAGCAGCATGAGTGGCTTCCCTACCCCTCCCTCTCTCTTTGCAGGACGTCACTGAAGGGCGTTATATTATCTTTGTGTGGGCGGGCACGCAAGGCTGCTCCCGTCCCCGCACGTCATCGGAGGCAGGCAGAGTCACGTGCACTCGCATCGTCACTTCCTGTCGGCTCCGTTCAGTGACGCGCCGCTGAGGGATACCGTATGAGCAAAACACATTGCGGCGAGCGGACGTGGTATCAGCTTAATGAAAGATACCACGTCCGCTCGCCGCAATGTGTTTTGCTCATACGGTATCCCTCAGCGGCGCGTCACTGAACGGAGCCGACAGGAAGTGACGATGCGAGTGCACGTGACTCTGCCTGCCTCCGATGACGTGCGGGGACGGGAGCAGCCTTGCGTGCCCGCCCACACAAAGATAATATAACGCCCTTCAGTGACGTCCTGCAAAGAGAGAGGGAGGGGTAGGGAAGCCACTCATGCTGCTGGAGACACAGCCCTCTAGTACGAGAGCCCGAGGGAGACGCCCTCAAGTACGCAGGCATGTAAGCTTACAAAGTGCATATTTCGGTTTGCTTTTATCAATATTCTTAGCAAAAACATAGCTGGAATGGTGTAGGTAGGGTGCAGGGACATGTATTTACTGCTTATAGACGTCATCTGAGGTGGTTGGTTCCCTTTAAGAGAATAATGGTGGGTTTACACACAAGGATATCGTTACCGATATCCTTAGAAAAGTCACGTGACACAACTCGTACAAACAACTTGTAATTATCGTTCGTGCGTCGTCACACACAAGGATATCGGTAACGATATCCATTTTGGCAGTGCGCCAGTATTGGAGGGAGATTTTTCCATCCGATGCTGAGCAATGCTGTTACAATAATGTACCAGCACTGTGACAGCAGCACTGGCACAATATTGTATGTTAAAAAGCCATTTATAAATTTTGACAGTGACATCCCTTCATGATTTCACATGTAAAAGCCGCTCCTGCAGCTCTGTGCTACATGTCGGCACAGAGCTGCAGGAACGGGTATATAAAGCCGGTGTTTAATGGGTTAATGTTAGAGTGCCACATGGCCCCAGAGATTGCCCACACTCCCCTGGAGCCATGTAGCTGAAAACATTTGCAGCGCTCAGGTTATTTCATGTACTTTGCAGAAACCGCACACTGTCGGCTCTACTATATCCATTCATAAAAAGCCGCCAGCTCCTGTCATTTGACAGTGCGGCGTGAACAAGTGCTAAACAGCTCCCTAAATACGGAGCTGTCCGAGGTACTAACGCTAAATGCGTAATGTAGATGCTGCTATCCAGGGTGCTGAACGGCTTTTATACAGCAGTTCTATGGGCACCGCACCACCATAGGAGTGCTGTATAACCGTTCAGCACCCTGGAGAGCGGCATCTACATTACGCATTTAGCGTTAGTACCTCGGACAGCTCCCTTTAGCAATTGTTCACACCGCCCTGTCAAGACAGGAGTTGGCGGCTTTTTATGAATGGATATAGCGGAGCCGACAGTGTGCGGCTTTTGCAAAGTACATGACATAACCTCAGCGCTGCCGATGTCTTTAGCTACATGGCTCCAGGGGAGTGTGGGCAGTCTCTGGAGCCATGTGGCACACTAACATTAACCCATTAACACCGGCTTTATATACATGCTCCTGCAGCTCTGTGCTGTAGGAGCAGCGTTACATGTGAAATCATGGCCCTATAACGTATCTTAATGCACTTTCGATACATGACAATGGCAGGAATAGGAGATTTTTGAAAGATATCGTTCTCTTTGCCGTCACACTGCACGATGTACTTGGTTAATTGGACGATGAACAATAGATTTGTCAGGATCTCAAATCTTGGATGAATGATCTTTTCATCCTATATCGTTCGTTTACACGCAACGACGCCCGGACGATGTCTTTTGAACGATCACATATCTGTGACGTTTCAAGGATATCGTTTAGTATATCCTTGCATGTAAAGTGGCCTTCAGGCTAGTCACATGCAACGTGTTTGATCCTTTTTTTAGATTCGTTTTTGTTTTGCAGTGAATGGATCACTCAAATGGAATCCCAGCAAAGTCAATGGGTTTTCACTTTTTTGCCATTCAGACAGGAAATTTATGGTCTGATCAGTTTTTTTTCACAGAAAAGAGATCTGTCCAAGAAAAGTGCATGTTGGTTTCTGTCATCCACTTTTCCCATTGGAACCATTCTAAATGATAAAATGCAGCACCCAAAACTGATCAGAAATGGATGATCCTTTTTTCTGTGTTTTTTTTTTTTTTTTTTGAACAGCTGATCAGAAAAAAACAGATGAATGTAGCCCAAGTGCTGGACCCCACAAGGCTCAGTGTGGTTTTACTTCACAGGGGTTGTCCAATATTAAAAACACCACTTCTCAATCTGTATGGATCCCCCAGTTTTAAAGAGGACCTGTCGCTATGCTAACTGAATGCAGCATGTCTGCTGCATTCAGGGAAGGGGTCCCTCATGTTTCTAGCCCCGCCTGTATGCTTTAGAAAAGACTTTATAGAGTGTACAGATAACGAGTCTGGAGGGACTTGCTCAGTAATGAGTCATTGCTGTTGCTGGTGTCCTCCCCGCCTCCAGGCCTCTGTGCCACCTCTTGTTCAGCCTACTTTGTGTCTGCTCTCCTCTCTGCCTCCAGCCTTCTCTGTGCCACCTCCAACCCTCTCTTGTTCAGCCTCCTGTATGTCTCATCGCTGAGGTCTGGAGGCGGGGAGGACACCAGCAACAGCGATGACCTCATTGCTGAGTAAGTCCCTCCGGGCTCCTTATCTCTACACTTTATAAAGTCTTTTTAAGAGCTTACAGGGGGACTAGAGACATGGGGGACCCCTTCCCTGAATGCAGCAGACACATTGTAGAAAACATGACTTTATAAAACCATGGCCCCTTGCCACCAATTCTGGAAGGAGACTGCCTTGAGCAGGAGTATTTACACTGAAACATAATCAGGAATTGCCCTTAAGAACACTCGTCACCATCTTGCAGTGTAAACGGACTGATCATCAGGTGAAAAATCATGGTATTCGGCTGTGCATTGCCTATAAGAGAACAATGGCAGCTTATGTGCGCTGAGCCATCTACTACAGATCACTGAGCAGCGTTTACTTTGATCTGCTTGTGTAAACATGACGTCACTATCGAGTTTAGAACTACCTTTTTTTTACATTTTTGTTTCTTTTCTTTTTACAAGTTCATCCACTATCATGAGTAAGGCTGGTTTCACAATACCATTTTTTTTGATCCAGGTGATGCAATTAAAGCCTGCATCCCCCTAAATTTCCCCGGATCCCTCCCCCGCAGTGCACAAACTGGTATAATACCGGTGCGGGAGCAGACATTTGCTTCAGAGTGCTCGCCTATTTCCTCTGGATCTGGGGACAAATGGCCTCCCCCTATGTGGTCAGGTCATTCTGGTCAGGTGCAGTTCTAAAACCTGAACCTGGGATCTGGAGTCGCACAGATCGGGGTTACATTGAGCCCCATTGACTCCCATCCACCCGGAGTGCCCCTGATCTATGTGTACACAGGTTTTGTTGCGGAGACCAAAACTGCCAGCGAAATGCAGTTTTGGTCTAAGTGAAAATTCTGCTAACATCCAAATCCAGGGGGAAATAAGAACTGGATGCACCAGAGAGTCAATGGGGATGAAAAGTGATCCGGGTGCATCCAGTTTAAGCTAGATACACATGGATGGCAAAAAACACCAGTGTGAACAAGCCTTGCTTCAGGAATCTTGTATCCAGTTTTCCTTTGAAATGGAGCGTGTCCCGATACCTCTACGATATATAAAATAAAGGGGCAGCGCACATACGAGTGGTACGATAGGTCGCCTTTTTTGTCAGAATGGACTTTGCTCCCAGTAATTGGTGGTACTAGCCGGACTCCATCCTGTCCCCTAATTTTCTGTATCCACAAACTCGTGATTACTGGGACAATCAAAAATGACAAGAAATTTAAGAAATGCATACATGGGTACTGACTCAATTGTTAGATGTGCACAATTTGTGGAGCCAATATTGGTTTGTACATCTCCTAGCCAGTAGGTGGCGTAAGATAGGGAATAGTCTTAGGCTCCCTTCACACTGCATAATTTGCATTTCCACGTGGCTCCTTGAATTTCAAGGACCGCACCAGGCACTGATCTGTTCAAACAGATGGCAAACTTTTCATCCATACAGGAGAACTGCCTCTGCCCACACCATGCTCACATCAGATGCGCTGTGAGGATTCTCCTGTGTTGGCATCGGTAATGGCAGTCATGTGACCCGTAAGTATGTGATATGCAAAATCCAAGACAGTCTGATTAGACTCTTTCCGGTGTGCTGAATGCAAGTGTTACTCGAAGCTGGAAATGGCCTTATCGGGTTCTGGCCAGGAGTATGCTTATTACATACTCAGTCACCTGACCGCTGCTCCCTGTGCTGACACTGGAGAATCCTCGTGTGTAGTGTGATTGTCAGGATTTGCAATTCTGCAGTCACATAGATTGACTGCACAGTTGTCATTGTAGAGCAGGCAGCAGTTTTAATGACTTGTTCACTTTTGATCTGTGAAGGGTGTAGTCTTGGTGAAGAATGCCATAGGTTAACATGACAATTGATCTGGAGTAATCTGTGGAAGGGGCTATTGTTCAAGGGATGAGTATATACCAATCATATTTTTAACTAGGCGGACAATGAATGGGGGGGTGGATAAGAATATAGATCAACGTTTTCTTTGTCAGATGACACTTGCCATACAGGTTCATTTTGCAAAGTAGCATATGATGGTGTAGGGTCAAAGTCTGGCACCAGAAATCTCTGGTGCACCAACCTGCTTCAGAGAAGTTCTCAAGGTCAAGAAACCCCGGCAGAGCACTGTCTACTATTCATTGTGTTCCACAGGAAACTAAATCAGATTATTCTGATCATCAAAAAGCAATGAAAACCTGCTGGAAAAGTCTTTGTAATTCCTTGTGTCCCTTTCTGTAAAAATGAATTAATTTCAGGAGTTTGACTAAGGCTAGGCTCACATTGCTTAGAGCTGTCCGTTACAACGGAAACATTAACTATCGAACAGCAAAAGTCTAATATTGAGGCGTTTTTGTTACCTCGAAAACGTATGTGCTCCATGGAGATGGACGGATAGATGATTGGATAGAATAGCATGACCAGTCTCACTGCTCTCTGCTGCTTCTGGGTCGCTGGGTGAATATTCATGAGCTCAGGAAGCAGCCGAGAGTGGGGAGACTGGCAATGCTATATCTATCCGATCATTTAATATTATTTATAGAGCACCATTCATTCCATGGTGCTGATAGGATAGATATATCATATAACACAAAGCAACAGAATTTCAACAAACTCATACTTGTAAACTCATCCCTGTTTTGGCATGTATTAGTATGTTTGTTGAATGGAGGCCTATGGATGCGCTAATGTTTGTTACATTGTATTTGTGCTCCTGTCAAATGGACAGCACAAACGCAATGTGAATCTAGCCTTTAGCCCCTTTCACGAGAGACTTTCTCATCTATATAGAAATCTGGTACTTATGTAAACAAATAGCGTTAAATCACATGGACACTTTTATTTTTTGCTATTTTATGGATAGAATACACCCATTAAAGTCTATGGGGAGTGCTAAGAATATAGGGTATCTGAATCCATATTTTCATCATTACGAGCATAAAACAGATCTTAACAGAAGAAATGGCAATGAATGCAAAAACTGAACAAATACTGACATCCAGTCTTGTGTGTGTATAAAGACCCCGTTACACGGTTCAACTTCGTTCCCGACATCGTTCAAAAGTGTCGTCTGGAACGATATTGAAACAACATCGTTGTTGCATGTAAACGCACGATTCAACGATAGTTGTTCAAGTCGGAGTTGACAGGTTTTCCTGCATGCAGAAAAACCTTTCAACTTAAAGAACCTGTGGCATCGTTCGGTGTGACACCTCAATAGCCATGTCACAGCCGACTTCGCCCATTCACAGCAGTGAGCAGGGATTGTTTGCGGGGTTTGCGAACGATCCTTGCTCACATTGTTGCTGAGTTGTCCACGATATCTATACGTGGGACATGTCATCAATGATGTCGGCAACGTCAGCACGCACCCGAGATCGTTGCTGACATCGTTTCAATGTTGAAGCGTGTGACGGTACCTTTACAGTTGTCCCATCAGCTCTCGTGAGAGGCGCCTTGGGTAAAACTTCTAAATGGTGTTCACGTTCACAGAAATCACAAGGGGCCACATGTCTGTTCTGCTATAACACTTGTGCACCAGGCATGTAAGGTCTGACAGTCTCCGCACCCAGATCTCTGCCGATTGAGGACAGGCCACAATGCTTCCCTACATTTTGTTTTTAAGTGCTTTTGTTTTTGTTTTTTTGGGTGTATGAACATTAATACATTGTATTGAGTTACTGGCATATCAGTGTGCAAAAAAAAAATATTGTCATGTATGAAATGTTGACTTTTTCACTAATTTACACCATTCACTCCAATGATGTCCAAATCTGGGTTCACATTACGTTTTACTTCTACTTCCATGAGGATTTCAGCTGAATATCCAGAAAAGGGTTCAGACCAAACTGTTGGAGCCATTGACTACATTAAGGCAAAGACTGTTCATTCAGCTTGGCCTCCTTTCTGATGGTGCCTTATTTTCCTGAGTGGTGGACACAATCGGCAAGGTGGCCAATCGACGTTCAGAGTTGCAGACTTTGCCTCAAGGTACTCAATGACTCTGCTCGGAGTTCACATCGTGTGGTCAAGATTGGTCAATGGATCCCATTCATTTCTGGGACACGTGATAGTGTGTGTGTTTTTACCAGCTCTGTCATTTTTTTTTTTTATTTTTTATTTTTTTTATTCCCTTCATCCTTGAAATCAACTGGGGATGGGAAGACAAAAATATACATTAAACCACCGTCAAATGCAGAGCTAAGAAAAACATACTGAAAAGAAACGCAAGTGTGAACCTGGCTATATCTGGAGGAAGTAGCACTTGGTTCTTTAGTAGAGTTTGAAGAGTATATGTCCTTTTTGCTTTCTTTGCAGGCCGGATGGAAGGAAAATCACGCTACTTTTATGAATGAGTTAAAAAATCTTCAAGCAGTTGGACTCACCAGTCTTGGTCAAGCCCTAAGGATGTCCTTTGATTTGTTAAATTTAAATAGATTAGTAACTGGCATAGACAACTATGGACAGGTAGGTCCGAACATGGGGAGGAAAATACTTTCCTTCATACATGATTTTTGTATCTATAATATTTTGACAATCTCCTGTGGAACCTATTCAAGCTAATGACGCAAACAGTCACAAGTGAAGACTGGTAGAACTTGTATCTTGCTAGAGGAATTTTTTTTATTTCCATACCAGTTTGCAGCAACAAAGGCTAAGCTCTAGTTTAGTGCACAATAATTCACTCTTTGGAAACCAACAATTATTTTAAGGGATTTTCCAGAACTTTTTATGGCAGCATTTGTCTGTAGAGACTTGGGGTATGTGTGCACACTGGAGACTTGGGGTAGAAACATTCTGCACCTTCTAGCAGCATAACACAGTATGTTTTCAGTGCAGATTTGTACCAAACATTTTTCTAAAAATGGCTAGAGCTGAAAAAAAGCTGCAAAAATGTCTCAACAATTGACAAGCTGCGGACTTTTTCTGCACCAAAACTGCAAGGAAAAAAAAGGCATTGTGCGCACAGCACTTCAGAAATCTCAGGCTTTCCTGGTGTAAGGATAGGCATGTGTAGTGACAAAACTGCACCAAAGATGCCTATAATATTGCACTTTGTGCACAAGACCTTAAAATGCAGGACACATGGTGACTTCTGGCCATGGCCTTTCAGCCAAAGAATAATTGGGGGTTCTGGCAGTGGTACCCATGCTTAGCAAACAATTGCCAACTATATGAAATGTAGACGCCATTATGGGTACCTTTACACATCTGAACATTGCATGCAATTTCACTTGCAACTTACTAGTTGCAGTGAAATCATGGACACATTGTTCCATTTTGTGGCTGTGTACAAGTGTAACAATGTGTGCATGATTTCACTGCAACCAGTGATTTGTAAGTGAAATTGCATGCAATGTTGCGACGTGTAAAGGTACCCTATCACTTTAATGTAGTTTACAATATTGAGTCTAGCAGGAAGATGCTCTAAATTTTTTCGACTAGCTCCATCAGTCTTGCAGAAATGTAATTATGGTCATAATTCACATGTTTGCTGAAGCCAATCAATGGGCTTGCATGGCATGTGACCTCTTATGGTCAGTGATTGTCTGCAGCGGTCAGACATCTTGGCTTCAAGATAAGCAGTCTGGGGCTTTTATACTATTACCTGCTCAAATTTCTAGACTCCTCATTCACATTTCTCTAAAAAGGAGTAGGACTTCTAGTTCTCTTCAGGATTGTAAGTTGAATACAGTTAATTATCTAAATCAGCAACTTCTATTACGAATTAATGTTCAAGCGCTGTTCCTTGTAAACGTGGATCTGCCCAGTAAGGTAAGCATATTCCTAAACCTTTCTCAATGCTCACATCAATTAATCTTTTTAATGCACTCTTATTTTTATTTTATTTTTAAGGAAGATTTAGGTCTCCTTAACATCCCAATTTTTCGGGATCCTTGGCTATCCGTTGTAAGGCCACGGATCCGTTTTGGCCTCCATGTATCCCTATGGGCACGGATTGGTACTTAATAGCCATCCATGTGTGCAGGGATCCGATTGTGTCCGCTGTGTTACTCGTCCCCAAAATCGGAGACTGCTCTGATTTTGGGTGCAGAGGACCGAATCGGGCAGCATCGGATCAGACGCTGTACGATTCAAATAACATGGGGATCAATAGAGTTCGGAAAAAACAGGATCATTTCCCAGAACAGATTTTAGTGTAGTACACTAAAACTGCTCTGTTCTCGTAATGTCAGTTTAGCAGTGTATCTACATACACTGCTAAAGTAAAATTGATTTAAGCAAAGTGTTAAAAATAAAAAAAAAATGCTCACCTCTCCGTCGTGTCCTGCTATGCGAAGTGTGCACTTCTAATGGCTGCAGGACCTTAATCAGGTGACTGGGAAGAGGCGGGGCAACCCGATCAGCTGATGTCACATGACAGCATCAGCTAAGCGGTTTAAATCACCCGCCAAAACCAATCGGCTTTAGCGGGCGTTTTAAACCCTCAACTGATGCAGTCATGTGACACATCAGCTGATTGGGTTGCCCCACCTCCTCCCGGTCAGCTGGTTAAGGTCTTCCAGCCATCAGAGGTGGACACTTCACATAGCAGGACACTCGGAGAGGTGAGCATTTTTTTAAATTTTTTTTTTACTATTTCTTTCCCTTTCGCAATGTATGTAGATACATTGAGAAAGTGAAATTCAGCCCCCACACCACTAGTCTGCGCTTTGCTGGCTTGAGCACCCCTCCAGCTCTGTGTCCAGATCTGTCTAAATCATGGATCTGGACACACATGGCATCTGGATTAATAAATCTGGGTCTGTCCGTTCCTGTTCGTGGGGTCCTGCAAAAAAACAGGAACCCCAAGGACAGGATCAAAACGTGATGTGGAGGGGGGCTTAGAAACTAGGTTTTCAGTATAAAATTTCTTTGGACAATTTTGCTGCACTATAATCCCAAGGACTAGGTGATATGTACCTAGTATTTGATGTGACCACAGCCATCAGAATTACATGATGCAAATGCTCTATCCCATGCTGTACAGGACAAGGATAGAGGATCCAAACACTGTCCCCTTCCGGCACCCCATGGAATAAAGCATTTGCTCCTGAATTTAGCATGGTCATAGTCGCAAAACGTTCTGTTCCTCTGCTTGCCCGTTAAAAGAAAGCATTGTTGGCTGATAACATTACTGGGTATAGAAAACCGATGAGTAAATACTAAGGGGTCACTTGCATAAACTGATACAATCGCATCATTTCAATGATTAACTCGCTAAGAGCTAACAATGTCAGACAAGAAATAGGGTGGGAATTGTGTATGAAATGGCTGCATAGTGCTTGTTACATTGTGCACTGTGGTCAGATAATCTGAAGTGTAGTGTTCAAATCCCACAACGTCTGGGGGAATAGCTATTCTCCTTATGCGATTAATAATCCAGCAGCAAGGAGACTTGTAGCCACAATGCTTCTCTGGGAAATAAGTGACAATTTGCATAAGTGAGGAAGTAGATGAACTCTAGTGCCACCTATTGAACGTTGCAAATTTCCCAGAGGAGTATTGCGGCTGCAAGTCTCCTCATGAGAGCAATCTGCATGCCAGCCACAAGGAGAATAGCTAGTCCCCCAGACCTAGTCTTAGCCTCTTTTACAGCCAGGTCACAGAATCCCACACAGTGCACTGATGAGGGGCAATCACCCCGAAACACAGCGTCTGTAGATAGGATTTGTGCGAGATCAGGGCCCCAAAGTCGTATTAAGACTTCTTAAAGACTGGATTCTGATTTAGGATTACTACCTTTATTAGGTGGCACTAGAGTTCGTCTACTTCCTCACTGTAGTGACAAATTGCAGATCCCAAAAGTGATGCTGTTTTATTTCAGACAAAGTATTGTACCAACATCTGTTAATATCAAAAGAAAATAATCAAATGAGCTATAAGATGTTTGATCAGTTTTATTGCTTTATATGAACAGTAGCATTTACAATGACTTTTACCAAGATTATAAGAATGTGTTTGCTCCAGTACACGATCCGCCAGTCAGTAAAATCCAGACATATTTAGTGTTTTCATTTCCACTTCCCTTTGTCGGTCTAATCACTGATCCAGCAGGACAACCTCTAACTTTAGCTTTCAAAAGATGGACAAGAATTTTTGGGTCACCCAAAAAGGTTTCCTACACTGTTTTTAGACACCTCATTCTCAGTCCATGTACATAACTATCATAAGTGATGCTTCAATACCGTTTGAATCTAAGTGGATTTTTGCCTTAATTTTCAGACAGTTCTTTTTATCCCAGTGTATATATATAAATATGCATAATGTAACATTGTCCCCTCACTAGCTTTCTACAAAGCCCTATGTCTTATCAGTGGGGCAAGGACCACGATAGTCTATGAAGATTGGACGTTTTGTTCAGCAACCCACCCCTAAAAAGATTTAATATGCATATTTGACATGCTTACTATACTGTGTAAACCTTTGCGCTGCCACCTGCGCTGACATATGCCACCCCTGAGCTGTCATAGATTTCTACCACATGGTATGGCCGTTTTCTAGCTTGCCTTAGACATTTATTATTCAGCAGTGAGCCATGTTCCTATTTTTTTTTAAAGTTTATAAACCTTGCCCATCTTTTGAATAAGCATCGGTGCAAAATGCCACTTATCTCAAACACTGCGACTTTTTTATGCCAGTTTTGATTCCCACCTTCACCAAATGAAACTTGTCTTTAATTATGGGTTGTCTTTCGTCTTGTTTCCATTGGCCATCTGAAGGGATTGATGTAGTAGCCTGCAATTTTTATTTTTTTATTTATTTAAATCTGATAAAATATTTCAAGTTCACAAACTTGCCTATCCATACACATTAGCTTGTATATGAACGTTTGATAGGCTCCAACTCTCCCATAGCCGGACACTCCTGTTCTCACCATGAGAGCGGTGCTGCCCAACTGTGGGCACCAAATCTCCCTACCGGAGAGAGGATTTGGTTGTTGAAATTCAACCGGTCTGATCCTTGTCTCTCTTGTCACTCCGACATCTGGTCAGAGGCCTCCGAATACATTAGATAATTTGTCAAAATCAACGGGTTTGGCTGACTTATCTAGTGTCTTAGTATGTTAAGTCCATAGCTTTAAAAGCTGTTAAAGATTAATGACAATGATGCAGCTGTGAGAATTATCCACTACGTGACTAGTAAATACTGCTTGACTAAATGTCAAAGCTGCCCTGTAATGATGGAAATACCAATTAGATCCTCATGGAAGTACCCTAATGACTCGATATGAAGATGCCACAGGCCACCAGTGCTGGGTACAAGCGAATAGTCTAAAGTCTTGTCAGCCCACAATACCTGTGTAAGCCCAGCACGTTGCCTTGTAGCACCCTCTAAAAAAACCATAACCTTTACTTTTTCCCATTGTGGCCTTTGTGCTACAGAAACTGTATTTTATTCCTAAATGCTAATTAGGGTCTTTGTGCACCCCTTGGTGTGGCCAACAGGCTTGGTGCCTTGTCAATCACTGGTGATAAATGGATTTGACTGGTTAGCTCCGCAGATATTGTTTGCTCCAGGCAAAGGCCGTATAGTCAATTGCCAGTGAGGGAGGCATGGACTTGCCTAACCATTGTGCAGACTGGTGTACTGAGCCTCATGGTCACACCTAAGGTACCGTTACACGCTACAATGTCGTAACGATCTCACGGTAGCGCGGTCGTTAGGACATCTTTTTGACATCGTTGGTGAGATGTCACACGTCTAGATATCGTGGACGAAGCACCAACGATCCAGCGAGCAGCTATTGTTCGCACAACCCAGTGAACGATACTTGTTCACTGTTGTGAATAGGCGAAGTCGGTAACTACATCGTTATCGCGGTGTCACACAGAACGATGCAGCAGTTTGGCTGAGGATCGTCTCATTTATGAACATGTTCTCAAATCTGCCATCAGCGATCCAACTATTTATCGTAGTCATATCTGTCACACGTGACGACATCCTAACGATGTCGTTTGAATGACTCCAAACCCATGACGTTTCAGCGATATTGTTGACGATATACTGTGTAACGGTACCGCTAGGGTGCACAGAGCATTATAACTACCGCCTTTGATTAAAGTTCAGTTTTCAAAGAATGGAGGCAACGATGAGGGCATCATGGCTGCAGCTACAGGGAAACTTTAACTTGTATCACACTGTGATGTAGCAGCAACAACTAGTAAACTTTTTCAACAAGTGTTGTGGCCAAAGTTGCCCCTGCCTATACATAGTGCCTATAATTCTTACAAGGATACATGCTTAGTAGTTATTGTCTGTTTAGGCTGACGTTCCCTTCAACCCCTCAGCACATGTGGATGTACCCATACATTTTACACTGGAGTTACCAGTGTGGAGAGGGGACATACTGGTTATACTACATACTCTCCAAGAGCACCTGCTGAAGTGGAGATCTGACAATGGATTGTAAATGGTTAATGGCAGAGATCAGTCTCTGATGGCGGCACGGGAATGTAATGTTCACTGGTACCCGAGCATCGGCTTCTAAACGTCGACCACAACACAAGTGCAGGATTACCATAGCAGCTGGGTGCCTAATGAAAGCCCCCATGGCTGCCATCCTGGTACCTCTGTGAAACTGCAGATTCTCAATATATACTAGAACATTGCAGTGTGTAAAACTGTCCCCAAAACAAAGCCTTTCAATATAAAAATTCTAATTGTCCCACTTTATCCCATTAAAAGTGAACCTACTTAGTACTGCTGCAACTCTAAAGTCCAGTCCTAACAAAATACAAGTTAATGCTGGAAACAAATTGAAAGTCCAGAATTGCGATCAGCAATCAAAACCTTGTATGTACCTCAAAATGTAATTGGTCAAAACATCAGCTCTGCTAAATAGATCAAAACCTCATGGTTCTATTGATTCGGGGATGAAGACATTAGGATAGAATGACTCAAACCAAATTACTCTTCTTGGTAAAATGGTTTGTAAAACGTAAGTCATCCAGCAAGAAACAAGCCGTAAAACTGCTATTAATGATAAAATTAAAAAGTAAAGGGTCTTGGAAGAGGCATAAAAAAATGAGGGCACAAAAGTGAAAATCCCCCATGTCATTGAGGGGTTTTAGACTTCCTATAGATTATACAAGTGTAAGTCTTCTCTAGGGAGAAACCGGGGCTCATCCTATTCATCACAGTGCAATCAACATTTTCCCCTGTAAACACTTATGACAATGGTTTGTCCATTATACCGGTCTGTGCCTATAGTGTCCACACATTATAGCTGCAAGTTACAAGTCTTAACCATAATGGCACTTTATGTAGCACTTGCTTTAGGGGTTAAATTGCCCTCAACCAAGATGGCCGCTGTGTAACTTCCTGTCAGACACATGGTGACTCATGGATAATTTGCACAGCTGCAGCTCCTAACCACGAGTCTCTGAAAGCCTGACAAGTAGCGTCTTATTTCTTGCCCTCCAGGACAAGCCGCGTTTGCTATGCTCGGGGAACATGAGCCTGCTGCCTGATTGTCATCTAATTTAGCTATTTTTTGTCTTTAGATCTCACACGTCCTTGCTTTTTCTGAGAATAGCTTAGATCAGCTGGTAGTTATAAAACTGGATGCAGCTATTCACCCTGCTCAGTATATTATGGGGGGGAAGATGCAGGATTTGGGGCTCGCAGAGGACGGGTCACTGCATCTCCTACAACGAAGATGCAGTTTTCTGTCCATGCAAGATCCCTGGCACAATGAGGGGCCACTTCATCAGTGAGCAGACCACAATGCTGCCAAATATTGTCCTTTGTACAAACCGTTCCAGGGATAATATGCAGCACAGCTCCCGGACATGGCAATGTTCATCTAGAATATGACACCCAGGTGCTATTTCAGTTAAACTACAGACCTTGTACAGCTTTTAACTAACTCTTCCTCCTTGATTCACACATCCAAGAAGCTGAGAGATATTCGGTTGACTGTAAAGGGAACCTGTCTATTTGTACACACATAGAGGAGGTGTGCAGACTTCTATAGGTTTGTATGTATCCGTCCAGTGGGCGGTCCTACTTGATGGGTGATTGACAGCTATCTGCATACAGTCTTACAAGGAAGAATGTCAATCACCTGTAGGACTGCTCACTGGACTCATGCAGACACACTGCATATTGCTGCTGCATCCTAAATGCTGAATTGTACAGTAGCAGTATAGTGAATGGGTTTTCTATAAATCCCATGCTCACTGTGCTTCTCCCCTCCACAGCGTTATTTCAGCTGCGGTGCGGGTTGCTGTATCTCCGCAGCATGTTAATTTCATGCTGCGGAGTCGGGAGCGATCTCCTGCGGGTACATGCAGGGAGAAGCCGCCCTGCATTGGGCGACTGCATTCACCTGCAGGTGCCTCAGGATTGTCAGCACATACCCTAAGGCTATGTTCACATGTAGCGTATTTCGGCATTTACGCAGCACTATTTAGCTAGAAAACAGATGAGTCCTGCACACAAAGAACAGGTCTGTAGGAGCCTGTTCACACCGCCAGCATAATTGTAAACAAAAAGCTAAATGCGACCAAAAACAACAGTACACTGCAGTAAAAGTGGCTCCTGCTCACTGGTAAGTATACACACTAGTCAGGTTTTTAATACAACAGTTAGGACTGCGTCAGAGATGGGTACACTTTGAAGTTAGTGACGTGGCTTGATATAACTTTTTTTGCGCAAAAAAACGGATAGACTAAGTACCCTGTATTTGTTATACTTTTTTTATACTGCACTTGCATTTAATACTTTTACTGCAGTGTACTGTTGTTTTGGTCGCATTTAGCTTTTTGTTTACAAAGCAGCACTATTTAGCGCTGCATAAATCCAGTGAAACGCAATGCTGTTACGCATCCTAGCAAAAGCAATGGCTTTTGCAAGAATGCGTTCATATGGTCCGTTATTTTGCAGATGTGCTTTGCTCTGCAAAGGGCATCCGCAAAAAGAATGACCATGTCAATTGTTTGCGCTTTTCTTCCAGCGCTTCCACTCTCTTTTCTGCGTTCCCCCAGTGATCGCTCCTCAAATCGACACCGTAGGACCTGAGCCAGACCTTAGCATCATGTGACCGAGCGACATCACCCTGTCACATGGTGCTGCGGGGTCCTAGAGGCTGTGCTATCTGCGGTCTGGTTTTCAATTTTTAAATTTCTTCTATGAAGACTCATCAGGGAATACAGAGCGGTTGAGCCAATCCGTCACCCGCATAGAGATAGAGTCCAGTGTACGCTGGTTGCACTGTTAACTCTCCCTCTCTGGGCCAGGGCCATCCATCCCTTCATTGAAGTGGATCCCGGAGAACTCTGAGGTCTGACATGGTGCCTGCCCTAGCCCATTCACTCCCCTACCCATCCACCTTCCAGAGCCGGTCGGTAGGGTCATTAGACGCCCGGATCACTGTACACAGAACAACAGTTTCCGCGTCTGGAGCTCTCCACCTCTCAGGATGAGGTAGGGACCTGCACCCTGCTGGCAGCCAGCAGTCCAGTGGCTTTCACCCCTTCCCCCCCCCCCCCCCACCCTCCCCTTCTCCATTCTCACCTTACCAGGCCCCTTCTGGTAGCTCCTCAGCTTCCCCCCGGCTATTCCAAAAGGGGGTATTTCTCTGGGGCAGCAGCCGCAGCGAGGCCACTCTGCCCCTGTGTACATGGGCCAGTCACTGGCTACCTCAGCAATCTGAGTAGCCACGGCCCATTCCACCTATGGCTTCAGCAGGGGTTGCCTGATGGTGATCAGGCAAAGAGGATAGGGTCAAAAGGGGGGCGCTTTATTATTTCTCTGGGGCTCCTGGCTCTGTTTCAGGGCTAGTAAGCCCCTTTCTTCTTTATCATGCTGCTGCATTGGACCCAGCACAGGGCACGTCCCAGCTAAGAGGGTCACAGTGCCGCTGCAGCCACCCCTGACAGAGGCTCCTGTCGGCAGCAGCACCCAGGCCAGCACAGCCCTGGACCCGAGGTTCCGTGCCGCGGGCCTCCCGATCCGGGCCGCCGCAATAAATTTAGTCCCAGGCCTCTGCTGGGGCCTCTGGAACTATCCTGCTCGCCTACCGCATAGCTCTGCCTAAGGCTCGCCCACAGAGAGGGCTCATAGTGGAAAGGGCTGGGTTCTTTCGGCCACATCCTATTGCACTTGGGCGCCGTTTTTCTAGGCCAGGCAGCCCTGCTCCTCCCCCTGGCCAATGGGGATAGAGTGCGGGCTCTCTCCCTGCCGTTTTTAGCTTTGCCCTCCGTCTCCCTGCAGACGCCTGTGCTTAACACAGGGGCCATCACAGGAAGGAAGGCACAGAACTGCATTTGTGCTCCTCCACTGCTGGGATCCACCACAGGGGACACCGGAAGCCTGGGCCCAGGTAAGAAAAGCCTCCCCAGCCCCCCACACTGCTGGCACTCTCATACTGGCTATAGTAGATGCCTCACACAAGGAGCACCCGTACAGCCACCACAGTGTACTACGCCTGCTCGGGGTGCAATAAGAAGCTACCCTCGGCTCAGAACTCTCCACTGTGCCTCGCCCACAGACCATGCAGGCAGCTCAGGAGCCTACCACTGACCCGTCCGTGGTCTCTGCCCAACTTGAGGTTCTTTCCCTATCTGTCTGAAACTACTCTGATAAAATTCTCAGAAAACCTGAAGGCGCCCCTAGAGTACCTGCCCACGCACATAGCCTCCGCGATTAGGCCTAATCTATCGGAGCAGACCAACCCTAGCCCACCAGGGAACGCTGTCCCTTGACCACCAGACCATTCCACCTCCAAACCACTTTCGGAATCAGAGGGTGCAGACCGCTCACAGAGGAAGCGGATTCGCTCATCCTGGTCCCTCTCCCCCAGAGAATGACACCCTTAAGGGCGACTCTGATGACGAGCCGCCCCCACGGAAAGTGTCAGTTAAACGTACTAAACCAGCTCCTCGGGTCTTCTCTTACCTAGAAGACTTTGACGACATCTTTACCAAGGAATGGCTGCACCCAGAGAAGCGCTTTCAATCCAGAAAGCGTCTAGAGGCTCTTTATCCCTTCTCTAAGGACGTTCGCCAAAAGTGGACCACCTCACCAGCATTGGATCCCACAGTGTCACTTCTAGCTACCAACACCATCCTACCCCTGGCAGATGGCGCTTCCCTTAAGGAAGGACCAGACAGACACATTGAGGCCATGGCGAAATCTGCTTTCGAAGCCTCAGGCACTTCTCTTTGCCCTTCATTCGCAGCTACCTGGGTCTCCCTGGCTGTGGCCTCCCCGGCCAAGAACCTCCGTAGGGGTATTCTGTCCCAAGCACCTCCCGCGGAACTGGCGGGCCTGGCTGATCAGATCGCTCAGGTGGGAAAACGCATCGCCACAGCTTGCCTCGATGCCGCATCCTGCAGCGCCCAGGCCTCCGGCAACATGATCTCAATTCGCAGGGCTCTGGCTGAAGGCCCGGAATGCTGATTCGGCCTTTAAAAAAATCACTTGTCAATCTCTCCTTCGAGGGCTTTCGCCTATTCGTCGATAAGCTAGATAAAATCCATATCAGATGCAACCGGTGGGAAAAGTAATTCCCTTCTGCAGGCAAAGAGCAAACGGACAATTCCTAAGAGGAATTTCCAATTTCAGTCCTTTCGTCCCTCAGCATCCAAATCCTCCAATCGGCGAGACTGTTCCCCCGCCCGCCAGGATAGAAAAAGGCCTTCCTACAAGCCTGCGCCCTCGTAACGCACACTCTCGACCCTCTGGTTCCCGGGCCAATAGTTCATGATGCCAGCCTCCGAGGCCGCCTCAGGGCCTTCCAGTCAGTTTGGCTATCAGTAATCGACGACGCCTGAGTCTGAGACGTCTCGGTGGGGTACATGATCGAATTTTCTTCTTTTCTCAAAGACCGTTTTTTTCTATCACGGCCACGAAAGACCCCAAACTTGTCTTCGGCTTTCACCAAGCCATTTGTTCCCTCGAAGAAGCAGGCGTCATCATCCCCATTCCAAAGCATCAACACTTTTTGGGATTTTACTCCAATCTTTTTGTGGTCCCAAAAAAGGGAGGCTCCATTCGCCCGATTTTGGACTTGAAGCTTCTCAACACCAAGCTCTGGTTGAGAGACTTCAGAATGGAGTCCCTTCGTTCAATAATAGCGTCTATGGAGCCAGGATAATTCATGGCCTTTATAGACATCCAGGACGCCTACCTCCACGTTCCCATCCTTGCATCTCACCACGATTCCTGCGCTTCGCGGTAGGGTCCCAACATTACCAGTTTACTGCTCTTCCATTCGGCTTTGCCACGGCTACCCGGGTCTTTACAAAGATCATGGCAACAGTGGTGGCCATCCTTAGGTCCAAGGGAATTCTAGTAATACCCTACTTGGACGACATCTTGATAAAACCCCCTCTCGCTCAGGATGTCTCAAAAGCCTACAAATATCTCTGGATTCTCTCAGTCGCCGGGGCTGGATCATCAATGTCAAGAAATCTTGCCTTGTTCCGTCTCAGCGGATCACCTTTCTGGGCATGATTTTCGACACAGCCCAGTCCTGCATTTTACTTCCCCCAGAGAAGCGGGCCGCCCTGCTGTCCGAGATTCACAGTCTCGGGCAGTCCTCTCCTCTGACACTGATACTCCTTGACGATTCTGGGCAGAAAGGTGGCCTCCATCGAAGCTGTTCCATTCGCCAATTCCACACCAGGCCCCTCCACCACTTTCTGCTAGCGACTTGGGACCACTCCTTCAGCAGTCTCGATCGCCCAGTTCACGTCTCCAGATCAGTGAGAGTCACTCCTCTGGTGGATAGAGTCCCCACCTTCTCTCTTGCGGCAGATCGTTTCTCCCGGTCAGATGGACAATCATTTCCACCTACGCCAGTCTCTCCGGTTGGGATGCGACCTTTCTCAGCAACACAGCACAGGGCACGTGGAGCTCCCAGGAAGCCTCCCTGCCCATAAACATCTAGAACTCAGGGCGATCCTCCGAGCCCTCCTGTACTGGCAATCCTATCTGACGGGCCGACATGTCCGAATCCAGATGGACAACGCGACGGCAGTGGTGTACATAAATCGCCAGGGAGGGATTCTGAGCTGCTCAGCCATGGCGGAAGTGACTCAGATGCTCCAATGAGCCGAGCTACACATTCCCGCGATTTCAGAAATCCACATTCCAGGCGTGGACAACTGGGCAGCCGACTTTGTCGCAGAGGGTTGGACCAAGGAGAGTGGTTCCTGAACCCAGAGGTATTCCACCAAATTTGCCTCAAATGGGGCTTCCCAGACGTAGACCTGATGGCCTCCAGGGACAATTACAAGCTACGTGACTCCGTTCTCAGGTACAGGGATCCCCAGGCCCTCGACGCGGACGCTCTTGCGTTTCCATGGGCCCAGTTCCCCCCCCCCTTATCTTTCCCCCCATCCCTCATTCCCAGGATTCTCAAGAAAATCCGTCAGAAGGAGTAACTGTAATCATCGTAGCTCCAGATTGGCCCAGACGGTTATGGTACGCAGAGGTAGTCAACCTCCTCGCAGACTCTCCATGGCTACTCCCCAATATCCCAGACCTTCTGACTCTGGGTCCTTTTCAACACCCGAATTCTCAGTTGCTCAATTTAACAGCGTGGCTGTTGAAGCCGCGGTACTGAGATCGCCAGGTCTTTCTGAACAAGTCATCCAGACTGTTAAAAGCCAGGAAACCATCATCACGCGCTTATCACCGCACGTGGAAGGTTTTCTTTCGATGGTGCGAGGACCGCAATCGTTCCCCAATGTTTTTTTTTTTTTTTCTCTTCCATCTCTCCTGGCTTTTCTCCAGTCTGGCCTTGATGCACACTTGTCCCTTAGCTCACTGAAAGACCAATTATCCGCCCTTTCGTACCTTTTCCAGAGGCAGCTCGCCTCACTTCCACTGGTCAAGACGTTCCTTCAAGGAGTGGCTCAAGTCTCCCCTTCGTTTCGTCCCCCTCTTGATCCCTGAGATCTGAATTTGGTACTAGACGTACTCCAAGATCTTCCATTCCAGCTCCTACAAGAGATTAGCCTACCTCTCCTAACGTGGAAGGTCGCCTTCCTTGTGGCGATCACCTCCATTAGGAGGGTGTCTGAACTGGTGGCTTTGTCGCTCCCCTTACTTGATCTTCCATCAGGACAAAGTGGTACTTTGTCCCATGCAAAAGTTCCTACCAAAGGTAGTCTTCCCTTTCCACATCAATGAGGAGATTGTCCTACCCTCCCTTTGCCCAGCACCATCTCATTCTCGAGAGAAGAGATTGCACACTCTGGATTTAGTCAGGGCTCTCAGTATCTACCTTTCTCGAACTATATTTCGCACTATATTTGGAACTATATTTCCTGAATGTCAGTTAAGATGTTTTTTCTTTAATCGGAAAGGAGTAGCTTCTTTGCTGCCCTTCTTGACCCCAGACCAGCCTCCATAAGCCCTCTCCCTGCTGCTGCCATTTCTGAACAAGCTCTGCACTGCACTGGTTTTGAACCAAGACTAGCTGAGTCCTCTTTGGGAGATGGTCCTGGTCCTTGCTGGACTTTCTAGAATGCCCTGAAGCCTCCTTCGCAGCAATGGAACCTCTCTTTGACATTCTTGATTATCCGGTAAATGGTTGGTTGACATGCAAAATTCATCTGATCACTCTTCAGTACTACGAGTGGTGGGTCATTAAAGATTTCCCCTGACCCACTTCTGTTTATCGCAGGATGCTGGAATTGCAATAGTCTCGGTAGGTTGTGCCAATTTGCAACTCTGAACTGATAACGGTTTCAAGTGGTGTGAGGTGTGATAATGACCTAGTGGAAGACAGAGCAGTCATCAAGATCCTTTACTTGAAAGGTTTGTGCATCGATAGCGGAAAGGGGTTGCCCTGGAATTGAAGCAGTTTCCACCGAAGTTCGACCACATTTGAAATGATGCCAGTTCTTGACTACATCATAAGATGGGGAATAGTCATCATAAACCTGTTTTTAATCTCATCAAACGTCTCCCTTGGTGTGTGGCCTTTCAAGTAAAGGAGCTTGATGACTTCTCTGTATTCTACTGGGTCCATTATCACACCACTTCAGCACCTGTAAGAGTTATCCGTTCAAAGATGCAAATTGGCACATAACCTATAGACACTAATATCATTGCACCTGTGCAATTTCAGAGTCTTGTGAACATAGAATGGGGTCAAGGGAAATCTTTAATGAGTGTACACTCATATCAATGCAAACTGCCACTAGAAAAACCATGTCATTCACAAAACCTGGCCATAACTGTTACGCTCATAAGCACAGCGCGTGTGAAAATGGAATAATGAATTTTGATCTGGAGCACCTAATGTATAGACTATACTTAAAGAATTGCGCACAAGTTGGCCAATTTATGTGCAATGGCAAGATGTACCCAGTAGATGGGAAGCTATACTATCAGACTAACCACCTCTTGGGTCAAGGCCTTAAAATGTACAGGGCTGATAGGATCCAATGCCAATTAAAAGCCCCTGCAAAAGATGGAAGGTGTGCTCAGCCAAATATGGAAACCATCACTACTCGTGTATGGTACGGAACCACAAAATTGACCTCCGAGCAACATGAATTGGGCCCCTTTCATGTCAGCATTTATGTATTTTTTTTAAATTGCGGCCGCACTTGGGCAAGCTCCATGCATTGTCTATGGGGCTTGTGGCAGATCTGGCAGTTGCGGCCACGAAAAAAACAGCGGTAAGCAGCGTTTTATTTTTCACCTCTGCAAGTGCCGAATCTGCTGCATCCGACCGCAAGCCCCATAGACAATGCATGGGTCTTAACCAAGTGCGGCCGTTAGGCGGCAGATGCAGTAAATCTCCCGCATTTAAAAAAACAAAAAAAACTGATGTTAAAGGGATTGTCATACATGTATACTTTTGGTGTATGTATTGGGTGCACCATGTTGCGGCCAACTTGTCCGCTATGTCCCTCAATTCTGCAACTCTGATCTACATAGCAGTAATGTAGTTAAAAATTCCCATATTCTGTTCACCAGAACATAGCTCAGCCTGCTGTATTTCTATATACTACTGCAGTCACAGCAGAGGGATCCTGGATGTATCAACTTACTAGGGACTGTCAGTCTGTGCTGTATAATCAGAGTAAAGCTGCCTGATATAGAGGGGCTTGTAGTTCGATATTAGGATCTCTCGACCAGGCCCTTTTCACCTTTCCCTTGTGTTCTTGCCCTGTTTGCCGACATGAACAGCGCAGGCTATAACACAATACCAGAAACCTTAGGGTCCCACAGGACTCTGGGTCCTTTAAGCCACGTCAAAACGTTGAGTATTTGAGTTTTTAATCCAAAAACAGGAGTGGAATAATCCGAGGAAATGTATAATAACATGGTCACCCCTTCTGTATGTATCACCCACTCAGGGCTTTGGCTCATAAATACAGGGGTAAACTCTTTAAATACTATGTGCATATGGCCTTATTTAGCTGTGCAGTCTGATTGTACATAGCTCTGTACTGGGTTTGACATCTGTTCCCTTTGAGTATATGGGAACATTGTTACTGGTAGCCTCTACTAACTGTGGCCACTAGGTGGCTTATACTGGGGTTGGTGCCCATTGTCCTTGCAGTTCTCTGCTGTCAGCTTGTTATCTGGATCTGCTGATGGCAGAATATTACCATAGACTCCTCTATACACAGACGTACTTGGTAATCTCACTGCCAGGATCGCTGTTACTTCACCAATGACGTGTCTGTTCTATAAAATGGCTTTTCCTAGACTTAATCTATGACTTCATACCTCCTGTGCAGATGTTACAAAGAATCTCACATTTCTGGCTTGGCCACGCCATTTTCTTGATGATAGAACACTTTTCACTAAAGCATCATGGCAGATATTCCCTATGGGAACGTGCCCTTCATTCAGACATAAATACTATAGTGATGCCAAAATGGACCTGGACCCTGCTCACGGGTTTCCAGACCACAGTGAGGATCTATGATGCTGTTGGATCAGGCTGGGATTTGTGAAAGTATTTATGGTCGTCTGAATGAGGCCTTACTTTTTTTCTTGTAGGAGCGATAGAGGAGGTGAGCGCTCATTTTCCTGCTATTCAGCCACATATCAGGCCGGTGTCAGGACATGGAGTTGATTTTTTTTTTTCCTTTTTCGCGACAGCTGGAAAACTGCATAATGTTTGTGTCCTGGAGCACTGTGCGCCTTGTTTTAATCTGATTTCAGTTTTTGTAGGTAGTTACTATTTTATCTATTATCATTGCCTAAAGTGGCACAGAAGTAAAAACAAAGTGGTTATTTTTGGGTCACTGTATACACATTTATGCAAAGTACAGTCCTAAAGAGGACTGTGGCTGCATCCTTCTTGGCCCAGCTGCAGTGTGAAGAGCAGCTCTTGAGGACATGCTGCTGCTTTACGTAAAATTCCCTGCAGATTATAGGTTAAATCAAGTTCATGAAATTTCCTATCGTAAAATCTGTTACTTTGCAACTTCATCTTTTTCCCTTTGCAGTAGAGTTGGAAGTGACTTTGCAATTTCCTTGTACGGTATAATAGGTGAATCGCATTAAAAATAAAAAGCAGATTGTCTTACAAGGCATCTAGAGAATTCATGAGCCAATGCGGTCATTACTGTAATGCTCCTGTAGGGGGAGACAGTTGCCAGCACATGTTACTGCTGCATGTGGGTTATACCCGGACCCCGGTCATTGCTGTACTATATGCCGTACAACCAGGGCTGTGAAGTCGGTAAGACAAACATCTGACTTCGACTCCTCTATTTCCCTGAATCCGTCTGACTCTACTTAAATGGACATTGCCTCTGACTCCACAGCCCTGCGTACAACGCTGTACATATAGAGGGTATACCTTATAAATGTGTCCGGTTACTCCAAGCTTAAGATTGGCCAGAAATTTCAGCAGCACTCATGAAAGGAAAAGACTTTACCCAGGTATTTCTGCAACAAAACCTAAAACTGTGAATTATTCTTCAGGCATTTTCTGCCCTGAATACGCGCCATACTTTACAATACAAGTGTTTTTGTCAGGGACTTTGTCTTAAATTAAAAAAAAAAAAAAAATTCTAGCAGTTCCTTCATTGAATAGAGAAACACCAGTAAAAGAATCCCCAAACACACTTGGGAATACAACTTAAAAACACACAAAATATAATAAAAAAAAGCAGTTACTAAAACTAAAATCGCACTTGGGAATAAAGGCATTTCTTGAAAAACTCTAGTTTGCCTGCCAGAAAGAGCAGAGAGTTGAGTTCAGTCCACTAGATGCTTCTTGGTTCATAGTTAAGTGATTATCTGAGTGTTTACTGTATCTGGTGACACCACCTTCACCTCTGTAGTAATTGCAGCTTGTACAGATGCATGTTATGCAGATGGGGAATTCGGGCTGAAGAACCAGCCCAAAAGCTGAAGTCAGGCACTAAGTTACCACCATGTTATTCGTGTTTCTCCTTTAAAGGGGCTGTCCTGTGTAAATCCATAATGCAGTCTGCAGTCAGTCACTGTCGTGCTCTGACTGCAGATTGGTGATCCCTCATAGCATGCACTGTGCTCACTGTGAGGATTCTCCAGTGTTGGAACCGGGAGCAGCGGTCACTTGGCCACAAGGTAGGCATAGCCTTGCTCAATACAAGTGTACTGATTGAGGCTGCATCCATGTAGTTGGATTCTAGCTGGGATTATGCAGATCCTATAACTAGGGGCCACATGACTGCTGTTACTGGCATCAGCGAATCCTCTACAGCAGTGTTTCCCAACTCCAGTCCTCAAGGCACACCAACAAGTCATGTTTTCAGGATTTCCTTAGGATTGCATAGGTGATTAAATTATCACTTGCACAGGGGATAATTCCATCATCTGTCTAATGATAAGGAAATCCTGAAAACATGACCTGTTGGTGTGCCTTGAGGACTGGAGTTGGGAAACACTGCTCTACAGTATACGCCATATGCACATTCACCAGTCTGCAGTCAGTGACAGTTTTTGCAGACTTAATTCAGATTTAGACTGGACTACCCCTTTTTATCACATGGTTTAGGGACTTCTATCAGCCCTTGATTTGTATGGTGACTTGGTGGTTAAATGTCAAAATATCAGATGTTTTCATTTATTCACAGGGAAGGAATCCATTTTTCCTGGAGCCAGCCATCATTATAGCAATAACTGATGGAAGCAAATTGACATCAGCGAGTGGTGTGCAGGACGAAGTAAGTGATACTCCAGGTGTCATGAATGCAGCACAGCCATGCTTTTAGAGGACACAGTCCCTATCATGCTGGAGTCAGTCGTATGACTTGGGCGAGGATCGATTGACAATGCCCATGCCGGCCATTCTCCTGACCAGTGTGTTGTGGCTTCATGTATTTCTATGCAGCTGTCGCTCAGGTCAGGAGAGCCACCAGTCGCTCCAAGCATTTTCATTCAATCCTCACAAGAGCTATACACTTGTGGCGCAGCCTGATACAGAATTGGATGAACCATTGTGCAGCTTTTTTGACCGTTCTTATCTTGTTTCACAAGTGAAGGTAGATTATGGTCCCATGCTCAGGGCAACAATACATCTGTACATGACTTCGGTCGGTCTACTGTGCTAGCTAGTATTGTTGGCCATTATCTTCTACATCTGCAGCCTGCAGGTCTCCAGCTGTTGTGATCCCTTCTGCCAGTGCAGAGTTGTAGTTTCACTGTATCTGGAGTGCTGCAGGTTACTGAACCTTTCCCTATGCCATCCATTAATGGATTGTTTGGTGAGCTACATGTACAGACTTTTGCCCTTTGAATAAGATGCGTTTCATACAGTGTACGTTTCTCTTTACTCTGGATTATTCCTCCCATGGCCTCTCCAAAGATGGGTGTTATAAGTCTATAACATTTTTGTGAACCTTTAAGCCGAGACATAGAAACTGATTAAGACTAGTGCTTTACATGACAGTCCTAATGGAGTAAGATGTCTTATTCATGCACATATCACAAAGCACTCACTGATCTCAGGTAGACCAGTCAAGGAAAACACTGCAGGCAGCCGGCTAAAGCGCTCAAACAGTGAAATCCATAATGCATTGCCCCCTGGGAATTTGAGTGTTTTGAGACTCTTAATTGAGGCTCCATGGACTCCATTTGCTTATTCATGCACATAGTCTCTTCAGAGGAAGTAGGCTTCAACTTTAGTGCCACCTATTGGAAGTGGCAATCAAGTCAAAAATTACTTTTGGCTTACTACTCTTGATAGATGGCACTAGAGTTCAAGTCTACTTTCTCTCTGAAGAGAGAATCTGCATATTTTATTTCCCAGAGGAGCATTGTGGCATTTAAGCCTCATTACTGGCATGCCAGATCAGCGTTTCAGTCTCCACAAGGAGAAAACTTACCCTTGTTCATAAAGAAGTGCCCACCTCTTAATGAATTTGGCCCATTTAGTAACGCCCGTGCCCCTCTGCCAGAAACGTTACTCCAGTGAGCTATGCAGTATGTGATGTTTTACACCCCCAAAGTGGCTTGTAAATTGGTGACTCTGGTTAGGACTAATGTAAAGACATTAAAGAGGACCTGTGCCCCCCCCCCCCCCCCCCCACTGCTGCATGACAATCTGAATGCAGCATGTCTGCTGCATTCAGGGAAGGGGTTCCCCATGTGTCTGTGCTGTGTACCTCGAGATATAGCCTTTGTAAAACTTGCAGTTAGAAGCCATGGAGGCAGTCACTGTGGCTGGAGGGAGCTCGACTGACTGTGGCCATTCCATCCCTCACTGCCTTTATGTTCAGCCTCCTACTGTGCTGTTTATGCTTTGTCAGGGCAGAAATCTGGAGCTGACGTCTGGACAAATGATTTGCATGCTGTGAGTGACAGAGGAGGAGAGGAGGAAAGCATAAACGCAGCACACAGAGGCAGAGGGGGATGGAATGACCACAGTCAGTCAAGCACCCTCCAGCCACAGTGACTGCCTCCATGGCTTCTAACTAAGTTTTACAAAGGCTATATCTCGGGGTACACAGCACACAGACACATGGGGAACCCCTTCCCTGAATGCAGCAGACATGCTGCATTTAGATTGCCATGCAGCAGGGGGAAGGTGACAGGTCCTCTTTAAGTTTCAATTTTGTGCAGTTTTCAGTTGTACTAAAAATATGCATCTTGTCAAGGTAGTATTGACCTTGATGAATCTGGCACATAATGTCCTGTAATATCCAGTCACTTTGTATTCCTGTCTTGAATATACAGCAGTATCCCTTAGCATCAGTACAAGAACCTACCACTGGCTGATTCTTTTTCTTTTCTCTTTCTAGCTCCACTTGCCTTTAAATTCTCCGTTGCCCGGGAGTGAGTTAACAAAGGAGCCTTTTCGTTGGGATCAGAGACTTTTTGCTTTGGTTCTTCGTCTTCCTGGTGCAGCATCTGTGGATCAGGACCAGATGAATACTGTCCAGGTGGACGAGTCCCCAATCACTGCGATGTGCGATGTCACAGGAGGTGGGTATGGATATAAAGCAGAGACAAAGATACGGGGAAACAATAAACCTGATCCCTAGATGCACAAAGTAGGTCTATTAGGCTGCCCATAAGTCTGCCCAGTGTTCACAACAATAGTGTTGTTTTTTTTTTTTTTTTTTTTTTTATCTTTATAAGCTTTGCTATATAGTGAGACTTTCATATAATATTTAGGAACATATTTGCTCTTGGTTGTGTCCCTCCCTGTGATGCAAGCTGACATGCTGAGCTCACATCATTTCATGTACATGCCAGCTGATCTGATCAGCTGACCTATGTAGTCTGGCACCAGTCAGATCAGCGCTGTTAACCTTGAATTGCACTGTCAATCAATGACAGCACGATCCAAATCACTGCAGCAGGAATCGCACAGTTTCCCGCTGGCATCAGAGTTCCTGTGATGCGATCATGGGACCCCCGGTGTGTTACCTTGACAGCCCGGGGTCCTGTGATAACCCCATATGCTGTCTATAATCACTTCCTGTGGAAGTCCAGGGAGCACCGGCATCCACAAAGTGATGATTTCTCATGTGCACAGACTTGCAGCAGCTCATGTGTACACAAGCGATTGGACAGTAGTGCTGAGGGGCCAGTGTAAAATAAAATAAAAATGATTGCAAATACAAAAAAGGTATGGCTCTTGAAAGAAAGGGAGGGGGAAAATGCAAAATCTCCCGGGGTGTGAGGAGTTAAAGGAATATTTCTGTATTGGGCATTTGTCAAGTACATCTGAGACCCTTGCCTGTCAATTGGCCTCAGTTATAAGGCATATTTGGGATATCCTGTGGAGGACATACTATCCCCCAATCATTGCTAAATGTGCGTGCTTTTGTTAACTTAGTCACATAAAAATATTTGGCTTTTTTGTGCTCCCTTACTAAATTTTGCCTTTATTTAATGTAACTTCTCACTTTTCCTTATCTGTCAGGTCGTTCATATTGTGTTTTCTCACAGCGAATGTTGAACCAGTGCCTGGAATCATTGGTGCAAAAAATCCAAAGTGGGGTCGTCATCAATTTTGAGAAATCCGGTCCCGATCCCCCACTTTGTGAAGGTTAGAGACCTGTTCTTCATCAGTTTAGCTATGAATTTTCCGGTTTAACAATGTTCTGCTGCATATAATTGGCGGTCGTAGTAAATTAGTGTTGTGTTTTCTAATGCAATTATTGTGGGTCCAACAGTAATTTTTTTTTCTTCTTTTTGGCCACATATCATATTCACATATTCACTATTTGGTCAGTATTTTACATCAATATTTGTAGCCAAAACCAGAAGTGGTGACTGATTCTAGTATATTTTCCTCTGATTGTTCCACTCCTGGTTTTGGCTTATGTATACTCAGGTAAACTCACGAAATCCTGAACATGACCTAAGGCTGTGCCCACCTGGCGTGTTTTGTGTTGTGTGTTTGATGCATTTTTCCTTGCAGAATTTCTAAAATCTCAAAGGGAAAACTCACGCCAGCAAAGTCCATGAGAATCCTAAAGTGCTGTGCCCAACTTCAGGTTTTTTCCTTGCAGATTTTGGTACAGGAAAAAAAAGACCATTCTTTATATGATTTTCGCTATAGGATAGAAACTCTCGGGGAAAATGCACCAAAAAATGGGAACATAGCTTTCTTTCTCTGCAGCGTTTTTCCTGCCAGGAGATGCATATTTGGTGTGGGATCTATTAGGTGGTCACATAGCCTAATGTTCACACTGGGCATTTCTGATCTGTTTTAGGTGCTGCGTTTTTTTTTTTTTTATTTTATAAATTGCACCAAACACAGGTCTGCCAGCAAAGTGAGTGGCTTTTTCAATTTCCTTCATTAGATGCTGCGTTTTTTTGACTGCTGCGTTAGTGGTGCAGAAAGTACATCCAGAATATGAGCATGTCCATTATTGCTCCATTTTCTGGTGCAATTTCTGCACCACTAACATGCAATTACCTACCCGCTCGGCGATCCCTTGGTGACCCCCTGGTGAGGTCTTCTTCACAGGCATCAGCAGGTCCTGTCTGTGAGTTGTACGGTACCACCATGTCACATGGTGCACAGATCCTAATGTACCATACCACTCAGACAGGACCTGCTGATGCCTGGGAGGAAGACCTCAGCGTGGAATCACAGGGACAGTAAAAGTGAGCAAAAAGCAACATAAACAGAGGATTTGTTTTGATGCTTTTTTTTTTTTTGCAAAAAAAAAGGGATTCATTTTGATGAAGAAAATACACCAAAAACAGGTCAATAAACGTAGCACAAACTCTGTCTGAACATTCCCCTTAAGGTGTGGATTATTTGAAAATGTTGCCTGCTCTCCTTCCATCTTGGTGCAGGCTGGTTTCTAGGTCTGCTGTGGAACCTGTGTCTACTCTATTTGGAAGTCACAACACTACCTCAGTCTGTGATTGACTGCAGTGGTCATAGTCTAGAAAAGCATATCTGAGATATCTATATCTCCATCTCAGATGTAGTCTTCTAGTCAATGACCACTGCAGTCAATCATAGACTGAGGTAGTGTTGTGACTTTCGTCATCTAACTGCTGCCGTGACTCCAAGCGGAGCAGACGGTGTATGTGGAGTTGGTGCAGAGCACTCTATCCACAGGCGCTCTGCAAGGCCAGCATGCCTCAGTTGTTTGCAAACAATAGACTCCTTTTAAAGTTGGTCTGACAACTTTATTTACAGTATGAAGCATTAAAATGTATTTATTTTTCTTCCAAAACCCCAGTGTCCTATATTTAATTATTTGAAATGAGTTTACTCAAAGAGAGCCTTTCTGCTGATGCTCGCATTGTGGTGATACTTTGCAGCGAGAGCATATTGCATTGTGTTTAGTCTTGTGTTGCTGTGCATTATCCTGTGTTGTACGGAGCCAAATGATCAGGCTCCCACTGCTCCTCTTCAGATCTCATGCCTCGGCCGTCGGCAGACAGATCTGCTGCAGTGCTGCTCCTCTGCCAGTAAGATACCATGGAGATAGTGTCTCTATGAACCTGGAGGAATAGCTCCTCAGCCTGTAATCAGTGATCATATTAGCAGGAGAGCTCGGTCCGTGTTGTAAACAGTGGTTATTCCCACGCTGTGTCTTGTCGGGCCAGCTGGCACAGAGTAGGAAAGATATGATGCTTGAATGTAACGTGAGGTGGAGGGATGTTCAGCATTGTGTGTTGGGAGGGAAGGTCTTGTCCTTGGTGTTTTGGATCGCTTCCCTTCCTTTCGCTGCTCTGTAATGTCATAGACCTGCCAGCAATCCTACCTGTAATTTAACATCATTGCCTGTTATGATTTCAGTGACATTTCTGATAGTTTCTTAACGTTTATTTTTATTTTTTGTGCTAGTAAAGAATCTAAAGTGGTGGTCAATCTTTCATATATTCTTATGGGGTCATTCCATGTCAAGTGAACCAATGATTTTTACCTCTATTTTTAATTCTTTTGAGATTTTATTTGATTATAGCGTGTCGCCACTGCAACAGGTAAAGAGAAATTTCTAAAAAAAAAAAAAATTTTGATTTTCTGGTCATCATAATGGGAGACCCAGACAATGGGGTTTAGGGCACTGCCCTCCGGAGGTCACACTAGGTACTACAAGTTTGTAGACACCGCCTCCTCCGCTTATAAACCCCTACCGCAGGGAACATCCTCAGTTTTAAACTCAGGCTTTTCTCCGGGTGTTGGAGGGACTCCGCAGAGACGGAGTAGTGGTCCCAGTGCCCACGGCAGAGAGGTTCAGGGGTTTTTACTCCAACCTCTTTATTGTCCCAAAGAAGGACGGCTCCTTTCGACCGGTCCTAGACCTAAAATTGTTCAACCGTCACGTGTTGGTGCGGAAGTTCCGCATGGAATCCCTAAGTTCCGTTATCGCGGCTCTGTCGCAGGGGGACTTCCTAGCGTCCATCGATATCAGGGACGCTTACCTTCACGTGCCCATTGCACCGGCTCATCAACGCTGGTTACGATTCGCAGTGGGGGACGAACATCTCCAATTTGTGGCCCTACCCTTCGGGTTGGCCTCTGCACCAAGGGTGTTCACGAAGGTGATGGCATCTATGATGGCTCTCCTGCATGTGCAGGGTCACGCCGTCATACCCTATCTGGACGACCTATTGGTCAGGGCGCCATCGGAAGACCTTTGTCGGGTGAGCCTGGAAGCGACCATGAGGTCTCTGGAACAGTTCGGGTGGCTTCTCAATACTCAGAAGTCGACCCTGGTTCCGACCCAGTCATTGACATATCTGGGCATGGATTTCCACACGGACTCAGCCCTGGTGTCTTTACCTCAGGCCAAACAGCTGGCGATCCACTCAGGAGTACAGCACGTTCTCCTGTCACCTCACTCATCCCTTCGGGAATTGATGAGACTGGTGGGACGCATGGTAGCGGCAATAGAGGCGGTGCCATTTGCACAGTTTCGTCTCCGTCCTCTCCAGCTGGAGATTCTTCGCCGGTGGGACAAGAGAGCGATCTCTCTGAATCGGTTGGTGGCACTGTCACAACCAACCAGGGACTCCCTGCAGTGGTGGCTCCAGCCACGTCACTTGTCACGGGGAAGATCCTTCCTCAAACCTTCTTGGTTAGTGGTGACCACCGACGCCAGTCTGAAGGGCTGGGGCGCGGTGTTCTTACACCACAGGGCCCAAGGCCTCTGGACTCAGGCGGAGTCGACGTTGCAGATCAACGTCCTGGAGATCAAGGCGGTCTATCTGGCGCTCCTGGCGTTTCAGAAATTCCTGGCAGGACGACCCATTCGGGTACAGTCAGACAATGCGACGGCCGTCGCCTACATAAATCATCAGGGAGGGACCAGAAGCGCTCAGGCCCTCGCCGAAGTCCACCGCATCCTATCGTGGGTGGAGGAACACGACTGCTTGATCTCCGCAGTTCACATCCCAGGGGTCGAGAACTGGGAGGCTGACTACCTGAGCCGGCAGGGGATGGACGCCGGAGAGTGGTCCCTGCATCCAGACGTCTTCCGGGACATCTGCAGCAGATGGGGCACTCCGGACGTGGATCTGATGGCCTCAAGGCTGAATCATCAGGTGCCCCAGTACTTGGCGAGATCGTGGGATCCTCAGTCCCTGGGGGCGGATGCTCTGATACTGAGTTGGTCCAGCTTCCAACTGCCGTATGTGTTCCCTCCTCTGGCTCTGATTCCCAGGGTCCTGTGGAAGATCAGGTCGGAGTGCAGGATAGCCATTCTAGTGGCTCCAGATTGGCCCAGGAGGTCCTGGTATCCGGACCTGTGGCATCTGTCAGGCGGACACAGGTGGGCTCTTCCAGAACGCGCAGATTTACTCGCACAAGGCCCATTCTTCCACCTCAATTCCAGGGCCCTCAGATTGACTGCATGGCTCTTGAGGCCTGGCTCCTGACATCTAGGGGTTTCTCCCCTACAGTGGTGGCCACTATGAATCGGGCTAGGAAGCCTGTTTCCAGGAAGATGTACCACCGGACGTGGAAGATCTTTTTTACCTGGTGTGCCTCTGGTGGACGGTCTCCTTGGCCCTTGTCCATCCCGACGTTGTTGGCTTTCTTACAGTCGGGTTTGGAGTTGGGATTATCCCTTGGCTCTTTGAAATGTCAAGTATCAGCACTTTCGGTGCTGTTTGACAGGCGATTGGCGCTCCTCCCGAAGGTGCGTCAATTTCTGCAGGGGGTGTCGCGGATGGTTCCGCCCTACAAGAGACCTCTGGACCCTTGGGACCTTAACATGGTTCTGGCGGCATTACAGAAACCGCCGTTTGAGCCGTTGAGAGATGTTTCTCTATCTCGTCTGTCCCAGAAAGTGGCCTTTCTGGTGGCGATTACGTCTCTAAGGAGGGTCTCAGAATTGGCTGCACTATCGTGCAAGTCACCCTTTCTGGTGGTTCACCAAGACAAGGTGGTGTTGCGCCCACGGCCAGAATTCTTGCCGAAGGTGGTTTCAACTTTTCACCTGAACCAGGAGATTGTTCTCCCATCATTTTGCCCCGCTCCCGTTCATCAGGTGGAGCGCGACCTCCATACTCTGGATCTCGTGAGAGCTGTACGCATTTATGTGTCCAGGACCGCCTCCTTCAGGAGTTCGGATTCCTTATTTGTTCTTACGACAGGTCGCTGTAAGGGGTCCGCGGCTTCGAAGTCAACCTTGGCCAGATGGATTAAGGCTTCCATTCAAGAGGCTTACCGGTCCTCTGGTTTGCCTCTCCCGGTGGGATTGAAGGCTCACTCTACCAGGGCTGTAGGTGCCTCTTGGGCCTTGCGACATCGAGCGTCTGCTCTACAGGTGTGTCAGGCGGCCACTTGGTCCAGCCTGCACACTTTCTCTAAGCACTATATGGTGCATGCCCATGCCTCTGCGGATGCAAGTCTGGGCAGGCGGGTTCTCCAGGCGGCGGTTGCCCACCTTTGAAGGGAACCATGTGTTATCCGTCTTGTTGAGGAACTCTTCCCGCCCTGGGGTATTGCTTTAGGACATCCCCATTGTCTGGGTCTCCCATTATGATGACCAGAAAAAAGAGAATTTTGTTTACGTACCGTAAATTCTTTTTTCTTTAATCATCAATGGGAGACCCAGCACCCACCCAGTTGTTCCTTTGCATGTTTTGCATTTGTTCTGCTCTCTGTTGAGACAGTGTTTGCCGGGTTGTTGAACCGTCTGTGCACGGCATTCTTCCCGATGTTTCGGGTGTGGTTTATTTTCTCCTCGCAGCTTATGGACCAAACTGAGGATGTTCCCTGCGGTAGGGGTTTATAAGCGGAGGAGGCGGTGTCTACAAACTTGTAGTACCTAGTGTGACCTCCGGAGGGCAGTGCCCTAAACCCCATTGTCTGGGTCTCCCATTGATGATTAAAGAAAAAAGAATTTACGGTACGTAAACAAAATTCTCTTTTTTCAAAGTTCGGAAGTGTGAATTTCGGTGTTACCTGCCTTTACATGTCTCCTCATAACTCAGGATAGAGATAAGATGGAGAAATTAAACACCATTCTACTTAGAACGGTACAGGCTTTCACCAGATATGTCACAAGAGAATCTTAAAATTTATTTCCATTCGCATGGATAAAATATTAAACTCATTTCTAAAAAATTGGTTTAATTTAAAAATTACCAAAAATGCCCATGTGTCTGCTATTCTCTTAGCCACATCTGTACCAAAATTCAAGTTAGGATCGCGATGGAATCATATTTTAAAATATTTAACTATTAAAGCGTCAATGGATCAGTCCATATCAAGTGATCAATAAAAAAAATATTCATATTTAGATTTCTTTAGATTTAGTTCTTTAGACTTCCGGCAAGCCCCATGCATGGTCTATGGGGCTTGCGGCAAGTGCGGTATGGCCACTAAAAAAAAAAAAAAACACTGCTGACCGCAGTTTTTTTTGGGGCCGCATTTGCTGGAACCACAGCAATACCGCACTTGCCGCGAGCCTCATAGACCATGCATGGTGCTTGCCAAAAGTGTGCCACAAGTGCGGCAGATGCGGTAAATCTGCCGGATCTGCAGCACTTTGGAAAAACCGCTAGTGTGAAAGGGGCCTAATTTTTACAGACATTTAAAGTTTTAAAAAAGCGCAAATTCTGGCCTGGTATGGCTTTACATTTTTCTCTTTCGCCTCATTGGGGGACACAGGACCATGGGCGTTCTGCTGCTGTCCACTAGGAGGCGACACTATGCGTAATCTGAAAAAGATTAACAGTGGCTCCCCCTCTGCTGTTTACACCCCTGGACAGCCACAGCCTTAACCAGTTTTTGCTTAGTGTCGCATAGGAGGCACACCTAAATTTGATTCTTCAATCACAGAAGAAGCAAAGTGGGTCTCTTTCGAGACTTCTGGCATGGCTTCCTCCTCGACCTCCCATTACAGGAGTGCCGGGTTGAAGTAGAGACCATCTCCCTCCGTGCCACTCCCTCCTCAGCATCTCTGGGTGCTCGGTTGAGGTTGAGATGACCCCCCCCCTGCCCTCCCTCCCCAATTCCTCTGGTTTCTGGGTTGAGGTCGAGGTGATGGAGAAGCCCTCCGATAGTGATACCTGCACCCTCCCTAATTACCCCTTCTGGGGACATTATGTTGAGACCCCTCCGGTAGTCTTGGATTCGGGAATGGGAGGTTCGGATTAATGCTGATGTTAGTCTGAGGTCACGTTCAGAGCGAAGGGGACGGGTGGGGTGGTAGACAGAGATGAGGGTGGAGAGGTAAGGAGGTGCCGCACCATGAATAGCTTTGTGGGTGACAACGAGCAATTTGAATTTGATTCTATAGTGTACGGGTAGCCAATGTAGTGACTGGCACAGAGCAGAAACATCTGGGTAACGGTTTCCTAGATGGGTGATCCTGGCTGCTGCATTGAGGATAGACTGGAGAGGGGAAAGCTTACTGTGGGGGAGGCCAGCTAATAAAGAATTACAGTAGTCAAGGCGGGAATGAATCCGGGCCACGGTGAGGGTTTTGGCTGTGTTCACACTGGGCGTTTTTGGGCTGTTTTTGCTCATCAGTTTTTGTAGCCAAAACCAGGAGTAGAGCAATCAGAGGAAAAGTCTAATAGAAACACGTCACCACTTCTGGATTTAATCACCCACTGCTGGTTTTGGCTACAAAAACTGTTGAGCAAAAACAGCCCAAAAACGCCCAGTGTGAACACAGCCTTTAGTTGTTTCCATGGTGAGAAAGGGCGAATTCTGGAGATATCTTTCAGGTGCAAGCGACAGGAGCGGGTGAGAGATTGTATATATGGGGTGAAGGAGAGATCAGTGTCCATCAAATTACAGACAGCGAGCCTGCTGACTAGGCGTTATCGTGGTGCCGCACACCGAGAGAGAGATGTCAGGTTTAGGGAGGTTGGCAGAGGATGGGAGCAGAAGTTCAGTTTTGGAAAGGTTGAGTTTCAGATAGAGAGCGGACATGATGTTGGAGACTGCGGTTAGACAGTCATTGGTGTTCTTTATTAGAGCGGGAGTAAGGTCAGGGGCTGAAGTGTATAGTTGTGTGTCATCAGCATAAAGATGGTACTGGAAGCCAAATCTGCTGATGGTCTGTCCGATCAGGGCTGTGTAGAGAGAAGAGGAGAGGTCCAAGGACTGAACCCTGAGGGACCCCAATAGTGAGAGGAAGAGGGGAGGAAGTGGAGCCAGAAAATGATACACTGAAAGAGCGGTCAGAAAGATAGGAAGAGAACCAGGAGAGAGCCTTGTCCTTGATGCCAATGGAGTGCAGCATAGCGAGTAGGAGATGGTGGTCAACAGTGTCAAAAGCCACAGAGGTCAAGGATAAGCAGAGAGTGGTCACCATTATGTTTTGCTGTCAGAAGGTCATTGGTCACTTTGATAAGGGCAGTTTCTGTAGAGTGTAAAGGGCGGAAGCCAGACTGCAATGGATCTAAAAGAGTGAGTGGCGAGGTAATGGGTAAGGCGGGTGTAGACCAGGCGCTCCAGGATTTTTGAGATGAAGGGGAGATTGAAGACAGGTCTGTAGTTATTTGTGCAGGATGGGTCAAGGGATGTTTTTCTTTAGTAGTGGAGTAATAGAGTGTTTGAAGGAGGAGGGGAAGATGCCAGTAGAGAGGGAGAGATTGAAGATTGTGCTTAAGTGAGTGGTGACCACTGGAGAGAGGGTCTGTAGTAGGTGTGAGGGAATGTGGTCAGAGGTGCATGTAGTGGGACGTGAGGACAAGAGGAGCCTGGAGACTTCTTCTTCTGTGGCTGGGTCAAAAATGGAGAGTGAGCCAGAGGGAATGTGGGGACAGATGGGAGTAGAAACACTTGAAGGTTGGGTGCTGATTTCCTGACGGATGTTTTCTATTTTCTCTGTGAAGTAAGAGGCCAGATCAGCAGCACAGAGGTCAGTGATAGGAGCCTGCACTTTCGGACTGAGGAGAGAGTGAAAGGTGTCAGTTTCTTTGAGTTGCTGGCTAGAGAGGAGATCAGGGTGGTGAATTAGGTCTGTTTGGCGAGGTGAAGGGCAGAGTTGTAGGTTTTTAGCATGAATTTATAATGGATGAAGTCTCCTGGTGAGCGAGTTTTCCTCCATAGGTGTTCGGAACTCCTCGAGCATCGCTGGAGGAATCCAGTTTGTGATGAGCCAGGGCTGTTTTACTCTGTGTTTGGAGGTTCTGAGGGTGAGGGGCGCTACTTGGTCCAGGGTACAGTCTCATTGTAGTAATTCACAGCCAGATTGGGGCAGGAGAAGGAGGAGATTGGGGACAGTGATGAGAGAAGAGTCTGTGAATGTATGAGGATTGACGGCCTGTAGATTTCTGAATGTGTGATAGGTCAGACTATGCTGTGATGGGCGAGGGTTTGTGAGTGTGAAGGAGAGAATGTTGTGATCAGAGAGAGAAGGAGATGAGTTGTCTGAGGAGGTAGAGCAGAGTCTGGTAAAGACCAGGTCAAGGAAGGAAATAGTGTCTTCCGGGTACAAGAGTTTTCTTCCAGCCCACCGAGCTGATTCTTTCTCTCCGTCCCCCCAAAACCGCCAGCCAAGGCTCGCGCCTTCTTTCAAGCGGTCACCTCACTTCTTCAGGCAGTAGTCCTTGTCAGTTCCCCCAGCTGAATGCTTCCATGGGTTCTACTCCAATCTATTCGTAGTCCCCAAAAAAGGAGGCAGTGTAAGGCCCATACTGGACCTCAAACAATTAAACAAATATGTACGGGTGCGTCCCTTCCGAATGGAGTCCCTCCGATCCATCATAGTGTCCGTGGAGGGAGAGTTTCTCGCCTCCATAGACATACAAGATGCATACCTGCATATCCCAATTGCACCTGCCCATCAGCGGATTCCTCAGGTTCACAATCGACCAGGACCACTACCAGTTGGTGGCTCGCCACGGCTCCGAGTGTTTACCAATGTCACGGCGGCCACCATGAACGTCCTACACTCCAGATGCATAGTTGTCGTTCCATACCTGGACGATCTCCTCCTCAAAGCTCACACCTTCAGGGATTGCGAACTCAGCGTCGCAATCACGGTGGACGCACTGAGTCGCCTGGGATGGTTGGTCAATCTACCCAAGTAATCACCGATTCTAAGTCGGTCACTGACTTTCTTTGGAATGCACTTCAACACCTCCAGGGGTCTAGTGCTCCTTCCTAGGGACAAGGAGCTTGCTCTCCGTCTGGGAGTTTGCACCCTCAATCTCTCTGGTTTGTCATGAGGGTCCTCGGCAGGATGTTGGCAGCAATGGAAGCAGTTCCATTTGCCCAGCTTAATCTCAGGCCTCTCCTTCTGGCCATCCTCAAGTCCTTGGACAAGATTCCTTTTTCCCTCGACAGAACATTTCGGTTAACAACTAGGAGGTCCCTACATTGGTGGCTCAGACCGACCTCACTCGCAAAAGGAAAATCCTTTCTCACGGGTCATTGGAAGGTTCTAACCAACAATGTGAGTCTGACAGGATGGGGAGCAGTGCACCTGCACCACAGAGCACAGGGAAAATGGTCCCCAGTAGAAGCGACCATGCCCATCAACATCTTGGAGATTCGTGCCATCCTCCTGGTGTTGAGAGCCTTCCAGCGCTTACTGGCGGCCTCTCACATAATACAGTCGGACAATGCCACGGCAGTGGCATACGAGAATCACAAAGGAGGGACTCGCAATGCCCAGGCGATGCGAGAAGTAACACACATTCTCCAATGGGCGGAAAACGCAGACTCTGTCCTGTCTGCGGTCCACCATCCTGGAGTAGACAACTGGGAAGCAGACTTCCTCAGTTGACAAGGAATGGACTCAGGAGAGTGGTCCCTACATCCCGAAGTTTTTCTAGAAATTTGCCATCGCTGGGGGACTCCGGACGTGGACCTAATGGCATCACACCTCAATACCCAGGTCCCCAGCTTCATGGCCAGAACACACGATCTGTGGTCACTGGGAGCAGATGCTCTGGTCCAGGACTGGACCCAATTCCAGCTAGTGTACCCCTTTCCGCCCTTCCCTCTGATTCCCAGATTACGGAGAAAAATCAAGCAAGAGGGAGTTCCAACCACCTAATAGCCCCAGACTGGCCAAGACGTACATAGTACAGCTCACAGCAGACTCCCACTGGCGTCTCCCAAACCGTCCAGATCTTCTATCTCAGGGCCCGTTCTACCACCAGAATTCAGGGGCCCTCAATTTGACGACGTGGCCCTTGAGACCTGGGTTTCAACCCAGGCAGGGTTCTCGCCGGATATCATTGGAACCATGATCAGGGCGAGGAAACCAGCCTCTGCTAAGATTTACTATCATACCTGGAGGGCCTTCTTTACCTGTTGCGAAGGTCGTGGCCAGACACCATGGCCCTATTCCCTGCCCTGGGTACTAGGTTTTCTCCAATCGGGTCTGGAGGCCAGACTGTCCCTGGGCTCTCTTTAGAGCCAAGTGTCAGCTCTCTGCTCTTTTTCAGAGACACATTTGCTAACAAATCACAAGTCGGGACATTTCTTCAAGGGGTCTCCCGCTTGGATCTGCCCTACAAACGACCACTAGAGACGTGGGATCTTAACCTGTAGTGCTTTCAGTGTGCAGAAAGCACTACAGGAACCACCTTTTGAACCCCTTACAGAAATCCCACTCCGCCTTCTATCCCAGAAGGTGGCCTTCCTGGTGGCAATCACATCGCTGTGCAGAGTGTCAAAAACTGACAGCTCTCTCCTGCAGACATCCCTTCTTGGTTTTTCACCAGGACAAGTTAGTTCTACGTACAGTCCCATCCTTCCTCCCGAAGGTTGTATCTACCTTCCATCTCAACGAAGAAATCTCCTTGCCGTCCCTTTGTCCGGTACCGGTTCATAGGATTGAGAAGGCTCTGCATGCACCGGACCTTGTCAGGGCATTGCGTATCTGTGTCTAGGACTGCACCCTTCCGGAGGTCTGATTCCCTCTTCCTTCTTCTGGAAGGCAGCCACAAGGGTATGCCGGCTTCCAAAGCTACCCTCGCTAGGTGGATAAAATCCACCAGACAGGAGGCCTACAGGCTTAAAAATTCACCTCTTCCGGCTGGTATTACAGCACATTCTACCCGTGCTGTTAGGCACCAAGCCTTGGCACAAGTGTGTAAGGCGGCTACCTGATTTAGCTTACATACGTTTACCAAACACTACGGAGTCCATACCCAGTCCTCAGCAGATGCGAGTCTGGGTAGGCGCATCCTGCCATTGGCAGTGCCCCACCTGTAGGGGACTGTCTGCACAATAATCGTTCCATTGCTTCCCACCCAGGGACTGCTTTGGGACATCCCATGGTCCTGTGTCCCCCAATGAGGCGAAAGAAAAAAGGAGATTATGTACTCATCGTAAAATCTTTCTCTTAGCCTCTAATTGGGGGGACAGCTTCTACCCTGTTGCCCATTCTGGGCCGTTTTTATACGGAGTTCTCATATTGTTCTTGAGCTCGTACTTAGTTGCCTTTTTTTATATAGGCTTGGTTATCTATGTTACGTTCCTCCTACTGCTTTAGCACAAAACTGGTTAAGGCTGTGGCTGGCCAGGGGTGTATACTGCAGAGGAGGAGCCACTGTTAATCTTTTTCAGATTATGCATAGTGTCGCCTCCTAGTGGACAGCAGAATAACAGCCATGGTCCATGGTCCTGTGTCCCGCCAATTAGAGGCGAAGAGATTTTTATGGTGAGTACATAAAAATCTCCTTTTTATCCTATCATATATTTTTCATGCCTGCATTGATTGTTTTTTTTTTTTTGTTTGATTTTATATGAAAAAAAAAAATCTTGTAGTGGCCTAAGATTTTTTTCTTTGTGTCCAGTTTTTTCGAAAGAATTGCAATAGCATATATGATAAAATATTGCTCCTTGAGAAGTAGCAGCCATTACTGTGAGAAAAATAGTTAATATTCAGTAAGGAAGATGGGTAATAAAAATAAAGATTTACAGTACACTTGAGATAGAACTGGGTTGCTATAAAGTGAGTATTAGGGCTAGCGCACACAGCTTTTACTGTCTGCGGATAAACGCTGCAGTTTGGCATTTTTTTTTCTACCAAATTTTAACACATCTGCATTAGTTTTTTTTTTTTATATATACTGATAAATGCTGGGTTTATTGCAGCGATCTAAAAGTAGTACAAGCAGTGATTTACTCACTCTGAGGGTTTCAAAACACTGCATGTGTTTAACCCCATTGAAATCAATGGGTGGCGTTTTTCTGAACTATGATCACTCAGAATAGTGCTGTTTAATGCTTTTCTTATTAAGAATAATAAACTATTAATATAAATTTGCTCAATCTTTAAACACACTCACCAATATTGTAGTACAGAGTCCCTAGATGCCTTTGTACAGACTATTGTTTGTTCAAGATTGAACATGTCCAAGTATGTCAAGACATAAAAGCTCTGAAGCTCTCATTTCCTGACACTGCGGTGGGCAGATACTTAACATGATTGACAGAGCTGCTGGTCTGTCATCTGCTCTGCATTCACTGTCTACCCCTGTTCATTCTCTGGTTGAGACCTAACAGCTTTGTCCTCTGTCCTCCTGCTTCTAAGCTGTAACATAATAAAATACAGCATCTAAAAATCATGATTGTTTGGTGAATATAGATCCCACACTTCTAGACCACAGGCTGAACAGATCTGAATTCAAGATTTTCGAATTGACAGAATAAGTTAAATATTTCCAAAATACGATCCCAACTTGAATTTCGATACAGATGTGGCTAGGAGCTTAGCGCACACATGGGCATTTTTGGAAATGTTTAGGTTAAACCGATTTTGGGGAAATGCGATTTAAAATTTTGCATTCGCACGGGTAAAACATTAACAAAGATCCTCTTGTGACATCTGGTGAAAGCCTGTACAGTTCTGAGTAGAATGAGGTTTATTTTTTCTCTAGCTTATTTCTAGCCCGAGATGTGATAGAAAATGTAAAACCATACCATGCCAAAATTTGCGCATTTTTTAAAACTTTAAAAATGTGTTAGGCTGCTTTCACATCAGTGGTTTACGCTGATCGCTGCAGTTGCGGTGAAAAAAACGCAACTGCTGCGATTACCGCATAACGGCCGCGATCGCAGCACACTTGCGGCAAGCCCCATACAATGTCTATGGGGCTTGTGGCAAGTGCGGTATTGGCACTGGCGGCAGGTGCGGCCGCAAAAAAAAATGCGGCACACCGCAGTTTTTTCGCAGCCGCACCTGCTGCAAGTGCCGAAACCGCACCTGCCGCACACTTACCGCAAGCCCCATAGACATTGTGTGGGGCTTGCCGCAAGTGTGCCGCGATCGTTATGCGGTAATCGCGGCAGTTGCGTTTTTTTCACCGCAACTGCCGCGATCAGCGTTAAACATTGATGTGAAAGGACCCTTAATTTATTTATTTTTTTAACTGAAGAAAAAAATTCTAAACTTTTAATTTGTAATTAACTAAAGTTGTACTTCATATAAAAAAAAAAATCTAAAGACGTCAGGTAAAAAAAAAATATTCATATTTGGATCACTTGACATGGAATAACCCAATCTCACTGTCTTGTGAGCTATGTATTGCAGTATTAAGGTTGTACCAAGCTTTTCTCTTCCGCCATCATATCTGACATTTGGTGTGGCGATGCGCTGCTCACCTTCACAGGGCAAATGCAGAGGCATCCAATGGACTGGTACTAAGCACAGGACATGTGAGCAATGCCTGCCGCAGGTTATACTGCACTACAGTGTTGGGTAGCGTCTCTCCAGGCCTGATAAGTTTGGTAGAGGCACTCCATAACCTCATGCTCACTAGTCTATCTCCCTGCTGCCCTGTTGGATGTCCAGCTGAGGTTTCTACAATTTTTTTCATGCTATTGAGTCTGCATTAAATACTTTCATCCTAATGTTGTATTTCAGATGGAATTACAGAAGCCATCAAACCAGTCGGCATTCAGCCATGGCACAGCTGTCGAAAGTTAATCTACGTGAGACCAAATCCTAAAACAGGAGTACCATTGGGCCATTGGCCAATACCTGAATCTTTTTGGCCAGATCAGAATTCTCCGACTTTAGTAAGTGCAAAAGAAACTAAAATGAATGTTGGCAATACCTTTTACATGGCCACTGCTTTCCTGTTATTGATAAGTCGGTGTTTGAGTTAAGTGCAAATGGGGCAGAACTACTTTTAGATCTGTAACCTCCGTCACTCCAGCTCTATTCCCCACCCAGCATCATTTTAAATGGAATCTGTCAGCAAAATATCACTATATTTATTTGATGCAGGTCTTTCAAAGCAGATTTATCAGCACTACTTCTTTGATAAATGTGGCGTAGTCTTTACTTGTTAGTGCCATATGACAGTAAACTTATACTGGATCATGTTGATCAAACATCTTAATATTCTGCAGTCGCCAAATTTGACAAAAAAATTACCGTATTTTTCGCTTTAGAAGACGCACCTGATTATAAGACGCACCCCCAAATTTGGTGAAGGGAAAGAAATTTTTTTTTTTTAATGTTAAATGGGGTCCGTTTTATAATGCCAGTGTCCGTCTAACAAGTCATATAGGGTATATGTCCCTCACAGATCCCTCATTCTGGTACATGGTCCCTCATCCTGGGATATAGCCACCCCATCCTAGATATGGCCCCCTTAATCTGGTTATAGCTGGCACACGTCTCCCAGTGATGACAAACATCCTCCAGTGAAAGCACACGACCCCTGCTGTGATGGCACACGACCATCGCTGTGATGGCACACGTCCCCCCCCAACCCCCATGTTTGATATGGCCCCCCATGCTGCTGCCATAATAAAATAACAAAACTGATACCCTTTCCAGCGATGTCCCGGATGTCTCCCTCCATGCCACTGCGCCCGCACTTCCTGTTTGTGAACCGGTCATGTGATCGGCTCAGCAGAGTGACATAATCTCTGCGCGCCCGATCACATGCCCGGCTTCACAGAAGCAGGAAGTGCGGGCGCAGCGGCATGGAGGGAGACAACCCAGGACATTGCTGGAAAGGGTGAGTATCGGTTTTTGTTTTATTATGGCAGCATAATGGGGGGCCATATCAAACATGGCGGGGGGGGGGCATGTACCATCAGTGAAGGGGCGCAGGCAATGTAATATGCGCTGCGCCCTTAGTCTCATCACCACAGTGCATATTAAATATGCGGGAGCACGTGACCTCCTGCAGCCCCCAGCCAGCACGCCCCAGCCCCCGGACACCTCTAGAGCTGCCCCCCCTGAACTATATGAATATTTGGATTGTAAGACGCACCCCCCCACTTTCCCCCAAAGTTTTGGGGAACAAAAGTGCGACTTATAATCCGAAAAATATGGTACCCAAAATTGCTCAGATTTCTGGTACATTTTTGGCTCATCGAAAAAGAAGCATGGGCGATGTTTATTTAGCTCAAATCTAAAGGTGGGTTTACGTGCTCAGATATCTGAAACAATATCGTTGAAACGTCACGCTTTTCGGATCGTTCAAACGATATCGTTTTTGAATCTTTGCGTGTAAACGTCGGATATCTGATGGTAAAATCGTTAGATCGTTCATCGTAAATTTGAGCTCCTGACCTCAAATCAATCATTAATCGTCCAATTAACTTGGCACAAAGTTGGTGCATCGTGTGTGTGACACCAAGATGAACGATTTCGTTCAGAATTCTTGTATTCCTGCCATTTTATTTAATCGGTTCACAAAGTTGTTCTGAACGACGCTGGCTCGTTGCCAAATTGCACATCGTTAACGATATCCTTGCGTGTGACATCGCACTAACGATGTCGAAACAACGGTCACGTGACATTCCTAACAATATCGGTTCAGATATCTGAGCGTGTAAACCCACCCTAACCCCTGAAAAAACAAGTAGTAATTTATTGGTCTTCACGATCTTAACAGGGACTCGGTATCATACTGAAGTTACCTGACAAAGATTACCCTTGAATAGGGCCTGGGCAGATCTTTTTAAAAACATGTAAAATCATTATTGAACCATTTGTAGTTTCCTTGCTATAAGCATTTTCACACCCTGCAGACAGCTGGCACATTAGTCCTCTCCATTATATTATCAGCCGAATAGTCTGGCTGCTGTATAAGTGTTATTTAAATATCCACGCCCATCTAAGCTGATGTTCTGGTGCTTTGTCCTGCACTGTACTATCTGTGTAAGATTTCTATTATATAAAGGTTTGTTTTCCTGCAGACATGTAATGTGTGTATCTGCTGAGCAAATGATCAAATGTTTATATAAACACACAAGTATCTCAGACTGCACACCCTTCACATGCCTCAGATACACACAATGACATGAAGAGCTGCAGCTAAGAGCACACACCTCCTGCCCCTCCCTTCTGTCTACAGTGAATTAGTCCACACAACATAAAGATCGGAGAGGAGGGCAGGACAGTGTAATTATGAATAAATATTCATTCCTTGGAGTGGGCAGCAGAGAACCAACTGATTGTCAGATGGAATTAATCTTTTATTTTGATGTTTAAAGAGGATATAAGGGAAGTTTAAATAATAGAAATGCATGAATAGAGTGTAGAAAAAGGAATTAGAAAATATCAGCTACACATTAATTTTTTTGCCTGACACATTCCCTTTAACTTTTTTTTCCGCATTTTGATCCAAAACACACATGCGTTTAGCTTGATAAATCTCGCCCATTGTGTGATGTGTTGCAGTGCTGATTGGTTATTGATCACATTAGGAATAGACAATAGATTGATATTTCTATACATTTCTGTAATGTGTGTAGATGTAATGTGTAACAGACCTTTTTTCATTTAGGCTGGATCAGTGAGGGGAGGGGATGATTGTCTGCAATCTTCAGAATAGTTTGTCAACTAACGGGCTTCCTTTTCTCTTCTCCCCCAACAGCCCCCTCGAAATTCTCATCCTGCTGTGAAATTTTCTTGCACCAACTCTGAGCCGATGGTTATTGAGAAGCTTCCATTTGACAAGTATGAATTAGAGCCATCACCACTGACGCAATATATATTGGAGAGGAAATCCCCTCATACGTGCTGGCCGGTAAGTTTACATGAAGATGTGCTTTTTCTTTCTCAGAAACTTTGTATCATTTACATATGGCTCTCTCCACATATGTATAGTGTTTAAAGGGGTGGTCTGGTGAAGAGATTTAGGATAGGTGGTAATAGATCAGAAGGGCTGTGACCACTGGAGGTTTCCTCTATCATAAGAATGGGTCTCTCTCATCCCTGCTTAAAAAAAAAAGCAGCAGTTCTTATGCCAGACCATTGCGCCATGTATTCTCCATAGACCTGCATCAAATATAGCAGAGCACAACACTTGGCAACCCCGCACAGCGGCTGTCTGGCATGTACATGGCTGTTTCAATCTAATGTAGATAACCATGCCTTGTTCTGCTGATCGATGTGAATCCCAGTGATCTGACCACAACCGATCAATTTATCACAAAGCCATGGATAGAACTTCACTGGACAACCTCTTTAATGAACACACTAGGACATGCTCAGCGAAGAGATGCCTGTGCATGCCATTCACTGGAGCAGTATAGTCTGCAACATCTCCACCCAACAAGAATATATATATATATGTGTGTGTGTGTATATATAATATATGTATATGTTTGCTGGGCAAACCAGAAGTCATAACTAAATGCAAGTCTATTAGTGTCAGTTTGAGGTCTGCATAGATTTGCATTGAGAGCTTGTGATCGTTACCTCTGACCTCCAGTCAATCAGAAGTTACAATCACAAGATGACTGATCTGGACTGGAGCTGTGCCGGGAAGAGCTGAAGATGGCCGGTGGTCAGTATAATACGGTACTAGGCTCAGGGACTTTACATTACTGGCAACACTCCAGCGCTGAAATACTCAACTCCTTGGGAAAACAGGACCATGAGTTTTATGCTGCAGTTCACTAGGAGGAGACACTAAGTAGAATCTGAAAAGAATAGAGTAACTCCTCCCCTGCAGTATACACCCCCTGGCTGGCACAAGTCGAACCAGTTTCAGCTTGGTGTCAGTAGGAGGCAGATGCAGTCTACTGACCCACATCATTATCTTATTTTTTATTTTACTTTTTGCTTCACTTTTCCCTTGGAATGAAATTAGACTGGCGAGAGTGCCTTCGCGTACCGCTCTCCCACAACCACCAACAGACGGGAACGTGGAGTGTTACCTCCACGTTACTCCCTTCTTTGACGAAGGGCAATATTTTTTTTGTTTTTTACTTTTTAAATTTTTCATTTTTATTACTAAGGCGACGGTTCCATTTGCGTTCCAATCTCCATCCTCAGAAGGGCACGAGAAGTGTTACCTCCCCGTATCCCCCTCTGCATCGGCTGCTCCATCATCCATCATGGATCTCCCACCTTCCCACCAGGGAGAATCCGGTCGAGACTTCCGGTGACATGCAGGAGCCCTATGTCCCTCTCCAGATCCCACAGTTGGGACACTGGATTGCAGGAACCTGACACATCTGGGATTCCTGGCCCTTCCCAGCCTCCTTTCCCAAGGACCCTGGCTCGCAGGAGCCAATACCTTCACCTTGCACACCGCCCGTCCCATTTTCCCCTCACAGGGACTATGGGTTGCAGTGACCAGCACCAGCTAATGCCTCTAGGCTATCCCTATCGTCTCCTGGCCCCTACTGGAGATGCCTGTACAACGCTCCACACACAGATCGCATACTTGGAACACCCTCTGTACCAGAGGGGGGTATGGCAAAGACAGGACTCCCTAAAATGGGCAAGAATGCAACGACCTGTACCTCTGCGTCTGTACCTCTGCATCGGCCCTTTTCGCTGATTCTCGCTCATCGCGAGACTTCTTGCGCGCCTTTCTCTGCGGTCCTCCCACTTCCTTCTCAAGCGTGCAGTCTGTAACTCCACACTGGAGCATCGGTATCCCGGCAGTTACTGGATGCAGCCTCTCTGCACAAGGGGACACTGGATCAGGGCACATCTGCAGCGTAGGCTGGACCTAGGTCTGGGGTAAGGAGCTCAGCAGATCCTACTCTGCTGCATATCATTCCACTCCCTGTCTCTGTATACTGTGCTTCACAATGTGACCTATATTGGCCCTATTTATTCTGCAACATAACCATGCAGAGCTCAAAAGCCACCAAAAAGACCCACACGACTTGTGCGGTCTCGTATGCCTCTTGCATTACATGCCACGCTGACTCAACTCCCCACTGCCAGACTTGTGACCCCAATACCATCCAGGAGCCCACCACCGACACCGCACCTTCCTGTGTCCCTAACACACCTGAATGGGCTCTGTTCCTCACAATCCGTGTCGCAATCCATTGTCAAGCTCTCTAGTACCCTAGACCAGGCCCTGCAAAGCCACCATGCACCTCCAGCCAATCAGCATCACAGATGGACTCTCCGGTACACGACAGCACGCCACATGGGAGTAGGCAATGAGATGAACAACAATCCGTGGCTGGTATGACACGTAAACCACATCATAGGGATGCCTCTCTCGCATCCTCACAGGGCTCCTACACCTCTCCTATCTGGGAACTAGAATTGGTTTCACCCTTGTCTGATGCATTTCAAGATCCGGGCTCGGATCTTGAGCTGGAAGTATCCTTTGACTTGGATTCTTCTGACACTCAGGCGATGGTCAAGGATTTAATCACGGCTGTCAACCAGATGCTTAAAGTTGACGACCCCCCCCCCCCCCCCCCCACCTTCCCACCTTGTGAGACCCCCAGATCATGCCATTTCATGTCTTTCAAAAAGGTCAAACGCACACACATTTTTTACAGATTGTCCTGAGTTTCAAGAGATCCTGAAGAAAAGTAGAACTCGACCAGATAAAAGATTTGAAAACTGTAAGACCATCGAAGCGCGTTACCCTTTCTCCTCTGCCCTAGGCTAGGACTAGGCAGACTGCCCACAGGTTGACTCCCAGTTTCCCGTTTGGCAGCAAGAACCTTACTTTCTCTGCCAGATGGATCCTCCATTAAAGACTCAACCGACAGACAGGTGGAAAAATCGGTCTTCGAGGCATCTGGTTCAACTCTCACCATTCTTTGCCTCTGTATGGGTTGCTAAGGCAATCATGACCTGAATAGGTTCATTTACATTCCTCTCTACAAGATAGCAGCCTCTCCCCTCAGCTGGCAGACCTAGCAGCCCAGAACTCGGTAGGCGGGGAATATCTTGCATCCTTGGACTCAACCGATTGCGCAGCCTTTGCATCCTCGAATGCCATCATTCGGAAAGCGCTCTGGCTCAGTGGAGAGAGCACTCTGCTTCTAAGAAATCCCTGACTAGTCTTTCATATCTTAGCAGCCACCTCTTTGGAGAACGGCTAGACAAACTAATTTCAGACGCCACTGGAGGAAAAAGTACCTCTCTTCCCCCAACATAAACAGACTCTCTTTTTGTGCGACGTCAGCAGACCTGATTTCACTCCTTTTGGAATTCGTTCGGCTGGGTGACCTCCTGCCCGTCGCAAAATACAAACCACTCCCCATGCAGGGACAGGGGCTCCCAGTCCACATGAAAGCCAAACATTGCCTGGCAGTCTCGGTCAAAACAGTCCAGACCAAAGGGATCCAGATCCCATAGGTTCTCATCATCTTGACTCGCCCTCAGCCACGGAAGATACCTCCTTAGTAGGCGGCTGACTTTATTTCGTCACATCTGTCTCGCCATCATAGAAGACAGGTGGGTCGGGGAACTGGTGTCTTCCGGCTACAACATGGAGTTTGTTGCCCGCCAAATCGCTTTTTTCTGTCCACCTCCCCGCAGCCTCCATCAAAGGCTTGCGCTTTTTTTCAAGGCCATTGACTCCCTGCTACAGGGGGAGTTATCAGCCCAGTTCCGAAAGGCGAATGCTTCAAGGGCTTCTATTCAAACCTTTTCATAGTTCCCAAGAAAGACTGCTCGTTCTGTCCTATCTTGGACCTGAAGCACCTGAACAAATTCGTTTGTCTTCACCATTTCTGCATGGAGTCTCTCCGTTCCATCATTACATCAATGGAGGAGGGAGAATTCCTGCCCTCGATAGATATTCAAAATGCGTATCTACACATTCTGATCTCCCAGCGCATCAACAAGACCTGCGTCTTTCCATTCACAACAACCATTTTCAGTTTGCCGCCCTGCCCTTTCACCAAAGTCATGGCGGCTGTTATGACAATTCTTCACTCTCGGAGCGTAGTCGTCCTGCCCTATCTCGGTCTGGATGACCACCTGATCAAAGCCTGTTCCTTTGCAGACAGTCCACGGTAATATGAATGCTCTCTTTGCACTCTGACTAGCCACTTTAGTCAAGAGAATCTGGCTAAATCCTCCCCAGTTCCGGATCAGACTATTACCTTACTGGGGATGGTTTTTGATACCTCCTGCGGGTTGGTTCTTTTCCCTCAAGACAAGTCTCGTGCTCTGCGTCGGGGCATCCGATTTCTTATTCGCCATTCATCTGACTCCATCTGCTTGGGGATGAGAGTCCTAGTTAGGATGGTTGCAGCAATGGAGGCGGTCCCTTTTGCCCAGCTGCACCTCAGGCCCCTGCAGATGGCCCTTTTATCAGCGTGGGACAGGAACCCGTTCACCTTTGACAGGACCCTTTGGCTACCTTTCAAGGTCAAGCAGGCCCTTAACTGGTAGCTGCGACCGGCTTGCCTCTCACAGGGGTGGTCCTTCCTGATCAATGGGCAATACTCACCACCGATGCCAGCCTGATAGGTTGGGGACCGGTTTACCGCCACCATACAGCACAGGGTTGGTGGTCTTCACGGGACTCCACTCTGCCCATCAACCTTCTGGAGATTCAGGCCATATTTTAGTCTTTACAGACTTCATAATCTTCTGGCAGGTCGCCATGTTCTTATCCAGTCGGATAATGCCACAGTAGTGGCATATTGTCAGTCAGGGAGACGCCCACAGCCAGAATGCCATGCACTAGTTAGAACCCATTCTCTGCTGGGCCAAATCGATCCGGTCAGTGCTCTCAGCAATGCACATTCTGGGCGTCGACAACTGGGTGGTGGATTTCATCAGCCGTCAGGGCATTGCATCAGGAAAATGGGCTTTACATCCAGAGGTTTTCTAGCAGATATGTCATCGCTGGGGGACTCCGGACGTGAATCTCATGGCTTCACGAATGAACGCCAAGGTGCCCACGATCCGCTGTCTATGGGAGCAGACGCACTAGTCCAACCTTGGACTCTGTTTTGCCTGCCCTACATCTTTCCACCTTTGCATCTAATACCCAGAGTGGTAAGGCAAATTAAGGCAGAGGGTGTCCCTGTCATTCTAGAGGCACCAAATTCCCCAATCGCGCCTAGTGCGGCTCGTCACCGACACACCCTGGCGCCTTCCGGACCTGCTCACTCAGGACCAATATGCCACCAATTTTGACGACCCATGCACGGCGTGGCTGTTGAGACCTGGGTGCTAACCCAGTCTGGTTTCTCTTCAGACGTCATCAAAACTATGATCAGTGCTAAGAAACCCGCCTAGTCACGCATTTACTATCGCACATGGAGGGCTTTCTTCTCTTGGTGTAAGGCTCGAGACCACTCGCCTCTGGTATTTTCCCTCCCTGTAATTCTAGGCTTCCTTCAGTCCGGCCTGGACGCCGGGCTTTCTTCCGATTCCCTCAAAGGTCAAATTTCTGCACACTCCGTTCTGTTCCAGCGACGACTTGCTATTAAACCTCAGGTCAGGACCTACATTCAAGGGTTGTCCCGTCTAATTCCCCCTTAAAGGAGCCTGCTAGAAGCATGGGACCTAAATCTGGTCCTAGACGTCCTTCTGAAACCCCCCTTTGAACCCCTCAAGGAGATCTCCCTTTCTCTCCTATCCTGGAAGGTTGCTTTTCTCGTGGCAATAACCGCCTTTCCTGCTTTTCCAACAGGACAAGGTTGTGCTCCGACCAGTACAATCATTCTTCCCAAAGGTGGTTTCTTCCTTCCACCTGTGTAAGGAGATTTCTCTCGCCTCATTTTGCCTGGTGCCGGTGCACTGTGTGGAGAAGGCTCTACACACACTGGATCTGGTTAGAGCCGTTGGGTACTATGTCTCTAGGACAGCACCCTTCCGGAAGTCTCACTTCATTCTCCTGGAGGGTCACCGGAAAGGCATGGCAGCATCTAAGGCCACATTGGCCAGATGGATTACATTAACCATTCGGGAAACTTATCAATTACAGAACATGCCCCTTCCAGTTGGGTTAAGAGCGCACTCGACACGTGTGGTAGGAGCATCCTGGGCATTCGACACCAGGCATCCGCCGAGCAGGTGTGCAAAGCTGCCACCTAGTCCAGCTTGCACACTTTTGCTAAACACTACAATGTCCATACTCTGTCTTTGGCAGATGCGAGTCTGGGTATGTGTAACTTTCAGGCGGCGGTAGCTCATCTCTAGAATTTGTCTTGCTAAAGGCTATTGATCTTTGTTCTGTTTTTTTTCTATATGCCCACCCAGGGACTGCTTTAGGACGTACCATGGTCTTGTGTCCCCCAATGAGGCGATTGAGAAAAGGGGATATTTGTGTGTACTCACCGTAAAATCCTCTAATTGTGTCTCTGAGCCTCTAATTGGGGGACACAGCACCCCACCCCGTTGCCCGTCCCAGGCCGTTTGTTTTTTAGTTCTTTGAGTTCTCTTATGGTTGCCTTCTTACAGGCCTATGTTTTCTCTCTCCTACTGCTTTGGTCACTGAACTGGTTCGGCTTGTGCCAGCCATGGGGTGTATACTGCAGGGGAGGAGTTACTCTGTTCTTTTCAGATTTTACTTAGTGATGCCTCCTAGTGAACTGCAGCAATCCACCCATGGTCCTGTGTCCCCCAATTAGAGGCTCAGATTTGACGGTGAGTACACACAAAAATCACCCTTTTTTCACCATTTTACACCAATTGGAACCTTTTTGTTTTTTCAGTCCATTGGATGATAAAATAAATAGTCATTCTACACTGCAACTCATTCTGCAAAAACTAGTGCTCTTATGGCCACATCAAAGGAAAGGGTTATTGCTCTTAAAAGGTAGAGGAGGAAAATTCAAGTGCATATAACTTTCCCGCAAGAATGGTTAATGGAGGTTGATTTCAATGTCTGCGCTCTGTCCCATCTTCACCCATTTATCATCTGTATTTTCCCTTTCCAGGTGTTTGTGGTAAACAGTGCTAAGTACAGTGAGCTCGGTCATCCTTTTGGTTACTTGAAAGCCAGCACTGCCCTAAATTGTGTAAATCTCTTTGTGATGCCTTACAACTACCCTGTGCTCCTCCCTCTATTAGGTAAGTCTTTACACATGCTCTTCTGGTGACTTAAATTTATCCCCTTAGTGACCAGGGCAAATCTTAATAACCTGGTATGTCTCTTTACAATGTTTCAACATATCCCGGTGGTTGCTTTTTCATGATACATTATATTTTGATAGTAAATTTAGGTCGATGTATTGCGTCTGCTTACAAAGATATCACATTTTACAACTTTCCAAAGATTGATAATTTTCAAACTTTGAACAATTATCCCTTTAATCCTGATAGTTGCACTACACACAATAATAAATCAAATCTTCCTTATCCTCTGCTTCACATCGGCACCATGTATAAAATGTTTTTAATTTTTGTTAGGATAATAAAAGCTTTACAAGAAGAAAACCTTTCCTTTAATTTGCAAAGAATTTTACAAAACTTTAGTATGCGCAACGGGCACAGTGAGCGCGGGCTCTAGGACCCTGCAACACCATGTGACCAGTGACCTCACCCAGTCACAGTGCTGTTTAAAGTTCTGTGCAAGGTCCTACGGCACCGGTATGCGCAAAGAATTAGCATGTTCATTCTTTTTAGGGCATCCGCAAAAAGATGGCACGTGAACAGAGCTGCGTTCACGGCATTTACACATCGCTAAAAAGCGTGCTTAATAGCGCTGCGTGAATGCAAAAAATACACCGTGTGAACGCAACCTAACACTGCTGTCAGGTCATTAATTAAACCTTCAGCTGCTTTACAGAATTTGATACAAAGTGGTATGACTGGAAAGAACAATGTTTATTAACACCTACAGTACATGTTGCTAACGTCTGAACAGGTCACCCACTATAGCCGGCAGACTAAGGCCATTGTTTTTGGCTGTTAATTACCATGGGACGACACAATCATGATCCCGAAGATCTCAGGATCACTGTTAACCATCTAAATGCCATAGTCACTATTGATGGCAGCATTTAAGGGGTATAACCCTGCTCCACCACTAATTGACAGCTTTTTGCTTTTGCACAGCTTAACTTGTAAAATCTTGTGTTTATTTTTATTTAAGTTACAATAATTTACATTTTAGAGTTTTTGGCACCATAAGAGTCAGTCGGCGTCTACCCTCCACTAAAGACAGTCTCATTCATCTTTCTTTGCAGATGATCTGTTTAAAATCCATAAAGCTAAACCTTCTCTGAAATGGAGACAACTTTTTGAGAACTATTTGAAAACCATGCCACCTTATTACATCGGGGTATGTGTCGCGTCTGTTTCATGTTGGCATCTTGCATGTCGCCAGGTCTCAGCACACCGGTAACATGTGGTCTTGTATTTCAGCCCTTAAAAAAAGCGTTAAGGATGATGGGTGCTCCAAACCTCATTCCAGAAAACCTGGAGTATGGACTGAGTTATAGCGTTGTCTCCTACCTCAAGAAACTTAGCCAACAGGTAAAGTGTGCCAGATTAGTGTTAGGTCATTGCTGATCTGGAGCTATATGGCCGCCGGTGCCATGTTATTTGAGTAATGCCTCTATGTACTAGCTGGCAGGCAAATGGCTAGAAATCAAAATTGGTGCCTCACAAAACGCAGGGGTTCTAGATATCCTTTTGAAATGGGCTTAGAACATTTAAAAATGTATAATAATCGTATTTTTTTTTTTTCTTTGTCCGTTTTCAGGCTAAAATGGAATCTGATCGAATGATTGCTTCCATTGGAAAAAAGTGTCCACAGGAGGTTGGAATTAAAGTCCAAAATGGCACAAATATCCCATCCCTGGCCGTCAGGCAGGACTTCAAGCTGTTATTGCAGGAAATTACTGGAGAAATGCCGCAGCGAATGCTCGAGCTGAATATGAAGGAGTTTGCCGGCTTCCAGATAGCTCTGCTGAATAAGGTAGCACTCAGTGACTTACCTGGTGAGACACAGACCTGTGCCTCTTCATGTACCTGTATGGTTTTTTTGTTTTTCTGCAGGACCTAAAACCACAGACATTTAGAAATGCATATGACATCTCAAGAACCAATCTCTTGGATCACCTGACAAGAATGAGGGCAAATCTCCTTAAGTCATCGCGCAGGTACTTCAGTGGACAAGATGAAGGTGAGATGGGGCAGGATGGGGAGCGATCTGTGCCACCTAATCTGTACAATTGATCATGCAGCTATAGTGTCCACTGAGCATCACGAGTCCTTAATGGGGACCAGATTCCTGGGTAACTGAAATCCAGGTTAGCAGATTTGCCATCAATTTTTGAAGTGTTTTTTAGGTACAGCAAAAACATTGACCTTAAACATTTTGTAGGGTCACACACCACCCACTTGGTGTATATAATGTAATTTACATCTTTCTTTTCACAGACCAGATACACAGTATCCCTATAGTTCAGATGGGAAATTACCAAGAATACCTAAGGAATATCCCTTCACCACTACGAGAGCTGGATGCCGATCAGCCCAAGAGACTACATACATTTGGAAATCCCTTTAAGCTGGACAAAAAGGTAAGGTTTGAAAGGTTTTGCTATCTTCCATCTGTCTCCTGGTGATAAAGGGAATCTGTCACCAGGTTTTTGCTTCCTAATCTGAGAGTAGCATAATGTTGCGCCAGAGATCCTGATTCCAACTATGTATAACTAATTGCACTGTTCAGTGTAGTTGTGATAAAATCACTGTTTAACCAGCTGGAGATTACTGCCAGGTAGTCCGACATATTCATGAACTGGTAAATCTGCAGCAGATAATACATTGTATGAAAATGACAGCAAGCAGCGCTCAGTAAGTGACACACTGCTGGAATCAGGGTCTCTGTCTCTATGCTGCATTTAGGTGGGATGCCCAAAACCTGTTGACAGATTCCCTTTAAATTAAAAAGGAGCTGTTACAAGCTGCAGTGATGAATTAACTTTAGTTCAGATACAGATCTGTAGTTTTATTATCAAAGAATTGCTATATTAAGTGTATGAGCTGTGAAGCACCATATTTTGGTTGATGGCTTTAAACATATTTTTTTTTTTATATTTGGATTTATTTTCTTATTGTTATGGTATATTATCAGCACCAATCATTTATTGCACCATCACAGTCTCTCACAATCTCTATTCCCTATCAGTATGTCTTTGGAGTGTGAAAGTAAACTGGAGAACATACAAACTCCTTGTAGATGTTGTCCTTGGGATTGCTAACCACTGAGCCACCATGCTGTGATTTGTAATGTAAACACTCCACATTAGGTTTCTATAGATGGCTGTATTTCACATGTGGTCTATCCTTGTCTTGCACTAGTGAAACGCATACATATATAGACACCATATAGTCTATGGCGCTGATTGGAGGTCTCTGCAAAATAACATGACAAGTGAGCCTACAAAAAACCCTTCAGATTCTGATATGATTCATGGCTCAGAATAGAACATTGAAGCCTATGGGTCCTTGAAAAACTCCAACACATTAACTTCAAACTAGTTCCATCCTAATGCTGTTTGCTTTCCATACTGTTGGATTGGAGAAGCGGCCTCCCATTAGAACTGATATCAAAAAATGGTAAAAAAAAAAAACTATAGTGACCTAATACTGGTGGTCTGTTTTTTTTATTCATGTGCTCGGAGGGGGGGAGAAATGGATGTCAGCATGAGCTGTTATCGATATGTAAATATATTTTTTTCTTTCTCTTTCTAGGGTATGATGATTGATGAAGCTGACGAGTTTGTGACGGGGCATCAAAACAAGCACAAGCGGCCAGGAGAGCCCAATATGCTTGGGGTTCCCAAAAGGAGGCGCTGTATGTCACCACTGCTACAGAATAGACCTCAGTCTCCAGTTGTAAACAACCACATAGGAGAAAAGGACCCCCCATCTCCAGCAATCCAGGGCTCACAAGACATGCAGAAAACAGAAGCAATAAATAAATGTACGTGTATGCTAAGGAAAACCAAGTATTTATTTAGCAATATTTCTATCTTTAAAGCAATCACCATCTCCATTCCCAATCTAGGTCCACATCAACGCATAAGAAAGATACAAATCCGGCTCAAACACATAAATCATTTGTTTTAATCCAATTGATAAAGCTGTGTTATGGAATAAAAGGTGCACAGTGAACGTGGGTCACAATGGTCCTGACTTTAGGACCCCCCTCACGCTCTTCTTGCTCCCTTCTCTGTGTCCTCACACCGTTGGGATAGGGCAGCTTTCTATTGGGACACTGGTGCAAAGCACCCCCAATAAAATTGCCTGTACCTACGTAAATGTGTGTGTAAGTGTTAAACTCGCCAATAGTCTTCCTCAGTTTTCAACCGCACTCCGGTCCTCTTCTCGCGTAATGGCTAATCCAACTAGCTGCCTCTCTGTTCTGTGTGTGAGCCAGAAGTTAGTTTTACAATGTAAGTCTATGGAGCGGCAGAACAAGGCTCTAAATAATTATATTGTAAAAGTGGCTTCAGGCTCAGGCATATAGAAATATTCGGCAAGTTGGAATAGCAGTAATGTCACTCAATCACTGAAGTGGCTTTTTAAGGACAGAGACACACTGTGAGCTGCATGCGAGTATCTCCCATGCATCTTGCATGAGTTATCCAGCCCGGCCCCTGCGTCTGAGTTTCTATGGAGCTCCACGTTCCTGTTCTGAGAGCTTGTGGCTGGGTGACTCATGCAAGATTCATGTGAGATGCTCGCGTGCAGCTTGCATAAGTGTGTCTGCCCTAACTGTAAGCCTCCTGTCATACATTCACTTGCCAGCGATTTCACCTCGCATCTTACTACCTTGCTCCAGTCACACTACGCCATCTTGTGCTTGTAACGTCTAAGGCTGCTTTCACATTGCGGATTTTTAATTTCCGATGCTGTCCGATAAAAATCGGACCGCATCGGAACGATTTTGGGCCCCATGCAGCGCTATGGGCATCGGACCGAATCGGATGTGCACTAAATGCCATCCGATTTGGTCCGATCCGATTCTGTCCGATTTTTTTTTTATCGGTGCAAAAATCTGAGCATGCTCCGATTTTTGCACCGAAAATAAAATCTGACAGAATCGGATGGCATTTAGTGCACATCTGATCTGACCCGATCAATTTAACATGTGGCCCTATGGAGAAGGGTCCGAGGAAACATCTGATGTCTCCTCGGACCCGATTTTAGTGTACGGAGTATCCTCAGTACACTAAAATAGCTCCTAAAAGTGAAGTAAGGGGTTAAAAAAAAATAAAAAAAATCTATACTCACCTGTCCACGAGGCCCCCGGCATCTCCGGTGTCTTGCTGTCTGTGCTGACAGGACCTGCTGTGATGTCACAATCACATGACCGCCAGTAACCAGCAGTCATGTGATTGTGACGTCACGCGAGGTCCTGGCAGCACAGAACAGCAAGACACGGGAGACGCGCGGGACCGTGCAGGAGTCGTGGACAGGTGAGAAAAGATTGGAGGAGAGGAGGAGGACCCATGGGGGGGGGGGGACCCGAAGGACCCATGGGGGGGGGGGGGACCCGAAGGACCCATGGGGGGGGGGGGACCCGAAGGACCCATGGGGGGGGGGGGGACCCGAAGGACCCATGGGGGGGGGGGACCCGAAGGACCCATGGGGGGGGGGGGACCCGAAGGACCCATGGGGGGGGGGGGGGGACCCGGGGGGGGGACCCGAGGACCCATGGGGGGGGGGGGGGACCCGGAGGACCCATGGGGGGAGGGGACCCGGAGGACCCATGGGGGGGACCACATTGAAGGACTAGGGGAGGATGGGGGGAGCAGAGAAGAGAGACGGGGGAAGAGGGGAGGACCGGGCAGTAGAGGGGGAAAGACAGTGACAGCTCAGGGAGCCAGGTGACAGGAGGGCGGGCATCAGATAAAATGTTGGAATCGGATGCCTATTTGGCATCCGATTCCAGGCATCAGAAGAATCTGATGCTGTCCGATTTATATCGGACAGCATCGGATTTTACAAAAATCGTTATGTGAAAGTAGCCAAACTGAACGTCAAGTTACATCACGAGTGAATACAAAACCAATAAGAGGCCAGACCAAGGCTCTCTGATGTATTGAGTTATGACCTCCGGCAATTCATAAAACACTCGAGCAGCTAGTAGATCACAAATCCCTGCAAGACTGACTGGAGCATTGCAGGAAAAAGGTGAAGATGTTGAAAAGCGAGTATAAGACGGGTTAGGAGACTTAGATTTTAGCATGACTCCAGCGGTGCAAAAGAGAGGTGCTTAAAAAAGCAAAGTATAAAATGCTATTACTGTAGTAAATTTTTTTAAAACGACTTTAACATTCCAATGCACTTATCTAATGTTTTGATTTTTAAGATCCCAGCTTGCACAACAGTATGTTGCCAACAGAAAATGCAGAGAATCATGTTTGAAGATCCGCTCTCCACAGATGAGGAATTCATGGATCCTTCAGACCAGTTTGAGACTTTGTCCCAGATTTCCTTAAATTCCCTACAAAGTGCCGACAATTCCACAGAAGATGGAGATGCCAACGGCTTAGATTCTAATAACTCTAATATATTTATTGGAAATTCAAAGCCACCCGGGGACTTGGGAAATAGCCTTGGGAATGACACCGCTGCATTTTCGCACAAGATGAGGAGGTTGCGGCCTTGTCGGAGCTACGAGGAGGTCAATGTAGAACTTAAAAGCAGAATAATGAAAGAGATCAGGAAGCCTGGAAGAAGTGAGTATGTGTGTCATCCTGAAGCTTGATCAGTCTGTAATCACTCAGTAGGGGACTAGACTAAAACATTGAACTAAAAATGAAAAAAAAAAATTAGGATTGCATTAAACGATTACTTTTTTTGCTATTTACTTCTGGGGATGTCAGGTGTCCATGTCCAGTCATGAGTTTTCTATTTCCCTGTGATAACACTGCTTGGTTCAGCCAAGTCTGTGCTGGACTAATGTATTGGGCTGGAACATGAGCACAATATTTGCCAATCGTCAGTGTGTGCAGATGTAGATTCATCTGTAACGCTCCTTATCTGATGATTAAATAGAAGTGTGAAGCCTGGCATGGTTACACCAGTATACAGAAGAACAGCAGAGCCAATTTACTTTGCTCTCCTGTGGAAATTCTCAAGTTGATATATTGGTAGAATAAGAAGAATGCTCCAGATTCACTGGTCAATCTCACTTAGCAATTTTTTGTGTTTTTGCTAAGGGAGTTATTTTAAAATGGTATTTGTCATCTTGTAAATATTGAGTTGGATGGGTAACTCCTTTGTATTTCAGCCTTTGTGTTTACGTGTTGATCTTTTCTTGTAGAATACGAGACAATTTTTTCATTGTTAAAAGACGTGCAAGGCAATCTGCAAACACGTCTCCACTTCTTGCAGAATGTTATCAAGGAGGCGGCAAGGTGAGTGGTGCTGGGTTATCAGGAAAACTTGCTTGGCTGCAACTGTGACACGAGGGCCCCGATACATTTCTGCCATTGCTAATGTTTTTGTGATGGTGTGTTCCCCCCACTCTTTTTTTTGTTGTACAATTTGACTCTGCTTCACTCAAGTCGCCTCTGGTGTATTTTTCTCTATCGCCTCGTTGAGGGGGACAGGATACCATGGGGAGACAGCAAGCATAACACCCCATGGTATCCTGTGTCCCCCAATGATGGCTCAGAGAAAGAGATTTTACGGTGAGTACACAAAAATCCTCTTTCGTGTGCTAGTATTTTTACACAATTCTTGCATCTTTTGGTGCCATTTAAAAAATCAGTTCAAGACATGAAGAAAGCCTGTTTTTGACTGCGCCAAATTATTCATGAATTAATTACGGGTTTAATTTTGAAAAACTGTGCCCAAAGCAGCAATTAATAACACAAGGCAAAAAGAAAATTAACTTAAAGGAAAAAATCCACAAGGCAAATGATGACTCGAGGTGTTTCTGGGTTTTTTTTTATATACTTTACAAGGCTGCATCACTTATTTTATCAGGGTCTTACAAATGTTTTCCATAACTGCTTCCAGATCAGATTCAGAGATGGGTCGTCTTTATGTGGCTATAAAATCATATCTGATCTGCAGGCAAGACTTTAGAGAGCAGGATGAGATGATCACATTTGAGGGAAAGGTTTCAGTAAAACTTGTATTTTATTCAGTGATTTCCCCAGAGTTTACATTAATAGCTGTCCGCAAATATCTCAAGGGCTGTCACACTGTAGAGGGATCAGCTTTATTCTCGTTTGCACAAGGAAACCTAGGCGCAATGGGAAGAAACTGAAAGGGAGGAGACAGATTAGATATTAGAAAAAAACACTTAACAGTGATGTTGATCACTGAGTGGAACAGGCGGCCACGAGAGGTGGTGAGTTCTCCTTCAATGGAAGTCTTCACACAGAGGCTGGACAGACATCTGTCTGGGATGATTTAGTGAATTCTACTTTGAGCAGGGGGTTGGAGCAGAAGACCCAGGAGGTCCCTTACAGCTCTACTATTTCTATGATTCTACAAAAGAGTCCAGTGGGTGGTCCTACTCATGATTGACAGTCTTCCCTGTAGGACTGTGCATGCAGAGGTAACTGTCAATCACTAGTAGGACTGCCCACTGGACTTGTATTTTATTCAGTGAAAGCCTGGTTTGTATCACCAAGTTATACTGAACAATTTTATAAAAAATCTATATATTAATTTGCTCAGCGCCTCCTTTACATTGTGCTATCCACATAACAGACTGTTCAACGTGACAGGTTTCCTTTTTAAAGGTATTTTCCAGGACTTAGATATTGATGACCTGTCCTTAGAATAGGTCAATGGAAAAAAAATTTCAGGCAGCGCTCAAATAGCGCTCAGGCCTAGGGAGGATATCCACAATTCAAACGAAGAAAGTAGACTGACTCTTCTTGTATTCCTTTCTAAGTTAAATCCTTTTATTTGTTTAATCCCATACATGCTGCATACCTTCCCATGTATGGGATTGAAAAAATAAAGGGCTGAATTTAATAAGGATCACAAGGAGTGCCGCTCTATTTTCTTCCGGTAAAATTGGCTAGAAGTGAAGGTACCGTCACACACCGCAATATTGCTAGGCAATTTCACCAGCAATTTGCTGGTTGCAGTGAAATCATGGACACATTGTTCTATTTTGTTGCTGTGTACAAATGGAACAATGTGTCCATAATTTCACTGCAACCAGCAAATTGCCAGTGAAATTGCCTAGCAATTTGCCGTGTGTAACGGTACCTTTAGATCATTGGAGATCTGAATCCGAACCTCCCTGCATCCAGCTGATCGGATGATCACATTCATTGTTTAAGAGTTTCAGCGCCATAAATTATGCAGTGGTCATGCCTGGTATTGCAGATCCTTGCTCCTCATGCCTAATTCAGACAGAGCGTTTGTGCTCCGTTTTTTGTTGATCCATTTTTGGTGCACTTTCTGCACCAAAAACCGATCCTCTTTTTGCAAAAAAAAAAAGCAGCACAAACTCATCCGTTTGCTGCTTTTTTGCTCCGTTTTCAGAGGACAAATATATGCAAACTCGGTCACTCAAACTTTTACCCTCCCCGGCGATCCCACACTGGGCTCTGATGAGGTCTTCCTCTAGGGCATTGGCAGGACCTTTCTGTGTAGTACAAGTACTGACAGGAGCTTGCACCATGTGAATCTCAGGCTGTGTCCCTTCACCGCCTCCTGTATAGTTTATCACGCCCCGATGGGCGTGATATTGACATCCCAATGCGCACCCCCCCAGCCTGGCTCGCTCCACTCTGCAGAGTGGCGGGTGTGATGCTGAATGCGTCATTTCCGGTACTCCGCAGCCGTACTTTAGGCTGCGCAATATACATGCTCTATGGAGCACATTACATCACCTGACGTAATGTGCTCCACAGAGCATGTGCAATGCACAGCTCTGTGGATGAACTACGGAGTTGAACTACCGGAGGTTGCACGTTCGGCGTCATACCTGGCACTCTACAGAACAGAGCGAGCCAGGCTGGGGGTGGCGCGCATTGGGATGTCACTCGCGCCCATCGGGACGTGATAAACTATACAGGAGGCGGCAAAGGGATGCAGAGAGGAGCCCAGGGGGACTAGCAACGGTAGCCCCCCCCGATCATTAACATACTAATGGGTTAGTGATAACGTTTTATTACAGTCACAGGGCACATTTAGGACAGAAAGGGATAGAGTAGTAATAGGAAGGTGCAGGGACAGGTAGTGATAGCCTGGGGGGACTTTATGGAGGTGAAAGGTTCACTTTAATAAGTTAAATTTGTTTCTTTCCAATTTGCTAGTTTATATTGGGATTATATCACCTATTACTATACATTTATATTTTATCCTCTTGACGTTTCAGGTTTAAAAAGCGAATGCTGATTGAGCAACTAGAAGGATTTTTAGAAGAAATTCACAAGAGAGCAAACAAAGTCAACCACTTGAATAGCTGTTAATTGGCCTCATGACGAACCGTCTGTCTACAAATAGTCGTGGCCAAATAGTCTGAATTGTCTGAACACTGACCTGATACTTTCATATGCTTCCATTTTTATGTACATGGATAGTATCTACATGATGCCTTTAATGGAATAAGGGGAAGTTGTTAAAAAGATCCCGGCAATCACTGACTAGCTATGCTGATTTCTCAGGTGTCACAGCATACCATCCGCCAGCTCACAGTACGGGCATCACTGCAGGCAACCAAGGTGTTTGCCAAAATCTTAACCGGCTCGTTTAAAGGTGGTTCAATAAACATGATTTTATAGCATTGGAAAACCTATCCCCCTTGCGTCTGATGTGCACGCTTTTCACAAAGACTTTTTAAATGCATTTAAATGCAACTTGTCATTAATATCTATCTAGACTGAAGCACATGCGTTGAACAAGGTAATATTTTGTACATTATTTTGAATATATTGTAAGTTGTACAGGTGAATTTTGAAAACTATTTAAAAAGAAGCACTTTTGTTATTCCATTAATAAAAAAAAAAAAAAGCTCTATTTTAATCTTTGCTCTATGGATATTCCTTTAAAGTGTTTTTTCTGAATTCAACAACTATCAGATCCATTTCTGAACAGATTTCTTTACTATAGATATGAAGGGTTTTTCCCGCTCATCTTCATTGGGGGACACAGAACATGGGTGTTATACTGCTGTCTTTAGGAGGCTGACACTAAGTAGACAAAAAGTTAGCCCCTTCTGCAGCGTGCGGACTCAAGCTGAAGCCAGTTTCAGCTTAGTGTCAGTAGGGGGTGGATGTGTCTCTGAATACCGCTGGTCCTGCCCTGCAGAAACCCTTGGGGTGTCGTCCCCCTTGGGTGCCCAGAGGCCCTAGCTGACGACTCCAGCTGTCCGTGCAAGCACCTCGCCTCAGCAACCCTGCTGTACAGGGTGTGCTGAGAGCTTGAGTGTGCACTTGTTTCCTCCTTCCCCCTCCCTTCGGCCGGGGAGCAAGAGGTGCTGGGATGAGAATGCTCCCGACTGCGGACCCAGAGTCTCCGTCACTGAGGGAGGAGGCACAGAGGGCGCACCGGTTGCAGAGGGCTCTCACACCTGCCCTCCAATATGGGGACACAGGCAGCACTGCTACATCAGCCTGCATCTGGGGTTGAGCTGACCGTATTCTGCAGGATGGGTAAGACTGACACTCAGCAGACTTAACCCTTCCCTGCATCACCACACCATAAACATGTCCAATTCTAAGAGCTCATGGCCTCCCAAGGAACACACTAATCTATAACTGCGCGACATGACAGACTAGACTGCTACAGGGTCATTCCAGCTTGTACTGCCAGCCCTGTGCCCTGGAGTGTGACCAACAATCCAACGCTGATCCAGGGCCCAGCACACCTGCATCCCCCAAGTGGGTGTCATCATTGACCCAGATGCTCTCCCAAACCATCACTCAGGCACTACAGAAGCCTCCCAACCGGGGCGTGGCCTAGCGCAGCACGGGAATGGCCGCTTAATCCGGGAGCTCCCGCATCTACAGGCACCAAAGCGGCACAAACAGCGCTCTAAACCCTGGATTACCGCCAGAAATAGCCCCCACACACGCGGGAGAGCCGCGGGCCTGAATAGGCAAAACTAAAAGCAGGAAACGCGACTCCCTGCAGCGCGTTACAGATTACTTTGCGAGCACCAAGCCCGCCGACAGTGCTCCAAAGATGGCGCCGGCATCACCACGTGCGGCCCACTCCTCCTCCAGACGGAGCTCTGTGGCCTCCTCGGTATCAGCCGGCGGGGATCGGGAGGACTCACCAGTCACACACAGCAGCATGAAAGCGATGCTGTCGTCCATGCTCGCGTCCCTCCGGACCTCGCTGCAGCAGGACATAAAAGGTATGATGGCTGAAACAAGAAGGGAGCTGGCGGAGATTGGGGGCCGGACTGACAGGCTGGAGAGGAAGATGGTGGAGCTCGTGAAATCACATAATGACTTGATAAATGCACACGAGGTGTTAAAGGCTGACATGGCTAAGGTGCAGACAAGGCAACTGGACCTTGAGGATCGCCATAGGCAAAATAACATACACATAAGAGGGATCCCAGAGAGTGTACAGCCTAAAGACCGTCGCTCATTACTACAAGATTTCATCATGGCGGCCATGCCTGAGGTGCAGAGGAAGGATATCATAATTGATAGAATACACAGGGTGCCCAAGCCGTCTCACATTAACCCTTCCTTACCTAGGGACACCATTGCTAGGATTCATTTTTATGAACGAAAATATTTTTTTATAGTGTTTGAGAGGCAAACCGGCCCTGCCAGAACAGTTTTCTTCTCTAGTGGTGTTCTCTGACCTATCTCCAGGCACATTAGCATTGAGAAGGGCGTTTCAACCATACACCTCTGTTCTCAGGAACCAAAATATACAATATACGTGGGGCTTCCCAACCAAGCTTCTGGTGCACAGAAACGGCACCACCCATGTCTGCCTTGTTCCGGCTCAAGCAGCCAAACTACTATCCCAGTGGGGATTCGGCTCTCAGACTAAAAACGGAGGTCATTCGCCTTTACCAGATGCCCACAAGAAGCATGTTGACCCCGAATGGTCCACGGTTTGAGTGCCTAAATTACAGCCTGTGGATGGCTTCTTTTGGCCTCTTTTGGCTTCATTACCTTTTCTCATTTTACCCCTTTCCGGATCTGGCCAGGACTAAGACACTCGCATATCCAGGGAAAAGACCTGAACTCCTGGATATTTACCCATAGAGTGTTTTTGTCACTCACTGGACTTCCAAGAATGAAAAAGACCTCTTAGTTTTTGATGTTTTTTTGTTATTTTTCTATTTTGGCTCAACCCAGTCTCCAGGGGACGAAGTATTGGTCCCTTGCAGTGTTGGGATTTCTTCCTGTATTCTTACCTCCTACCCTCCCATTATTTCCCTCTACTTCTCTTCCACCCCTGCTGAAGTCGTATAGAGGAGATGTAATTACTCACAAAGCCTGTTGGGGTTGGATGCGACGTACTACCATATGCATATTTCGATTATTATTTCACCATGAGCATATCTCTGCTGTCTATTAATGTTAATGTGTTAAACTCCCCTGTGAAAAGATCCATAACTTGACGGCACCTGCGCAAATCCAACAGTGATGTCATTTTTGTACAGGAGACACATTTATTGGCCGCAGATAATAGTAGAATGTACTCACAAATACACCCCCACCAGTTTTTCGCCAACAATCCAAAGAAAAAGGGGAGTGGGAATTTTTATAAAAAATTCTGTATCATTCCATTTAGAATCAGTTATACCGATCCGGAGGGCTGTTACCTAATTTTGTTATGTACTCTTAACAACTGCCGCTATACTCTGGTTTCGGTATATGCCCCTAATTCTGGCCAAATTGGGTTTTTACGGTCTCTCCTGGACAAAGTGCAACTTCACGCGCAGGGCCACAGACATGTATGCGGTGATGTCAATGTCCCGATGTATAAAAGGATGGACTGCTCCGGACCATGACATGCTCGAAGTGAGATGGGGCCACTAGTTTCAGAAAGCGGCCTACATGATGTGTGGAGATATCAGCACAGTGAGGAGCGAGATTACACTTTTTATTCGAACAGATATCACACATATAGTCGCATAGATGTCATACTGGTAGATGATGCGCTTTTACATAAATGTCAACAAGCGGGCATAGGCAATATAACGTGGTCTGACCACGCACCAGTAACATTTGAGATCTCTGACCCCTCGGCCATCAGGCCCCCACATATGTGGAGACTGAACACATCTTTTGACAAATCCGGAGGTGATAACAGACATGACATAAACCAAATTAAAGATTATTTCTCAACCAACGATAACGGGGAAGTACAGGATGAAGTGTTGTGGCTATCTCACAAAGCGGTAGTTAGAGGTTTGTTCATCAAAATAGCCGCCTATGCGAAAAAGAAATATATAGGCAGACTTGACGAATACCTTACATAACATTAGGACTCTTGAAAAGCAACACAAAGAGACCCCTTGCCCACAATTACTTAAAACCTTATTAGAAACCAGGAACCATTTACGATCCCTACTATTACAAAAAGCAGAAAAAGATCTTAAAAAGCTAAAAGCAAGGTACTATGGTATGGGGGACAGGGCGGGCACACTTTTAGCCAGACGGGTTTAAAAAAGAGCTACACGGTTTAGGATACCCCATCTCATATCAACAGGAAAGCAGATCCGCAACCCCATCTCTATAGCGGAGGAATTCCGGGCTTACTACGAGTCTCTGTACAATTTAAAACATGACAATAACACTCTACAACCTAATAAGGCCCTGATCAAAAGTTTTTTTAGATAAAGTTAATCTTCCCAAATTGATGCCAGCTCAATTAAGCTGTCTAAACGCCCTAATTACGGAAATAGAGCTAAACCGGGCACTCAGGTCTACTAAAAAGGGAACTGCGCCTGGTCCGGATGACTTCTCCTTCCTATATTATATACAATTTTTCCCTATTCTTTCCCCCTATTTGTTGAGGCTATTTGCGTACTGGCGATCCAGGGGGGAGATTAGACGTGAAGGATTGGAGGCTATTATAACTACCCTTCCTAAACCGGGGAGGGCACCCACAGATCCGAGTAACTTTTGCCCGATCGCTCTGCTGAACTGTGACACTAAATTGTACGCGAAGGTGTGGGCTATCAGACTGATGGATGTTCTACCATCCCTGATAGGCCCAGACCAGGTCGGATTTGTGCCGGGTCGGCAGGCGCGAGACGGAACCAGACGCCTTATAAATATTCTCGAAATAATGGAGAGATCCGACTCCCCCGGTGTGCTACTGTCCCTGGATGCCGAAAAAGCTTTTGACAGGGAACACTGGGGGTGTGTTGAAGCAGTCTTAAAAAAAATTTGGTATTATCGGCCCAATTCAGTCGGCTATTATGGCGTTATACTCCTCTCTTAATGCTTCCGTCTGTGCCTCCGGCTTTGTATCAGGTTCTCTGGACAACTCTAATAGCACATGCCAGGGATGCCCCCTCTCTACCCTAATATTCGCGCTAGTGATGGAGCCCTTGGCGGAGTGAATCAGGCGAAACACCCGGATTGGGGGAGTCAAAATTGGAAACACAAGCATAAAATTGGGCTATATGCCGATGATGTCGTTTTGACTTTCTCCAATGTATTATCTTCTCTGCAAGAAATAATGACTGTATTGGGGGATTGCAGGTGAGGGCTTTAAATATTTGGGAATATATATAACTTCTATGCATAACATTAAGGCCAACGTGGACCTAATGGCAAAGGAAATTGGCACCGAATTGGATAAAATGGCCCCTGTGTGTGTCTCCTGGATCGCCAGGATTCAATTGATAAAGATGCTTATGCTCCCCAAATTAATTTATCTTTTTAGGTGTTTGCCGCTGTCCTTTCCGAGGGCATGTTTAGCCAGACTGCAGCACATTCTTAACAAGTTCATATGGGGAGACCTCACAGTGTAGCTCATAAAACCATGATTTTATCATATAACAGGGGAGGTCTGGGAGTTCCTGATGTCCTCGCGTATCATAGAGCAGCACTCATGGAACCGACGCAACTTTGGTGGTCTGGAGACACTAACTCGTTGGGTTGGTTACAAATAGAGGCTCATTCGGCCCCTGCTAAATCCCTCAGATTATTATTAGAAACTGATCTCCTACATAACCAGGAGAGGGGAGGGAACCTCTCTACTATGAATGCTTTGTTGAGAATCTGGCATCGTCTGAGCAAAACCCACCTCCAATTTCTATAGAGATATATCTCTCTCAACGCAATAGAGATTATGATTCCTGACCTCTCCCTTGCTCGTTGGAAGGAAGGTGGAGTGGCCACTTTGAATGACCTTATTGACTTGGACGGTGTCAGATCTTTTCAGGACATAGCACGAAAGTTTGCGCTACCCAATACTTTATTTTACCAGTATTTACATGTCCGACACTTACTAAATGCTAGCAAGATCCCACCCTTTGATTTCTCTCAAGTGGACATTTCACTACAGAGATATTTCAAATCGACATCCAATCAACATGGAGTCTCCATTATATACCAGTCTCTCATATCCCCGGTTGGAGATGCCAAACTTCCCTATATGGAAATATGGGAACGTAGACTTTCTTTCACGGCAACCCTGGAGTCATGGCACAGTGCCGCCTCACATGCTTCAAAATATACGTCCTGCTTAAATCATCTGGAGCAGGCGAAAAAACTTCAATTAAATTGGTATCTGACCCCGTTAAAATTGAGCAAGTTCCAGCCCTCACAATCGGGGAAATGCTGGAAAGGTTGCCTGCAAGAGGGCAGCGCGGAGCACATGTGGTGGTACTGTCCCATGGTGCGAGATTTTTGGAGGAAAGCGGAGCGGGTGCTGACTGTGGTCACGGGCTTGCCCATCGCCTTAACTGCCCCCCTAGCCTTACTGGGTATTGACATTGAGGAATTTCCGTCTCTCCTTAAACCCATTATCACTAATGTATTGATAGCCGCCAGGATGTGTGTTGCTAGACATTGGAAGAGTAGATCAGTCCCATCTAAGGACGAGCTCTTGTCCCTCATTAACTTACACATGCAATATGAAACGGTTCTATCTCATGAACACAAAATTAAGACTAAGAGAATGTGCTGGTGGGATCCCTGGTCTTCATCACAATATATGAGGATGCGCACTTAGAAATGAATCTCGGCTCATTAAGGCCCAACTAATTATAATAGACGCATGTTAAGTAAAATACACAAAACACATCCGATGATAACCCCAGGTCTTAATTTGTTTAGTGATTAAAAATGCATATTATGGTGGATTCTTAACTTCCTCCCTTCCCTTCCCCTTTTTAACCTTGTAGTCTTTATGCTATTTGATTATAAAGTTGGTGTATGTAAAACGCTGTGTTGCACTAATGTTTATCTGTATGCATACCTGATTAACCTAATAAAAACCAAATGTTTCAAAAAAGAAGCCTCCCAACCCCGCAGGACTCTCCACGAGCACTCCAGAGGAACCATCACCACCTGGGGACACTTCTTCCGATCGGGGCTGTACCTTAGTTCGGAGCCACTGAACCGATTAGAAAACGGGGACATAGAAGTTTATCCCCCAGCCAGCCGCAAACCTCTGACCTGGTGGACCCAGAATCCGGTTCCCACTCCCTGTGGGAGATTTCTAACTCAGATTCTGCGTCGGATGACTACGCGGTATTTGATCTCGATTCCACTGACAACCGAGCAATGATTGACTACCTCATTATGGCCATTAATCAGACACTGAAGGTAGAGGACGACCCTGCCACAGTACAGCAGCACCCGGTCTCTTTTAAGAGATCCAGGCATGCACATAAGACTTTCTGTTAACACACGTTACAGAAACACAGAACATCCAGATTAAAAAATTTACTGGTCGCAAGCTCATACTTTCTTTATCCCTTTCCAAACGATATGGGCAAAGAATGGGCGTTTCCCCGACTGTTATTTCAAGGCTGTCGACAAGGACTCTTGTCCTTACCGGACGGAGCTTCCCTTAAGGACTCCACAGACAAGCAGGTTGAGACTTTCTCGCTCTGCCTTTGAGGAGGCCGGAACAGTTCTGTCACCAACCTTTTCCTCTGTCTGGGTGTCTAAGGGTGCGTGCCCACATAGAGGTTTAGGGACGTTCAGACCGTCAGTAAACCGGTGGAAAATTGAAGGAGCCTAGACTCCTGAGCTCAGAAGTCTCCAGCGTTTTTCCACCAGTTTCTCAGCGGTTTCCCAGCGGTTTTAAGAGCTGTTGAACAGCGTTTTACAGTCGGTTTTTCCGGCGGTTTTAAAAGCGGTTTTCTATGGAGGATTTTGTTCATGGAAGGGTACGAAGGGTGCCTCAGAAACGATCACAAACCGCTGAGAAGAATTGACATGTTGTATGCTCCTAAACCGCGAGGAAACCGCTCAACCTCTGGCAGATCCATTCACATAAACCGACGTGTGCACAGCGTTTTTCAAATTACATAGGGTTACTTGTAAGTCCTAACGCTGCTTAGGATTTACATAAATTTAAATAAAACCTATGCTAAACCGCCGGCGGTTTTCGCTGCTAAACCGACCATAAACCTGTACGTGGGCACGTACCCTTAGGCTCTAACGTCTTGGTCAAACTCCCTCCGCAGGGATCTGCAGAGTAGGTCCCTTCCTCAGGATCTCGTCGATCTTGCGGGTTAAAACTCCGTTGGCAGAGAATTTCTGATCAACGCCTCCTTTGATGTGGCAAATTGTGCAGCTCAGGTGGCTAGTAACCTTGCCACCATCCGCAGAGCCCTATGGCTCAAACTAGAATCAGATGGGCCTTCCAAAAAATCCCTGACCGGCCTCCCTTATCAGAGCGGTCGCCTCTTTGGAGAAGGCCTCGATAGACTTTTCTCAGACCCAACGGGAGGTAAAGGCACTTCTCTCCCACAACTCAAACTGATTGTTTCCAGACAGACCTTTCGTTTCCGTTCCTTTACCGGGTGGGCTGTCCCGCACACGTCTTTCAGACCTGACCGATCCCCTCCCAAGGACAGAAGGAACCAGGCGTCTTACAAGACAAATCCTTCCTGGCATTCTCTCCCCAAACAGAACAGAAACCAGGGATCACGATCACGATGGTCTCACCCGTCATGACTCGTGGCCTCTGAGTCACACCAGAGTAGGCGGCCGTCTACTTTACTTTACTTCAGCCATGTGTGGCTCTCCTTTTTGGAGGACAAGTGGGTCCCAGACCTCGTATCCTCCGGATACAGAATAGATTTTGCAGTGGTACCCCCAAACAGATTCTGCAAATCCCACCCCCAAAGTCCACTTCACAGGCTTGCGCATTCCATCGGGCGCTCTATTCCCTTCACGAAGCCGGTGTAATCATGGCCGTCCCAAACACAGATAGTTTCAAGGGGTTCTACTCCAACTTATTCGTTGTCCCAAAAAAGAACAGATGTTAGATTTAAAGTTCCTCAACAAGTACCTCAATGTTCGATCCTTCCGAATGGAGTCCCTACAGTCTGTGATGGCTTTCATGGAGAGCGGAGAATTCCTGGCTTCCCTCAATGTCCAGGATGCATATCTCCATATCCCATTTTTCCTGGCCACCAAACATTTTTTCATTCTCGGTGCAGTCGTATCCCTTTCTGTTCACGGCCCTCTCATTCAGCCTGGCATTAGTGCTGAGGGTATTCACCAAAGTCATGGCGGTCGTCATGACCATCCTACATTCCCGCGGCGTCTTAGTCCTCCCTTATCTGGAAGATCTTCTGATAAAAACCCCGTACTTCCGGTCGTGCACGGAGAGCGTACAGATTACCATTGGTACTCCCTCTCGTCTGGGCTGGATTGTCAATCTGGACAAATCCTCTCCGACTCCGCGCCTTACCTTTCTGGGAATTGTCTTCGACACCTCCCAGGGACTGATCTTTCTCCCTCCAGACAAGTTGGCAACTCTCCGACAGGGAGCCCTCTTGCTAAGCCGGCAGACACCACATTCTATCAGTTTCGGGATGAAAGTCCTGGGCATGATGGTGGTGGAGATGGAGGCTGTCCCATTTGCTCAACTGCATCTCTGCCTGCGTCAACTGGCACTTCTAGCCTCGTGGGATCGGAATCCCCTCTCCTTGGACCGACTCTGCAACTTGAGCCCTCAGGTCAGATGCTCGCTCTTGTGGTGGACCCTTCGGTCTTCCATGGAGCAAGGGAGATCCTTTCTCCCAGTACACTGGAGAGTGGTCACAGACGCCAGCCTCCTGGGCTGGGGTGCGGTCTTCATTCAGCACACCGCCCAGGGAAGGTGGACTCCCCCCGAGACCTCGCTCCCAATCAATGTCCTGGAGAGAAGGGCCATTCCCCTAGCCCTACATAGCTTCCATCACCTTCTAGCGGGTCTACCCATTTGCGTACAATCCAACAATGCCACAGCCGTGGCTTACATAAACAATCTAGGGGGAACCCGCAGCAAGGCAGCCATGCGCGAGGTGCAAAAGATCCTTCTCTGGGCAGAACGCCACCAATCGGTGATCTCGTCAGTGCACATTCCCGGCATAGAGAATTGGGTGGCCAATTTTCTCAGCCATCAGGGACTCGCGTTGGGAGAATGGTCTCTTCATCCGGAAGTTTTTCTCCAGATCTGCGACCGTTGGGGGGACCCCGGAAGTGGGCCTCATGGCGTCTCTGCTTAAGGCCAAGGTCCCAGTATTCGTAGCAGTCTCATGACCCACTAGCCATAGGAGCGGACGCTCTCATCCTTCAGTGGGGAGAGTTCAACCTTCCGTACATCTTTCCGCCCCTCACGCTGATACTGAGAGTGGTGATAGATTAAGATGACCATGACCTGTTCTATCTTTATCACCCCGGACTGGCCTCGCCGTTCGTGGTAAACAGTACAACTCCTTGTGGACACTCCCTGGTGGCTGCCAGATCGACCAGACCTATTGTCTCAGGGCCCCTTTTACCACCAGAACTCAGGGGCCCTGAGTTTGATGGCCTGGCTGTTGAGACCTGGGTCTTGACACAGGCCCGGTTTTCGCCTGCAGTGATTAACGCCATGATCAGAGACCGAAAACCGTCCTCCATCTGAATCTATTACCGCACTTGGAAAATTTTCTTTTCCTGGTGCCAAGATCAAGGCCATTCTTTGCTAGCCTTCTCCGTTGCGGTAGTGTTGGCTTTTCTCCAATCTGGGTTGGACGCAGGCCTGGCCTTGAGTTCCTTGAAGGGACAGGTCTCCGCTTTATCCATTTTTATCCAGAAGCGGCTTGCTTCACGTTCCCAGGTTAAGACATTCATCCAAGGTGTGTCTCACTTGTCACCTCTGTAAATGCCTCCCCTTGAGCCCTGGCACCTCAATCTTGTATTGAATACTCTACAGGAAGCCCCCTTTGAACCCTTGAGAGAAGTTTGGCTTTTACATCTTTCCTGGAAGGGGGCTTTTCTAATAGCGATCACTTCCATCAGGAGAATTTTGGACCTGGCGGCACTTTCATGTCGGTCGCCCTTTGTTTTTCACCAGGACAAAGTGGTTCTTCGATCCTTGCCAAATTTTCTTCCTAAAGTAGTGTCACTGTTCCACTTAAACAAGGAAATTGTGTTACCATCATTTTGACCGGCACAGTCTCACAGTAGAGAGGCTTCTCTACATTCCTTAGACCTTGTCAGAGCCCTTCGCTGGTACATTTCCCGTACTACCCTGTTCCGGAAGACAGATGCACTTTTTGTACTCACCGAAGGACATAGGAAGGGGATGCCGGCTTTTAAGTCCACGATTGCTCGTTTGATACGTTCCTCAATTCAAGAATGCTACAAGCTCGAGGTTAGTGTGGCTCCGAGGGGTGTCAAGGCACATTCCACAAGGCGGTCGGTGTTTCCTGGGCCATCTAGCATCAGGTGTCAGCACTTCAGGTTTGCAAAGCTGCGACTTGGTCCAGCTTGCACACCTTTTCTAAACATTACAGGGTCCATACCCAGGCCTCGGCGGACTCGATACTGGGACGGAAGATCCTAAAGCTAGCCGTGGTTCACCTCTGAGGGAAGTAATAGCAGTTTTTGTTCTTGGTTATTGTTTGCAGTTAATAATTCTGAGTTTTTTATTCAGTTTTCTTTGGTTTCCCACCCAGGGACTGCTTTTGGACATCCCATGGTCTGTGTCCCCCAATAAAGACGAGAGCGAGAATGATTTTTGTGTACTCACCAAAAAATCTTTCTCTGAGGCTTCATTGGGGGACACAGCACCCACCCTATTGTAACTTCCAGAGGATACATTGAGTTCATTCTCGTTCATGAGTTGTTGGTACATGCTATGTTGTGATGTGCTTTTATGTTTACCTTCTACTGCTTGGTCACCAAACGGGCTTCAGCTTGAGTCAGCATGAGGGTGTACGCTGCAGATGAGGGGCTAACTTTTTTTGTCTGCTTAGTGTCAGCCTCCTAAAGACAGCAGCGTAACGCCAATGGTCTGCGTCCCCCAATGAAGCCTCAGAGAAAATGATTTTTCGGTGAGTACACAAAAAGTTTTTTTTTTTTTACTTAGGTATTTAGTTGTGGTATTTTGAGCAGTACCCCTACAGACTCCACTTTTCTTCCTGTCAATATTACCGAAAGTGTAAAGGCAGTAAGCTGGCCTTACATGTGGTTTCTCTGAAAATCTGTCAGTTTTGTGCAGAAAATACTGTTCCTGTCAATGTGATGTTATTGCTGCAGCCGGTTTCTGGCATTGTATCACTGCTGCAATGTTCACATCCAAGAAGTAGAGACCTTTGGGGGAATTGGCCACATCAAAAGCATTTCTTTTCTCTATCGCCTCATTGGGGAACACAGGAGACCATGGGTGTATGCTTGCTGCCACTAGGAGGCGACACTAAGCTAAATGAAAGTTAGCTCCTTCTCAGTAGTATACACCCCCAGCCTGAAGGGACAACTAGCCAGTTTAAGCTTCGTGTCTGCAGGAGGCAAACCTGCTGGGGCTCTTCAGCATTGCTACTATATAGGCTTATATTCTTTAATATTTTAATTTTGTTTCATACACAGCTGATTGGGAAACAGGTTCGAGCTTATTCTCCTGTAGTCCCTAAAGTACAGGCAGAGAGAAACAGTTTGGTGTGTCTTATCCAGTCTGTCGCCCCCTCTGTACCAAGTGCCTGAACACACACGTTTTCTGGTCGTCCAGCCACCCCAGACGGCCGTACCCCTGTGAAAAACCAGGGGTCCAGATCGGGCTGTCTTCTGCGCGATCGGTAGAACTAGCGCAGGGGCAGAAGATGTCACCTCGGATGCTAATCCTTGGCTGACAGCACTTCTACCTATCCAGGAAATCTGCATACAGGGCACAGAGCTTGCCAGATGACCCCCTCCAGGAGGATGGATGGTCCCAAACCCTCCAGGACAGATGGACTCCTCCAGGACAAAAGGACCCTGCATATCACCCCCCACCAACCTCTCATGAATGCATGGACACAGAAGGATGGATGTCCCCAGGATCCTGCAGGCACTTGAACACGTTCACCTTTGGGTGCTCCACGATGGCCCCCTGCAGGTCACTGGCAACGCCATAAAATTTAGTCCCCAGCTTCATTGCGGCCTCCATAGTCTGAGCTCCCACCCCCGTCAGCCCAGGACCAATCAGGCATGAGCGCGGGTCTTTTCTCGTCCTCATATACTCCACAAAGACTCCTCAGCACTCTGCCCCTGCCGGCCAGGCCAATCTGCAGGCCTCAGCTCATTGGTCAGCCCCGCCCTCTCAGCCTGGGAAAGCCCAGTGGTTTCCTGCACACATACAACCCCCCCCCCCCACCCTGCCAGATGCCCACAGGGCAGTGTTATTAACCCACTGCACTCCACAACTGCAGCACACAGAACTGCAGTAGTCAAAGTTCTGATGATGGATGGAGGTGCTTTATCCCTATTTCTAGTGTGCACCTAACAGAGGAATAATCTTGTTAATGTGGTTTTTTTTTTGTTTGTTTGTTTTTTTTTATCAGATATTTTTATTAAACAAAAACAATGAATTACACCTTGCATCATATGACAATAATCCGGTGTTTTATATATTGATAATCCCATATCAAAGAAACAAAATAAACACCACCACCCCATAGACCGTTTAAGCTATGCCTGATGTCTAGGAAATACTATACAGAAAACTAACATATAACATCCATATTGAAACCATTTTTCAGCCTAGTCTTACATAGGTACAGCATCATAAATGAAAGATAAGAATATTCATGTATATGATCTTATTTCCCACCATATTCTACTCCAACCTCAACCATGGTTCCCACAGTTTCTCAAACATTGTGCAAGCATTCCTCTTTCGATATACATTTTCTTCTGTGTGTATTATGTAATTTACCTGTTGCAAATATTCCACTCTGGAGGGTGACTCAGCCCTGATCCATCCCCTGGCAATCACTTTCCTTGCCATGAAGAGTAGTCTTGCTACCGCAATCTTCTGTGTGTTAGTGATTCCAATTTCTTCCACATACCCCAACACACTATATCGGCTTTTTTGGAACCACACATTCATATCGTCCTTCAATTAAATTAATCACTACCATCCAAAAAGCCTGCAACCTCGGACATTCCCTCATCATATGGAACACACCCGCACCCTCATGCATACATCTCGGACATTCAGAGGTATTCCTCACACCGATCCTATACAAGAATTCTGGGGATCTGTATGCTCTATGTACCAAATAAAGCTGCGACAACTTACCCAGCTCACTCAAAGACAATTTTCGATCATTTTCCAGTATAGTGTCCCAAACCTCATCGTCTATTACCCCCCCCCCCAATTCTTCCCATTTATCTCGTGCCTGTATAGGCTGTCACAGCAGAAAAGTATGTGAAAGAACTCCATACACAGTTGAAATAACCTCTCTTGTACCACCTTCCATGCATATGTAGTCCAATACAATGTCTGCTTGCACCCCAAGGTCACTTATTCTCACTTACCCCCATGAGCATGCTGAATTTTGAGGTACAGAAAATGATCCTTCTCCGGAATTTGAAATCCCTCCCTCAGGGAATCAAACGTCTTTAGTGTCATATTCTCTACAAGTTGCCATGCATACTCTAGACCCATGTGCCTCCAGGACTTTTGTTCCCCCAGTTTATTAAATTCAAATTTTTATTCATCCATGCAGGGGTGTATTTTGTCACTCAATTTACTTCTCTGAACTTTTTAATCTTAGACCATATCTTTTGTACCAGACCCAGGGTGGGACCCAAACCCACCCCCCCTCAATTGACCCAAATCCCCAGCATCCATACCAACGGGGATCTTTTTGTCGTATCCTCCAAAAGTGCCTTTAACAAACTCCCCTTCTCCCCTCCACCCTACAACCCAGCCTCTAATATGCTGGCTCTGGGATGCTAAAAAATAAATCCACGGGTTTGGTAAAGCAATTTTCCCCTTTGTCTTTGGGCTCTGCAAAATTTCTAGTTTAATTGTAGGTTGTCGTCCACCCCAAACTAGATCTCTAAATAAATACTATGCATAAATAGTCCCATTCCACGCTGTCAAACGCTTTGTGAGCATCCAAAGATACCACCGATCTTCACCCCCGCATTATCTGCCGGTAATTGCATATTCAAATACAGCCGTCTAAAATTGAAAGCTGTCGACCTATTTGGCATGAATCCAGATTGGTCCGAGTGAGTCACAGCTGGAACCACTCCCGACAGCTTCCGTGCCACAACTTTGGCCAACAACTTCGCATCTACAGACAGCAGTGAAATGGGCCTATAGGACTCAGCTCTGTTTATCCTCATCCTCCTTAGGTAGGACCACAATTGTGGCCTCTCTCATAGATTCTGGCAGTCTTCCTTCCCCAAGAGCTTCCTGAAACACCTGACATAATCTAGGTAGCATGACATCCTTAAGTTGCTTGTACACCCGTACCAGCAATCCATACCCCCGGGAGCCTTATAATTTGTCATAGACATAAATGCCTCCTCCAACTCCTCCACCGATAAGGGTTTTTCCAGAATAACCCTCTCACTTCCAATTTGTTTTACATTCGCCCCCTCCAAGTATTGCATAATGTCTTCCTTAGAAGACGAAAGCCTAGAAGTGTACAAATCTTCATAAAACCCCTTAATATTTTAAGGATACCCTCAGTGTCCTCTACCAGTTTACCTTCTCCATCATATACAGTTGTGGCCAAAAGTATTGACACCCCTTTAATTCTGTCAGATAATACTAAGTTTCTTCCTGAAAATGATTGCAATCACAAATTCTTTGGTATTATTATCTTCATTTAATTTATCTTCAATGAAAAAACACAAAGAATTGTCCTAAAGCCAAATTGGATATAATTCCACACCAAACATAAAAAGGGGGTGGACAAAAGTATTGGCACTGTTAGAAAAATCATGTGATGCTTCTCTAATTTGTGAATTAACAGCACCTGTAACTTACCTGTGGCACCTAACAGGTGTTGGCAATAACTAAATCACACTTGCAGCCAGTTGACATGAATTAAAGTTGACTCAACCTCTGTCCTGTGTCCTTGTGTGTACCACATTGAGCATGGAGAAAAGAAAGAAGACCAAAGAACTGAGGACTTGAGAAACCAAATTGTGAGGAAGCATGAGCAATCTCAAGGCTACAAGTCCATCTCCAAAGACCTGAATGTAACTGTGTCTACCGTGCACAGTGTCATCAAGAAGTCTAAAGCCCATGGCACTGTGGCTAACCTCCCTAGATGTGGACGAAAAAGAAAAATTGATGAGAGATTTCAACGCAAGATTGTGCGGATGGTGGATAAAGAATCTCGACTAACATCCAAACAAGTTCAAGCTGCCCTGTACCAATAATGTGACAAGTTATGTTCCTTAAAGGGATTGTCCTGGTTTTTTATAAAATCCATGTATATCTTGACTGCAAAATGCGGCCAGCTTGTAATTTACACTCTTTTTGCAGGGTTACCAAGATTTCACCTTTGCGTGAGGCTACCGACCAGAGGTGTCTGTTTTAAAGCCTGGGTGTAAAACAAACACGCCTCTGGTCGGTGACAGAGGCTGCTCCTCCACACGTGCAGAATACCGATATCTAAGTAACCATGCAAAATGCTGACAGGATGTAAATTACAAATTGTCAGCATTTTGCAGTCTAGATATACACAGACTGTATAAAAGCCATAACCCCTTTAAGCAGTTTCAATCAATTGACCAAAAAAGAGAGCACTAATTGTAAAACGCATTCATACTTTATTTAGAAGCATTTATACAAAATAAATGGTTTCATACTTTGACAAAACAGGAATAATAAATATAGAAATTGACTTGTCAGGATGACGGCTCAGTGCAAGGGATTTGTGACTCTTCCGATGAACAACACTGATCCTGCAAACAAGACCATTGGGTGTGATTAGATAGAGATCGTGAATAGACAATCACAAAGATAAAGGCATTTCTATTTCATTTTTTTTGGTTTATTTTACTGACTTATCTATATCAAAAAGCAGATTGGATGCCCTTGACTGATCACATTAGGATTCTCCACATTGATCTATATGATCAGTGCAGGGCAGGAGATGAAGCTTGGCGGGAGCTGAACGGAGGCTGCACCAGCTGTAGCTGTAGGACCTAACAGTTTAACTCCATTTGGGTTTATTACCTTTCAGATCATGTGATTGGCTACATGGTCTGAAAGATCCAAAAGTTAACTGTGCCAGGTCCTTCAGCTGGTGCAGCCTTCACTCAGATCCTGATCAGGAACTGCAAAGTGTGGTATTGTATAGTGTGTAGTAGAGTTGTATTTGTCTAAATGTGCATGTAGCAGAGCTGTATGCGTGTATATAGTTTATATGCATGCCCAAAGCTGTGTATGTGCGTTGCCCCTGCAAGAGGGAGGAAAGTGTGCAAATGAACTCTTGTACATCCTCTTTTCCCAGTTTAATTTAAAGGGGTATGGATGCTAAAATGTGAAGTCTTGGTGGTGGTATATTATGTTTAAGAAATAATTTAAGTTTACAAAATGTAGAAAAAAAAAAATTACAAGTTGCAAGATTAGATTGAAGACAAGGTTTCCTGTGGATGAATAAAAATATTTACATCATATGCTTCACAAATTAGTCACTTAAAAGCTAAATTTACCTGAGTTGGCTTGTCTTAAGAAAAATAAAAATGGTCTGTCTGCTTTAAACACAGGCATGCGGGACCTTTTCAGCAGAACCATTGCTGGAAGACACAAACATTACTCGGTAAGGTTAATATTGCCAAGTCACAGATACTTTTGTACCTCTAGGTCCTGATTCATTGAGTCTGGCATTAAAACTTTGAATAGGCCTATAGTGTATAGGGATGCATATCAGGCTCGTTAAAGAGTCAATCATGACTTTTAGGATTGCTACCTTTATTGGTGGCATTAGAGTTTATCTACTTAAGTGACAATTTGCATATGCAATTTCCCAGAGGAGCATTGCGTCTTATAGTCTCCTCATCTGCTGGCTTTCAGAATACTCTATGCAAGGAGAATAGATACTCCCCCAGACCTTGTCTCAGCCTCTAAGGCCCCTTTCACATCAGCGGTAATCGCTGATCGCGGCAGTTGCAGTGAAAAAACATCAACTTCCGCGATTACCGCATAACGGCCACACTTGCGATTCACTTGCGGCAAGCCCCATGCAATGTCTATGGGGCTTGCGGCAGGTGCGGCAAGTGTGGTATAGTTGTGGTTTCGGCACTTGCGGTAGATGCGGCCGTGAAAAAAACGCGGTCAGCCACGTTTTTTTCATGGCCGCAAGTGCCGAAACCGCACTTGCCGCACACTTACCGCAAGCCCCATAGACATTGCATGGGGTTTGCCGCAAGTGAACCGCAAGTGTGGCTGTTATGCGGTAATCGCAGCAGTTGCAGTTTTTTCACTGCAACTGCCGTGATTACCGCTGATGTGAAAGCAGCCTAAGGGTACTTTCACATCAGCGTTTTTTTTAAATCGCGGTAGATGCGGTGAAAAAACCGCATCTGCTGCGATTAACGCATAACCGCGACACCTGCGACACAGTTGCGGCAAGCCCCATGCAATGTATATGGGGCTTGCAGTAAGGGTGCGGCAGGAGCGGTATCGGCAGGTGCGGCCGCAAAAAAACGCAGTCAGCTGCGTTTTTTTTCGCGGCCGCACCTGCCGCAAGTGCCGAAACCGCACTTGCCGCACCCTTACCGCAAGTCCTATAGACATTGTATGGGGCTTGCCGCAACTGTGTCGCAGGTGTCGCGGTTATGCGTTAATCACGGCAGATGCGTTTTTTCACCGCATCTCCCGCAATTTACAAAAAACGCTGATGTGAAAGCAGCCTAATACAGCCAGATCAGAATTCCCACACACTGCACTGATGAGGGGAAATCACCCTTAAACGCAGCATCTGTAGTTTGGGGTTCTGATTTGGCACAAATCCTAAGTCATAATAAAAGCCTCGTTAAAGTCTCAATTATAACTTTTAGGATTGCTACCTTTATTGGTGGCATTAGAATTTGTCTACTTAAGTGACAATTTGCATATTGGAATCAATGAATTCAGTCTCATTGCTGGAGGAGTATAAAATGTAGCCTTTTGCCATGCAGTATGGCTCTGCTTAACATTTGTGAAACTGTGTTGTACTATGGCTTGCTGAATTCAAGCTTGGTCCTTTATTGGATGTCATTTTTGCATCAAATCAGTTGGTGAAAATTATTCTTTTCTAAATATTCCACAATCACCTGTGAGCAGTATTGAAAAGTGGAGGGATCTGGACATGATGTGAGTGAGCCCTCCTTAGAGTGCTGAGGTGCATAAAGCTGCATGCACATGACCCGTAATAGTAGTGTTTTGGATGCAGCTTATTACCGCTGCGTCCAAAACGCTGTATTGTACTGTGGATGTGCAGTGGATGTATTTCTAGAAATTCCATGTTCATTGTGCTTCTCCCCTCTACAGCTTTATTTCACCTGCAGTGCAGGTTCCCGCGCTTCCTCATCTTCGCAGCATGTTAATTTATTGCTGCAGAGTCTGAAGCGATCTTCAGTGGATGAATTCTGGGAAAAGTCGCCCTGCACTGAACGCAGATGGTGGGCACAGGGTGGCTGCGTTCTCCCTGCAGCTTCCCTTAGGTCCGGAGGCACTGCGTACAACATGCAGTGCCTTGGGATTGTGTGCACATACCCTAAGTCACTAATGCTCTAACATCAGTACAAAAACTGCCCCTAGAGCGTCATGGCATGGGTTTCCATAGGTGAATAGCTGCACTAAGCTCAAGTAGTGGTTGTAAAGCCGCCACCACTGGATGCAAGTTCTATGGCGGGATGAGTTATGCTTCACTATATGGCATCTGATGGCCGAGAATTAGTTTGATGAATTCCAGGACAGCATTACCTGCCTGACTGCATTGTGCCAACTGTGCAGTTTGGTGGAGGAGGGGCAATGCTATGGGCTTGTTTTTCAGAGATTGGCCAAGGCACCTTAGTTTTATTGGAGGAAAATGTCAATATTTCAGCATACTAGGACTTTTTGGACAATTGTAGCTTCCAATATTTCAGCATTCTAGTACTTTGTGGACTATTATACCTTCCAACATAGTGCTAACGTTTTAGGGAAGACTCTGCAGCACAAATACTAGGCTCACAGAGACATTGTTGAGTGAATTTGGTGTATAAGGATTTGACGTGGCTGCACAAAGCCCTGACTCTTTGATGTTGGACAAGGTCCGCAATCTCTCCTGGTCACCCCAGCGACTGACCTCACAAATGCTTTATGGATAAGCGGAGAAAATATTCCCACAGACTCCAATATCTTGTAGAAAGCCTTCTGGGAAATGTTTAAGCTGCTCTAGGTACAAAGGCCGGACCATCGTATTAATTAGTTTTGGAAGTGACTCTTTATCGTCGGAGGTTTTGACTGCTCTGCAGCTCTGACCGGAGAGTGGGTGCTAATGTTCGGCCTCTGCTACATTTATTGTCTATGGGACCGAGTGTACTTGACTTTCTCCTGGAGTTCCATTGATAATGCAGTGATGTTATGCATATGCACCTTCATAACATTCAAGATGGGGCCACAAAGCCCTTTTACTGGATCATTTGGGGTTCCATCATTTGGGCGCCCAACAATTAGGAAGTTGTGCCTTATTCTATGTATAGTGGATAACTTATTTAGTGAATAACCCTTTTAATGTCAATGGATTTAGAAAGCGCCTATAGGTGTAATGTGTAGGTTTCCAACACTTGTTTCATATAGTGCATCTATAAGGCACTGTCCAAAATAATTATTTGTAAGTTAGGATGTGCAAATAAAAAATCCAGCAATGCGATGGTGTTATGTCTAGGGAAACTGCATTTTGTGCCTAAATTCTGTTTAGAGCGCCATAGAGTGTGACGATGTGGAGCAAATCTTGATGTGACTCTCCCACCTGTGACTCCTGAACCTTTTGTGCCACCTTCTTCAACTTCAATCTCTGCTTTGTGAGACGCTTGAGAAACATAAAGGTTTCTTTGTTCTAAAATGAGAAATTAGAGGGTACATTCATAAGTTTCTACATAACAGCATATAAGAAATGTTTTACTACTTGACATGTTCCATGTGATACTTACCTGAGATTCCTTTAAAGTCTGCTTTCCTTGGGTCAAATAGATCTGAGACTCCCAGGGCTGGCAATACCATCCTTAGATCCATGTAGCTTTCCAACTTAAATCTGCAATTAAGAATAAACTGGAGTCAGATAGTAAAGATCATCCAGAACTTGTATTTTCTGATAATAAACAGCCTTGTCTCAGGTATATATATTTAACCCATTACTGCTGTTTGGACACATCATACGAAGAGAGCAATCACTGGAGAAAGACATCATGGTCAGAAGAATAGAAGGAACGATGCAAAGCTGAAGACCAGCATCGCAATGGCTTAATTCTATCAAGAAAACAGTATAGAAGACACACGTGATCAATCCTCCTACAAAGGGTTCATCCATCAAGTTGCCATGTCTGATAAATAATAATTCTTCTAAAACCTGTTTTAACTGTGGTGCTAGGACATATGGACCACGCAATTTGTTAACCAATTTCTACTGAATGCAGGAATATCCCATATGTAGTCAGAATATGTTGTTTGGGCACACATGACGGTTTAGAAGGGAAGGTACGCTATTAGTCTTTTAGACCTGCAAATTTTGCTGAGATAGACCATGGACACCATGTCACGTCTGCAGATACCCAGAAGTGGCAAAACTGCAGAAACCCCCACAAGTGACCTAATTTCAGAAACAGTGTCCTTATTATGGGACTTGAATTGTCTCTAATCTGATCACTGATCTGATCTAATATCCTGCAATACTTACACTAGTCCCGGGTACCAATGGCCTTGAAGGGGAAGCTGACTCTGTCAAATAATAATCTTGATATTGCTGTTGCTATTGACCATAGCATAAATGGATGTTATAATGTAATGGTAAAAGAGGACCAATCTATTGAAATATTTCTCATAATTTGGAAATTAAACAAGAGTTAGCACTCAACATCTGTTCCCTGTTCAGATAGAGTTCCTTGCAGTGGACAGCTAATTGAACTGGTACATCTAATGTAAAATAGGCACAAAGCCTAGACTCTGTGTATACAGAGCTTGAGAAGCAACATCTGTCACCTCAATAGATAACTCTTCTGATCTTCAAAGAACTGCCAGTATGCGAACTGTAACCATAGCCAAGTTATTTGGGTTTTTGTAGAAAGTTTAGATCCTCCAGTTATGGGAGACACATTTTCAGCATTGTGATCCCAAGTGGGATAACATGCATATTAGTACACTAGCTGTGAGCCCGATTCTAAAGAATCGGGAGTCTAGAATCTGTATATAATATTTTTAAGAGTTGTAAATAATAGACTTAAACACCAGCCGGGGGAGCAAGAACAGCGGGGGTGAGGATGGAGCGAGCGGGGCAGGATGGAGCGAGCGGGGCAGGATGGAGCGACGGCAGGATGGAGCGAGCGGGGCAGGATGGAGCGAGCGGGGCAGGATGGAGCAAGCGGGGCAGGATGTGGGGGCGCAGCAGGATGGAGGCGGAGGGGCAGGTGGAGGCGAGGGGCAGGATGGAGGTGAGTGGCTCAGGATGGAGGCGAGGCAGGATGGAAAGGGGGGCAGGATGGAGCCGGAGGGGCAGGATGGAGCGGGGGGCAGGATGGAGCCGGAGGGGCAGTATGGAGCCGAGTGGGCAGGATGGAGCCGAGCGAGGCAGGATGGCGAAGCGGGGGCAGGATGGAGATGCAGGGCAGGATGGAGCGCGGGCAGGATGGTGGCGGGGGGGGAGGATGGAGGGCAGGGCATGGATGTGGGGGGATGGGGGGGCGCAGGATGGTGGTGGGGGTGCGGGATGGGGGTTGGGGGGATGGGCAGGATGGTGTCGGGGGGGGGCAGGATGGATACGGGGGGGGCAGGATGGAGGCGCTCCTCCAGACCCCCTCCGCTCCCCGCGGCCGCCGTCTCTCTGGGCCTCCACTCTGTGGGGCCCCCCTCCCTCTGGGCCAGCACACCCCCCCCCCCTCCCCACCGGAACTTCATGGTGATAATAAAAAAACAAAAAAACCTCAGTGAGGATACTTACCCTCCGGCGGCTCGCTCCAGCTGTCTTGTAGCTTCCAGGACAGGACCTGTCGTTGGCTGGGAAACCGATGAGCTTGGGGTGAGTGGGCAGAGTGGGGGATGAGTGGGCAGAGCAGGGGTTAGTGGGCAGAGTCAATGGGCAGAGCAGGGGTCAGTGGGCATAATCAGTAGTCAGAGCAGGGTGAGTAGGCAGAGCTGTGGTCTGTGGGCAGAGCTGGGGTGAGTGGGCAGAGCTGGGGGGTCAATGGGCAGAGTGGGGGGTCAGTGGGCAGAGCAGGGTGAGAGCGGGGGTCAGTGGTCAGAGCAGGGGTTAGTGGGCAGAGTGATTGGGCAGAGCAGGGGTCAGTAGGCACAGCAGGGGTTAGTGTGAAAAATTAGTGGGCAGAGCAGGGGTGAGTGGGCAGAGTGAGTGAGCAGAGCAGGGGTCAGCGGGCAGAGCGGGGGTGACTGGGCAGAGCAGGGTTTAGTGGGCAGAGCATGGTCAGTGGGCAGTGTGAGGGGTCAGTGGGCCGAGCAGGGTGAGTGTGAGGGGTGAGTGGGCAGAGCAGGGTCAGTGGGCAGTGTGAGGGGTCAGTGGGCCGAGCAGGGTCAGTGGGCAGAGTATGGTCAGTGGGCAGAGTGGGGGTGAGTGGGCAGAGAGGGGGTCAGGGAGCAGAGAGGGGGTGAGTGGGCAGAGAGTGGGGTGAGTGGGCAGAGTGTGGGTGAGGGGGAAGAGTTGGGGGGTCAGGGGAAGAGTTGGGGGTCAGTGGGCAGAGTGGGGTCAGTGGGAAGTGGGGGTTAGTGGTCCGATTGGGGGTGAGGGGGAAGAGTTGGGGGGTGAGGGGGAAGAATTGGGGGGTCAGGGGGCAGAGTGGGGGGTCAGGGGGCAGAGTGGGGGGTCAGTGGCAGAGGGGGGGTCAGGGGGCAGAGTTGGGGGGTCAGTGGCAGAGTGGGGGTCAGTGGCAGAGTGGGGGTGAGGGGGCAGAGTGGGGGTGAGGGGGCAGAGAGGGGGTCAGGGGAAAGAGTTGGGGGGTCAGGGGCAGAGTGGGGGTCAGTGGTCAGAGTGGGGGTCAGTGGGCAGAGTGGGGGTGAGGGGGCAGAGAGGGGGTCAGGGGGAAGAGTAGGGGGGTGAGTGGTCAGAGTGGGGGTCAGGGGCAGAGTGGGGGTGAGGGGGCAGAGTGGGGGTGAGGGGGCAGAGAGGGGGTGAGGGGGCAGAGTGGGGGTGAGGGGCGAGTGGGGGTGAGGGGCAGAGGGGGTCAGGGGAAAGAGTTGGGGGGTCAGGGGCAGAGTGGGGGTCAGAGGTCAGAGTGGGGGTCAGTGGTCAGAGTGGGGGTGAGGGGGCAGAGAGGGGGTCAGGGGCAGAGTGGGGGTCAGTGGTCAGAGTGGGAGTCAGTGGTCAGAGTGGGGGTGAGGGGGCAGAGTGGAAGTGAGGGGGCAGAGAGGGGGTCAGGGGGAAGAGTAGGGGGGTGAGTGGTCAGAGTGGGGGTCAGGGGCAGAGTGGGGGTCAGTGGGCAGAGTGGGGGTCAGTGGGCAGAGTGGGGGTCAGTGGGCAGAGTGGGGGTGAGGGGGCAGAGTGGGGGTGAGGGGCAGAGTGGGGGTCAGGGGGAAGAGTTGGGGGTCAGTGGGCAGAGTAGGGGGGTGAGTGGTCAGAGTGGGGGTGAGTGGTCAGAGCAGGGTCAGGGGCAGAGTGGGGGTCAGTGGGCAGAGTGGGGGTGAGGGGGCAGAGTTGGGGGGGTCAGTGTGGAGGTGAGTGGGCAGAGCAGGGTCAGGGGCAGAGTGGGGGTCAGTGGGCAGAGCGGGGGTGAGGGAGCAGATCGTGGGTCAGTGTGCAGTGCAGGGGGATGAGTAGGCAGAGGAGGTTAGATCGGTACAGGACCTTTGATGACGTCACGGTCATGTGATCTGTGACTCCGCCCATCATCGTGACATCATCAGAGGTCCTGAAGCCCCATGAAAAGAGATCGCGGCTGGCTGGATGGAGCTGCGGTAAGAGTCGGGGGGGTGACCGGAGAGTGGGGGGGGTCTGTGCTGAGTCGGGGGGGGGGATGACCGGAGAGTGGAGGGGTCTGTGCTGACAGGCGGGGGGTGACCAGAGAGTGAAGGGGGGTGACCGGAGAGTGGGGGGGTCTGTGGTGACAGGCGGGGGGTGACCCGAGAGTGGGGGGGGGGGGTGACCGGAGAGTGCAGGGGGGCTATGGTGACAGGCAGGGGGGTGATGGGGCAGCGGGGGGAAGTGTTGTGACAGGCGGGGAGCGCGGGCAGGAGGAGCTTTATATATACTTGCCGTAGCGCTACTTCCGTTTGGCAGCCACGTCCACGACGACGGAAGTAGCGCCGAATATGACGGAAGTGAGCTACGGCAATTATATATAAGACTAGCTGGGTGCCCGATGCACATGCATCGGGATTCTAGAAGAGCGAGTCTGTGACTCGCAATGGCCGCTTCGCGGCCAATGCTTCGCGCTGCTAAGGTGACTCGCCATGCCCGCTGCGCGGGCATAGCGAGTCGCCTTAGAACTGCTCGCAATGGCCGCTGCGCGGCCAATGCTTCGGGCGTATCCACATGACCACGCTGACTCGCAGCGCGAGCGGACTCAAAAGGGGCAAAAAAACCATTCGTGATTATATAATAGATAACTATGCAGCTGAGCATCAGCCCCAAATTAATGAGCTTGCATATGTTATATTTCTTATCAATAAATAGCTAAAATCATGATTGGAAATATGGCATTAACCCCTTCATCCTCCAATCCATTTTCCGTTTTTGCATTTTTGTTTTTTTACGTTCACTCTTCCAAGAGCCCTAACTTTTATATTTTTCTGACAATATAGCCATAGATACAAATGTGTATTTTTTTTATTTCTTTTTAATTGTTATTTTCCATGGGGCAAAATGGGTGTGTTTTGAAATCCTGTGTTTTAATTTTTTCTTTTTCATATTTATAAAAACAAATATTTTTAAAGTATTTACTAATCCCCTGAGAGGACTTGAAGTTGTGATTGTCCGATCATTTATGCTATGAAAAACAGTGTATGGCCGGAGCCACTTCGAACGAGACACATGCGAGATAAAAAAAAAAGCAGCCGACTCTCTGGACAGGAGCGTGTCTGCCCCATAGAAACACAAGCGGCTGTCCTGGGTGAGTCATGTGAATATCTGCATGCATCTCGCACAATGTGTCTCTGCCCGTAAGCAAAAATCAGGATCTCCTATGAACACTGGTAATTGCGTATTGTCCTGATTGGAGACAGTGGTGTTCATGACAAAGGCGTTAAATAGCCGCACTTGGTGCTAGCCCCAATCGCAATCATTGTACTCTTCATAATCTAAATGCAAACTAATGAGATATTCATAATTAGGTCACATATTTGCATCAAAGATAGCGACAATGTTCTCCTACACCAAACTGAAATGATAATCTGACCTTGGAACACCATGTTGTCTCACTTTAGCTAAGGAGGATTTATGAGTATTTTGGCATGAACACAGTCTAAATACTGCTCGTTGTGATGGCAGACTATAAATCACCAAGGGGCCTGTGCGAAAACAGGGCAGGAAAGCACATCCACTTGTGAAAGATTAGTCTTAGGCCGCAGTCAGACGTCTCCTTTTCACACACGTGTTCTATCTGTGTATGGCGCCCTGTGTCAGGTAAGCCACAGAACCAACTAGTACACAAAGGGATTTCCACATCTAGTACCCTCATACACCCAACACCTTCCCCTCCAGGCCTGTAGGGGGAGCTCCACTGGTGACTGTTAAGCCAGATCCCCTAAAAATACAGGTGCTGGGGGTGAAGTTAGCCAGAGTGTGCAGTCGCTAGGAGAATTGTGAAGGTCAGCTCAGAGCCTGATGAGCAAAACTGGTTACCGGAGCCGTGCTCGGCCCGAAACCAGTGCATCGCCAGACCCAGTGTGAGGTCCAGAGAGTGGGGATGACAGGCAGAAACGAGGAATAGTACAGAGAGGGCAGAGGAGCCATCCCGGCTCACCCAGGAGAACACCGGTCACTGGAATCGGAGTCTGCAAGTGAGAGAGATTAGCCTAGCAGAGAATGTAGGGACCCACAACACCTTGCTGCTGCTCATCACCCCGGAGGCCCCAGCAGCGCCAGTGCCATCACCGGACCTACAGATGGCGTCAGGAAACTCTTCTATAAACTTTAATCCCTGTAAATATCCCTTTTTGTTGTCATTGCAAGGGCACAAGCTCGGGCACCGACCACCCGTGACATCCACCGTACCCAAACGCCTGAGACCTGAATACCCCAGAGCCTTGTGGGCCAGACATCTCTATTTCACGGATAGAACATATACCCATTATATAGTCTATGGAGCGGTTCCTAAGGCCATGTTTAGTTTTTTCTTTTCTTTAATTCGCTAAGTCATGGATCAAGATCACCCCTACAAGTCTATGGTCCAGATTCATCAAGAGCAGTGCTTTTCTTTCTGACCTTGATGACAGGGTGTGTTGGAGTCAGATGCTCCTGATTCATTAAGGCTATTTGCTAGCGGGAAAATGTAGATGCAGTCTTGGAGACATCAATCTCCACCTTCTGACAAAGTACGTACCAAAAAAGGTGTCATATCAACAATGCATTTTCTGGTGCAGGAAGGTGCAGATTTTTGTCGCTGTGTGATTTCATGTTAGTGACATCTCACAAAAAGGGCTTGTGGCCTGTGAACATGTTAATAAAATCTATTGAGCATCTGCTTTATATTATGTGGGCACTTGGTGAGGTGTTTAAAACTACTACTTTAATACAATCATTGTTTGACATGGTGTTGGGTTTTGCAGGTGGAGAGGGACTTCTATGCCACTTCTATGCACAGGACTCTCAGAATTGGCATAGATCGCGCTTCTATACCACTTCTGACAGATCTGTGCGTAGAAGTGGCATAGAAGTCCCTCTCCACCTGCAAAACCCAACACCATGTCAAACAGTAATTGTATTAAAGTAGTGGTTTTAAACCACTTGTGCAGTCCGTCACCAAGTGCCCCTGTTAGCATAGGGCACCGCCCTTTTAGTGAGAGGGGGTCTCACACTGGGCGAGATGGAGGCGGGGAATTGGTGTGTTGGTTGGGAAAATACACAGCAAAAATTGACGTGTTGCTTATTTTCCCACACTAGACAATGCACTATCTTTGCTGCAGGAAATCCCGCACCAGTGGGACAGGTCTGCAGCGTTCACTTTCACTTTTATTACAATTTACACTGCTGCACATTTAGTGCAGATCTACTGCGTATATGCACCATATACACAACAAAATCTGCACCGTGGGCACATAGCCTAAGGCTAGGGTCACATTTGCGTTAGCAAATGCAGATCCTGATCCGGTTTTGAGCATGCAAAATGCTCAAAACCAGATCAGGATCCGCAGCCCATAGGAGCACATTATAAAACCGGATTGCACTACATGCAATCCGGTTACCGCTTGCGGATTTTTAGCCTGTGGTAAAAATCATGCAGGCTGCAGTTTTTGCAGTGGTTTGCAAACCGCAGTAGGAGACCTCTAATGGGCTCCTATGGGAGGCCATCAGGCTACCGCAAGGCACATGTGAATGCCTGCGGTAGCCGAATGCTTTGTTCATCCCTGCTTCCGCAGGGATGAACAAAGAATCCGGCAATCGGATTGCACATCCTGAGCAATCCGGTTATCGGATCCGGGTTTAAAGACACAATGTGAACACAAAATGTGTCTGAAGGCTCATGCGATTACCGCATCCAGATCTGGATGCGGTAATCGCAATGAGCCTTACAAATGTGACATTAGCCTAAGACAGGGGTCAGGAACCTTTTTGGCTGAGAGAGCCATGATCGTCCCATATTTTAAAATTTAATTTTGTGAGAGCCATGTTTAATACTAAATGCAAGTAAATGTGTGCATTTTATGTAAGACCAACACTTTTAAAGTACAATGAGTCTCTGAATTCTTCTTAATAACATTGTTATGCTGTTGTTAACCAATGATTAATCCCCTTGCAGGCCTTTGCAACCCCCAATATGCTAATCCCATCATCCCCTTGCAGCCCCCAATATGGTACCCCCATCATCCCCTTGCACTACCCCCATCATCCCCTTGCAGTACCCGCACATCATCCACATTCGGCCCTTTGCAGCCCCCACCATGGTGCCAAAAAAAAAACCCCACACACATACATACACAAATACTCACCGATCCTCTGTGGTCCACGCTGTACGGTGTCCCAGGTGTCACTCTGTCCCTGCTACCGTAGCCATATGTTACCAATCAGACCCCAGGCGGCTGTGGTCCAATTAGATACCCTCATGTTACTTCAGGTGCCACTGATTAGCCTGCAGCTGTTGGCCTCTGATTGGGCTGCAGCTGCTGGCCTCTGATTGGACCGGAGTTGCCTGGCTTAACCCGCATGGCAGCACAGACAGAGCGCGGCACCCGGAACGCCATACTGCTGTGGGTAAAACAGTTTGTTAAAGATTTGACAGTGAGCCAGATGAGGCCATCAAAAGAGCCACAACTGGCTTGTGAGCCATAGGTTCTCGCCTAAGAGGTACACACCTATTAATAAACCAGAAGTGTCTGACAAGTGGCCCGCGCCTCGCCGCAAATCTTGCTCCAGTTCCTGACTAGAGTAAGATTTTTGTCATAAGGTACCGTATGTCAGATGACCTATGGAGTCAAGCCCCTGCTCTGCCCTAGCTCTGCCCATATTGGTGGGACTGGGAGAAACTGTCATAAGAACGCTAAAAGTCATAACATTATGTTTCTTTTTAATGCAATTTGGGAATTTGGGCCAAAATTCTGGCAAATTTCCTTTGATGACTCAGATCCCACAGGTCTGTGAAAATCACTAGCAGCACATGGATGGCAGCAGTGTGTCATCTGTTTAGGTCATGTTCACACTTTGAGTATTTGGTGAGTTTTGTACCTCAGTATTTGTAAGACAAAACCAGAAGTGGAAAAATGAGAGGAAAAGTAGAAACAGATAAAAATTTACTTACCCGAAATGTACATTTCCTGGAGTCCATAGGCAGCACATTATGGGTTAAGCCCTTAATCGTTAGTTGGAACAGAAGATATGTTAATTAGCTATACCAAGTAATTAGCGAATTGACTCCTCCTGTGTCCCCCCTCCCTTATAACACGTATAATTTCCAAGCAATAATGATTTTATTGGGAGGGAGGTTTGTGCTGCCTACGGCCTCCAGGAAATGAGAATTTCTGTAAGTAAATTTTTATCTTTTCTGATCGTCCTACAGCAACACAGTATGGGACGTAGCAAGCAATACCCCACTTAGGGTCAGGAATCATTTTTTGACGCCTGTTGAAGTACTCCTTTCCTGAAGGCTGAGCCCGCAGAGCTGAGATGTCTAGCCAGTAATGCTTTATGAGTGTCGATGAAGATGACAATGTTGCAGCTCTACAGATGTGGTGTAGCGGAACGTGTGCCCTTTTTGCCCATGTGGCGAATGTAGCACGAATGGAATGGGCTGTAACTGACAACAAAAGTTCCAGTTAATTTTATACGTAGGTCTCGCAAATCACCAATCAGATCCATCTAGCAAGAGAGCTTTTCCTAGATTTCCAGCCGCAATTCGACACTGCGAACTGGAGGAACAGATTTTCATCCTTCCTGAATGTGAGAGTGTTCTGGAGATAGATCAGGACCATCCTTCTTACATCCAACAAAGCAAGATCTTGATCAGTGGCATCGTCTGGGTCCTTGCCGAGTACCTGGAGAATAATCTCTTGATAAATGTTTGATGCAGAACACACTTTCGGTAAGAGCCCTGGTATGAGTCTCAAAGCTATATGATCTGAAGCAATGCCGAGATATAGCTTTCTGGAAGATAATGCCTGGAATCCTCCAATTCTCCTCGCTGACATAATTGCTACCAGGAATAGGATCTTCCAGGAGATGTGCTTGATTGAAGCCTGCTCTGCTGGTTCGAATGAAGGACCTTGAAGAGCTTTAAGAAGAAGCAAGAGATCCCAGGAAGGAATTGGTGAAACAGGAGGCCTCAAATTATTACTGCTTTGGAGAACCTAGTCATCAGCAGATGTCTAGAAATTGTACTGTGGCACCCCTGGGTCAAAGTGCCAAAGTGTCATCACTTTCCCCGAGTGGTGGTGTCACAAGAGAGCGACAAAGGGTATTCTCATCAGTCAACACACACACAACACAAACACCTCCAGGCAAGAAGGGGGAGACCAAGCCCGGGTTCAGGGTGAGCTCCCTTATATATTCTGGTCTGGGGAGGAGCAAGTTAGTTCAGTTCCTGGGAGTACTGTGAAGAGCACCTGGATGTAAAAGAGCCGTGCTAAGCTCATCCCAAAGTCGCTAGCTGAGTTCCAGGCCTAAGGCTAGGGTCTGAGGAAAGGAGAAGCAAGAACAACTCTGTGCTCATCTCAGAGGAAAGGGGCAGAGAATGGACACCGGTGTCAGAGACTGTGCAGGGTCACACATCCCGGCAGTCAATACCGGATGGTGGGGGTTCCAGATTCCCAGCCACACTACCCACAGACACAGCAACGCATAGATTCCAGCAACACTGACACCCTGGAACAGGGTATAAGTAAAGGACTTCAGATGCCTGTCAGCGGTACCTCACAGGACGAGACAGGTCCAGCAGCCAAGCTTAAGCAGCAGCAGGAGCCAAATTGCAAGCGCAGTAAGGGAGCCAAAGACCTGGTCAGGTGAGAATAACCCTGGTTGCTCTCAAGACTCTGTGGACAGCTTTTACCATCAGTAAAGGACTGAGAAAACTACAAACAGTGAGTCTGCCTATTTCTTGTACCCGTTGCCCTGCATCTCACACATAGACTATTTACACCTGCACTGAAGACAATCAGCCCTACCCGAGGAGGGTTTACCATTCACGTTGCCCAAAGTCACCGTCCCCAGCAGGAATACGGCAGCGGTGGTCCCCACTGACCACATACCCAGGGTGGCGTCACAACAAAATCCCCTGTAAATAACCCCTTCCATTTTGGACTGAGCCCAGGCCACGGGACTGGGTCACGACTACAGTGATCCCAGAGAGACAGCACCGGCCCGGCCCCGAGTACCCTACGGCCTGGGGGCGCCTCAGTACCATCCAAGTTGGCATTGATCACCAAAAACTGAGTCTTCAGAGTGTTTAGCTTCAGGCCTTTGTCAAACCTGGCTTGCAGAAAATGCAGAATGGAGGCCACAATACTCCTGTCATGACCTTGTGAGGAACACCATGAGTTGTAGATCTTTCATAGTCTGGAGTATACCTTCAGAGTAGCTGGTCTTTGAGAGGCTATCAGTGTAGTAATGACATTATCTGAAAGCAGAAGGAAATTAGTTTCTCCCTAATAATCTACATGCCGTTAGATGCAACCTGGCTGGGTCTGGGTGAAGAGTGTCCCCTTGTGACAGAAGATCTGATCTGATCAGAAGCTTCCAGAATCTTCCTCTTGAAAGCTGCCACACAAGTGGAAACCAATTTCTTTGAACCCAGAATGGAATGACTGCAGTCGCCTCCACCTGCTTGCCTCGAATCTTGCAGCGTACCTTGAGGATCATCGGAACTGCAGGAAACACATACAACTGGAATCTCTTCCATTAGAGGGCTATATCGTCCAGAGTTCCAGGATGATCGTGACTTCGAAGGGAGGCGAAGAGGCAACACTTTGTGTTGAGACGTGTTGCCATTGCATCTAAGTCTGGTTCCTCCATATTCTCGGTGATTTGATAAATTACTTCGATGTTCAAGTTCCACTCTGCTTTGAGAACTTGATTGCGGCTCACACATTCGGCCATGGTGTTAACGACTCCCGGTATGTGGTCTGCAGTCAGACTGCGAAGATTGTTCTCTACCCAAACAAATATCTTACGAAACTCTGAAGCAAGTGGATGACTCTTTGATCCAACTTGTTTGTTGAGGTAGAACACTGCTGCCAGGTTGTTAGATTGGACTATCACTGCCTGCTGGAATACTAGACTCTGGAAGTGATGAAGGGTGAGGCCTATCCGCTTCAGTTCCCTGAGATTGGACGACATCCTGGTTTCTGGCTTCTACCAGGGCCTCTGTACACAGAGCTCTCCCACATGAGCACCCCATGCTTGTTCTGAGGGGTCCGTCATTATAGTGACCGTTCGATGTTCCGTAAGAACCTGCCTTGATTCAGGTGAGCCTGAAACAGCTACCACTGTAGGTCCTGCTTGGTGACCAGGGGAAAAGAGATCAGGGATGTTAGTGGTTGATAGATTTGCCATGATGCTTGGATGTCTGCTTGCAGCATTCGAAAATTATGTTTGGCCAACGGAACTACTTCTATGGTTGAAGTGAGCTTCCCCAAGACACTCATTGCCACTTTGACTGGTATTCAAGATGCTTGGATCAGATGAGACATGCTGTTTTGAAGACTTTGGATTCTCTCGCTGGTCAATGTCACTGTCATGTCTTAGGAGTTGATCACACATCCAAGAAACTTCTTTTCCCTGGAAGGCGATAGCCGTGATTTCTTTTGACGCATGAGGAGATGATCTAGTAACTGAGCCTTGGAGGAGGCTCTTAGTAACCAATCATCCAGTTAAGGCACGATGTATATGCCCTGACGTCTGAGGGCAGCTACCAGGACTACTGCAGTCTAGACTCTGGTAGCCACCGAAATCCCAAAAGGTAGGCAGGTGAATTGAAAATAGTGAAGATGAGCACCTTGCTGCACTGCAATCCATAAGAACCTGCGATGGGATGGGAAAATTGGGATATGCAGAAAAGCATCTTTTACATCTATCGTTGCCAACCAGACACCTCTGCACAGTATTAATAGGACAGATTGAAGACTCTTCTTCTTCTAGAGAAAGGTGTTCAAGTAAGTCACGTCTATTACTAGTCGCCATTTTCCTCCAGGTTTGGGAACCAGAAACAGAGAGAATAAACCTCTTTGTCCTCTTGATATATGGGCACTTCCAATGCCCCCTTCTGGGGAAACTCTTTCACCAGAGACCACACCACTCCATCCTTGGATTGATTTATGACGAAGCGATCGGGAGGAAGCTGAATTCCAGAACTATCCCCTCTGAAAAATTGACAGGACCCAAATATCATCTAATGTTGCTGACCATTCTGGATAGAAGTTAGACAATCTTCCTCCCACCTTCTTGAAGCAGCTGGGGTCATAACTGGTTGTCCTTACGAAAGGACCTCTTCCCTTTGGATGTAGAACTGCCAGATCTGCCGCGAATGATGAAAATCGCTGATGTGAAAGCAGCCTTACTGGCATGTATTTTTATTTTTCAGGTACCCAGACTGACCCTTAATTACGGTAAGTACTTTTTCAAACATTCACTTTTTACTTGTATGTGAAAAACAAAACTTGACAATTTTTATTAATCTGTGTTTTGGATCCAAGTTTCATCAGTGTTTGATGTGAAAGCAGCCTTAGTAGGAAAAAAAAGTACCAGAAATTTTTAAGAATAGTAAAGTTTACTTTTTTCTTGCGTCAAAAATTAAATTGGATTACAAATGCAAGTTTGATGCCAATTTTTGAGCCAAAAGTAAGGAACAATACAACTGTTTGGCTGGAGACACACTGAACATATGAGATACTCGCTTGTGAGATACTCGCTTGAGTCTAGCATTACTTATCTGCAATGGCTGTTGTCTCTCTCAACAGGAACGCGTCTGTTGTGTGTGTTTCTATGCAGCCGACGCGCTCTTTTCTAGAGAGTCGACGGCCATTCGGGTGAGTCATGCAAGACTCATATGAGTATCTTGCATGTGTCTCGCTCAGTGTGCCTCCAACCTTTCTTGTTCTCTCTCCACTCAAACTACATGTATGTCTCTTCCTCAGGTAATTTCTTGTAGACCTTCGCCCTTGTCAGGTTGAAATTGTTATCAGTTTTTACCTGGGTAAAAAGACGTCCATTCTTATTTTTTTCATGCCAAAGGCCCATGCGGCAATGGTCTTTGATGTCAAGTTCGATTCAATGGAAGCCAAGTGTGCGTTTCTGTCTGTAGGTCGCACCACAAACATGCTGATTGTATTCCCCAGATAGGGTAACTCCACTATTGTAAACTTCTCCAGGGACGCTGTTTCAAACTGACCTGGAAAAGAATTTCACAGTGTGAATTTGTATTCTGGTTACTAGGAGGCGGTGGGGGGAACACCATTCTAGGTATCAGTTTAGGCATGGACAAAATAAATACCAAGGCATGGACAGAAATAAAACCCAAGGATAGACATGGCTGCGATCTGTTCTTGCAGGTCATCCGCACTTATGAGCTGCAATACCATTGACAACCTGACAATGTCCAAGAGCGTAATCCACGTAAGACATGTTTCCATGTAAGGTAAATGCTGTATTTCGTTGCTGCAGAAAATCTGTTGCATTTAAAAAGTTCAAGAAAAGTGGATGTGAATTCATGAAAATTTATGCCCAATGTGCTGTAAAAAAGCGGGGAACGTTGTTCTTTTTTTCCACCTTTTTGCTTCTATTAGGAGCCTGAAAAAAACTAATGTAAAAGAAATTTGTATATTTAGGAGCAAGATCCCAGGGTTTTTGGACTAAAAAAAAAAAAAATCACTGCTTAAAGTCACCTACATTGCAAAAAAGAGGGAAAATGTGCAAGAAAGACTGCAACAAAAATGATTATACATATTAGCTGACTAGATGATCCACATGCTTTTCTACTATCAGTTCTTTGGAGTGGGTCTGCTGAAAACAAAATACCGGTAACAGGAAATTTGCTTGGAAACCGCTTGAATGTCTCTTCCTTATCGTTTCTATTACAATATTTTTTAAAAACTGGTAAGGAATATGAGAGTACATGTCACTTTTTTGATGCAGCTTCTAATAGAATCTACTCCAAACTAGGCACTATCCAATCAAAGGCTGCAAAAAAGAGAACCTTCATGAGAAACACTCTCCTAAAATACTTGAAGAAACTCTTCATGAAACAAAAATCTCCCTAATGCCCCTTCAAATGTGTGTATAAAATACATATGGGAAACAACGGTACCGTTGTAATCAGTGCATTCCATTAGTGTGACATTAAGTTGTCATCTGTGTGCCATCTATGTTTTCCAGGTCGTCCTCATGACAGCACCACAGGAGGAGTAATCCCATATCTTCTGCAGGGACAGGAAGCACAAGAGGTTAAAAGCCCTCCCACCCCCAACCTTCTCAGTGTTTTTCCTGTCCCTACACAGGACCAGGGGTGCAGGAGGAACGCCGGTGCGCGGAAGATTGTTACTCACAAGCCCAGGGTGATCAGGGGGCTCATGGCTATCTACTACCCCCTGTCAATGGGGTCTGACCCTGTCACTCCATATCCAGGAGTCCCACAGCCTGCCGATGCAGCAGGAGCCTCCAGGGGTAGCTGATTCCCCCACGACAGGGCTCTTGGCTTTGGTTGGGGACTAACTTCTTCCGGGTTTGGTGCCCGCTATGCATCTAACCAGAAGTGCACGGATGACGCACTTCCGGTCGGTGGTACATGCGGAGATCGGCATGCAGCCGGCAATGGACGCCACAGAAGCAGGACCATGACAGGGCATCTGCAGATAAGATACAAAAGGGGGCTTGGGGAGTAGTCTTAGCAGGCTTTGGCTGTCAGCGTCCCTAGCTACAGATCTGTTCAAGATGGAGGATTTGTCACGCTCTGATGCCCCCACGGATTGCCCCTGGCTCATGTAAGTGGTACCATTACCTCAGGTTTCGGTTTAATGGACCCTAACCTCACTAGATCCTCCATATGTATTATAGAACAAACCTTCCCAGATACCAAATCCTTATGAGAAGAAAAAAGAGGCAGGGAAAAAGGCAACTGTGAAGTCTAAAAGGTGCCTGGACTGCAATGTTAAGCTTCCAGATTCTTATACAAAGCATATGTGTGCAGAATGTAGGGCTTCCATACTGAAAGAAGAACAAGGTTCCCTGTTAACAGAAATGCAGAGCATGATTAAAGAAGAGGTACAAGTTTTTATCACCTCTTTGCTGCTGCCAAGTTCAGCAGCACAGGATAGCCTGAGATATAAGAGGCCCAGAGAAGATATGGAACCATCTTCTGAGGGTAAGATCGACCTATCAGGTGAATATGACAATGATGAGGAACTCCTTGATCCAACTCATAGGGGGAATGGAAAAAAATACATGTTCAATTCCGATAGTATGGAGATCGTTCTAAGAGCCATCCGAAATACCATGCAGGTGGAGGAGACAGAAAAGGTTAAAAGCATCCAAGACGACATGTTTGGAGGACCTAGGGTCAAAGATCTATGGTCTTTCCCATTAATAACCATGTGAGGGAGATGATCCTAGAAGAATGGGAGGATGCTGAAAAGAGACTGGCTACCCCATGAGACTTCCATGCCTGACTACCATTCAATCCAGAAGAAGCCAAGAGTTGGGACACTGTACCTAAGATTGACATTCCTGCGGAAAAGGTGATCAGGAAAACATCTATCCCTTTCGAAGATTCATTGGATCTTAAGGATCCCATGGACAGAAAGGCGGACAGACTTTTATAAAAGGCCTGGGAAGCTTTGGCAGCAATTAATAAATAATAAATCTAATATCACTACCATATCAGTCGTTAGATCCATGAAGGTCTGATTAGATGAATTAGAGGGTCATCTCTGGGATCGCACCCCAAGAGATTCACTACTCAAGTCCCTACCTTTATTGAAAATGGCAACAAATTTTATGGCCGACGTCTCAGCCGAATAAGTCAGATTCGCTGCCAGGAACAATGCTCTTTCTAATTCAGCTAGGAAAGCAGTCTAGCTAAAAACTTGGTCTGGAGATGCAGCCTCGAAGAACAAGTTGTGTTCCATTCCATTTTCGGGGCTTAGAGTTTTCGGAACAATTTTAGATGAGATACTAGAAAAAGAGTCCGATAAAAAGAGGGTTTCCCTGAGGAAAAAAGAAAGGATCAGTCTTTTCATAAGTCCTTTCCCTTCCATAAGCAAAATACGCAGAGGAAAGGGGGATCCACCACATGGAGCTTTAATAAACAGAGCAAGGATTAGAAGTTTCAGTCCAGTTCAAACTCCCTTCCAAAAAGAACATGACGGTGTCAGTGTAGGGGGAGATTGAGGTTCTTCACAGACAGTTGGCATCAGGTCACAGAAAATCCGTGGGTACTAGCCACTATTGCTCAGGGCTACAGGATAGAGTTTTTGCAATCACCACCTCAAAAATTCAGATTAACCAAATGTTCCCCTACCTCTCTCAGCCATCTAGCATCTGATGTAGAGAAGCTATTTCCACAAGGGGTAATTGTTCCAGTACCGGGAAATGAACAGTATCAAGGCCATTATTCCTCCCTATTTTCCATAAAGAAACCATCACGGGGGTTTTGGACGATCATAAATCTAAATCACCTGAATCGATGGGTCCAATACAAAACATTCTGCATGGAATTGATAAAATCTGCAATTCCCCTGGTAAACAAAGATGCAGTAATGTGCACCGTAGACTTAAAGGATGCATATTACCACCTGCCGATCCATGCCTCCAGTCAGCAATACTTGAGGTTTGCTTTAGCATCAGGAAGTCAGGTTCTCCACTACCAGTTCCGATGTCTTCCCTTCTGCCTATCATCTGTTCCCAGAATCTTTATGAAAATCATGGCAGAGGTGGTAGCCTATCTCAGACTCAGAGACACAATGGTCGTTCCCTACCTGGACAACTTCCTGATAGAGGCAGAATCCCCTCAGGTGATGTCTCATCAAAGTGGAGTTCATCATACTGTCGTTAAGCAACTTGGGTTGGACCATGAACGAAGAAAAATCGAATCTCATCCCGAATACTTCCAGAATCTTCTTGGGAGTTCATCTGGATTCAAGAACAAGAACATTCTACCTTGCAGAAGAAAATATATCTTCTATACCCCAGAATTTTTTTCATTTGCAAGGAAGAAGAGGCCGTCGATTCGAGAAGCAATGAGCATTCTGGGAATCATGACATCCTTTATCATGTATCACATGGAGCCAATTTCATTCCAGGACACTGTAGAAATCCATCTTGGCAGTGATGGACAAACACCAGAATTGTCTGGAAATGAAGATGTCCTTGTCCAGGGAAGCCAGCAAATCTCTGAATTGGTGGATCGACCAGAAGAATTTATGAAGGGAGTACAATGACCTTGGAACCATGTCTCCTAGTGACCATGTACATATATGCCAATCATTTACTCCCAATAAGGGAAACTATATAAAATTACTGACTGACATAGGTGACCTCAAATTTGAACATATCTAATATATAAAAAGCCGAAGGCCACTCCGGAAAACCCAAAGGATACTTCCGTTGATGGTCTAAGGCCAGGCTGGTGACTCAGCCAATGCAGAGTAGCCGCGCGCAGCCCGTGCACAGGCAACCGCACAGGAACGTTCCGATCTCGAAGTTCCGTGTGCCCATCCAGCACTCCCTCCACCCTCTGCCCTCCAGACACTAGCGAACATACCGGGGGGTCATGTGGGGCCATTGCCCGCCACCTCGGGGGCACACACACCCTGGGGGTACCCGTGCTCCCCGCCACGCGCCTGGAGAGGAGCGAGGGCGGCACTTCTGTCCTGCACCTCTGCCCGCCCCTCCTCTCCTCCTACACCAACGCGCGCCACGGTAAGTCTGCAGCCCCACACCTCTCTGCCTCCACCTGTGTGCCCCCACTGTCCTCTGCCCTCCAGCCTGTGTGCCCCCTCTGTCCTCTGCCCTCCAGCCTGTCTGCCCTCTGTCCTCTGCCCTACCAGCCTGTGTGCCCCTCTGTCCTCTGCCCTCCAGCCTCTGTGCCCCCTCTGTCCTCTCCCTCCAGCCTCTGTGCCCCTCTGTCCTCTGCCCTCCAGCCTCTGTGCCCCCTCTGTCCTCTGCCCTCCACCTGTGTGCCCCCTCTTCCTCTGCCCTCCAGCTATGTGCCCCTCTGTCCTCTGCCCTCCAGCCTGTGTGCCCCCTCTGTCCTCTGCCCTCCAGCCTGTTTTGACCCCTCTGTCCTCTGCCCTCCAGCCTGTGTGCCCCTTCTCTCTCTCTGCCCTCCAGCCTGTTGCCCTCTGTACTCTGCCCTCCAGCCTGTGTGCCCTCTGTCCTCTGCCTCCAGCCTGGTTGCCCCCTCTGTCCTCTGCCCTCCAGCTGTGTGCCCCCTCTGTCCTCTGCCTCCAGCCTGTGTGCCCTCTGTCCTCTGCCCTCCAGCCTGTGTGCCCCTCTGTCCTCTGCCCTCCAGCCTGTGTGCCTCTTGTCCTCTGCCCTCCAGCCTGTGTGCCCCCTCTGACCTCTGCCCTCCAGCCTGTGTGCCCCCTCTGTCCTCTGCCTCCAGCCTGTGTGCCCCCTCTGTCCTCTGCCTCCACCTGTGTGCCCCCTCTGTCCTCGCCCTTCAGCCTGTGTGCCCCTTTCTCTCCTCTGCCTCCAGCCTGTGTGCCCCTCTGTCTCTGCCTCCAGCCTCTTGCCCCTCTGTCCTCTGCCCTCAGCCTGTGTGCCCCCTCTGTCCTCTCCTCCAGCCTGGAGGAACATGGACCAGATGTATTCAATCCAGGTCATCAAATTTCTGAGAGTTACAGCAATTTGGGAAGCTCTGAAGAAAGCCGGTCTATTCTGAAGGACAGACAGTAAAAGCATTTCAGATTAACACTACAGCATCTCCTTCATTCAACATCAGGGCGGACCATGACATCCTTTACTCCAATTCCTAGCGAAAATGTTTTCTAGAGCTTGGAGAAGCGGCATACCCCTATTTCAGCAGTTCACCTTCGAGGATCAAACAATCAAGAGGCAGACTACCTAGCAGACATCAAATGAAGGCTTCAGAGTGGAACTAGACAAAGCATATTCAACAGCTGGTTCACAGATGGGGTCGCCCTTGCCTTGACCTATTTGCATCAGGGCGAATGCAAAGATGAACATTCTTCTTTCGAAACCCAGGAGACAATCACTGGCTGTGGACGCACTCTCACAATATTGGGGAGACCGTCTAGCATATGCCTTTCCACGTACTCCCTAATTCCAAGAGCCTGAGGAAGATCAGGAGGATTGAGCAACAGTAATAACAATAGTCCCATTCTGGCTGAACAGAAGTTGGTTTTCCCTATTAAGTCATCTGGCTTTAGAAGAACTAGTCATTCTACCAATGAAAGAAAACCTTCTGACACAAGGTCCGCTGCTTCATCACAATCTACAACAACTTCAATTATCAGCCTGGTTTCTGAAGAGGAGATCCTGACAGCCCAGGGCTTATCCAGTAAGGTGATCCAGACTATGCAAGCCAGCAGAAAAACTGAGATTTAGGCTATATATAAGAAAGTATGAAAAACCTTCTGTCAGTTCTACAAATCAGTGGATACCTCTCAACCGCATGTTTCTATGATTCTAGACTTCTTGCAAGCTGGTTTTGACAAAGGCCTTAGACCATGATATAAATGATTGTTTCATCCTCAAAATAGATCCAGTCTTCTCCCCTGAAGTGGTTTCGACAGTAAACTTAAACCAGGAAGTGGTCCTTCCCTCAAGGAACTTCATCATCTTGATGTCTTCATCGTGGTGTGGGCCTACTTGGAAGCCACTCGGAACTGACTATTTATTTGTACAGTTTGGGTGTGTAAATAGAGGCAAGAAAGCTTCCAAATTATCCATAGCTGGATGCATCAGATCCATGATTAATCTAGCATACCTATCAGGACAGTCTCCCCATGAAATAATTAGAGCCCATTCAACCAGAGCAGTGTCCACCTCATGGGCAGCTAGAGCAGGAGCTACCATAGAACAAATCTGTACTGCAGTCACCTGGTCAGGCTATACAAATATTTTGCAACAACCTCAAATTTAAGATGTTCTCCTCATATCAGAGAAACTGTGTTTGGCAGAAAGGTACTTCAGGCAGTTATTCCACCCTAAGCTATGAGTTATTGGGTATACTCCTGTGGTGCTGTCATCGGGAAAATGGAATTAGACCTACAGGTAATGATGTTTCCAGGAGTCCACCATGACAGCACCCTTATTTCCCACCCTATGATGCTACTGTATGTGACGTTAACATATGTATAAGTAGTTTAAGAATAAAATGGTGATATACCCAGCCTGTGTAGTTTTGGAAAATCGCTGAGGAGGTTGGAGGTGGGAGGTCCTTTAACCTCTTGTGGTTCCTGTCTCTATAGGATTGGGAACTTTAGTCGCCTCCTGTTGGTGCTTGCCACGGTGATATAACTCCTGGGGAAACATCATTAAACCGGATACGGTCTGAATTTTCCGTCTTTTTTTTTTTCCTGACTTCATTGAATAATGAAGAAATTAGCTAGAGTTTTTTTTTAAGCAAAAGCCATGGCAAAATGCCTTGGACATCTTTTGAGCTTTTTTCGCATTGACTTTGTATTGTAAAGAACAGAGCACTTTCTTAGCAGAAAATACCAGATCAATGAACAAGTCATTTCTTTTAACCGCTTGGCGGCTTGCAATTAAGTAGGCGGTTAAAAGACATTCAAAACCTGAACATATGAACAGCAAGCAGATTTTACTTATTTTTACATTGAAATGCACATGTTCATTTTTTGGAGCATTTTATGATTTTCAGGAAGTTTCTGTAGCAGAATCTGATTTAAAATGATTTGTGCACATGACCTCTAGAAGGAGCATTTCATGAAGTAGTTATCACTTGAACAACCTACTTTTTTAATGCCTTGATCAAAAGTGTTCATTGCCTAAGTAAGTTCTCACTGAAACAGCTCTAGTCCTGGCTTGAATGCAGGTCAAAGAAACAATTAGTCTGTGTTCACATGATGTGTTCCAATGCACTTTTTATTATAACAATTCGCCCCCCCCTTCAAAAATAAAGAAGGTGAAATTGTTGCAGTTTTAAAAGTTTTTTGAAAATAACGACAAAGAAAATACTGGTAGCACATTTTTGAACATGGTCTAAAGAGGAGTTCATCAATGATTGATTGGCAGGATCCAACCTACATTAGAAATGAAATGACTGAAAAACTCACTGGATGCTACAGTCCTTAAGCTAGACTCCCCCATCCATGTGTCATGGACTATGTGGGGCAGACCATGCACTGATGAGGGGCAATCACCCCGAAAGGCAGCGTCTGCAGACTAGGGCTCAGCTCTGGCATAAATCCTAAATCGTATTGAAAGGCTCATTAAAGAGTCAGTTTTGACGTTTAGATTACTACTTCCTAAGGTGGCAGTAGAGTTTGTCCACGTCTTCCCTGAAGAGACAATTTGAATATTTCCCAGAGGAGTATTGTGAGCTAAAAGTCTCCTCACTGCTAGAATGCAGGATTAATCTCCATAAAAGGTTAATAGCTATTCCCTTGGCCATGGTGTGTGTTTGGCATGCTCAGACTGTGATGCACAGATGTATGTGTGGTGCCCCGCCAAGCAGGCTCACAGAGGGTACTGCACCTGTAAAAGAGGTGCAGATACTCCAGCTGCAGGTGGACCCTAGGATGGTGGGTGGGACCCATAACCAGCACTCCCACACTAGTTTACAGTGGGAGGATACCTGGGGGGAATAAAAACACCTCTAGGGGGGACAAGGAGGTCTTTGCCTCTAAGTTCAGAGCTTGGGAATTGAGTCCATGCTCCTAAGCTTTTGCTGCTAGGTCACTCTGGCTGAGGGACCAGAGAGAGATTGAAGAGGAAGAGAGGGTCTAAGGAAGGAACTTTTCAGGAGGGCAGTCGGTCTGGGAAGAGGGGCCGTTGACAGGTTCTCCCAGACAGCTGACCGGGCACCGGAGCCGCAGACTGCCGTAAGCTACAGGCACGACAGAGAATCCGGATTCCTGTGGAGTCTTCAATTCTCCTGGGCACCAGAGCAGACCGAAAGAGGGTACCAGGCACCGCCAAAGGAAGGAGTGGCCAGCCAGCAGAGGGTTACCCAATGGCAGTGAAGGTGAGAGAGGAAAGCAGGTCAGGCTGATTACAAGTCACCAGGCTTCACACCAAACTGAAAAGCCGGAAGGAACAGACGGAGTTAGGAAAGGAAGGCACACCAAGGGTTCCACCATACCACCTGGGATCCGCCTGCAGCCACCCGATAAGTTACCTGTGCTCATAACAACAGGAATTCTGAACTGTAACTTTTTATGAATGCAAGTGAACAGTAAAGTACCCGGAGGAAAAGTGACTTGACTGCCTGTGTTCCTTTGAATGAACTTGTTCCCCATGCAGGAACGCTGCCCCGGAGGTCCAGCCCTACCTGTAGAGGACTTTGCCAACTTGCTGCATTACCATCTACCTCCGGTGGACTGTGGCGGCGCTGGTGATACATCACCAGAAACTACAGATGGCGTCACAACATCATGTAAATAGCATCCCCTGTAAATAACTCCCTTTTTCAAAGAAGTGCCCCAGGACACGGGATCAGGCGCGGCACTACTCCCCGTGACACAGGAGCGTTAACCCCTTGGAGCCTGATACCCGAGTACCCCAAAGCCTGGGGCTTGACATATGGAACTAGCCTCAGGCCAAGGCTACATGATGGTTGCTCTATATGATGCTAAAATGTAACATAATGTAGCCGAGAACCCAAAGGGCAATGTGTCCACAGCCTGCAAGTTGCTACGTTCTGTGCCTTGCTTTTTACTGTACCCTGCAGGATGCAAAGTGATCCCATGTTTCCTGCAATATGCTGTGCTGTATCAGCGGCAGACAGTGATTTTTGGCTATGTGACCTGGGCAGCCAACACTGCCGAGTAGACTCAGCTCCAATAATTCTGATCATCAGAGGTTCAGCCCACCACCAATCAAATATCAAAAGCCTTTCCTTCCTGCACTTAGGCTTTGATTTTGCCAAAATTGTGTCATAAAACTGCTTAAAATGTCCCAAAGACTTTTTGAGGTTTTTTAGGCCAGCTCTGCCAACTTTTAAAAAAATGTGCATAGCTTGGGTGGGATGGGAGAGGGGCCGACTGCTCCTGACAAGTCACATAATTTGCTGGAAAAGTTGCATAAATCACGACAAAAACGTATTCTCGCCCCTGACTCCTGAACATGTCTTGTAGAGGCGCATGGCAGCTGGAAGGTGCGCCAAATTTACTAACCGGCGCACACATTTTGATTGGCGCATCTTACTCCAGTGCCCCCTTCATTAAGACTGGTTTACAACACGCCAGTATTGATAAATCAAAACCTTAGTGTTCAACTTCTGAAAACCACCTTTACATAGAACCTAATGGGAGTATATTCAGCATCATCTTGCTGTTACCATGTAGAAGATTAATTTCCTGCAATTCTCATGTTATACTTTTATTGTATACAATGCAAGATCATAATTTTATAGTTTGACTTCTGGACTGTTTAGAAAATGTATAAATTAAAGGACTGCACAATTTTAGTGCATGACATCATTTTATGTATTGATATTATCCCATGACATTACGATTACTGGATCATCGGTTATTCCTTACCGTAGTTTACATCCGTTGTCTGATGCATCATGGGAACTTTAACCACTGATCTATCTGCACAACATGAAAGGCAAGTGTCTGGGTGTCTGCGAAAGAGAATTTTGTTTTCCATTTGCTTCTATAATACATTGTGCTCACAAGTGCGATCTGTGCAAAACCGGATTCAAACCTTCCACCAGGTATCAAAGTCCTTATTCCGCCTGTAAAAATCAGCACAAGCGGCTTTTAATTTCATCGTTTCCTTTTCACTTAAAATATAGGCAGTGTTCTTATAAAGACTTAAATGCCCCGTCTCATGCTTCAATGGTTGAACGATGCGATCAACGATCCAACTTGACCTAGATCGCTTGAACGATGCTCAATGATCGCTAGTGAAATGTCACACGTATAGATCTCGTTAACGAAGCAGCAACGATTCCACGACAAGCAAACGATACTTGCGGTCGTTAGCTCGCCTACGTCCTTCACTTCTCAATAGGCAAGGTCTTAACGACATCGTTATCGAGGTGTCACACACACCCATGCTGCAGGTTGAACGAACGCTCATCGTTTGGTTTAACGTCCGGTTCACAAACCTCCCATCAACGATCTGCCCAATTATCGTTGATCGGATGTGCATGTCACACTGAACGACGTCAATACGACGTCGTTAGAACGACTGAAAACCAGTGACGTTTCAACGATATCGTTAATGATATCGTAGTGTGTGACGGGGCCTTAACTGTATTTAGTGGGAGAATCCCTTTATAACCCAACCATAAATGATAAATGTATGGTTCCTGATGATGGGGTCCCAAAATAACCATGTGGTTGGAGCAGTGGCCATCACTCCATTTACTTCTATTAGACTAAATGTGATAAGATCTCCAGCAATCTTACATTTATCACCTATCATGTTGTGTATAGTGTATGATAGCTGATCACTGTCATCAGCAATAATGTTTCATACAAAAGGTTACCTTAAAGGGGTTGTCTGGGACGTTTATATTGATGACATTGATATACATTGATGACATCGGATTTGTGGACGTCGAACACTCAGTTCTCCACCGATCAGCTGTTATCTGCTCCTGCAGTTACAAGATATAAGCAAAGTACAGGCACAAACACAGCTGCTGTATATATTGATTAAGCAAATTATTCAGGACTTTATAGAAAAAAAAAATTCTTATGGGACTAAGAATTTACATGCAAGGCTCAGAGCAATCATGGACTTCTGCCGGCAATTCTTCAGCTACAGTTAATGTCACATCTGCAGAGCAAATTCTTCTTTTCGTCTCTGATGGGGCGTCTTTGCCGATGTCGTGCTGATCCACAGATGGTGCACTACTATGTAACTGTGGGAAGCACAGTTACACCGGCTGTTAGTATGATGTCGGCAGTTACGATCCATCAACAGTGCAACATAGAAGAGAAAGAACTGCTCTGTTGTTGTGAGGTCAAATGAAGCTGCAGAAGCCATTTGTGACAGCTCTGAGCTGGCTGAGTTGGTGTTGGGCAAAACAAATAGGTTCCACAACAACCTGCATGTAAATTCACAGTCCCATAAGAAGAAAATACAAAAGTCCCAAATAACACCTTTAATGGTTGCTGCCAGATACTGCTGTTCAGATCCTACGCAAGGTCAGCAATATGTAAGTCCCAGACAACCCCTTTAATGTTAACTTGTTAGGTACAAAAAAATGCTATTAACCTGCCGATATGGAAGTAATCTGCAGGTTACAGGAGTTGTGATGCTACCAGGTGCCCGAATTGAAAGCCCAGCTGCCAGGAAGAAATTAACTTTATTCCTCCTGGCAGTTTCAGGCTTTAAGTCTCCGCTTTGTACATAGTGAGCTGCAGCTGTAACCAAAACCAAGGAAGTAACGGACAGCCAGCACAGCATTATAGACGGCTGCAAGTCACTGTCGGGGGCAAGTTTACCGCTATATGTAGAGAAGTGATCTAAGCTCCGGTATGACTGGAATCCCGAGACTGCCGAGAGGAATAAAGGCTTTCTGGCACAGGGCAGCTTTACAACGCTATTAACCTACAAATGAACCCCATATCTAAATGTTAAAGGGAACCTGTCAGCTCGTTCTACCCCACTAACCTGTCACTACCTGTCACTGCACCTTGGTAGCTGATCCCTAACCATCCCTGTCTGAGCTAAAAGTGCCAAATTATTTACAACTTACATGTAGTCTCCATCCGGAGACTGGAAAGGCGGCTCTGGGGCTCCATTCTCCCCTCCTTGCGGGCTTTCAACACGCCCCGCTGGGCGTCATCAGTTGTTCTTAAACTTCCGATTGGCAGTGCATGATTTTAACCCTTTTCTACCTGCCATTTGGATTCTATCATCTAACAATGACATTTTTGACAGTGAAAAATAAAACCCCTACAATTAATGTAGCAAATTGGTTGTCCTTCTCCCTCCCTTACACCTAGAAACTTATTTCTGATTTTGTACTATCTCGTCAAAGTCCAAATAAGTGGAAGAGGATTAATGGAAGTGCATATGGAGTAGACAGTAGAACTCACCTCCTGTGCTCCTTTGAACCCACTGGTTTATCTGGCTGGCTGTGCTGTTGTGCTCCGTGAAGTTGGTCGGGTGAATACTGCTGTTTGCCCATTGTGTAACATGCTCTGTAAATTGAGTGGAAATAGACATCCCTGCTTGGACAAATAGGGCACAAGCCAAATGGATGGAAGCGTCCTGGCTGGAGTTAGAAAGTTCCATGTGCATGCTTTTTATAAAGCTTTCAACTGTTTTATCTGGGGGTAAATACAAAATGTATAAATGCAAATCAATACATAGATAGTAAGAGATAATGTGCAATGCTCAGCTAATAATATGAATAATGCTGAAAGGGTCTGTCTATGATCTAAAAATATTTGGTAATTGTAGTTTGTTTGCTATGATCCATCATCACTACAGAGATATTATGTTATCGACAGGTATGCTGACATGTTTAGCACAAGACCTTTAGGGCCAATGATTGTCTGCAGTGGCCATGTGCATATCTAGTGTCGAGTCCCAGGCCCTGGGGTACTCGGGTATCAGGTTCGGTGGGTGTTCTCGCGAGGATGTCACCAGTGGCAGTGCCTGATCCCGTGGCCTGGGTGACACTTCAATAAGGGTGTATGTACAGGGGATTAGAATTTGTCATGTGATGCCACCTGTAGTACCTAGTGATGGGTCACCAGCGCTGCCACAGTCCTCCGGAGGTCGATGGTAATGCGGCTAAGATGGCAAAGCGCTCTACAGCTGGAGCTGGGCCTCCGGGGCAGTGTAGTGTAAAGGGGCAGCTTGGAGTGGAACTTTAAGTTGGGATTGGGAGAGATGGAGCAGTCTATAAAGGGCATCAGGAGCAGAGAGGAATGACGCACACACACTGTAGAAAGTCTCTTTTACCTTTTACTGGTTGTATGAGCAGGTAAAGACATCCAGGGCACTGTCGGGTGACCAGGTGCACAGTGAGCTTCCACAGCAAGTGGGTATAAGGCCTCCTCAATTGCTCTACGGTTCCTGAAGCCCTGTCTGCTTGCAGCCAGACTGGCGTCCTCCCCTCTCGGGTCCTCTCTCTCTCCTCCTGCGCGGTCCACGGGTCACCCTCTCTGATCACTGCTGTATTACACTGCGGTGTCTGGCTCCCTCTCCTTGGGTACACAGGGGGACCGGGTGACTGAAGTCTCCATGGTATGACGGGGTTTTCTGTAGTCTTGAAGTAATCCTACAGGTGCGGATCCCCGAAGTCCGGTACGTCTTTGGGTGAACTTCCACTAGTTCCTCACTCCCTTGGCTCTGCTCCTTGCCTTCTGTCCCCACTCCTAGGCTTGCTGGATGGCAGATCACTGGTTTGGGCCTAACCGCGGCACCGATCACCAGGACGTCTTCGCAGCTCTCCTAGCGTCTGCACACTCTAACTAACTCTGCCCCCAGCAGCAGCATTTATAGGGGATCTTGCCTAAGGTCAGCAAGTGGTGCTTTCTCTACTGTGCCAGGGTGGAAGGTGTTGCATGTAGTAGGTACCTGCTGTGGAAACCCAGCTGTGCATTAGGGAAGTCTGTGGCTACCTGCGTGAGCAGGGCGCCACACTAGCAGGTCAATATTACAGGGACTGTAGGAGGCATAGGAGCTATAGAGATGAGTACTATTATTTTTTTTTTTCATTTGATCACCTTCCTTGCAATTTTTCTCAAAATCCTCGACAACCCTTCTGGCAAAAGAGAGTTGAAGAGAATATTGTTAATTAGGAGTTTTTGTACTTTAAAAGTATTTTCATTGATATATTGTGCCTGAATTACACAAAGCCAAAAAGTGAGTTAAAATTAATTTCATTCTCATTTTATTTCAAATTAAAAAATGAAAAAAAGACAGCATAACGTAAACCTAGGAATGAGGACAGCTACATGATGTGAAAATGGTAAGCCATGTCTTGGATGTGCATACCTGGCTTGTAATTAAAGATGAAATAAGATACTGGAAAAATATTTATATTTTTCACTTGGATATTGTACCTGGCTTCTAGATCAGCATTTGCTCCATGCATTAAAGGGGTTGCCTCAACTAACACGATAATTCTGCTGTCACTCTGTGTGACTGCAGACTCACCAATCCTCCCAGCGTACATAATGGGTGTTGTGAGGATTTGCAGTTTCTATACCCAAAACGGACCACAATTATGCAGTATGCATGTTCCTGGACACTCAGTCAGGACCCTCGACTAGTGGGCACGGCCTCGCTCAATAGAAGTGTATGAAGCAAGGCCGCGCCCACTAGTTGGCCACACCTGCTAGTTGGACGCGTGCACTCCATGCACTTGTATTAAGCGAGGCCATGACCACTAGTTGTGTTGGTGCCGGGAACATGCATACTGCATACTTTTGTCACATGTTGACTGCTTTGAAGTCCATGTGTAATGCTGCTGTAGTTTAATCTGAGTAAATTTTCTTTGGTACATCTGAAGTTAATTCCAGAAAGCTGCTGTAGTCTAAGTATTGCTGTGCAGTTCTGTAGGTGGAGGTAGAGGTGAAGGTGTGTGTCAGAGCATTCTATTGTTTACTCCCTCAGCCTTTAAGTATTTTCACTTTCTTCCACTGGCTGTCGCAGATACAGTTCACTCTACCTTTGACCATGTGAGCTGAAGACATCTTTGCACTTGTGCTGAAGCTACTTGGAGCTTTTCCTTCTTTGGAGTTTGCTGCATCTCCCCATGGCGGGAGATGAGCAGGTTGAGGAGCAGAGGACAAGAGTGTGGCCCAGACCTCCTTACCATCAGAGGTACCTCTGGGTACAAGGTTAGCCAGGGACCTCATCCCAGGGCCAGACTAGCTACCCAGGTTTTTTTGCCCATTTATTTCATCCTGCTTCCATTCCCTTATCCGTTATACCACGCATGTTACAAATTGCAGTCCATTTCCCGTTTAGAAACCATGAATCCTCGCAGCGCCCAGTTCGGATGATAAGTCTGGAGCCACATTGAGTGGCTGCAGAATTATCATTTTCTTTTTTCTGCAGCATAAATTGACCTGCGGTGCGACGTCCCGAGCCACAACATTTCTATTTATTCTCGCAGAGATGTGAGTGTTCTCAGTGGGAGAAGACTAAAAATATGCTGCACCCAGAATCCTAATTGAGTGCACAGATGCTGAGTTCTCCCACACAGGACAATAGGACCTCCGCAAGAGAAAACACACAGAACACAGTGTGTCCTGACCGTGGGCACTTACCATACCATGCGGTAAGGTTGGTAAGCTGTGTCCTCTTACATACGTGCATTTTGATTTAACTTTATCACATTCTTTGTTTTCAATTTTTCCCAATCTTCCCAATTTTTCTTTTTGCTTTCAGACATTGGTTGCCTTATTTCCAAGATGATTTTCTACATATTACAGAGTATTTCCAGGGTAGGTTTACAGTGCAACAATTTAGAAATGATTTGCACCATGACATCTCATATTGTCTTGTAGTAATATTCACGTACACTCAGTACTTGGACTTGATCCAGCCTCATGTACTGTGGCTCGAGTTTTGGTTTCCTTTTTAGTACAGTCTGGCAGACATGCACTATGCATTGGTTAAGACCCGGTCTCCCTGCAGCATAGGGTGTGCACCTAATCCTGAAATCTTGATTTATTTAAATGAAAATCCTTTAAGTATTTAATTAAAATCAAATACAAGCGTTTGAAACTAATTTCCTCTACTCACGCTGAATGACCCAGTGGATGTGAAGTTGTTATTGTAAATTATTAAAGGATTAAGACGGAAAGAAAGCTGATACACTGCTCGGCCAGTAACGAATGCAGCTGTGGCTGCTCGAGCTCACCGTCAATATAGCTTTATGTCATACATCATAGACTGATTTCATATGCATAATTAAGAAGGCATATCCAAGTTCAAATAAGGCACGAAAGAACATATGGATGAAAGGATGGAGTATGGGTAAGCTTTTGAAGTTTCTTTTCCCCATCGAATCATGCAGCAAAGTGGCAATCTGCCCTAAAGGAAATCATTTTCCTTCTGATCCAAAGGTTGATTAGACTGGATCAACATTGAATACGAAATCTTATTTTTATCGAAGAAATGTTTTAAAAGTAATTTTTAAGCCATCAAGTGCAACCTGCTCCAGAGGTAAGCTTTTGCACAGATATACAGTTTGTATAGTAAAGAAAGGATTGTCCAGCCCAGTACATTTTTGGTAAGCACAGCTGCTTGCCGAATCAAAACATGTACTAGGCAAACAATAAGGATTCATTTCTGATTGCTAATTTGATCAGTAATCACATGACTGTGTGTATGCAATTTGCATACCGGCGGTAATGTGCTGACTAATATCTCCCCTGCTTCTCCCAATAGTAACCCTGAGAAATGGAAGAGAAGTTAGTCAGCACATGACACCAGACATTTGAATCCTAATAAACAATGTTCCAAATTATTATGCAAATTGGTTAGAAGTGTCATAGGGTTGTTTTTTAATGACACCCATTGATGGTATTGTGTCTCAGGGTTCTGTGGATCACTGAAATCAATCTCGGATACCTGTGATAATTAGTTTGGCAGGTGAGCCCAATAAAAGGAAAACTGGGTGTTCCACAATATTATGCAGGCCACAGTATTCAAGTAACATGGGAAAGAAAAAGGATCTTTCTGCTGTCGAAAAGCAACAAATAGTGCATTGCCTTGGACAAGGGATGAAAACATTAGATATTGCATGAAAACTTAAGTGTGATCGTTGTTCTGTATAGAGATTTGTGGCTGTTTCTGAGCACAGACGTGTTCGTGCAGATAAAGGCAGAATGAGGAAGGTTTCTGCCAGGCAAGTTCATCAGATTAAGAAAGCAGCTGCTTAAAAGGCCTTACAAACCAGCAAACAGATATTTGAAGCTGCTGGTGCCTCTGGAGTACCTCGAACCTCAAGGTTTAGGATCCTTCAAAGGCTTGCTGTGGTGCATAAACCTACTATTCAGCCAACCCTAAACAATGCTCACATGCAGAAACGGTTGCATTGGGTCCAGATATACATGAAGACTAATTTTCAAACAGTCTTGTTTACTGATGAGAGCCGAGCAACCCTGGATGGTCCAGATGGATGGAGAAGTGGGTGGTTGGTGGATGCCACCATGTCCCAACAAGGCTGCGACGTCAACAAGGAGATGGAGGAGTCAAGTTTTGGACCAGAATCATTGGGGAAAACGTGCCTTCAGGAGCAAAATCATCCTCATGCATGACAATGCACCATTTAATGCTGTAAAGAATACCTCTGTGTTATTGGCTGCTATGGGCATAAAAGGAGATAAACTCATGGTGTGGCCACCATCTTCCCCTGACCCCAACCCTATAGAGAACCTTTGGAGCATAATCAAGCAAAAGATCTATGAGGGTGGGAGGCAGTTCACATCAAAACAGCAGCTCTGGGAGGCTATTCTGACATCATCCAAAGAAATACAAGCTGATACTGACAAGTTCAATGGATGCAAGAATTGTGAAGGTATTATCAACAAAGGGTTCCTATGTTAACATGTAACTTGGCCTGTTAGGATGTTTTGGAGTTAAATAGCTTTTTATTTCAGTGACTGTGACCTCCTAATGCTGCAAATTCAACAAATGAGTGACTCACCGTGGCCGGGACTCCGGTTTAGACAGGCGATGCTTCCTTCCTCCTTGTCACGGGTGGACCGCGCCTGCCGGTAGTGGGGCCCGGTGTAGTGCAGATCAAAAGTGAAGACGTCTTGCGGGAACAGATTAAAGGGGTTTTTAATTTATTCGTGACGCCACCTATGAGTAGTTCGGTAAGGACTACCGACGCTGCGGAACCTCCGGGGGATGGACAGCAGCTAGATGTTACGCTCCCCACAGGCTGAGCAGTGATCCCCGGAGGTTGGAGCTGCTCAAGATGTTGTGCGGCAGCTGCGGTTAACTTTTAGTGCGGACGGACAGTTCATAAGGAAGCACGGACACAGAAAGTCTCTGCAACGGGTCTTTACTGTAACCAGCAGGCAGTACATGGTATACAGTGGTTGAGTAGTAGACCAGGTGGACTCAGCAGTGATGGTGTCCCTTAGAGATCCGCAGTGTTCCTCCTTTCTACCTATTTGGTTGCCAGTGTCGCCCAGGAATACCAGGTCGGGTACGGGGAGGCTGCTTCAATGCCCTATCCATGATGTACGTTCTGGATGTTTTGGGGAGCCTTTGATCCCTCAGTGGGTACACCGCTGGTTAGACGACTGGAAGTTGGCTGGTGGTGGGGTGCTCCTTTGAAGCTGCTCCTCCACTCTTCTGGTTCGCATGGCAGAGGTGAACTGCTGCCAGCTTCGGTACCAGTGAACCGGCTGTGAGTTGTGGGCACGGGAGTCTTTTGGGAACCCGTGTAGATAATGCCCAGTCCCGGTTGTTAAGGCCTCAGGTGCTAACACCCGACCGGTGACGGCCCAGGGGCCCGCACGGGGTGTGGAGCCCCCGCTCCTCTCCAAGTTCTAGTCTTAGACCCTTCTTCTCCGAGTTCTAGACTATTGTCCTTTCTGTCTAGATTATTGTGTGTTCTACTCCACTACCCTAACACTCCACCCCCCAGGACCTATGATTGGCCCTCTGTTCTAGGTGTTGCATGTAGGGTTGGATCTCTATGTTAACCGGATCATTGCTGAGTCAGAGAATATTGCGGCTGCATTTATGGCTGCAATACCCTCTTGTGACGCACTCGTTGCGGGGCGCCACATGAGCATTTTCAGTTCTTTCAAACATAACATGTTTAGAAACTCTACTGTGCCTAATAATTTGGAACAGTGCATTTAGAGTTTTTTTTTTAATTTTGAAGATTACATTGTTATCATTGGGAGGTTTCTTCAATAAAATTCAATGTATACTCTAAAGGGTGATGACTTTTATTACACTGATTGTCATTTGCACCGACCATTTAGGAAAATCAGAGAAAAAGAACATTTGCATAATAATTTGGAACATGTGTATATTACACAAGGTTATGATTCAGAAAGCTCCATTGCTTCCAATGAAATTATACTAAGCTGAATAAACTCTTCAATCATGTCCCCTTTAGCCGAATGTTCTCAAGGAAAAATTTAATCCTTTGAAAGAGAACTTCTGACGTCCTATGTACTCCCAGAACCACCAACAGTTGAACAAACAGCAAACAGCTCAGAGAAAAGGATTTTACAGTGAGTACACAAAAATCTCCTTTTCTCCATTGCCTCATTGGGGGATACAGGACCGTGGGACATCCTGAATCAGTCCCTGGGTGGGTACAGACATGCAAGAAGGTCTAAGAAAGACATGTACCCTACATGTGGGCTACTGCCGCCTGTAGGATACACCTACCCAAGCTGGCATCCGTTGCAGATTGAGTATGGACCTTGAAGTGCTTCACAAACATATGAAGACTGGTCCTTGCTCGGCCGAGGCCTGGTGTCTAAGAGCCCAGGACGCCCCGACTGAACGAGTAGAGTGAGCTTTCAAGGAATAGGCAAGCCACGCAATTGATATGTGTGTTGGATACTTGTCTTAATCCATCAGGCCAACGTGGCCTTGGAAGCCGGCATGCCCTTTCGGTTCCCCTCAGGAATAACGAATAGTGCGTCAGACTTTCTGAATGACGCCGTCCTAGACACATAATACCGAAGAGCTCGGACCAGATCCAGAGTGTGCAGAGCCTTTTCCACATGGTGCACTGGAGCCGGGCAAAAGGATGGAAGTGAGATTTCCTCATTCAAGTGAAATGAGGAAACCACCTAGTTAGGAAGGACGGTTCAGGGCAGAGCACTCCCTTGTCATGTTGAAAAATGAGGAAGGCTGCTTTGCAGGAATGCGCTGCCAGTTCAGAAATGTGTCGGATAGAAGTAATTGCCACTAGAAAAACAACTTTCTATGAGAGAAGCTGAAGTGGGACCTCCTTAAGAGGCTCAAAAGGAGGTTGCTGCAGAGTGTCCAGAACCAAATTAAGATCCCACGCCGTAGGGCGGGACTAGGTGGGAGATTCCTTGGAAAAAGGTTTTAACTTGAGGCAGGGGCGTAACTAGAACTGGCAGGGCCCCATAGCAAACTTTTGAACGGGGCCCCCTCCAAGACACGCCCCCAATGACACGCCCCCTTCAAGACACACCCCCTTACCGAATCGGTGTTAACAGTCTGACGCCACCCAGTTTACCGTATATACTCGTGTATAAGCCGAACCCCCTACTTTTGCCCCCAAAACCTGAGAAAACCTATTGACTCGTGTATAAGCCGAGGGTGGACCCCAGCACAGGTATACAGCCCCCAGCAGTGTGGTATACAGGCCTCCCCAGTGGTAGTATACAGCAGCCTTCCCAGTGGTATATACAGGCCCCAGCAGTATATACAGTAGCCCCAGTGGCATACAGCAGCCTCCCCAGTGGTATACAGCAGCCTCCCCAGTGGTATACAGCAGCCTCCCCAGTGGTATATACAGGCCCCAGCAGTATATACAGCAGCCTCCCCAGTGGTATACAGCAGCCTCCCCAGTGGTATATACAGGCCCCAGCAGTATATACAGTAGCCCCAGTGGTATACAGCAGCCTCCCCAGTGGTATATACAGCAGCCCCAGTGGTGTATATACAGCAGCCTCCCCAGTGGTATATACAGGCCCCAGCAGTATATACAGCAGCCCCAGTGGTATACAGCAGCCTCCCCAGTGGGTATATACAGGGCCCCAGTGGGTATATACAGGGCCCCAGTGGGTATATACAGGGCCCCAGTGGGTATATACAGGGCCTCAGTGGGTATATACAGGCCCCAGTGGGTATATGCAGGCCCCAGTGGGTATATACAGGCCCCAGTGGGTGTATACAGTCAGGGCCCCAGTGGGTATATACAGGCCCCCAGTGGGTATATACAGCGCCCCAGTGGGTATATACAGGCCCCCAGTGGCTATATACAGGCCCCAGTGGGTATATACAGTCAGGGCCCCAGTGGGTATATACAGGCCCCAGTGGGTATATACAGTCAGGGCCCCAGTGGGTATATACAGGCCCCCAGTGGCTATATACAGGCCCCCAGTGGCTATATACAGGCCCCCAGTGGCTATATACAGGCCCCCAGTGGCTATATACAGGCCTCCAGTGGCTATATACAGGCCCCCAGTGGGTATATACAGGCCCCAGTGGGTATATACAGTCAGGGCCCCAGTGGGTATATACAGGCCCCAGTGGGTATATACAGTCAGGGCCCCAGTGGGTATATACAGGCCCCCAGTGGGTATATACAGACCCCCAGTGGCTATGTACAGGCCCCCAGTGGCTATATACAGGGCCCCAGTGTGTATATACAGGCCCCCAGTGGGTATATACAGGCCCCAGTGGCTATATACAGGGCCCCAGTGTGTATATACAGGCCCCCAGTGGCTATGTACAGGCCCCCAGTGGCTATATACAGGTCCCCAGTGTGTATATACAGGCCCCAGTGGCTATATACAGGACCCCAGTGTGTATATACAGGCCCCCAGTGGCTATGTACAGGCCCCCAGTGGCTATATACAGGGCCCCAGTGGGTATATACAGGCCCCAGTGGGTATATACAGGCCCCAGTGGCTATATACAGGGCCCCAGTGTGTATATACAGGCCCCCAGTGGCTATGTACAGGCCCCCAGTGGCTATATACAGGGCCCCAGTGTGTATATACAGGCCCCCCACTCCTCCCTTCCTGCTGCACACGTCACCTGTAAAGGAATACATCATACTTACTTATCCCTGCCGGCTGTCGCTGTCG